>OY740789.1:44295049-44895049 GCA_963514005.1 Raja brachyura | reverse complement strand
CTGAAGTAGAACCTCCCTGCTCCTATACTCAAATCCTTTTGCTATGAAAGCTAACATACCATTGGCTTTCTTCACTGCCTGTTGTACCTGCATGCCTACTTTCAATGACTGGTGTACCATGACACCCAGGTCGCGCTGCATCTCCCCTTTTCCTAATCGGCCACCATTTAGATAGTAGTCGGTTTTCCTATTTTTGCCACCAAAGTGGATAACCTCACATTTATCCACATTATACTGCATCTGCCAAACATTTGCCCACTCACCCAGCCTATCCAAGTCACCTTGCATTCTCCTAGCATCCTCCTCACAGCCAACACTGCCCCCCAGCTTAGTGTCATCCGCAAACTTGGAGATATTGCCTTCAATTCCCTCATCCAGATCATTTATGTATATTGTAAATAGCTGGGGTCCCAGCACTGAGCCTTGCGGTACCCCACTAGTCACTGCCTGCCATTGTGAAAACGACCCGTTAACTCCTACTCTTTGCTTCCTGTTTGCCAGCCAGTTCTCTATCCACATCAATACTGAACCCCCAATGCCATATGCTTTAAGTTTATATACTAATCGCTTATGTGGGACCTTGTCGAAAGCCTTCTGGAAGTCCAGATACACCACATCCACTGGTTCTCCCCCATCCACGCTACTAGTTACATCCTCGAAAAATTCCACAAGATTCGTCAGACATGATTTACCTTTCGTAAATCCATGCTGGCTTTGTCCAATGATTTCACCACTTTCCAAATGTGCTGCTATCCCATCTTTAATAACTGACTCTAGCAGTTTCCCCACTACCGATGTTAGACTAACTGGTCTGTAATTCCCCGTTTTCTCTCTCCCCCCCTTCTTAAAAAGAGGGGTTACGTTTGCTACCTGCCAATCCTCAGGAACTACTCCAGAATCTAAAGAGTTTTGAAAGATTATCACTAATGCATCCACTATTTCCGGAGCTACTTCCTTAAGTACTCTGGGATGCAGCCTATCTGGCCCTGGGGATTTATCGGCCTTTAATCCATTCAATTTACCCAACACCACTTCCCGACTAACCTGGATTTCACTCAAGTACTCCTTTGACCTGCGGTCCCCTGCTATTTCCGGCAGATTATTTATGTCTTCCTTAGTGAAGACGGAACCAAAGTAGTTATTCAATTGGTCCGCCATATCCTTGTTCCCCATGATCAACTCACCTGTTTCTGACTGCAAGGGACCTACATTTGTTTTAACTAATCTCTTTCTCTTCACATATCTATAAAAACTTTTGCAGTCAGTTTTTATGTTCCCTGCCAGTTTTCTTTCATAATCTATTTTTCCTTTCCTAATCAAGCCCTTTGTCCTTCTCTGCTGGTCTCTGAATTTTTCCCAGTCCTCTGGTATGCTGCTTTTTCTGGCTACTTTGTACGCATCATCCTTTGCTTTGATACTATCCCTGATTTCCCTTGTTATCCACGGATTCACTACCTTCCCTGATCAGTTCTTTTGCCAAATTGGGATGAACAATTTTTGTAGTTCATCCATGCAGTCTTTAAATGTCTTCCATTGCATATCCACCGTCAACCCTTTTAGAATTGATTGCCAGTCAATCTTGGCCAATTCACGTCTCATACCCTCAAAGTTACCTTTCCTTAAGTTCAGAACCATTGTTTCTGAATTAACAATGTCACTCTCCATCCTAATGAAGAACTCGACCATATTATGGTCACTCTTGCCCAAGGGGGCACGCACAATAAGACTGCTAACTAACCCTTCCTCATTACTCAATACCCAGTCTAAAATAGCCTGCTCTCTCGTTGGTTCCTCTACATGTTGATTTAGATAACTATCCCTCATACTTTCCAAAAAATCCTCTTCCTCAGCGCCCCTGCCAATTTGATTCACCCAATCTATATGTAGATTGAAGTCACCCATTATAACTGTTTTGCCTTTGTCGCACGCATTTCTAATTTCCTGTTTTATACCATCCCCAACTTCACTACTACTGTTAGGTGGCCTGTACACAACTCCCACTATCGTTTTCTGCCCCTTAGTGTTTCGCAGCTCTACCCATACTGATTCCACATGCTCCAAGCTAATGTCCTTCCTTTCCATTGCGTTAATCTCCTCTCTAACCAGCAACGCTACCCCACCTCCTTTTCCTTTCTCTCTATCCCTCCTGAATATTGAATACCCCTGGATGTTCAGCTCCCAGCCTTGGTCACCCTGGAGCCATGTCTCCGTGATCCCAACTATATCATACTCATTAATAGCTATCTGCACGTTCAACTCATCCACCTTATTACGAATACTCCTTGCATTGAGACACAAGGCCTTCAGGCTTGTTTTTACAATGCTCTTACCCCTTTTACTTTTCACCTTGCTCCCTATTGCTTCCACCCTCGTTTTACACCCACCTGCCTCTCTGCTCTTGTACCCTCTTTTTGCTCTTGTTTACTGTTTCGATTTGGGTGGGGCTTATTATGCAAAATTAACCCCAACATCACCACAGGGCAGATCTGGATTCTGCTAACTTTACAAAATGCCAATTTTTGCCTTGAGAGGCAGTGAGCAAAACCACTTGCGTATGAATTAGTGGTAGACAAAAATGCTGGAGAAACACAGCGGGTGAGGCAGTATCTATGGAGTGAAGCAAATAGGCAACGTTACGGGTCGAAACTCTTCTTCAGACGCCTGAATTAATTATGAATTGGTATGAATTATGAATGAAGTATGAATTAGTGCTTGGTTTCAGGAATGTAATTTGTATCATTGTATTGATAGCAATCATTCAAGGGACAATTTCAAAATGTATATATATTTTTATTTTGTTCTTAAAACCAGAACCCTTTGACATTGTCTGCATTCTATTAATAGTATTTTTGTCTTTCATTACTCACTTTTATGGGTTTTTTATAAACTTTCTGTAGGTATTCCTGTTTTCCTTTGCATAGTTTCTCCTCCACAGCAATCACCATTCTCCAAGCTAGAAAGTAATTGGGTGACAGCTTCTTTGCTCTTTGACAATGTCACTTATAAATTAAACACAGATCAAAGCACTTCCCAGTTCTTAAAGTAGATTCATGTCTATTTTACCCAAGGGACCCAGCTGAGACCAGGAACTCATGCAAATAATGAGCAGAATGAACTTGATAGATAATGGGAACATAGCTCAATGGATGGGTCATTTCACCTCTCAAGATTATTCTGCCATTCTGAGATAGTCCTTCAATAGTCCTTGTCCCCAGTTTATGAACACCTTACTTGTGACCAATGTGTACATCACAGAAGTATTGGGGAGACCAGGAGATGGAATTGGCAGCTGCTGCAGGACTGCAGGTGACATTTCTTGACACAAGCTGGAACTTTGTTGCATAGAACCCAACAAGACTTTATTCCAGTTAACACATTGATGCCCATTTTGTGAACCCTATCTAGTCATGGTATCTGAGCCAGCAGCAGTGACCCTTATAAAAAACATAAATAGCATTTTATTTTAAAGCCTAGTTTGTAGAAAATTCTTTGTAAATAATATCTTTATTAGCCCAAGATAAGCTTGAGCTAAATTTGTTAATATCAGTATTGTTATTAAAAAGGTGAGATAATATTTAAAATGCCTCTCCAGACTGTCTATTGCTTTGGGATAACCTGCCTCTGCAAGCAGCTGAACAAGAACTCAGTTCACAGACACATTTCTGACTTGTGAACTGATCAGGTTCTGAACAGTTCTCAGAAGTGGAACCCTGACATAACCTAGGGAGGACCTGTACATGATTTTCCCATATCCCTTAAAATTTCTGGTTATCAACAATTCATCCACCTTAGATTTAAAAATAAATAGTAACAATTGCCATTTGTGGAGCAAACTTCTCTGGCCCTCTCTATCTGCAAAAAATTGAATTTCACAGCAATGTTTTGTTCGGGGTTGTAAAATTGAAAATGGATGTATTCTGAGAAGTGAACCCAGTAACAACAATTTCCGAAGATAGACACAAAAAGCTGGAGTAACTCAGCGGGTCAGACAGCATCTTTGGAGAAAAGGAATAGGTGACGTTTCAGGACGTTGTGACCCGAAACATCACCTATTCCTTTTCTCCAGAGATGCTGCCTGATGCACTGAGTTACTCCAGCTTTTGGAGTCTATCTTCAGTTTAAACCAACATCTGCAGTTCCTTCCAACACAACAACAATTTCTGGGTTGTTTTTGCACCACTCTGGAAATCTGACCACATTTTCAGACAGCATTACACTCCTGATACATTTTCTGATGCCTGGATACATGGGATGAGATCAATCCCTATTCAACAATCATTTAAAGGCATTGCAAAGTAACTTAGACCATGGTACTGCATAGAGCAGATTGAATACCTGTCGGCATGGAAATTGCCTGATTTAGTTTTGGAGCAGCATCACCCATAACATTAAAGCACAAACCCAATTACTTAGACGCCTGAGCTCCAACATCCTTCGTGACCCTTTTTACCCGTTCAACACCGTACTTTACTTTGCAGTTTTGCCCCCATGGAGGAGGCATCCTCTCCCCTGATGTATTCTCCATCCTGATCTCAAACAATCTATCAGACCAAATTGCCAGCTGCTGCCCTTGATGCTCTCCAGTACCAAGTATCGATCTTTCCCTCTCCAAAGTCCCAATTGTGTGGTCAAGTAGTAGTTTCACCCCTCTGACTCTCCCCCAACATCATCTACTGCCCCTACTGTATTATCCCTGTATACTCACCACTCTGCACCAATTCCTCTCAATACTGTGCTGATATTTCCCTAATCACCCCTATCTGGTGCAAAAAATGCAAATGGTCCCAGTCCCACTCCATATCTCACTCACTAAAGTGCTCAGATAATTCCAGCACACCCTGCACTCTGCCCGCTGTTGCAATCTGATAAACCAGTAAATCACCTCAACAAAGGCATTCTTGCCACCGCATTGTTTGTTTGTACATAGGTGAGTAGTTGTCAACCTGAAAGAGTCACACCATTTTGTTCTTGGCAAATGGTGCCTGACCCATTCGGTAAACCCTTCTGTTCTGTTCTGCAAAATGTGAGTTATTGGGAACGAACATACTCCTAATGAGGTGCCGCCCACACTCGCTGCTGGTTTATGTAACTACCAGCCTATCTTTTTCAGATATGCATATCGGCAGGCCCTTGGGTGACATAATGCCATAATATAAGAGGTCTGAATGAGCCCCAGCCACAAAACGGCTAAATGAAACATTAACAGTTGGCTAGACCATGTCCATGTTAGCTTTCTAGCTATAAAAAAGACAATGGGTTTTGAGTGCTTCTGAATATATTTAGAAATATTAAAAACTATTAAAATCAATTTAACAGTTATTGAAAACATATCCATACTAAACGTCGTTTAACAAAGAGTAAAACAAAATTACATACAAATTCTTAAACTTTTAAATAATAATATGTGAGCTTAATAACACGCAGCTACAGGTATCTCTCCATTCAACTGAAGATGTTCACAAGGTCCAAGTGGCACAGGTTTGTCAAACTGATTCCTAGATTAACTGTTGGCAGCAAATTGAGGGACAGCAATTACTCTGTGGAACTAGCCTGAACTTGGTGACATTTCTGGGGAATAAATGCATCTAACCACCAAATCTCCAGTTTTCAAGAGAGAGTTAGATTTAGCTCAAGGGAAATGGGAAAAAAGCAGAAACGGGGTATTGATTTTAGATGATCAGCCATGATCATATTGAATGGCGGTGCTGGCTTAAATGGCCTACTCCTGCACCTATTTTTCCAAGTTTCTAAGTTCTGACCATGTAAACTCCAATCCAACAGAATACCTTGTGTTATTTAAAGACAGGCAAGTATTTCTGAAATTCCTCATGTCTTATGCCAACATTTGCAAATTATTGCACCAAATGATCGGAAGGATACATTTCTTTGATATTTCTTTGTCATCTATCCCGATTTGTGATTTTTCACTGATCCATCTTAATTGAAAAAAGCAGAAATCTGCACCGACAGAGAATTGTTTTCTTTCAGGAATTCTTAAATAAGGTTGATTAAACAAATATTTCAATTTAAAAAAAGATGGCACCAATTCAAGTCGTTTTTTAGATGGCCATTCAGCATGATTTAAGTTATTGGTTTCCACGTCTTTTTTTGATGATACCCATTTAAGAGAGATTTGTTCTTACCAGGCACCCCCTCCCTCCACCAATCCGATTCCATTCTCCACACAAATCATAAATAGATTCTTAGAATCATACACCACGGAAACCAGCCCTTCGACCCATCTTATCCATGCTGACCTAAATGCTTCACCTACATTGGTCCCACCTGCCCGCATTTGGCCATATTCCTCTGAACATTTCCCATCCATGTACCTGTCCAAATATTTTGTAAATGTCGTTAAAGTACCTGTCACAACTACCTCCTCTAGCAGCTCTTTCCATATACCTCTGAGTGAAAAAGTTGCGCTTCGGGTTCCTATTAAATCTTTCCCCTCTCACTTTAAACCCATGTGCTCTGGCTCTTGATTTCCTTACTCTGGGTACAAGAGTTGGTGCATTCACCCTCATGATTTTATACACCTCTAGAAGATCACACCTTGGCCTCCTGTTCTCCAAAGAGTAAAGTCCTAGCATGCTCAACTTCTCCCTTTAGCTCAGGCTGTTGAGTCTTGGCAACATCCTTGTAATCCATCATTTAAGGACTAGATGTGCTAGGATTAGTTTAATTTTTCAGTTTTTTTACTTTTAGAGATACAGAACGGAAACAGGCCCTTCGGTTCACCGAGTCTGCACCGACCAATGATCCCTGCACATTAACAGACACTAGGGACAATTTACACTTATACCAAGCCAATTAACCTACAAACCTGTACTCTTTGGTATGTGGGAGGATACCGAAGGTCTCGGAGAAAACCCACACGATCACTGGGAGAACGTACAAACTCTGTACAGACAGCACCCGTAGTCGGGATTGAACCTGGGTCTCCGGTGCCTGCAAACGCTGGAAGGCAGCAACTCTACTGCTGCGCCAATAAACTCCTTGCTCATAATAAACAGTATGAACCTGGGTCTCCGGTGCCTGCAAACGCTGGAAGGCAGCAACTCTACTGCTGCGCCAATAAACTCCTTGCTCATAATAAACAGTATCATAATGAACAGTATCATACTAAACAGTGTCATAATCTATAACACAAAATCGTCGTATCGCTTGGGGACTCTCCTTTCACGTTTTGGTCTACCAGTTGGCACAGAAGCATCAGAGCATGTTGAATCTGCCAAAGTGTTGTCATCCAGACATCTTCTCTGCTCACCACCTGCGTTGCAGCGTGCTGCCTCTGGAACTCTGGTCACCACCTCGGAAATGTCGTCTTGCTCCTCTGAATCAGTAGCTCTTGGTGGATTTCGGGCTACCTGGTTTTGTGTGTCCCTGGACATGTACTTTTTGACGCTCGATACATTTATCTTGTTGATAACACCTTCTGGAGACTTGACTGTCACCATGTTGCCGCTCCTCGATACAACATTGTATGGCTGGCAATGGTAAGGAGTGTCCATTTTACCGCCGTCATCTCGCCTCACAAGCACATCATCCCCAGGAATTATTTCAGAATGCCTGGCTCCTTGTTTCAAGTCGGCATACCATTTTGCCGCACCTTTCTTTTTGGCATCACAGTCTCTCAGCTCCTGGTCTTCCATGATCTCTCGCACTTATGGTATTTTAGTGCGAATCTTCCTTCCAAACAAAGCTTCTGCTGGACACTTCCCTGTTGTTGAGTGAGTGATCGCCCGATATACAGCTACCTATGTTAATAATGCCTCCTTCCAGTTTTTTCCTTCGGCGTGGGCGATTCGTATCCTCTTCTCTATTGTCTGGTTTTGTCACTCTACTTCGCCGTTAGCTTGTGGCCATTTCGGAGTCACCTTGTGATGTTGGATACCTGTTATTCCCATGTATTCAGCAAACATCTCAGAAAAAAACTATCCCATTGTCAGAATACAATGTAACAGGCAACCCATGTCTGGCGAAGGTAGACAAAAGTACTGGAGAAACTCAGCTGGTACGGCAGCATCTATGGAGCGAAGGAAATAGGCTATGTTTCTTCAGACTGATGTAGGGTGGGAGGGCGGGAAGAAGAAAGGAAGAGGAGGAGCCAGAGGGCTGAGGGAGAGCTGAGAAGGGGAGGTGTCAATAAGGGCTACCGGAAATTGGAGGTTAATGTTCATGCCGCTGGGGTGTAAACTGCCCAAGCGGAATATGAGGTGCTGCTTCTCCAATTTCCAGTGGTGCTCACTCTGGCCATGGAGGAGGCCAGGACAGAAAGGTTGGATTCAGAATGGGACGGGGAGTTGAAGTGCTGAGCCACCAGGAGATCAGATTGGTTATTGCGGACCGAGCGGAGGTGTTCGGCAAAACGATCGCCAAGCCTATGCTTGGTCTCACCGATGTAGATCAGCTGATATCTAGAGCAGTGGATGCAGTAGATGAGGTTGGAGGAGGTGCAGGTGAACCTCTGTCACACCTGGAACGACTGCTTGGGTCCTTGAATGGAGTCGAGGGGGGAGGTAAAGCGACAAGTGTAGCATTTCCTGCGGTTGCAAGGGAAAGTGCCTGGGAAGAGGGTGGTACGGGTGGGAAGGGAAGAATTGACCAGGGAGTTACGGAGGGAGTGGTCTTTGAGGAAAGCAGACGGGGGGAATGGGAAGATGTGGCGATTGGTGGGGTCACATTGGAGGTGGCGAAAATGACGGAGGACTATTTGTTGTATGTGACGGCTAGTAGGGTGGAAGGTGAGGACTAGGGGGACTCTGCCCTTGTTATGAGTGGGGGGGATGGGGTGAGAGAGACATGTCTGGTGAAGATCTCTACTAATGCCTGTTCAGTCTTTGCTGTAGTTGACATCATCACTGCATAC
Organism: Raja brachyura; assembly: GCA_963514005.1. Next base: position 44,886,177 of record OY740789.1, on the reverse strand, counting down.
TCATAGTACCTACTATAGTAGTCTACCACTACCATAACTGATTCACCTGTTGGAAGTGGTCCAAGAAAGTCAACAGCTATGTCAACCCATCGTCCTGTTGGCAACTTTGTACTTCTAATTGGTTCTGGTGGGTTGCTCTTGCTTGTGATTTGGCATCGGTAACAGGTATTGACAAATTTTCCGGCATCTTTCTAACAATCTGGCCACCACACTTTGCTTCGCAAATTCTGTTTAGTACCGACAATGCCTAAATGTCTTTGATGTGCTAATGACACAATCCTTGGTCGTAGTGCCTGCAGGAACACCAATCTGCTACGTCTCAGCACACACTGACCAATTACACAAAATTCATCTTTTATGGGAACATATGCTTTGTAAGGGCATTGATCCCATTGCCCACTGTGAATACGCTCTCTGATATCTTAGAATTCTGGACCATGCTCTGATTCCCTTTCAACTTCCTCGTTGTCACGGCTCCTGGCGTTGACTGAATTGTGATGAATCGCTCAAAGTTCTTTGCTTCCATCTCTTGCATGGATGTTGCTCCCAGCTGTTCATCCTTTAACAGTCTCGACAGCGGGTCAGCGATGTTTGCTTTCCCAGCAATGTGGACTACTTTGTACTTGTATTGTTGGAGTCTCAGCACCCAACGTTCTATTCTGGCGGGTCTCGACCCGAAACGTCGCCTATCTCCTTCGCTCCTTAGATGCTGCTGCACCCGCTGAGTTTCTCCAGCTTTTTGTGTAACGTTCTATTCTGGCACATGGCTTAGACCTTGTCGAATCACTTCTAACGACTTGTGATCTGTAACACGTTCAAATTCAATGCCGTACAAGTATGCATGGAATCTTTCACAGGCCCACACTAGTCCCAGTGCTTCTTTCTCAGTTTGAATACCTGGAGTAAATTTTGCACAATAATTGACCAGTCCTAGAAAACTCCTCATCTCGGTTGCAATCTGAGTTTCATGTCCAGCTGCACGAACTTTCACTTTAGCTTTGGCTGGGTTCAGCCCTTCACTTGTGAGTCTGTGTCCCATGAAATCCATCTCAAACTTGCACTTATTTTCATTCACAGTGAGTCCTGCTTCTTGAAGTTTAGTCAACATTAGCTTCAACCTCCTGACATGCTCTTCACGAATTGATGCAAGGACAATGATGTCATCTGATATGTTTGTTACTCCTGATACACCTTGAATCACTCTCTGGATTTTGTACCGATAGACCTCGGGAGCAGAATTGATTCCAAACATCAGTCTTTTGTACCGGTACAATTCGCAGTGAGTGACGAATGTTGTCACCTCTTTTGACTCTGGATGTAATTCCAACTGATGATATCCCCACTTGAGATCAATTTTGGAAAACACTTTACTGGTTGATAACTCTTGTAGCACTTCATCAACCGTAGGAATTGGGTGTCTTTCTCTGATTATTGCCTTATTGGCTCTCCTCATGTCAACACACAGTCTAATGTCATCATTGGGTTTCGGCACAATCACAACTGGACTCACCCATGGTGTCAAACGTTCAACTTGTTCAATAATGTCCTGATCAATCAACTCCTTGATTTTAGCTTCTACTTTTCCACAAAGTCCAAATGGCGTTCTCCGCACCGGTTGACTATTGGCTTGACATTTTCATCAATGGCTAACTTCACTTGCCGGTCTTTCAATTTTCCAACCCTTTGGAATACTGAATGAAATTCCTGCTTCATGTCATCATATGACGGCACTGAATTGACATGCACTCCGATCTGAAGCACTCCCGGCTCTCGAGCTGTATTTCTACTCAGTAGACCTTCTCCCTTCTCTATCACCACAAATTCTGCTTCAGTTTCTCTATCTCCGACTTCTACTTTTGCCGTGAAACATCCAATGGTGTGCAATGGTTTAGTTGTGGTGATGGATATAACTTCCTACTACACCTCCTTGACATGCACTTGATTTTCTGCTGTTTCAAGCATTCCCAAAGTGATCTGTCAATTACATTGGTGTCACTACCCGAACCTACAATCACTGGCACTGTTATGCCCCTGTCCCACTTTGAAACTTGAACGGAAACCTCTGGAGACTTTGCGCCCCACCCAAGGTTTCCATGCGGTGCCGGAGATTTTTGTTAGTCACCCTAATGGTAGAAAGTGGTTTCTGCTTCTTCTATGTTCCGGTGATTATTTCAAAAAATTCCAAAACCGGCCGCGATTAAAAATAGGTTGCCGTTTTAAAAATCGGTAATTTTTTAGTCGAAGCTGGTAGTGATGCTAGTTTAAGGTGGTTGCCGGAGGTTGCAGGTAGTGGAAGGTAAGACCTCCCTGGTGGAATAAAACCGAGTGAAAAAATGGTCTATAATAATAATACTGACACAATATTTAGAGGTTACATTCCTTGGACTCCGTGTTTATTATCTCACCCAGCCATGGCCTCCTGCTTTGGCTTACACAGTGCACATGCGATCTGACCAAGTCAGCTGATACAAAGGTCAAGATATTTTCATATCATCATCATGACTCATCGTCATGACAAGACTGATTGTGGTGGGTGAGGGAGGAAAGCTGGAAGAGTGGAGGCAGGACAAAGCATAGCAGGTAATAAGTGGACACAGGCAAGGGGGAGTTTGATAGGCAGATGGTTGGAACAAAGGCCAGAGATAAAAGAGAAAGGTGTGAGACAGGATTGGGTAAGGGGTAGATGAGAAAAGAGAGGGGGAGGGTGGGTTGTAGAGGTTACCTATTCAGTTGCATCCCTCCTTCAGTGTGGCCTGTACCAGCCTCCCTCAGCCAACGTCACAATATTTTGTGCCATTCATTCTATCGCATTTTTATTCTATCACAAACACCTCCTTTGTTCTCTCCACTACTTCTTTTCTGCCATGATCATACAGGACAGGTACAGGCCCTTCAGTGCATCTTGCGCATGCCGACCAAGATGACCCATCTACACTGGTCTCACCTGTCCGAATTTCAAATGATAAGTAATCGTTAATTCCAGTGTGACCATTTTCAGCCCCTCTCTCATCCCCCTCTCCCCTGTTAGAATCGAATTGTTTACACTAGTTCCATTTGAATCACATGAAGGGACATATAAGGGACATTAAACTTTCTGGAGCTGAATGAGGGAACAGATTAACTTGTTTACACTCTTACAACATCAAATTAAAACTTCACTGGTGATTAAGTGTTGAATGAATCTTGAAATGATTCAACACTTGAATTCAGCCTGTGCTTTACAGCATGTTCTAGTTGAAACTGAATTTACTCTGGACTCCAGAAAGTGTGAGTTGTGGAAAGCAAGGCAGCAGCAACATCTTGAGTATATGCTCTCTCACTTTCTGTGTAATAGAACTTTAAAGGTAGAGGAAAACATTGCATTTGAGTCCTTGGTATTTCTCCTTTTATTTCTCCTATCATCTTTTGGCATATTTGGAATTTGAATTTCTGACTGGGACCATTCCCCAACGTGCCACCTAGATATAATCCACCTGAAAACATTTTGGCAGTTGATCTCATAGCTACTTGTGAAATGCAGCAAAGCTTTTAGATTTAATTTTAAAAGTACGAAGTGCTGGAGTAACTCAGCAGGTCAGGCAGTATCTCTGGAGGACATGGATAGGTGAAGTTTCGGGTCGGGACCGTTTTTCAGAATTAAAGTGTTTCGACCGCGACGTGCACAGGCCTAAGTCCTGGCGCCTTGTCTGTGCGGATTAAGAATAAGGGATAGGGCATTTAGGTTAAGAATAAGGGGTAGGCCATTTAGGTTAAGAATAAGGGGTAGGCCATTTAGGTTAAGAATAAGGGGTAGGCCATCTAGGACTGAGATGAGGAAAAACATTTTCACCAAGACAGTTGTGAATCTGGAATTCTCAGCTTCACAAGACAGTGGAGGCCAATTCACTGGATTTTTCATTCAAAAGAGAGTTAGATAGAGCTCTTAGGGCTAGTGAATCAAGGGAAGAAGGCAGGAACAGTGGATGATCAGCCATGATCATATTCGATGGGACGAATGACCTACTCCTGCACATATTTTCTATGTTTCTATCTGTTTCTAATCAATATCAAGATATTTCAGAAGCATGGTTTTTGTCATAATGTTACTGATAATTGATTGTCCCAGCGAGTCTGAAAAAGGATCCCAACCCGACACATCACCAATCCATATTCTCCAGAGATGCTGCTTCACCCACTGAGTTACTCCAGCACTCTGTGTCTTTTTTTGTAAACCAGCTCATGCAGTCCCTTGTGTCTACAAAACCTTTAGAAATGCCCATGTAATGGATTTGAGTTACTTTATTATTAAAGATAAGTAAAAAAATAATTGCTGCTCAGTAGTGCTTATCATACTGCATGGTTGTAATAGTGTATGATACTGTGTCTCTGACATTCACTTCAGAGACAGAGTCCATAACTTTGCCAGATCTACTATATGGTGGTTAGTTTTTTTGAGATGCAGTGCGGAAACAGGCCCTTCGGCACAACGAGCCTACGCCAACCTGCACACTAACACTAGCCTGCACACATCAGAGACAATTTACAAATATACCAAACCAATTAACTTACAAACCTGTACTTCTTTGGAGCGTGGGAGGAAACTGGATATCCCAGGGAAAACCCATGCAGGTCATGGGGAGAACGTACAAACTTGGTACAGACAAGCAACCGTAGTCAGGATCGAACCCAGGTCTCTGGCGCTGTAAGGCAACAACTTTACTGCTGCGCTGCCATGCTGTGTATTTAGTGTTATGGACTAACAATGAATTTCCAGGAAATTTATGATCAATTGAAAGTTGTTTAATTTAAATCATCTTTTAATTCATTTTTGCCCAATCTTTCATCCTTCTATGTTACTTTTATTGTTTGATTTTTCTCAGTAGATAAAATGTTTGAATTATCATGTCATTTCTATTGCCAGTATATTATTAATGATAATAGCTCTGTGAAGGACTGAAAGAAGTTGTCATCATAATGTCTTACCGCATTTGATCTGAATGAAATATTCCACACACTGGCCTACACCGGTCGCTCATGACATACTGTGATATTTCCTGTTTGTACGTCAGAGGATCTTTTTTACATTTTGTAAACTAAAAATTGAGTTCTGTATTCAATGCAAGACAAAATCGTTTTGGGCAGCTTGATTTTTAAATTTTTTTTTTAAAGAGTGCAAAGATCTAACTTAATTTTTTCTGCAGTAGTGAGTGAGTGCTACATATAGATATAACACCTTTTGAATGAGATGGTAAACCAAAGCCCAAACCATCCTCCCAATAGACAATACTTTGAGGAACAGCAAGAGATGGCCAAGCAAGTTTATACTCTCCACAGCACAATGATGAAAATTAAGATTATCTGTTCATTATGGCTTTACAGCTATGGGAGTTTGCTGTGTGCTGATGTGTTCCTTGGATTTTAACAATGACTAAACATCCTGTAAGGCACGTTAGACTGTGAAGTGTACTACATCTTGATTTTCAAGGTGCAGAAACAATATTATATTTACGAGTCTTCTATCAAACCATGGTGAAATCCACATTATCAGATTAGATTTTCTGCCCCTTATTATTATATCCGTTTCCTTTTCTTCTACACTTCCCTTAGGGGCATAAGCTGAGCTGACACTTGACGTTTAGTTCTGTGAGATGGCTGCTTTGTAAAAGGTATCATCGTTCAAAAAATATATTGAATTGAGGCTCTGTTGGAGAAGGCAAAAAAAAAACTACATTTCAAGTAGAACAAGATATTGTCACATTTCTTCAACCAGAACCACCAAAAGCATATTAATAGGTGATGAAACACACTACAGATCGGAGGTGCAGAACCTGGCGGACTGGTGCTCAGATAACAACCTGTCCCTAAACACCTCTAAGAACAAGGAGCTGATCATCAACTTCAGAAGGTGACATAATGGGGAATATGCTCCAATCTTTATCAACGGGGACAGTGTGGAGAGAGTGTCCAGCTTCAGGTTTATGGGTACACACATTTCGGAGGACCTCACTTGGTCCACCAACACCGCTGCGCTGGTCAAGAAGGCACAGCAACGACTGTTCTTCCTGAGAACACTGAAAAAGACTGGTCTGCCTCAACAGCTGCTGACAACCTTCTACCGCTGCACGACAGAGAGCATCCTAACATTTGGCATCTCTGTGTGGTATCTCATCTACACGGAGGCGGAGAGGAGAGCTCTTCAGTGGGTCGTCCACAGAGCGCAGAAGATAATTGGGAAGTAGCTACCAGCCTTGGAGGGCATCTACAATACAAGGTGCCTCAGGAAGGCTATCAGCATTCATAAAGACTCCTCACACCCTTGCAGGGGTGGAAGATTGCAACCTTCAAGTGGTCCGCCCTGTTTCGACTAATGCAATCAACTCGGCGTGCACAAACGGAAGATCAAATAGAACAAGTTGTCCAACAACTTTAGGCTGTGCACGCCACACGAAAGAAGAAGAAGACACCCTTGCAATAGTCTGAACTTCTACCATCTGGCAGACATTATAAGGCCTTCTATGCCCGCACCTCCAGACTTAGGAACAGCTTCATCCCCAGAGCTATAGCTGCTCTGAACCGGTCCTGCTAAGTGCCCCCCCCCATGAACTGTCTCCCTCGGATGGTCACATCGCACATCAACCCGGCACATACCTATTTGCACTTTATTCTGCTTTAACTGTTTTTTTTAGATTAGATTAGATTTTATTACTTGTCATTCGAACTTCAGAGAGGCTCAAACGAAACTCCATTTCTACAAGCCATACAAACAGAACCATTCATAAAAAAAACACACAAACAATTCAGTTCACACAAACAGCCATCACAGTGAATCTCCTCCTCACTGTGATGGAAGGCAAAGATCTTCTCTCTCCCCTGCACCATTTCTCTCCCGATGTCGAAGCCCCAGATGGGCGATGTTAAGTCCCACGGCCATTGAGGACGCGCCGGGCGATGTGCGGCCCCGCTCTAGGCCCAAAAGTCACAAAGTTGGAGCCCCCGGCAGGCGCTGGAATGTCCCGCGGCCATTAAAGCCGCGCCGGGCGATGTACGGCCCCGCTTCGGGTCGTTCCAACCCCGCGACACGGGCTGGAGAAGTTATGTTGCGGGAGCTCCGGAGAGCGGTCTCCTGCCCGGACCTGCGAGCTCCCGATATCCCGACAGTCCACCGGCAGTAATCTGCAGCTGGAGCTCCGGAATCGGGCCGTAGCAGTGAGCCACCACCGTTCCCCACGCTTCGAGGCCGGCCAGCCCCACAATGGTAAGTCCGCAGCTCCGCAGGCTCCGAGACTGGAGCCCCCAGGTCGTCTCAGTCGGAGGCCGCTCCACGGTGCTAGGCCCCAACGACAACGGAGACCCGACAGGGTCAAAGTCAGGTCTCCCGTGCAGAGAAGAGATTTTTAAAGTTTCCCCCACCCCACACCTATACACAGTTAGAAACAAAACCAAAAAGTAGTACCAAAAAAACACGAACAACTACATTTAACTCGACAAAAAATAGAAATTAAAGACAGACAGGTTGTAGGGGCCGCTGCAACGCGAGTCGCGCCGCCGCAAATCCACAAGAATTTTTTATTCTTGTTTCTCTGGGTGTCTAAATTTATAGCTAATTAAGCTATTACATCGGATGGAAGTTGCATTCCAAACCTCGTTGTACCTCTGTGCAATGACAATAAAGATATATTATTATTATTATTATTATTGTTTGGTACCATGGTTTAGAAAACCACAAATATGGTGAGGAACTCAATAAAAATTAAAACATTTATTTATATAGCATCATGAATGTAGTAGTAGATTAAAGGAAGTTTAAAGCAGTTTAAGTACAATTTGTCCAACCAATGTAAAGCTCTATAAGATGAACAGATGTTTGGTCAAGTAGAACAAAATATTTGTTCTAATTCCATTTAACAATGTCCTACAATATTGTAAAACTGGCATGTATATTGTATAAGTAGTATTATACTTCATTTTGTATCAAACATCTCTGAACATTTCATAACATGTTATTTCAATGGAGGAAAAGGCTATGTGACAGCATTTGTTCTTCAAACCAGTATATAGGTGGAACAGAGAAAATATATTCAGATAATGGAGGCCAGTTCAGTCATTACAGAACCTGTCAGATTTCCTTTCCATAGATTTGAATGATAGGCACATTTCCAGACTGTTCCTCCGGGTTCTCTGTACATGTGATATTGTGTAAAAAGTTGAAAAACTAACCATATCATTCATTCATAACTGATGCAGTCTGTTGTCTTGAGTGTTCTAATCATCTTCTTAGTTCATATTTCCATCAAATTAGTTATTTATTTCATGTAACATGTAAACAGTTTTATAATTTTAATTGTAATAAATTAAAATTTAGCCAACTTAATGATCGTTGTTACTCAACTTCATTGCACATCAAAACTTACCTTCAAATGAATTATAAAAAACCTTTCTTATAACTTCACTGTAGAAAATATACCTTATCTTTCTTGATGCATCTGCAAACTTTGCTGCAGTTGATCAGTCCATTCTCTCTCATGCTTTGACTCTCTTGTCCATCTGAGTACAACAGCACTTACTTGGTTTCATTATTTATTGAAGGAGCCAATTGAATGTCTATTGTGGCCTCCCTTCCCCTTCCATTACTATTTCCTATGGATTTCCTTTTGGATTTATCCTTATCCACTTCTATTTTTCATCCACCTGCTTTAAAAAAATAGCATCTAGTAAGCTGATGGTGCTCAGGTCCCTGTTACTACCATTTCTCTGGGCAACTCCATTGCTGCAGATTTGTCACATTACCCGACATTCAGTATTGGATGGACATGAATTTTCTAAAACTAAACATTTGGGCACAACAGCAGAACAACTGCAGATTCTGATTTTCAAAACAAAAACCAGAAAATACTGGAAATACATAAGATGTCAGGCAGCATCCGGAGAGAGGAAAAGCAAAGCCAATATTTTGGTTCAAATAAAAGGTCATTAACTCTGCCTCACTAATTCTTCCAGCACCTTATGTAAATATTGAACTCTTATCCTTGGTCCCTGCAGCAGACCTGAACATATTACTTGTCCTTGAAAATCTTGGAAACTGATAACCTGGATGCCATATTTGATATAGAGGTAACTTTTCTACGAAATATCCATTCCATTGCTGGGATTATTTTTGTCCCATCTCTCTATATTTGCCAATCTCAAATACTACTTCATCCTTTTTGATTTGAAACCCTTATTTAACATTTATTTCATCTGCAGATTTGATTCTTCTAGACCTCTTGGCTAGCCTCACATTTTCTATTAAACCTCTCCTCATTTAAGATGCTCCCTAAAACTTACTTTTTGACCAAGCTTTTGGTTATCAGTTTTGATACCTTCTTCGGATTTGTTGCCAAATGTTTGTTTGATAATGCTATTGTTGAATACCTTAGCTCATTTCAGTCTTTGAAAATGATATGTAAAGATGTTGTGCATACAGTATTACGTTGTTACAGTTGAAGGATGGAGAAAAGCAATTCTCCAAAGACCCAGCTTCATCCTGTTAGCTGTCATCACATAACATTTTGGATCAAAAGTAATAAGCTTACTTCTAGATCAGAATATTTTAGATTGTAAGGACAGCAGTTTAGAAGTTTATTCAAACAACTGCAAACAAAAGCATTGTGCTTAGAAAAGTCAGGTTACCTTGGAATGAGGCAATTTTGTCTTTACTTCTGGTTGCCACAATGTCTCCTCATGTCTCAGACTGGTTTCCATCCACCCCAGCAATTTTTCACTGGAATAAAACCTCATCAAATAATGTCAAAAGTAATGCAACATGCAAAATTTACTTGTGGTGACATTTTCAACCAAGTTATGTAAATAACAACAACTCTTGCTCATGGAACTAAGAGATTTAATTAAGCCGATTACTTTCCTATTGTCACATCTTCTATTAATTCATTGGTAACACCATACATGCACAGTGGTGCCTGTATCATTGCATGCCCCTTTAAGAGTTGTCTGCAAAAATTGCACCTTTTTAGTGATACGGCGACAAGTCCCTCCGACACTTGGATAGGGACTGTTGCATTGAGACTTACAACATTTGTTATAGTGCAGAGTTTTACTGGCAAGCCTGGCAATGTTAACCTGTGAACCATCCATCTGAAATTTCTGCTTCATATGTGATAATCACAGACAATATTAGCATTCTAATCCAAATCAATACAAGCTTGCTTACATATATTAAAGCTTAGCTAACAATCAGACATAAAGTAGTCAGAAAATATTGACCTAACATTTTGAAAAAGTATTCATGATAAATAAAGCCATGCACATAATATCCATAGCACTTTTCATAAACAACAAGTAATGCGCCCTTCCAGTTGTATGCTTAATATATTCAAAAATATACTGTAGCTTATTGGCAACATTAATAGGACCCCTTTGATTGTTTGGCACACATAAATATATATTTTTATTATATATACCTTTACCATTCAATGCCTTCTCCATAACAATCCTCAATTACTGGTATATTTATCTTGAGAAGCAATATGCCCCGAGTGATTATAATCCCGTACTATTTGCGAAAAATCAAGACTGAATTAGGCCTTGTAATGTTTTTGGAATTTAAATACGGTAGGATAACTGCACAAACTTGTTTCCATAAATTTCCTGCTGAAAACATTAAAAGCAAAATATACTAATGTAATGATGTCTTATTTAATAAAAATGTAAGTTACATAAATTAAAATACGTAGGAAAGAATTGCAGATACTGGTTTAAATCAAAGGTAGACACTAAATGCTCAAGTAACTCGGGTGGGACAGGCAGCATCCCTGGAGAGAAGGAATAGGTGACACTTCGGGTCGAGACCCTTCTTCAGACTGAAATTAAATTCAAATTAATAGTATCTTCCTAACAATTCAAGGTAATTGTATTATGTTATATTGTTGCTGCAATAGCTTGATAAAATTTGAATTGTTTAAATTGGTATTTCAATTGGGAAATTATTTCTGAGTATTACTTTATGAAACTTGAGATGAATTGCATGGTAATAACTCTAGGTCCAATAAACAAATTCTTCTAAGATTTGTCACTCACTTTTCTGAATATAGAACATAGAACAACACAGTGCAGGAACAGGCACATTAGCCCACTGTGTTTTTCAGGAGTTTCAGGAACTGAAGAGCATACTTGAGAAGGGAATCTGGCGGGCAAAGATGGGGCAGGAGATACCTCTGGTAGATAATATTAAGGAAAATCCAAAGACATTTTATGTACATTAAGGGAAAGAGGGTAATTATGGAGAGAAAAGGCCCCCCCAGAAACTAAAGCAATCGTCTCTGTGTAGTCACAGGAGATGAGCAAAACCCTCAATGAGTATTTCTCCTTTGTTTCTACTGTGGAGAAAGGCATGAAGACTTGAACTTGGGACAGTTACTGGAAGTGTCTTGAGGACAGTCCGTATTACAGAGGAGGTGTTGGATGTCCTAAGGCATATGAAGGTAGACAAATCGCCTGGGCCTTTTCTGAGGGTACTGTGGGAAGCTAGAGAAGTAATTGCAGTGAGCTGGCTGAGGAATCATCAATAGAAACAGGTGAAGTGCCGGAAAACTGGAGGGTAGCTAATGTTGGGCCTCTATTTAAGTAGGGCTGCAAGGAAAAGCCTAGGAACTATGGACTAGTAAGCCTAACATCTGTAGTAGGAAAGTTACTAGTGAATATTCTGAGAATTAAGATATATCTACATTTGGATAGATGGGTTGATTAGGGATAATCAACATGGTTTTGTGTGTGGGATTTTGTGTTCCACAACTTTGATTTCGTTTTTTGATGAAAGTTGATGAAGGCAGAGCCATAGACATTGTGTTTTTGGATTTCAGCACAGCATTTGATCAAATTCCACATGGTAGGCTGCTCTTTGAAGATTTGATGACATAAGATCCAGGTAGAGCTAGCCGAATGGATAAAAAAAATTGATTAATAGAAAGTAGCAGAGAGTGATGGTGGAAGATTGCTTTTCGACTGGAGGCCTGTGACTAGTGGGGTGCCTCAGGCTTCGGCATTGGACCTATTGTTGCCAATGGTTTATATCAATGATTTATATGAGAATGTACAAGGCAGGAGTAATAAGTTTGCAGATTACACTAAAGTGGTTGTATTGTAGATAGCAAAGATGGTTATCAAAATCACGGCAAGATCTTAATAATAATAATAATATTTATTGTCATAGTACAAGACAACGAAATTTTGTTGGAACAGTCCTCCAGCTGCACAGGAATATGAGTATAAAAATACGTTAAAAAGACTATAAACGTATAGGAGTATTGGCGGGTGTGTGAGAGAGAAGGGGGGGAATCAGTGTGGGAGGGGGGTAAAGTTCAGTAGTATCACAGCTCTATGGTAGAAGCTGTTTTTTAGTCTTGTCATGCGGGCACTCAGTGTCCTGTATCGTCTTCCTGAGGGCAGGGGGGGTAAAGAGGCAGTGTCCAGTGTTTGTGCTGTCTCTAATGATGCCCTTTACCCTCCGGATGCAGCAGGTCCGGTATATGTCCTCAAGTCTGGGGAGCTGGGTGCCAGTGATCCTCTCAGCAGTCTTAATGACACGTTGGAGAGCTTTCCTGTTCTCTGCGGTGCAGCCAGAGTACCATACTGTGATGCAGTACATGAGAACTGACTTGATGGCTGACCTGTAGAAGCTCACCAGCAGCTGTTGTGCGAGATGTGCCCTCTTCAAGCACCTCAGGAAGTGAAGCCTTTGATCTTGATTAGTTGGGCAATGGGTAATGGGGTTTCACACTGATAAGTATGAGGTGTTGCATTTTGGGAAGTCAAACAAGGGTAGGGGCTCACAGTAAAAGGCAGAGCTCTGGTGAGTGTTGTAGAGCAGAGGGATCTAGGATTGCAAGTACCCCATAGTTTCATAAATGTGGCGCCGCTGGTAGATATAGTGATTAATAAGGCTTTTGGCACATTGGCCTGTATCAATCAGGGAATTGAGTATAGAAGTTGGTATATACATGTTACAGTTGAATAAGACTAGTGAAGCCACATTTGGAATATTGTACTCAGTTATGGTCACCCAGCTATAGGAAAAATGCTGTTAAGCTACAAATAATGCAAAGAAGATTTACAAGGATGTTGCCAGGACTTGAGGCCCTGCGCTGTGGGTAGAGGTTAGGCAGGCTAGGACTTTATTCTTTGGAGCATGGGAAGATGAGGTGTGATTGTGTAGAGGTGTATAAGATCAAGAGAGGAATAGATGGGGAAGATACACAGAGTCATTTACCCATGGGAGGGGAATCAAGAACCGGAGGACATAGGTTTACGGTTAGAGGGAAAGATTTTAATAGGAAGTTAAGGGGTAACCTTTTCATACATAGGGTACCAGGTATATGGAATGAGCTGCCAGAAGAGGTAGTTGCGGCAGAAATGATTACATTTAAAATATATTTGGACAGATTTAGAAGGATATGGGTCACACTCAGCCAGGTGGGACTAGTGTAGATGGGGCATCTTGGGTGGCATGGGCATTTGGGCTGAAGGGCCTGTTTCCATGCTGTATGACTATGTTTAGCATTTTGACTGCATATAGCTAAGAGCCAATTGCAGGAAACATTTCAAGAGGCCTCAAAGATTCCAACTTTAAGGAAATGAACAAACTTATTGTGGAGGATAGATTTAACACTTGAATAGTCTGTTAGGGGGGCAAAAATGAAAAGCCTCCAAAATTATGTGCATAGATTACATTATGTAATTATGTATAGATTACATTATGTAGCAGATAATACATAATCTACATCACCCGTGCATTCTGATCTGAAAGGATGCTAGCACTTCTTAATACTAATCTTCATCAAGTAAAACCTTTGTCAAAGCGGATGTCATGGCAATTCTGGTGTGGATGCAGATGTACTTGCCAAAGGGCAGAAGACTCACTCATTGAGCATCTTTTACAACAAGTAAAACTCCTCTACAAAGCATGCTGCTAATATAGCATGCTGCAGACGCTCATTGCGCGTCTTTTACAACGTCTTCTACAACAAGTACTTACTGATCACTGTTAGAAATTCTTCATACAGATGGATAGATACTTTATTAATCCCCTTTTACAGGGAAATTCAGATGTCCAGTAGCCAACACAGTCAGAACGTAAAACAGGTAAAATAGTAAGATTAAACGAGAACTTACCAGTTTGAAGTTTGATCCTTATTTTATGAGGAGTTACGATGAGGGATTTCGTGATGACCCGGCCAGCACGCGTGCGCGACATTTTTCAAAGCAGAGGTGTGGAATCACAGATAACAACAATGACTGAAGATAGTAAGATTAAGAGACTCTAATATACCAGGTGACCTTATGATAGTGGGTTGGGAGCGGTGGGCACGAAATCCCTCATCATAACTCCTCATAAAATAAGGATCAAACTTCAAACTGGTAAATTCTCATTTAATCTTACTATTTTACTTCGGAGTCATGTGAGTGACTTCATGAAGATTTCAAAGCTCTGTGATTCCATGCCCTGGACCACGTCCATGCTCACACACTGCCATAATTACTGATGGAGGAAGTATGTTAACGTATTTCAGACTTGAACAAGCTGAAAAATGATAACGTATTTATTAATACAAAACAAAAACCCCTGAATTTGGGGACAAACGTTTAGGGAACAGCACTTAAAACTGACTCCGCACACATTGCGGGAGCGGCCACAGGTTTGTTATAAAAATGCTGAAATGTAGTTTCACTGGCCCAGCCCGCTGTTGCGAGGACATGATCCATGGGTACCTCCATGGTCCTCGCCGCTGATGTGGATGCAGCCCTGGTAGAATGAGATTTTAAAATGTTAGTGTCTATACCTGCTGCACCCAATACCACTCTGAGCCACCTGGAGATAGTCTGCACCGTCACCCTGTGATGTGGGTTTTTTGGCTGATAAACCAAACCAGTCCCGTCTCCATTTTCCTGATGGTGTGTGTGACATTGATATAATGTCGGATATAGGTGGCTATACAGAGTCGTACATCAACGGGGTATGCTACGAATTCCAATTTCAGACCTGTAGATCCAGGCCTGTGTTGTTTAAGTAACTCATCTATAAAGAAAGTAACTTTATTGGGGGTTGAGACCATTCTGTCCAGTTTTAGTTTCTGTAGTGTCTGGACCCGTTGTGCTGTGGTTAGTGCCATTAACATCACCACTTTGAAGGTGAGTTTGTCCAGTGGTAAATCCGTCATAGGCGACCAGCTCCTGAGTAGGGACAACACAACCCCAATATCCCAGGTAATATTATATCGTGGTCGGGGAGGATTGGAATTGAATATACCCCTCATGAGTTTGGATACCAGCTGGTGAGATCCCACTCCAATGTTGAGATAGGATGATAGTGCACTCCTGGCACTGTTTATGGCACTGTAACTGAGGGCCTCATCAAAATGAAGGCCCACGAGGAATTCCAGCACATTGGTGATCGTAGCAGAGTTGTAGGTGGTCTTGGTCCAACTATAGAAGGCCTCCCACTTCCTTATGTGGGTGAGGTACTGCTTTCTTGTGGACTCACGGCACGATGCTGTAATGATGTCCATGGTCCTTGTAGACAGCCCGAATTCCAGCAATGGCCTCTTCAGAACCTGCAAGCCAACAGGTTCACATGACCATGGCATGGATGATTTTCCCCTGTTATGGGATTGGTCACCAAATTCGGGCATTTGGTAACCTGTAACCATGGTTCTTTCATCATGTTGAGGACCACCGGGTACCATGGTTGTGTGGGCCAGTCGGGTATTATCAGTATACCTGATGCAGAATTTAGTTGAATTTTCTGCAATACGCGACTGATGAGGCAGAATGGGGGAAATGCATAGAAAAAACATTTCCCCCAATGTAGCGAGAACGCGTCCATTGCCACTGTCCCAGGGTCTGGTTCCCAAGAGACATATGTTGGAATCTGATGGTTCAACCTGTACACAAAGAGGTCGCTATCTGGTGTTCCATATTTGGCTTTAATTTTAGCAAATATTTGGGGGTTCAACATCCACTCGATGTTGTCATTAAATACTCATGACCTGGTGTCCGCCACTGTATTGAGCTTACCCGGAAGGTACGTAGCTGATATCTAAATATTTCTTGCAATACACCAGAGCCAAATTAAATTTGCCAATTTATCACAAGATATTGACTTGAAACCACCCACATGGTTTAAATATGCCACCACTGTGGTATTATCTATTTGAAGACGGACATGCGTATGATGCAGATTAGTGCAGTAAGCCCGCAGCCCGTGAAATGCTCCCAGCATTTGCAAATAGTTTATACCTTGTGATTGGTTCTAAGGTAGTGATTGTAGGAGATTTCAATTTTCCAAAAATAGACTGGGAAACACATTCTGTAAATGGGCTGGATGGTTTGGAGTTTGTTAAATGTGTGCAGGATAGTTTTTTGCAGCAATACATAGAGGTATCGACCAGAGAAGGGGCAGTGCTGGACCTCCTGTTAGGAAATGAGGCAGGTCAGGTGACGGAGGTATGCGTTGGTGAGCACTTCGGGACCAGTGATCACAATACCATTAGTTTCAATATAATTATGGAGAGAGTCAGAACTGGACCTAGGGTTGAGATTTTTGATTGGAGAAAGGCTAACTTTGAGGGAATGAGTAATGATTTAAAAGGAGTGAATTGGGACATTTTGTTTAATGGGAAGGATGTAGAAGAGAAATGGAGGGCATTTAAAGGGGAAATTGTAAAAGTACAGAATCTTTATGTCCCTGTTTGGTTGAAAGGAAATAGTAAAAATCGGAAAGAGCCATGGCTTTCAAGGGAAATTGGACACGATTCGATAAAAGAGAGATATCTACAGTCATTATAGGAGACATGGAGTAAATGAAGTGCTAGATGAGTATAAAGAATGTAAAAAGAATCTTAAGAAATAAATAAGAAAAGCTAAAAGAAGATATGAGGTTGCTTTGGCAAGAAAGGTGAAAGTAAATCCAAAGGGTTTCTACAGCTATATTAATAACAAAAGGATAACGAGGGATAAAATTGGACCATTAGAGAACCAGAATAGACAGCTATCTGCAGAGCCAAAAGAGATGGGGGAGATATTGAACAATTATTTTCTTCGGTATTCACCAAGGAGAAGGATATTGAACTCTGTGAGGTAAGGGAAAAAAGTAGAGTAGCTATGGAAACTATGAGATTCAAAGAGGAGGAAGTACTGACACTTTTTAAAAATATAAAAGTGGATAAGTCTCCAGGTCCTGACAGGATATTCCCTAGGACTTTGAGGGAAGTTAGTGTAGAAATAGCAGGGGCTATGACAGAAATATTTCAAATGTCATTAGAAACGGGAATAGTGCCGGAGGATTGGCGTACTGCGCATGTTGTTCCATTGTTTAAAAAGGGTTCAAAGAATAAACCTAGCAATTATAGACCTGTTAGTTTGACGTCAGTGGTGGGCAAATTAATGGAAAGGATACTTAGAGATAATATATATAAGCATCTGGATAAACAGGGTCTGATCAAGAACAGTCAACATGGATTTGTGCCTGGAAGGTCTATATGGATTTCAGTAAGGCCTTTGTCAAGGTTCCTCATGGAAGGTTGGTTAAGAAGGTTCAATCTTTGGGTGTTAATGGCGGATTAGCAAGATGGATCCAACAGTGGCTGAATGGGAGATGCTATGGGAGTAATGGTGGATGGCTGTTTGTCAGGTTGGAAGCCGGTGACCAGTGGGGTGCCTCAGGGATCTGTGTTGGGTTCACTGTTGTTTGTCATGTACATCAATGATCTAGATGATGGGGTGGAAAATTGGATAAGTAAGTATGCAGATGATACTAAGATAGGTGGTGCTGTGCATAATGAGGTAGATTTTCAAAGTCCACAGAGAGATTTGGGCCATTTGGAAGAGTGGGCTGAAAGATGGCAGATGGAGTTTAATGCTGATAAGTGTGAAGTGCTACATCTTGGCAGGACAAACCAAAACAGGATGTACATGGTAAATGGTAGGGAATTGAGGAATGCTGTGGAACAGCGGGATCTAGGAATAACTGTGCATAGTTCCCTGAAGGTGGAATCGCATGTAGATAGGGTGGTAAAGAAAGCTTTTGGTGTGCTGGCCTTTATAAATCAGAGCATTGAATATAGAAGTAGGGAAGTAATGTTAAAATTGTACAAGGCATTGGTGAGACCAATTCTGGAGTATGGTGTACAATTTTGGTCACCTAATTATAGGAGGGATGTCAACAAAGTAGAGAGAGTACAGAGGGGGTTTACTAGAATGTTGCCTGGGTTCCAGCAACTAAGTTACAGAGAAAGGTTAAACAAGTTGGGTCTTTATTCTTTGGAGCGCAGAAGGTTAAGGGGGGACTTGATTGAGTTCTTTAAAATGATGAAAGGGATAGACAAGAGTTGACGTGGATAAGCTTTTCCCATTGAGGGTAGGGAAGATTCAAACAAGAGGGCATGACATGAGAATTAAGGGACAGAAGTTTAGGGGTAACATGAGGGGGAACTTCTTTACTCAGAGAGTGGTGGCTGTGTGGAATGATCTTCCAGCAGAAGTGGTGGAGGCAGGATTGATTGTAACATTTAAAAGTAAAGTGGATAGGTATATGGATGGGAAGGGAATTGAGGGGTATGGTCGGAGTGCAGGTAGATGGGACTAGGGGAAAATAAATGGTCGGCACGGACTGGAAGGGCCGAGAAGGCCTGTTTCCGTGCTGTAATTGTTATATGGTTATTGAAGAAGAGTAGACTCGTGCAAATCACATTTGCCGCCGCCACTGGAAGTGGTGTCAGTAGCTCCCCAGCCCTGGGCGCTTGCGTCGGTTTGTAACACGACTGATGGGTTTGATATAATGATGGGATTAAAACAATCACGAACATTGCTAATCCACCATTGTAGCTCAATTTTTGCCTTGTTTGGCAGCTGCATAGGTCTGTCAAAATGTCCAGCATTTGCTTTTAATGCTGAGATTTTAGCTCTTTGCAAGTGTTGATAGTGTGCAGCTGGAAATGTAGCTACAAGTTTCCCAATCACCTTAGCAGCATGTCTAATAGTCGGTTTCCTGGCGCAAGCAACGCTGTTACATGCCTCTATTATGTCTGTTGCTTTGTTCTCTGGGATAGTGGCAATCATATGACTGGTGTTAATTGTGAATCCCAGATATTCCATAACCCCAGAGGGTGGAACTTAGATTTGTCTGGATGGATGACAAACCCTAGTTTCTCGAATAATTACTTGGTAGCTGTTACTGCTAATTTAGCTAATTCCAAAGTTCTCCCCACAATTAAAATGTCATCTAGATATGCCATGACTATGTGTGTTTTGTCTTCTTAGAGACACCAATACTGGTTTTAGTATTTTGGTAAATAACCTAGTGGCTGTTGTAAGCCCATTAGGTAGGGCTTAGTTGGATAGTTGCCCCATCCAGACAAATTTTAAGTATTTCCGGTGATGTTCCTGTATAGGTACTGAATAGTTTGCATCTTTTAGATCGATGCAGGCCATGAAGCACCCTCTGGAAGTCAGTTGCTTAGCCATTTCCAATGTTTCCATCTTGAAATTGGTATATTAAACAAAGGTATTCAAGTGGGTTAAATCAATTATGATGCGACATCCACCATCTTTTTTGGTTTTGCTAAAGATGTTAGATACAAACTCAAGAGGTTCATGTGTCTTTTTTTCTATAACCCCCTTGGTGTATAACCTTAATAGTTCCGCATGCCCTTCCACTTTTTCTTTGTGAGAAAGTGCAAATTTCCTGTTAGGTACGTGCTGAGCTGGGGGAAGGTGTCCATTTATGAATTCAATTTCATAACCTTGAATACTTTGTAATATAAAAGTGTCAGAAGTTATAGAACCCCATGCATCCCAGAATGTATGCAACCTCCCTCCTACTTGTTAGGTTATACATGCAGCAATCCCAAGAGAACCAGACCCCCTTACCTCCATGGTTACCGGCGGGGCTTGATGTTCTGGCCTTTCTTGCTTCATTGTGTTGCTGGGATGTGGGGTTGGCACATCTTCCAGGCTGGTCGCTGTGGGCCCTGTCCCAAAAAAGGCTTTTGTTTGTAGGGCGCAACCGGAGGGTTGGTTCTAGTTGCCCTATCGGGTTGAACCCAAGGCCTGTTTGATGTTGCATAAGGATGCTGTCTATGATACGCCGATGGTCTGCTCGAGGATGGTGGTTTCATCAACCCGACCGCTTTTGCTTCCTCATCCAGGTCTTTTATCTGTTTAGGCAGGTCTTCACCGAACAGCTGTCTCGGTGGCGGCGTTACATTGGCTATGCACAAACTCGCAAATTTTGGGTTTAGTGTTGGACAGATGGAGCTCTTGCGAAAACAGTTGATCCCATAGTGAGTATTGCATAGCCACGCTAATGCATCCTGCTGCTCCTCCGTCATGTCCATCCCGTCTATGGACCTGGCAAAGGCAGTAATGCCTGAGGTCAATAATTCAGGATTTTTTGTAATTTTAATTCCTGGGCCCTGATCCCAGGACTGATGTTACCCCAGATGGGTGTGTTGATGGTGGGGACATTGAGCGACACACAATTTTCCGGAGCTTTGTATTTGTTGGTAGTCTCCGACAGCACCTGTTCCTGCAGCTGGTGTGTGGTTAAATAATTGATGCTGGCCGCTAGCTTAGGCTGAAGAGGTTGCCCTGAGTGTGCTGGTTGGGTGAACTTCAACACTACTTCGAGAAGTTCCTCTTCAGGCATCTCTTGCAACACAGGTTCTTTCACCAACCCCTCTTCAAAGTCAGCTAATGGCTGACTTCTGGCACTCCCTGTTGTAGAGGGAGAGATGTTTGGTAGTTCTGCTGTGTGTCTAGTGGATCCTAAAGACACACGCTCTTGATGGAGAAGGTCCCTTTCGAGCAGCCGCTCCACCATTCGCTCCATACGAGCTATGCGACCGTTGCCGCTATCTGCGGACGGCAAGTCGACTTCCCCAAGTTCTGATGAACGATTGGGGCTTCTACCATCAGTCCGCACCTCGTCAAAATGATGTCTAAGGAACCTAGGTAGGTAGTCGGTGCCTGCCGCTCCTATGGGGCTACACGACTCCCGTGCGGATTTGCCGCTTGTCCGCCGTCTTCCGGACTTTTGTTATGACTGCGGTGGTGATGAGTCGGTGCCAGCCGCTCTATCAGGGCTACACGACATCCGCGCGAGCTTGCCGCCAGTCCCGGAATTAGACCTCCAAAACAAACACTTTCAACTCACTAAAAATAAAATAAACAGGGTGAAAGGACTAATATAGAAAATCCAACTCTCCCTCCTTGTTCTCTCTTATGTCCCAGCTGCCCCGACTCTCTGTTACTTCTGCCCATTCTTCTAGTCATGATGTTGGCCAGGAACACTATCCCCAGATTCTTCAGCATCTGCTCCCTGTAGACTTAAAGATTATCAGACATCTGGAAAGATTATAAACCATAGCAATAACCAATAGACATCAATGAGTATTTTAATTGAAGGTAGTTGATGAAACCTTAAAAATGCCCATGTAGACATATTTCCTGTTGTAGAACAGGTGCTGGGCTATCGATGATTAAGAGAAAGTGATAGCTGGAGCATCTAATTCAGAATGGGAGCAGTGCATCAAATCAATAATGTATGTCATAACATTATAATCTATCCAAACTCAGTGGGAATTAAGTGTATTATCTCATAAAAAATGTTTAGAACTTGCTCCATAAATGCATGCACACATTCAATCATACATTGAACACCCACTGCATCCAAAACATGGTACTGTATATAATAATATTTTTATTGTTCCAAATTTTGTGTAACAATTTTAATTTTTGAATTCCACAGGAATGGGACTGAATCTGAATGAGATTAATGATTTGAATAATCCGATAAAATTGTATTGATAAGTTGATCAGAAGCTACAGTCAGAAATCCATTCTATACATCCTTTATATGCGACTCAGGCTGAATTCATTGCCCTTTTAGATTAGTTTATGTTCAATGTTTGTGTTCAAATCTAGTTTTGGATATATGAATGAATTGGATGTTTTGGAGAAAATCAACATATTTACCAAAGAATATAATTATTTATGATCATTTTAAAATGTGTTGGCACAATTATATCATGCAGGGTACAGCATGAGTGAACCACATGAATTGCACACATTTTGCATTAATAGCAGAGCTTGTTGTTCAATTGATGTAGAAATATTTTAATGTAATAAACACCATTCTAAAATTTTCCTTATATTTTAGTGTATTAAACACAAATTTTGAAGATTAAAATATTGAAGCTCTTTCCATCTATTCTTTTTGTCTGAGAAACAAACAAATGATCAAAGGCTTGTATTGAGAATATATAAAGTAAGAACTTTTAATATGCAGTGACAGATTATATAATTGATAAAATAAAAATGTGTTTAATGACTCCTACATGCAATCAGCCACTTGTGAAATCTGCATATTAATAGCTTTTCCGTTAAATTCAAGATAAATCATTTTTGATTATAACCTTGAATACAACTGTGATTGACAGAAATTACAATGTTCTAAATACTAATGTGTTTCAATAAAGTCTATTTCTATAAACATGTGCAGAAAGATTTAGTTGCATAAATATAATATGCTGTAGAGTAGATGGCTATGTTACATCATTACTTGTAGATAAGCTGTTACATTGCTTTTGCTTTCCTTTCCAGCAGAAAGAGTAGCTATAACAGTTACCATTACTATGAGATTTGACTTGGCTTTCATCCATAAAGGAGCATCATTATGCCTATTGTATGTAGTATTAATCTAAAGCAAAGAGATGGTGCGTGATGCTGACTTCGAAGAATTAAGTCACAGGATTGAACAGGTTCTGTGCTGTGGGTTTCCCTTTTCTGATGCAACTTTTTTTGGAAAGTGAAATGAAGTTTGGGGTGTACACATATAAGAACATTCAAAGATGAAATGTCAGAAACAATAACTACGATTTTTCCTTTATTTTTAATAATTGAGAATTTCAAAATATTATGCTGAATGATCGACGCAGATTTAGCTTTTTGGGACTTTAAGCCCCTGTCCCACTTGGGTGACCTCCACTGCGTGTTCTGGTGACCTTGCCCGTGACCCATAGTTGCGGGAAGGTCGCCACGAGGTTGTAGGAGGTCTTTGTCACTCTCCTTCATGGTCGAGAGTGGTCTCCGCGTAGTTGGGGCTTCAGCTAGGTCGCTGCGTATTTTTCAAGATGTTAAAAATTGACCGCGACAAAAAATAGGTACCCGTGGGAAAAATCAATACTTTTTTAGTCGTAGGTCTAGTCGAACCTCTGTCACTCCAAGGCATGTTCATTCATAGCTGGAGAGCTTTTTGGAGAGGAGACTGTGTTTTAGAGATGGCACCAAAAAGGCAGCAGCGCAGGGTGAGGGCAAACCCTCAACAAAACCTGCTGTGCAGGTGTTGCCCACCCAAGAGGAGGAGTGGCAGGAGGTGATGCCACAGGAGGTGATAGTGCAGGAGTAGGTAGCCCTGCATGAAAGACCCCTGGAGGAGGAGACCAGGGTGGTAGTATATGTCCCCACCACCACCCCATCCTTCACTGCCTCATTTGAAGGCAGCAAAGCAGCCTTTTCTCCAGTGCCTGACACAGCATCAGAGGCAGATGCCCCATTGGTGGTGAGGGAAGGCTGGAGGAGGGTTATGCCCTACACCTTCACCAGGCAGCAGCAGGGGGGCCTTGAGGAATGGTTCCAGCAGAATGTCATCCTGTACAATAAGGACAATGACGTTGTCAGGGACAAGAATGGCATGCTGGCCATCCACTGCCCCACATGTGTGCTTAAAGTTCCATCTTTTGTCAAAGCCCAGCGCCCCTTTCTTCCAGTCATCTGGTGTACTGGGACAGTCCATCATATCATCTCCATTCACCCATTGAGACCTCTTCTTGTGCTTCCTCTTCCTCTTCTGCCTTTCTTAAAATGTTGCTGAAGCAAAAGGGCTACTGCAAACAGCAGTAGTTGTATTTTTACTAACATCCTCCAAACTAGTTCCTTCCTTGCTTGCATGGTTCAGAATGATTTAAAAAAAACCCGGGAGGCATTTTTTAGTGAGAAAAAATGCAGACATTACATCATTTTATCAGGTGATCATTTGAGCTGTCGACACTCGACACTAGTCATTGTTGGTTTTCAGTGCGGTCCTCTGAAGTCGAAGGGGGTCGTGCTCATTCGCGGACTAATTTACCAGAGACCATCCTCGAGTAAAACGTACATGGTCAAAGCCAGTCTTCAACATAGTTGAAGGAGGTCTTCTACATAGTCAAGGGAGATCGTTAACATAGTTGTAGGAGGTCGTACACATAGTCGAGGAAGGTCATAGGTCACCGCGACCTTGATTTTTTTTAAAGTCGATTAAGGTTGCCAGAACGAGCTGTGGAGGTCTCCCAAGTGGGACAGGCCCTTTAGAGTTTGTTCAGCTGTAATTATTTCCTGATACAGTATGAAAAGCTCAATTACATAATTTTAGGTGTTTTATTTTAATTAAAAATAATATGTAAAAAGTTGAATTCACATAAAATTACTGTTTTGTATTTATTGCGAATCTAAAAGATGCAACATATGCAGAGGAGTACGAATTACTGAAAGAAAATTGTGGATTTCCACTTTGCATTTGTGGATGGCAGCAGTTGCTATCGGTTTAATAGCATAACGATGCTCGACCACAACATTTTTCCAGTTTAACCACTGAAATTACTAATATTGTATCATCTAAATGATATTCACAATCTCCATGATCCACTTCAGCGTGAACAGAATATTTTGATTGTATTTCAGTACTTTAAGGAAGTCTACATTTGTCTATTTAAAAATCCTCAACTTTCTGTTTGTCTCTTGTGGTTCCATATTTTAAAGAAATCTGGTAAAAACTAAATGGAACTGTAAGCCATACTTATACTTAGCTACATAGACAATAGGTGCCAGGAGTAAGCTATTCAGCCCTACGAGCCAGCACCGCCACTCAATGTGATCAATGCTGATTATCCACAATCAGTACCCCGTTCCTGCCTTCTCCCCACACCCCTTGATTCCGTTAGCCCTAAGAGCTCTATCTAACTCTCTTTTGAATGCATCCAGTGAATCAGCTGCCACTGCCTTCTGAGGCAGAGAATTCCACATTTATCTCTGTGTGAAAACGTTTTACTCAAATCAGTTCTAAATGTCCTACCCCTTATTCTTAAACTGTGGCCCCTAGTTCTGGACTCCCTCAACATCGGGAACATGTTTCCTGCATCTTGCGTGTCCAATCCCTTAATAATTTTATATGTTTCCATAAGATCGCCTCTCATCCTTCTAAATTCCAGAGTATATCAGCCCAGTCACTCGATTCTTTCATCATATGGCAGTCCCACCATCCCAGGAATTAACCTTGTGAACCTACACTGAGATATTACACTCCCTCAATAGCAAAAATGTCCTTCTGCAAATTAGGAGACCAAAATTGCACACAATATTCCAGGTGTGGTCTCACCAGGGCCCTGTACAACTGCAGAAGAACCCTTTTGCTCCTCTACTCAACCCCTCTCTTTATGAAAGCCATCATACCATTAGCTTTCTTCACTGCCTGTTGTACCTATACGATTACTTTCAGTGACTGATGTACTAGGACACCCAGGTCTCGTTGTACTTCCACTTTTCCCAACCTGACACCATTCAGATAATAATCTGCCTTCCCGTTCTTGCCTCCTGTGGATAACCTCACTTTATCCACATTATATGGCTTCTGCATTCATCTGCCCACTCACCCAACCTGTCCATCCTCGACATCCTCATAGCATCCTCGTCACAGTTCACATTACCAACCAGCTTTGTGTCATCTGTAAATTTGCTAATGCTACTTTTAATTCCTTCATCCAAATCATTAAGTATATTATATTGCACAGACTTGGAATTATGTTCCTATACTCACTTGAAGGTGAATTGGTTTTATATATAGAATATAGCCAGCTTTTGGCTTCACATAGGATGTCATGCAAGTTAGCTGATCAAAAATTGACAAAAGTCCTCCGAGATTTAATGGTAAATTAGAATGTCAATAAGTGTGTGTTCAGTCTGCTGTGGCATTCAAGAGAGTTACACAGTGTGAATCCTGATTCCAGCAAAATCCCAATCATATGATATTGCAGGTATTCTTTCAATTGTTGTGAAGAGATCCCTAGGCACTTTGCAGTCAGTTTTAGGCACTGAATAATGTACTGTATGTTTAAACAATATAACTCATTTTGTCTACCATAGCACAAACAGCATGCCACCTTGTCTCATTCCAGCACAGAAGGTGCACTGTTGTACTTTACTGAAACATTTTATGGAATATCTAATTGTGTCCCACCTTAAGATTGCCACATGATTATAATATACTATTGTCAAACCTGAAAATTTTCTGACGATACATTTAACATGGTTTGCAATTTTTCAATTGGTTATTATATTGAAATATTCATTTTTAAAAGATGCTGATAAACATAGTATTGAGCAAGTTTTTCAAAATAGTGTATTTAGCAATATGTTTCAGCATGAATATATACAGTGCATTCAGAAAGTATTCTGACCTCTTCATTTTTTCCACATTTTGGAACATGACAGCCTTATTCTAAAATTGATTAAATTCATTTTTTTTTAAATTATCAATCTACACCCAATGCCCCATAATTAAAAATTGAAAACAATTGATTAGAAAATGTTGCAAAGTAATTAAAAAGAAATAACTGAAACATCACATTTACATAAGTATTCAGACCCTTTACTCAGTACTTTGTTGAGGCACCTTTGACAGCGATTACAGCCTCAAATCGTCTTGGGTATGACGCAACAAGCTTGGCACACCTTTATTTGGGTAATTTGTCCCATTCTTCTCTGCAGATCCTCTCAAGCTCTGTCAGGTTGGATGGGGAGCGTCGATGCACAGTTATTTTCAGGTCCCTCCAGAAATGTTCGATCAGGTTCAAGTCAGGGCTGTCTGAGCCACTCAAGGACATTCACAGATTGTCACAAAGCCATACCTGTGTGTCTTTGCTGTGTGCTGAGGGTCGTTCTCCTGTTGGAAGGTGAACCTCTGCCCCAGTCTGATGTCCAGAACGCACTGGAGCAGGATTTCATCTGTATTTTGTATTTTGCTCCGTTCATCTTTCCCTCGATCCTGACTAGTCTCCCAGTTCCTGGCGCTGAAAAACATCCCCACAGCATGATGCTGCCACCACCATGCTTCACCGTAGATATGGTAATGGCCAGGTGATGAACGGGACCTGGTTTCCTCCTGACGTGACACTTGGCACTCAAGCCTAAGAGTTTAATCTTGGTTTCATCAGACTAGAGAATCTTGTTTCGTATGCCTTTTGGCAAACTCTAAGCAGGCTGTCATGTGCCTTTTACTGAGGAGTGGCTTCCATCTGGCCACTCTACCATAAAGGCCTGATTGGTGGAGCGCTGCAGATATAGTTGTCCTTCTGGAAGGTTCTCCCATCTCCACAGAGGAACTCTGGAACTCTGTCAAAGTGACCATCGGGTTCTTAGTCACCTCCCGGACCAAGGCCCTTCTCCCCAGATTGCTCAGTTTGGCTGGGCAGCCAGCTCTATGAAGAGTCTTGGTGGTTCCAAAGTTCTTCCATTTGAGAATGACGGAGGCCACTGTGCTCTTTGGGATCTGCTTTGCTGCAGAAATTGTTTTATACCCTTCCCCAGATCTGTGTCTTGCCACAATCCTGTTTCAGAGGTCTACGGACAATTCCTTCATCTTCATAGCTTGGTTTTTGCTCTGACATGCACTGTCAACTGTGGGACCTTATATAGACAGGTGTGTGCCTTTCCAAATCATGTCCAATCAATTTAATTTACTACTGGTGGACTCCAATCAAGTTGTAGAAACATCACAAGGATTATCAATGGAAACAGGATGAACCTAAGCTCAATTTTGCGTGTCATAGAAAAGGGTCTGAATACTTAGGTAAATGTGATATTTCAGTTACTTCTTTTTAATTACTTTGCAAAAATGTCTAAACACCTGTTTTCGTATCTTCATTCTGGAGTATTGTGTGTAGGTTGATGATTAAAAAAAAAAATTCAATCCATTTTAAAATATGCTGTAACGGAAAAAAATGTGGAATAAGTGAAGATGTCTGAATACTTTCTGAATTGCACGGTATGTCCACAAGAGGCATGATACCGCTTGTTTTCAGCTTGTGGGTTTTTCTCCAGTGGGTAAAGTGGCACCTTTACTGATAAAATTACATTTTTGAATTCTGTTTGTCTTCTCCATCTCAAACGGTTAAGTATGGGGGCAAATGAAGAGATAATGGAGAACATAGAACAGATGGAAATTAAGATTAAGAGAAAAACCTAATTCAACTTTAGAGCAATGATAAAGATTTACAAAGCATACACATGGGATTTAAACTCTCCCAATGTAGACTGGGACTCTCATAGTTCCAAGGGATTAGGCGGGGTGGGATTTGTCAAATATGTCCAGGAATATTCCTCGGGCATATGTCCAGGAATATTCCTCGGGCATATATGTCAAGGGCCTACATGGGAGAGAGTAAAGGTTATTCTACTCTTAGGAAATTGGGAAGGGCAAATGACTGAAGTGTCTGCGGGCAAGCCTTTTGGGACTAGCAACTGCTGGTCTGTTAGCTTTAAAATTGTAATAGATTAAGACAGATTGGGCCCACGTTAAAATTGTGAATTGGGGCTAGGCCAACTTTGATGGTATTAGACAGGAACTTGCTAAAGAAGATTGTTTGTGTGCAAAGGAACATCTGGAAAGTAGGTTGCTTTTAAAAGTTCATAAGTTCTAGGAGCAGAATTAGGCCATTTGGCCTATCAAGTCTACTCTGTCATCAGTCATGGCTGATGTATGTTTCCCTCTCAACCCAATTCTCATGCCTTCTCCCATAACCCCTGGTGGAGGTGGCCAAATCCTCTTTGGGCGTGGGGCGGACACCCAGCAAAACCCACGGCAATGCGTCAACCCAGTCCGGGTCCGTGAGCCGAGCCTGCAGGGCAGCCTTGAGCTGGCGGTGGAAACGCTCCACAGGAAGCTCCACCAGGCCGTTCGCCTGCGGATGATACGCCATGGTGCGGTGCAGGTTAACCCTGAGAAGGCGAGCCATGGCCGACCACAGTTCAGATGTGAACTGAGGCCCCCGGTCGGATGTAATGTCCAGCGGCACTCCGAATTGGGCAATCCAGTGTGCCGCCAAAGCATGGGCACACGTGGCCGCAGAGGTGTCGGCCAATGGAACCGCTTCCGGCCACCGCATGAAACGGTCGACCCGATGGTCAGGAGGTGGGTGAAGCCAGGAGAAGGCGGCAGCGGCCCCACGGTGTTTACATGGATATGGTCAAACCGCTGACGAGGGACGTGGAACTCCTGGAGCGGTGCCCGCACATGCTGCGAGCTGCTTGCCACCAAGATGTTGTCAAGGTAAACTCAAGTCCAGGCCATGGCACACGCAGTCCATAAGCCGCTGAAAGGCCTGCGCAGCGTTCTTAAGCCCGAATGGCATGTGCAGTAACTCGAAAAGGCCGAATGGTGTTATGATGGCCATCTTGGGCACATTGTCGGGGTGGACGGGAATTTGATTGCAGCCACTCATCAGGTCGACCTTGGATAACACTGCAGCCCCGGCCAGGTGCGCATTGAAATCCTGAATGAGGGGGAATGGGTTCCTGTCAACGATGGTGGCATCATTAAGCCGACGATAGTCTCCGCAAGGGTGCCAGCCACCGTCCGCCTTGGAGAACATATGGAGCGGGGACGCCCATGAGCTGTCTGAGCGGCGCACGATACCCAGCAACTCCATAAGGCGGAACTCCTCCTGAGCTAGACTGAGTTTGTCTGGTGGAAGACGCCACGCCCCGGCGTGCAAGGGTGGGCTAGTAATCGGAATGTGATGCTCCACCCTGTGTGGAGGAGCGGAACTGCGGGTCGAGGATTTCAGTGAAGTCGGCAAGTATATGCGAGAATGTAGCATCCACGGACGATAGGGGCCGATCAGGCCGCACGACTGGGTCGCCCATGTGGAGGGAAACAGTCTCGAATGTTACAGAGTGCACCCGACACTGTCGCTTGACATCCACAAGCAAGAAATGTGCGCGTAGGAAGTCCGCACCCAGCAACGACTGGGAAAACGTCAGCAATGAAAAGCAACCATCCCCAAAGCTGAGGGAGAGCGTGTGCACTCAATATGAGCGGATTGGGCTCCGATTTGCCATGGTGAGGAGGGGGTCACATTTATCGGTGCGGACGACAACATTAGAAGGGGGCAGCACACTTATCGCCGGTGTCAACGAGGAAACGAGCCCCAGTGCGGCGATTCCACTCGACGAATGTGGCTGGCCTCCGAAGCAATCACTGACAGCCGGCCCATACGTTTCCCGGGAATGTACAGGGCTGCCAACACTGACGAGCTACAGCCCCCCAGCGGCGGTGATAGCAGCACCAGCTCCCCCTGCTGGCGTATGAAGAAACAGGTGGAGGTGTGGGCTGATCTGACCACCAGCGACCTCTGGTGGCGTCCAAAAGAATTGACGGCCGGCCATGCTGGGATGACGTGCCAGCGCCTGGGTGCACTATAGCGGCCGGATCCCGCCACGGAGGGCATTTAGGAGACGTGGTCAATTGAAGCACTGACCTGCTGTGCGCTGCCCGGCGCCGTCGGGAGGATCTCCAGCGCATCCAGGGCCTGCTGACGGGCCATCCAAAGTTGATCGGCATGCTCACCCACCGACTGCATGTCAGTGAAAGGGTCGCTGGTAAGTTGCAGGCGGATGTCCAACGGGAGCTGCTGCAGGTAGGCATGATTTAGAAAAAAAGCACGGCTCGTGGTCGCCCACAAGGGCCAGCATATATCGGCCAGCAGGGCCGACGGCTGGTGGTCACCCAGGCCAGTCATCCGCAAGATTTGGGTCGCTTGCTCAAACCTACGTAAGAGTCGGGCCTTATCGGGCCTCATACTTATTATTGGTATGTTACAATACCTACCTTTAGCAGCGCTGCAGTTCTGCCGCTCCCCGTGTGCGTGACTTTGGCACCTTTCAGAGGGGGGCGGGTTTAAAATGCCGTTTTTCCCTAGACAGTCCAAATCGATCCATGTCGGGCGATTTTGTCGCTAAAGAGAAATCGCTCTGACATTTCATTCATGAAGCTATTTTTAAACCATGCTAGATTATTTATTAAGTAGAGTGGTTTAAAAATCTTCTAAAGCTCTGAACGCCGACAGCAGAACGGACCTAACGTAGGGGAGAAAATAAAGTGCACAGTTTATTTTTACATTAAAACTTGGTTTTTAGGAAGGCTTTAATCACATTTTCATGTTGCAAAAAGGGGACAAAAAAAATGAATGAACCGGCTGTATTTTTCATACCGACTTCACCGCAAACCGCAACGTTCCAATCCACCGCATTCCACTAAAACCCACTCGCTAGTTGATTTAAATGGCCATTAATTTACATGCATTAAACACTAAATTCCTTCCATTTGGCCTGTAAATTCATGAAAATGAGATTTAAAAATCATGTTATATTGTGGATTATTGTGTGAATGTTATTTGGACATTTTGGCAATTTAAAAAAGTTTATCTTTTCTTAAGAAATGGATAGATGTTTAGATCTACTCATTGAATTTTGTAATTAGCTACAATTAGATAACTAACTAATTATATGCTTTAATTTCAGGTCATTCAAGTAAGATTGTTTCATATTTGTTTCAGAATGCTTCAATCTATAATAACAGAAAATTTCATTGAGTTCTTAATTTTTAAGAAGGTTATGGGCTTTTGACTGTTCTAGATCACACCTTTTGAGTTAATTGAAGGGCAATGAGGAACAAGATGCTAATTTCCGAGTATGAAGATGGCCATAACTTTTTTAATACTGAATATATGAAAGTGAATTAGGTGTCAAATTAAACTTCTTTTTATGCTTTATCTGATGGGATAAATTGCAGACTTAATTTTTTAAATCTCAAAATTTTGTAACCTTGCTACTTATTAGCCGGGGGGGGGGGGGGGGGTGCGGAGAAAAGGCTTAACCCGTCGTGCAGAGGCCTGGTCGAGTGCGCTGATAATATAATAGTATTTTGTTGCATCTGCCGTCATGCCCCACAGTGCAAACTGCGCCTCGGCCTGGTCAAACCAGATTTTGGGCTCATTGGTCCATAGGGTAGGCAGCTTTAGCGCAACAGTGTGGAGATCGACGGGGCTGGCATGGTCCAAGGGCGGTTGACCGGGTTGTGCGTCATGTAGAACATTCGGGTCCATCGTGACAAAATATCGAGGGTTACCAGTGTTGCAGATGCGTGAGAGAGCCTGGAATGTAGGAGCCAGGCAAATTCTGTAGAGCCTTTAATGAGCACAGCACACTACTGTCCGCTTCAGTGAGAGACTGAAGACTAATCTCGCGCCAAAAATCCCTGCTCTTATCTCATAGCTGGGAGCTGCCCCAGGACCTGTCCATGAAGTGCAGACGGGGATGAACCAGGGAGTAGCCTACTTCCCAGGAACCGCCACAAAGTTATAGTGAAATATTTGACTGGATGAGCTTGGTTTCCTTGGAGCAGAGGAGGCCGATGTATAACATTATATGAGGCATTGAGAGAGCAGCAGATCAGAATCTCTTTCCTAATGCTAGTGGTAACAAAAACAAAAGGGTATACGCTTAAGATAGATAGATAGATAGATAATCTTTATTGTCACTATAACATGTGAACATGTACAACAAAATTGAAATGCCAACCAGTCAGAGCACCATTCACACATTTCTAAAATCTAACGATATGTAAGCATACACACACCACCATAAAATAAGCATAAACACACAACCATACATTCTTCTGTCGATTTCTCAATCCATTTGGTATGTAGCGCACCTGCTCTCATTTGGTGGCTACATTAAGTGTAGTTATTACTGTGGGATAAAAAAACTGTTTGTTAGTCTGTTTGTCCTCGTCCACATTGATCTGTACCGTCTGCCTGACGGCAACAGTTCAAACAGGGAGTGGCCGGGGTGGGAAATGTCCTTTATAATGTTCTGGGATTTCTTGAGACAGTGGGAACTGTGTAGGTCCTCCAAAGTGAGGAGAGGGCAGCCGACAATCTTCTGGGTGTTGTCAATAGCCCTCTGGAGCGCTTTCCTCTGGGCCGATGTGCAGCTGGTGTACCACACGCATACACAGTATGTTAGGATGCTCTCTATGGAGCACCGATAAAAGGACAGCAGGAATCTATTTGTGATGTTGGTCTTCCTGAGCACCCTCAGGAAGTGCAGTCACTGCTGGACCATTTTCAGCAGCGCAGAGGTGTTCACGCTCCATGTCATGTCCTCCTCAATGTGGATTCCCAGGAAGCAGAAATCCGCCACCCTCTCCACACAGTCCCCTCTGATGATTCGTGGTGTAATGTCCGTTTTCTTCTTCCTGTAGTCTATTATGAGCTCCTTTGTCTTTGAGATGTTGAGGAGCAGGTTATTCTCGCCACAACACACTGTCAGCTGCTCCACCTCATCCCTGTAAGCGTACTCATCCCCCCCCAGAGATGAGCCCCACCACCGTGGTGTCAGGTGAAAGGAAAGTGTTTTAAAGGGGATTAACGGGAACATGTTTTGCACAGAGTGGTTGATATCTGGAATTTGCTGCCAGAGGAGGTGTTGGAGTCAGATACAATCACTATGTTTAAGAGACTTTCAGACAGGAGCTTAAATAAGCAAGGCAGAGAAGGATGCAATCCTGAAGCCACCAATTTCTACTATGACTGGCAGAAAGGTTGGCATGGATGTGGTCGGCAGGAGGGCCCATTTCTATGTTGTACTATGATAGTGAGCAGATGACTGACCAAATCTTTGAGGTATTGGCTTCATCTTACTATATTTTTACCGGAAGCTCTTTGATGTGATTGATGCTAGTTTAGTTTTGAGATACAGCGCGGAAACAGGCCCATCAGCCCACCGATCCACAACGACCAGCGATCCCCGCATATTAACACTATCCTACGCACAGTAGGGATACTTTACTAGCTTATACCAAGCTGGTTAACCTACAAACTTGTATGTCTTTGGAGTGTGGGAGGAAATCGAAGATCTCAGAAAACCCACATGGTCACGGGAAGGACGTACAAACTCCATACAGCCAGCACCCTAAGTCGGGATCGAACTGGGTCTCTGGCGCTGCAAGCACGGTTAGGCAGCAACTCTATCGCTGCACCACTGTGCCGTTCTGTGAGGTTAGAAGATTTCTCCTGCTTTTATTGGAATGAAATATCAGCTGTAATTAACTAAGTGCATTTCTGAAGTAGAAAGCAGGATCACCTGAAATTGTGTTTGATCATTTATTGTGTACATACTTGTACATAGTTATGTAAGTGACATATATGTGTTAATTGGTGGAATGACAAGCAAGACCCACTTTGTCAAGATCATTCCATTTTTTTGTAAGTCTTTTCATAAGAAATTATGAAAAGCAAACCTTTTAGACAACATTCTAAAGACAATATTTAGACAACAAAGATCTGGGGGTCCTTGTTCATCAATCAATGAAAGTAAGCATGCAGGTACAGCTGGCAGTGAAGAAAGCGAATGGCATGTTGGCCTTCATAACAAGAGTAGTTTATAGGAGCAAAGAGGTCCTTCTGCAGTTGTACAGGGCCCTAGTGAGACCACATCTGGAGTATTGTGTGCAGTTTTGGTCCCCTAATTTGAGGAAGGATATTCTTGCTATTGAGGGAGTGTAGCGTACGTTCACAAAGTTAATTCCAGGGATGGCAGGATTGTCATATGCTGCGAGAATGGAGCGGCTGGGTTTGTATAGTATGTAATTTAGAAAGATGAGAGGGGATATTATTGAAACATATAAGATTATAAAGGGTCTGGACACGCCAGAGGCAGGAAACATGTTCCCGATGTTGGGTGAGTCCAGAATCAGGGGCCACAGTTTAAGAATAAGGGGTAAGCCATTTAGAACGGAGATGAGGAAACACTTTTTCACACAGAGAGTTGTGAGTCTGTGGAATTCTCTGCCTCAGAGGGCAGTGGCCGGTTCTCTGTATACTTTCAAGAGAGAGCTTGATAGGGCTCTTAAAGATAGCGGAGTCAGGGGATATGGGGAGAAGGCAGGAACGGGGTACTGATTGTGGATGATCAGCCATGATCATATTGAATGGCGGTGCTGGCGCCAAGGGCCGAATGGCCTACTCCTGCACCTATTGTCTACTGTCTATTGTCTAATATTTTTACAATGCATCAACCATGCTTATCATGTGAGCAAAATTAAAAACAACTCTGAGCATCAAATTAGTTCGTTTTTTCTTTGTGATACACAATGGCTGTAATCTGTACCACCCACAAAATGTGCTGCAGTCGCTTGTCTGGGCTACTGTGTGGGCAGCATGGTGGCACAGCTGGAAGAGCCACTACAGCATAGTGCTAGAGACCCGCGTACCATCCTGACCTCAGATGCTGTCTGTGCAGAGTTTGCATGTTCACCATGTGACCATTGAGAGGCCCGGGGAGCCGTTGGAGAGAGAGGGTGGAGTTACCTGCGCTGTGAGTATAAATCTAGCGCGGGGCTTGCTTTTCACAGAGGCCCGGGGAGTCGTTGGTGAGAGAGGGTGGAGTTAGCTGCGCTGTGAGTATAGATCTAGTGCGGGGTTTGCTTTTCACAGAGGCCCGGGGAGCCGTTGGTGAGAGAGGGTGGAGTTACTCGTAATAAGGTGGATGAGTTGAACGTGCAGATAATTATTAATGAGTATGATATAGTTGGGATCACGGAGACATGGCTCCACGGTGACCAAGGCTGGGAGCTGAACATCCAGGGATATTCAATATTCAGGAGGGATAGAGAGAACGGAAAAGGAGGTGGGGTAGCGTTGCTGGTTAGCGAGGAGTTTAACGCAATGGAAAGGAAGGACATTAGCTTGGAGCATGTGGAATCGGTATGGGTAGAGCTGCAAAACACTAAGGCGCAGAAAACGCTAGTGGGAGTTGTGTACAGGCCACCTAACAGTAGTAGTAGTGAAGTTGGGGATGGTATCAAACAGGAAATTAGAAATGCGTGCGACAAAGGCAAAACAGTTATAATGGGTGACTTCAATCTACATATTGATTGGGTGAATCAAATTGGCAGGGGCGCTGAGGAAGAGGATATTTTGGAAAGTATGCGGGATAGTTATCTAAATCAACATGTAGAGGAACCAACGAGAGAGCAGGCTATTTTAGACTGGGTATTGAGTAATGAGGAAGGGTTAGTTAGCAGTCTTATTGTGCGTGCCCCCTTGGGCAAGAGTGACCATAATATGGTTGAGTTCTTCATTAGGATAGAGAGTGACATTGTTAATTCAGGAACAATGGTTCTGAACTTAAGGAAAGGTAACTTTGAGGGTATGAGACGTGAATTGGCCAAGATTGACTGGCAATCAATTCTAAAAGGGTTGACGGTGGATACGCAATGGAAGACATTTAAAGACTGCATGGATGAACTATAAAAATTGTTCATCCCAGTTTGGCAAAAGAATAGATCAGGGAATGTAGTGCATCCGTGGATAACAGGGGAAAACAGGGATAGTATCAAAGCAAAGGATGATGCGTACAAAGTAGCCAGAAAAAGCAGCATACCAGAGGACTGGGAGAAATTCAGAGACCAGCAG
The DNA here is from genome assembly GCA_963514005.1 of Raja brachyura. The sequence goes on along the minus strand of OY740789.1, from coordinate 44,849,581 downwards.
AGGAGGACAAAGGGCTTGATTAGGAAAGGAAAAATAGATTATGAAAGAAAACTGGCAGGGAACATAAAAACTGACTGCAAACGTTTTTATAGATATGTGAAGAGAATGAGATTAGTTAAAACAAATGTAGGTCCCTTGCAGTCAGAAACAGGTGAGTTGATCATGAGGAACAAGGATATGGCAGACCAATTGAATAACTACTTTGGTTCCGTCTTCACTAAGGAAGACATAAATAATCTGCCGGAAATAACAGGGGACCACGGGTCAAAGGTGGACTTGAGTGAAATCCAGGTCAGTCGGGAGGTGGGGTTGGGTAAATTGAATGGATTAAAGGCCGATGAATCCCCAGGGCCAGATAGGCTGCATCCCAGAGTACTTAAGGAAGTAGCTCTGGAAATAGTGGATGCATTAGTGATAATCTTTCAAAACTCTTTAGATTCTGGAGTAGTCCCTGAGGATTGGCGGGTAGCAAACATAACCCCTCTTTTTAAGCGTGGGGGGGAGAGAGAAAACAGGGAATTACAGACCAGTTAGTCTAACATCGGTAGTGGGGAAACTGCTAGAGTCAGTTATTAAAGATGGGATAGCAGCACATTTGGAAAGTGGTGAAATCATTGGACAGAGTCAGCATGGATTTACGAAAGGTAAATCATGTCTGACGAATCTTGTGGAATTTTTCGAGGCTGTAACTAGTAGAGTGGATAGGGGAGAACCAGTGGATGTGGTGTATCTGGACTTCCATAAGGTTTTCGACAATCCCACATAAGAGATTAGTATATACACTTAAAGCATACGGCATTGGGGGTTCAGTATTGATGTGGATAGAGAACTGGCTGGCAAACAGGAAGCAAAGAGGAAGCAAAGAAAACAGGTCGTTTTCACAATGGCAGGCAGTGACTAGTGGGGTACCGCAAGGCTCAGTGCTGGAACCCCAGCTATTTACAATATACATTCATGATCCGGATGAGGGAATTGAAGGCAATATCTCCATGTTTGCGGATGACACTAAGGTGGGGGGCAGTGTTAGCTGTGAGGAGTTTGCTAGGAGACTGCAAGGTGACTTGGATAGACTAGGTGAGTGGGCAAATGTTTGGCAGATGCAGTATAATGTGGATAATTGTGAGGTTATCTACTTTGGTGGCAAAAATAGGAAAGCAGACTATTATCTAAATGGTGGCCGATTAGGAAAAGGGGAGATGCAGCGCGACCTGGGTGTCATGGTACACCAGTCATTGAAAGTAGGCATGCAGGTGCAGCAAGCAGTGAAGAAAGCAAATGGTATGTTAGCTTTCATAGCAAAAGGATTTGAGTATAGGAGCAGGGAGGTTCTACTTCAGTTGTATAGGGTCTTGGTGAGACCACACCTGGAGAATTGCGTACAGTTCTGGTCTCCTGAGGAAGGACATTATTGCCATAGAGGGAGTGCAGAGATGGTTCACCAGACTGATTCCTGGGATGTCAGGACTGTCTTATGAACAAAGACTCCATAGACTCGGTTTATACTCTCTAGAATTTAGGAGATTGAGAGGGGATCTTATAGAAACTTACAAAATTCTTAAGGGGTTGGACAGGCTAGATGCAGGCAGATTGTTCCCGATGTTGGGGAGGTCCAGGACAAGGGGTCACAGTTTAAGGATAAGGGGGAAATCCATTAGGACCGAGATGAGAAGGACTTTTTTCACACAGAGAGTGGTGGGTCTCTGGAACTCTCTGCCACAGAGGGTAGTTGAGGCCAGTTCATTGGCTATATTTAAGAGGGAGTTAGATGTGGCCCTTGTGGCTAAGGGGATCAGAGGGTATGGAGAGAAGGCAGGTACGGGATACTGAGTTGGATGATCAGCCATGATCATATTGAATGGCGGTGCAAGCTCGAAGGGCCGAATGGCCTACTCCTGCACCTAATTTCTATGTTTCTATGACCACATGGGTTTCCTCCGGGTGCTCCAGTTTCCTCCCACATCCCAAAGACCTGCAGGTTAATTGGCCTCTATAAATTGCTTGTTTCCATGCTACATCTCTAAATTAAACTAAACAAAGATAAGCAGGGCAAGGGTAAGAGATGAACTGTAATACAACCATCTACAGGTCCCTGCTAGATTGTACACTAGCCCAAGTCTCCAAGTCTAAATCCTAGAATGTCCAACCTCACAACACTGCCAGCATACCTGCACAAGGGTTGCAGAAGCTAAAAAGAAGGGCAACTCATTTCCTCCCGCTCACGGCCAGTTAGAGATGGCAATAACAGCTGGCCTTGCCACTGATGCTCAGATCCCCAAAAATCAATAAATAAACAGAAATTGCCACAACATTTCAGACAGCACAGGTGAATAATTGCTCAATCGGTTGATGTTCTGTTTTCCCAATCTAATAAAGTGTTGAGTCATTCAAATTTTAATGACAAATTAATTGAATTGCTGCCGAGTTCTGTTGATTATTTAAGAACCAAAGCTGCACGAGGCAGTGAGCAATTTAAAATTGTCAGTGTCCCCTCGAGGACTCATTTGCTACAGCCCTGGAGTTTTACAACATTCAAAATTTTCCTTGATTCTCATAATTCTAGTGGAGAGATAACAATAAATGGGAAATAATTCAGTCCAGAATAAACCCAGAAATTATCACCAAGGTTGTTCTTGTGCAATAATTTGTCAAGTCTTCTGATAGGAAATAAATTCTATACATAAAGATTTTATTTTTCAGCTCTGTGTGATTCAATAGCAATTCAATTATGGTTTCTGAGATAGTAAGCCCGGAGAGAGAATCTACAGTGACAAGAAATATGACAGGACAGTTACAGAGTGTTTATGCAATTAAACTTTCAGTGACAATACATGTAAAATGATGAATGTGTGGTTGTAGGGATATGTGCACAAGCAATGCCCCACAAGTATTGCACATTTTTCATTATTATACAACTTCTCAGATCTTTCAAGACTGCCTGGAGTGAACTGCTACAGAATGAACCATTATTCAACATGTTAACCATTCAGTACTTTTAGTGCTTTTGAAAGTGAATGTCTCTTCTAAAGGATTACACAGCTTTACAGTCTTTTAAGAGAAATTATTTCTCTGGATGCAGATGTTACTGGCAAGGTTAGGTATTATTATCCACCTCTAATTGCCTTTGAAAATGTTGGAGAGCCACTGCATTGAACCACTGCAGGCCTGTTCGTGAGATGATCTCATGACATTCAGCAACAATGAAGGACTGACATTATACTTCAAGTCAGAAGGGTGTGATTTCCTACAGGTGATGGAGTTCCCTATGCCTATTCCCCTTGACCCTTTTGGAGCAAGGTTTGCACGATTTTGTGGGAGTAGCCTTAGCAAAGGACTGGGGTGGGAGATTATAACCTTAACGTGGTCCAACCTGTGTTGACGAATGCAATCAACCTGGCATGCACAAACAGAAAATCAAACAGAACAAGTTGTCTTACAACTTTAGGCTGTGCATGCCAGATGCAAGAAGGAGAAGAAGAAGAAGCAAAGGACTGCTGGGCATTTTATAGATGATACACATTGCAGCTATGGAACAATGGTGATACAAGAGATGAATATTTTGGTGTAGTGAATTGTGTAGCAATCAAGTAGGTACTTTTTTCTGGATGATGTTGAGTTTTGAGAAAAGGCATGATTAATAAGTTTGCAAATGACCAAAACAAATGGCATCACAGACAGTGAAAATGGTTATCAAGGTTTACAATAGGATCAGCTGGGCAAGTGGGACAAGGAATAGGTGATGCAGTTTAATAGTAAGATTAAATGAGAACTTACCAGTTTGAAGTTTGATCTTTATTTTAGGAGGAGTTATGATGAGGGATTACGTGAGGAACCCGCATCATAACTTTGCATCATTCTTCAAAGCAGCGGTGTGAAATCACAGATAACAGTTGTTAAACTGAATATATGAACAAGATTTGAGAAACTAGAACTACCAGCTGACCATTATGAGAAAGGGTTGGGAATGAAGGGCACGTAATCCCTCATCGTAACTCCTCACAAAATAAAGATCAAACTTCAAACTGGTAAGTTCTCATTTAATCTTACTATTTTACTTCAGAGTCACGTGAGTGACTATGTGAAGATTTCACAGCTCTGTGCTTTCATGCCATGGAAACAAGTCCATGCATCACACACTGCATCAATTGACCAGGGATGAGTGAAATTTAATAAAGCACGACATAGTCAAACATGCTGATGCTTTTCAATGACGAAATGATAATTATAATAATCCCACTCATCCAGGAGGAATTAAAAATAGTGTTGGCAAATAACCCCCGGTCTGGCAATGGGGTTGTTATAACACATTGGAAGTTCGCTTGTTTGACAATCCTGCAGCCGCTAGGATGAGGTCCAGTGAAACATCCATAACCCTTGCTGCTGATGTAGTTGCAGCCCTGGTGGAGTGAGATTTGAAACATCAGTGTTCACTCCTACACAAGCCAAAACCTGTCGAATCACCTAGGGATGGTCTATACTGATACCTACGTATGAGGTTTTTGTAACTAACAAACATTGCTAGTTCAGAGCCTCTGAGGCTTTAGGTGACATAATGACTGTATAAATGTGTGAGCACACACACAACCAAAGGTCCATGGGGTATGCCATGAAATTAGTTTGAGACCTGATGCCCCCGGTCTACTCTGCAAGACTAAGTCATGAACATAAGTATCATATTATTTGCAGCTGTAACCATCCTGTCCAATCGTAGCTTATGCAATGTCTGGACCCGTTGCGCTGAACCCAGCGCCATGAGGATAACCACTTTGTAGGTGATTTAGACCGAGGACAGGAATATAGCTGGGGCCCATTGGCAATGCAGCGGCAGCAGGACATAACATCCCATATCTCCGAGTGTCTGGGCCTGGGGGAATTTGAGTTGAAGATACCCTTCATAAATCTGGATATCAGAGGTCGAGACCTGACAGCGTGGTGTCCCGACCCCAGCAGGAAGTATGACAACAAGGCACTTCTAGCACAATATATAGCACTATAATTCCATCTCTCATGAAATATAGCTTTGAGAGGAATACCAAGACATCTGTTATACGTTCCGTATCATACGATATATTGGACTGTAAACAGGAAACTTACATTCCTTGATATAGGAGATGTACTGTTTCTTGGTACTATCTCTTCAGGCTGCAGTGATTACATCCGCCGTATAACCTGACAGTCCGTACCCCAGGAAAGGTTTTCTCATAGTCTGCAACCCAACAATTTTTGTTGCTCATGCAGAGGATGGTTATCCCCAGTCTCGGGGTAAACCAGCAGATTTCTGCATTTGGGAACAGCCATAAAAGGCTCTGTTATCATTTGCAGCATGAGTGGACCCATGGTTGTGTAGGTCAGTCAGGCACTATCAAGCCTGAGGCGGAGTCTTGTTGGTTTTTAAGCAAGCACCGACTGATGAGACAAAATGGAAGAAAGACATAACGAACATTCCTCCCCAATGTAGCGAGAATGCATACATCGCCACTGCCCCTGATAATGGCCGCCATGCCAAATATTTTGCAACTGGTGATTGAGACTAGATGCAAATAATTCAATATTTGGTGTGCCATCAATCCATGATGTCATTAACTACTTTGTGATCCAACATCCATTCTGTGTTGTCATTGATTTAAATGATGATACACCAGTGCCAAATTAGGTTAGGTAAACTATCACAGGATATTAGCTTGATTGAACCCATGTGATTAATATATGCCACCACCGTAGTGTGTCAATTTGTAGGTGAGCATGCAGATATGCATATTCACACAATAAGCCTTTAACCCATAGAATGCACCTAGTGATTTTAGGTAGTTGATACCACATAACTGAGGGATTGGTAACTCATGCACATCCCATCTGCCTCTGTGACTAGAGATGGGATAGTAATTTCCCATCTTTGAGCACTATCATCAGTTTGTAAGATAACTGAAGGTTAAATGACCAAAGGTACTGCAGCAATGCTGAATACTGTCTGTCCACCATTGTAACTTTGGTGGCTTCAACTGATAATTGCTTAGATCTGTTAACAATGACTTACATGGCACCTGAGAAGTTACTACTTTGCATGTTGTAAGTTCTGATAATGCAAAGATTCAGTTTGCACAGCTGAAACCCAGCAGCTAAATTGCCAATTACACCTATTGAATAGAAGGCTGCTTTATAACAACAAGGTTGTTACAGGCTTCAATTGTTTCCAATCTCTTGCCCCAGGGCGGAGTCAATAACGGTAGTTGGTATCAGCTAAAAATATAACTGGATAGATGAGCCTCAATTTCTTAATTATTATTTGCAGCTGAAACAGCGTTTAGAATACCATCCAAATAAGCTTGAACAAGTGTTTTTGAGCTTTTGGCAGTCCAAACACCGGTTTAATAATTTGGTAAATAACCTGTGAGCTGAAGTTAGCCCATTTTGCAATGCTTTAACTGTTATCATTGTCCCATTCAAATGTCTCCAATGATCCCTGAGAATGGAAATCAGTTGTTTAACAGGATCAAGATTCCACATTCTGAAAGTCTCTGTTGCACATACGAGTTAAATCAAAGGGCCTGCCATAATTCCGTGCCTACCTTGAATGGAAAGTAATTCTGGCCATAATACTGGGCCTGCCTTGAAAGACAACCCCAGCCATATTTCCGAGCTTGTCTCGGAAGGCACTCCTGGCCGTCACACGGAGCTTGCCTCGAAAGGCAACTCTGACCCTAATTCCAAGCCATGCTTAGAACTCTTTTATACTGTGCAAAAATAAAGCAATCACATGTTATCAATGAATCTGTATCTCATGTTATCATTGTCATTTGTACAAAAAACAAGCGTAAATATTACCGACTTGTGAGTGGTCCACCTACCCCATGTTTCGGAAGAACCAGACCCACCTACCGGTGGTCTTAAGGCAAGCCCAAGGGCCCCTGATGTGGGTTCTACTCCGGTCCCTGATTGAAGAGTAGGACTGGTAGGGTTTGTGGATTCCATATTTCCTGAGACCGGCTTGGACCTTGGCCTGAATGACCTCTGCCCAGCTTTCAAGCTGCCATCAGCTTCAGTGAACTTCTTACTGCCAATGAGGCGTGTGGTGTGTCGTCGCCGAAACGATGAAGCTTTGTTCATCGTAGGTACCTTGATTGGTCCGACAGCTTTTGCTTCCTCGTCCAGGTATACCTGGTGGAATAAGCCTTACCTGAAGAGAAGCTTCGGCGGCTGGTTTCTTTTCTCCAATGGCACTCCTGATAGCACTGTTCACTGCCGGCCGTTAGGGGTAGTCTGGCCCCTTCCGGGTTTTCTGCCCATGGCAGTAACCATTTCGTTTGCGAGTATTTCCTTGAAGCCATATACATGTACTCCAGTATGTTCCACGGAGTCAGTTACACACAATTTGAAGTCAGTTACACACTGACCACTCGCACTCCCCTCCACAGAAAGGGAGATTCGTAGGCAGCCCTGAGAACAGGTGCTGCCGCAGGTCCCTGAGGATACCTGCGCTGACATGGCCCCTCCTTTGGACATATGTCAGGATTTTTGCTCTGAGTCAGACTGAAACTGACCCTGAATGCTCCCCTCCTCAGAGAGGGAGACATTGTGCAGCCCTGAAAAAAGTGCCGCTGCCACGGACTCCCAAGGAGACCCATGCTGATAACTCCCTCCTTTAGAGTATATCATTGTGGAGCACCTTTCCATCAGGTGCTCCATCTCCTGGCCCGACTCGTTTGAGTTAAAGGGCCTCTTCCCTACGCTCCCCTCCTCAGAGAGGGAGAAATAAATTTGTGGCAAACAGCCCACTTCCCTACGCTCCCCTCTGCAGAGAGGGAGATATAATTTTGTGGTTATCCCTCCAAGCGGGGTTGCCTAGGTGCTCCTGGCCCGACTTGTTGGAATAAACGGGCCTCTTCCCTACGCTCCCTTCCGCAGAGAGGGAGATATAAGCTTTGTGGCTAACCCTCCAACGGGGTTGCCTAGGTGCTGCCAGCACCAGTTTGAAGTCGCTGGCTCCGGTGCCAGCGACTCAGAAGCGAAGTCGGCCAGCGCCCACTACCCGCACTTCCGCGGTCTCCGTAGCGGGTTCCCCACGGTCCGTGGCCGGGATTCCCCGAGGTCATGACCGGGATTCCCTGCGGTCTGCCTGGGATTCCCCGCGGTCCATGAACGGTTCCCCGCGGGCCGCCCGGAATTCGCCCACGAATTTCAGCAGGCAAACTCTAAACAGAGAGTCCTGCAAAAGAAAACACAACATGGGAATAAGTTTAAAAACTTACCTTGCAGGTTTAAACTTACCGCTCGCCTGCCAGTCAGTCCTCGTGCCATGTGCTAGACGTAATGATGCGCATGTGGGCTGGCGGGTTCTTCACGTTATTGAGGTGTATAAAATCATAATGCAAATAGATAGGCTGATTGCAGAATGTTTTTCCCCTGGTAAAATAGATAGGGGAATCAAACTAAAGGGTATAGGTTTGAGGTGAGAGGAGAAAGATTCAATAGGATCCTGAGAGGCAACTTTTACAGAGGGTGGTGGGTATATGGAACACGCTGCCTGAGCAAGTCGTTGAGGCAAGTACAATAATAACATTTAAAATATATTTGGACATATATGGCTAGGTAGGGTTTAGAGGAACATGGGCCAAGTGCTGATCCATGCCTGTCGCTTAGATGGGCCAATAAGGTTGATCATGAACGAGTTGGCTGAAAAGCCTGTTTCTGTGCTGTATGACCAACAGAAAACATTCTTTTCTGTTTGTCAACCCTTTCCCTCAATCCTACGCAGGTTTTGCTGCCTGTTGGCATGGGTTGCTTTGGAATTGCGAATTGACATGAACTTCATGCAATCATCAACAACAATCCTCTCTTCTAACTATGATGGAAGGAAGATAGAGAAACTGCAAACATTGTCTAAGACACTGCCCCGAGGAACTCCTGTAGTGAAGTGTTAAAGAAGGAACTGCAGATGCTGGAGAAACGAGGGTACACAAAAGGCTGGAGAAACTCAGCGGGTGCAGCAGCATCTAAGGAGTGAAGGAGATAGGCGACGTTTTGGGTCGAGACCCTTCTTCAGGCTGGTTAGGGATCAGGGAAACGAGAGATATAGACGGTGATGTGGAGAGATACAGAATAATGAATGAAAGATATGCAAAAAAGTATCGATCATAAAGGAAACAGGCCGTTGTAAGCTGTTTGTAGTGTGAAAATGAGAAGCTAGTGCGACTTGGGTGGGGGAGAGATAGAGAGAGAAGGAATGCCAGGGACCAAGGGCTGAGGGAGAGGTGGGAAGGGGAGGAGGCAGCAAGGGTTAACAGAATTGAGAAAATTCAACGTTTAAGCCCAGAGGATGCAGGCTTCCCAAGCAGAATATGAGGTGCTGTTCCTCCAGAGTGTTGCTCACTCTGGCCATGGAGGAGGCCCAGGACCGAGAGGTCGGATACGGAATGGGAGGGGGAGTTGAAGTGCTGAGCCACCGGGAGGTCGGGTTGGTTATCGCGGACCGAGCGGAGGTGTTCGGCGAAACGATCGCCAAGCCTCCGCTTGGTCTCACCGATATAGATCAGCTGGCATCTGGAGCAACGGATGCAGTAGATGAGGTTGGAGGAGGTGCAGGTGAACCTCTGTCGGACCTGGAAGGACTGCTTGGGTCCCTGAAAGGAGTGGAGGGGGGAGATGAAGGGACAAGTGTAGCTTCTCTTGCGGTTGCAAGGGGAAGTGCCCGGGGAAGGGGTGGAGCGGGAGGGAAGGGAAGAATTGACAAGGGAGTTGCGGAGGGAGCGGTCTTTGCGGAAGGCAGACAGGGAGGAGATGGGAAGATGTGGCGAGTGGAGGGGTCACGTTGGAGGTGGCAAAACTGGCGGAGGACTATGTGTTGTATGTGCCGGCTGGTGGGGTGAAAGGTGAGGATCAGGGGGACTCTGCCCTTGTTGTGAGTGAGGGAATGGGGAGAGAGGGCAGTGTTGCGGGGTATGGAGGAGACCCTGGTGCGAGCCTCATCTATAGTGGGGGAGGGGAATCCCTGTTCTCTGAAGAATGAGGACATTTGTGATGACCTGGTGTGGAACACCTCATCCTGGGAGCAGATGCGGTGTAGACGGAGGAATTGGGAATAGGGGATGGAGTCCTGTAGTGAAGTCCTGGGGCTGGAATTATTTATTCCAACAAAACCATCTTCCTTTGTACAAGGTCTGAATCCACCATGATGTTTTCTCTTTTTTGATGCTCATTGATTTCAGTTTTTTCATGGCACCACAGTCTCTGGTGATCTGGCCAGCACTTGTAACAGACACACGTCAGCTATTGTGACACTTCAGCTATCGTCTGGCATGTAATTGTGCTCACAGGATCATACTCAAGAGACTCTCAGACTGTTGGGAGACTTCTGTGGGACTGCTTTCCCAATTCAGACACCAATCGCCAGGTGATTGTGAAGAGGACTTTGTCAGATCAGTTGGACTGAGAGTGGCTTTCTTCAATGTAAATATAGTGCCCGTGTCAGTATGGGGTGGTCTATCTGGTTTCATTCCTTTTCCTTTTTAATATATAGTCATGCAACATGAGTGCTCTCAGAAATGATCCAGCAAACCTGGGTAAAAGTCAACCATGGCCTTGTTTGACATCACTTGTATACTACATGGGGTAACGATGGCAAACTTCCTCCTCTGAAGAATGTTGAGAACCACACTTTTTAAAAAAAAGTAGAATAGATGCAATTATTACAATATCTAGATTTGCTTTGATGAATGTTTGTAATTCGGATTCATTTTAAATGCACCAGTTGTACAACTCCTTGTAGGCAGTGTATGTACCATTACCTTGATAAGATTTAAAAAAAATAACATTCATACCAAAGTATCACCTTCTCTATTAAAAAGAGAATCATCAATAAATCAGATCACTTAATTGCTTATATTTAACATATATCGTTTATTGTATTGTACCAATGTGTAAAATCCTAAATTATATTTAAAGCTCCTAAAATTTCTAAAGTAATAAAACAAAAATTGTAATTGGAAAGGGAATTGCAGTGTAGAGAATAGAGTTTGTAGTACTGAGAGTATATCAAATATTGTAAGAGGATGCTTTATCTTAATTAACATGACATAAGGAAATAATCTTTCATCACTTGGTTACTAACCAGGGGTTGCCACACGAAACAGAATAAAATAGAAGAATATGTTTTCTATCAGGGATGATTGTCCAGATCTATAAATTGGTAAGGCCTTTTGAAAATTGCGGCTTTATGTTGTGTATTTTGCAATAAAATGTCAAGTGTTATTGATTAAAAACAGCATGAAGGTTGGTGTTGTGATTCACAACTTATTGAGTTTGTGATTCTAGAAACCTTGCCACTTTGTCTTTGGGAACATTTTCTAATATTATGGCTGCCTTAAAGATCTATAAGTAAGCCAAATTATGTTCCAAATTAGGATGTGTGTAAATTATAAATGCATCTAGAAAATAAAATATGTTAAAAGCATGTTTGGTTAAAAAATATAATTTGCTACCCTGGTGCTACATGTCTTAGACTTAGTCTTAGATTTAATGGAAATAATAGTATAACATTCCTGGAGGAGGCTCATCAAATCATGACTCTATTCTTTTACATTCTCCCTGAGTAGGTCGTGGGGGCACTGCGAGACGGCTGCCCTGCCAGCAGCGTGTTCGTTATTTCTACTTTTTTTGTTTTTTTTGGTGTGTCTAGTGTTAGTTTGGTTGTCTCTCGGTATGTCTTATGTGGGGGGTGGTGGGGAGGGGAAAGGGGGAAACTGCTTTCGGCCGCCTCCTCCACGGAGAGGCGACTTTTTCCATGTCGCCTCCTCCACGGCCTAACATCATGGATTGGAGCGGCCTTTCCCGGAGTCGGGCCCGGAGCTTCGGCAGCAGGCGCAGGGAGGCTTTTCCATCACGGAGCGGGTAAACCCTTGCCGGAGGTCGCCAGAGAGGAGTGCTCCGATCGCTGGCCTGGTGTCATTGACATCATGGGAATGTGGTCTGCGGAGCTTCTCGCCACGGGCGTGGAGTGGACTTATCATCCAGAGCCTGGGATCCCTCGCCGGTGATTGCCGGAGAAGAGCTCCGACCGCCGGCCCGCGGCCTATAACATCCTGAAGCCGCGGACCCCAGTAGGGAAGTGCCGATTTGGAATCTCCAGTGTGTTCCACTGCCTGTACATCGGGCCGTCTGTAGTGGCGACTACGGAGGGTCTATGGCTACGATCATGGGTGAACAAAGGAGGAGGACTGGCTGAACTTTGCTGCCTTCCACCACAGTGAAGAATGCTGTGGTGGATGTTTGTGTTAAATTTGATTGTGTATTGTGTGTTCTCTTTAAGTATATAGCTGCTGGCAAATAGATTGGCGCCAATGAGCATAGCTTGACTTCTCCTGACGTAGGTGCTATCGTAGGTTGGTGCCAGGTGATATAGGTTGTCGCCGGTGCTGACTTTGGCGAATTCCATTGACGACTACCCACGTCAACCTACATCCACTGGCGACAGGTATTGGCGACTGAATTGTCTTCAGTTGTTGCCAACAGGGTCGTTGCTTGTCGCGGGTGGACGTAGGATGACTTCGGTTGTCGTAGGTTGTCACCTGTGTTGTCGTAGGTGTGGTCATAGGTGAACGTCCTAATGGGTCGCCAGTTGTCGGCAGCTTGTGTAGCTTGACATTGACTAGGTGGTAGGTTGTTGTAGCTTGTCGTGGGGGGGGGGGGGGTTTAGTCGCCGTTTTTTCGGAGACCTGCTACAACAATGGCAGTCGCCTAAAAAATTGCCTGTGGGACAGGCCCTTCATGTAGGTGCTCCACACTTATGACAAGATACCTTCTACTCCCCGTCTACTGTGTAATTTCCTGGAATTGGTCAAAAACTGAGGAGAAAATCTAGTTGAAAAAATCTCTGACTTCTTCAGACTATTGAAGACCTTCCAGGATGTTATATTGATCAGATACATGTAAAAGATTTACCTTTCATTCGACCCATTGAAACGAGCCAATTATCAAGCTGGCAACATATTCCAAAGATTTTTTTCTCTCGTTTGAGGGACTGTTTATGAATCTGCCTATTTCTACATTTGCATATCCAAATCTTTGAATATGTGCAGAGTCCAGCTTTGCCATTGTTTTGCACACTTCTGTCAGGTTATCTCCAATTTCCACTGCTGCAGATTAACTAGACCCTAGATTAAAGGAACTGCAAAGGCTGGTTTACAAAAAAAGACGAAAGTGTAGATCAGACAGCATCTCTGGAGAACATGGATAGGCGACATTTCGAGTCGGGACCCTTCTTCAGACTGACTGGAGTGTGGGGACGGGAGAAAGCCTGACAAGTTGGATTTCGGAGAAGAGATTTTGCGCGATGGATGATTGGATCAAGGCTGGAGTTGAAAAGCCAAACGGTAGTGAGATAAGGAGAGAAGAGGCGGGAAAGCTGAGGCCAGAGGAAGGAATATAGGTGAAAGGGGATAGGCAAAGGGAGAAATTGGTGCAAATCTAGGTGGGGCATAGGAAAGAAAGGAGCGGAAAAGAGTGTTTGTTGGTTAATTACCTAAAATTGGAGAGCTTTTTGGTCATACAATGAGCAAGCGGAAGAAGGGTCTCTACCCCAAATGTCACCATTCCTTCTCTGCAGAGATGCTGCCTGTCCTGCTGAGTTACTCCAGAATTTTGTGTCTACCTTCATTGTTCATACCGTTGATTGTAAGCTACCCAAGCAGAATCTGAAATGCTGTTCCGTCAGTTTGCATGTGGTCCCATTATGACAATGAATGGAATGATAAAATGGCTGCACATCTCCTTTAAACTTTGCCACTTTCACCTTAAACCTCTGCCCTCTAGTCTTTGAGTTTCTAACTTGGGAAAAAGATTCTGACTGTCCTTCCTTTACATGCCTCTCATAATTTTATATCTTCTATCCCTCAACCCCTTTGTTCCAGAGAAAACAATCCAAGCGTGTCCAACCTCTCCTCATAGCTAATTCAGGCATCATTCTGGTAAACCTCTTCTGAAATGTCTCCAAAGCCTCTCCACCCTTTCCGTAATTGGGTGACCTAAACTGCATGCAATACTCCAAATCCTGCCCAACCAAAGTCCTATAGAGCTGCATCATAACTTCCTGACATTTTATACTCTTCTTCTTTCGTGTGGCGTGCACAGCCTAAAGTTGTTGGACAACTTGTTCTATTTGATCTTCCATTTGTACACATCGAGTTGATTGCATTAGTCGAAACAGGGCGGACCACGTGAAGGTTGCAATCTTCCACCCCACATTTTATACTCAATTCCTCATCATCAGAAATCTTGCTGTTGTCTGCAAACTTACAAACTAACGCATTTACTCTCATGCTCAATAGGTCCCAGTACAAATCCCTGCAGAACTTCACTGGTTACAGACCTGCACCCTGAGTTAAGGCCCTGTCCCACTTACGTGTCCTTGGCACGCAAATGACGCGAATTGGGTCAAGACCCTTCTTCAGTCGGAAAGAAGGGTCTTGACTCAAAATGTCATCCATTCCTTCTCTCCAGAGATGCTGCCGGTCCTGCTGAGTTACTCCTGCATTTTGTGTCCATCTTCAAATTACGTCACATGCTCTAGACGGCTGTGCGGGCGCATGAAGACGCGCACGACTCTCGCAGGACCGTTGCGCCTAAACGCGACAACCAGGTCACGTAATTACCGTGCCAAGGACACGTAAGTGGGACAGGGGCTTAAGGCTTTTACCGCAATGCACTCCTATTAGCAAGTCACTCTGTATCCCGCGTATCTTAATATTCTGGATCAGCCTACCATGGGGGCTTTATCAAATGCCTTACTATGTATGCCTTTCTATGTAAACAACTTCCAACTCCCTAACCTCATTGATAACCTATGTCACCTCCTCAAAAAAATTAATCAAGTAAGTGAGATATGATCCGCCGTGTTCAAAGCCATGCTGACTGGTTCAATTAATGGAAACTTGTTTATTTGAATATAATTCATTAAACATCGTCTACCATTGCTTGGCCCATTTTCCCCAATACCAACCAATCTCTTTTTCAAAGATTGGTCTCACCACTGTCATAATATATTTCTAAATTTTGATATTCCGTGTGCCCTTGCCTTTCATGTCTGTCCAGGATTTATCTATCATGAGAGCGGTCATTGATTAATTTTATCAATTTCATATTAGATTAAAATAATCTCCATGATGAAAATCCAAGCCAAGGCTTGAATTTGTTCTTGGGTACACTAGTGCCAGTGAATATGAAAAAATATTCAATTGAATTTCGGTACCTAACACTGATGGTCAAATAATGCAAACATATTAATTCCCTCAACAAATCGTTTTAACTGGAGTTTACGAAGTACTTCATGAATGATACAACAAATTGAAGATGAGTCCACCGAACACATTTCCACATACCTTGACTCCATCCTATCCCCCTTTGTTAAATCCCTCCCCACCTATGTTCAAGACACCTCAGACACTCTCCGTCGGCTCCGCACATTCCGTTGTCCAGGCCCCCATCCTCTCATCTTCACCATGGACGTCCAGTCACTATACACATGCATCCCCCACCAGGATGGTCTCAAAGCCCTCCGGTACTTTCTCGACCAGAGGAGCAACCCATACCCATCCACTGACACCCTCCTCCGCCTAGCAGAGTTGGTCCTTACCCTCAACAACTTTTCTTTTGACTCCTCCCATTTCCCCCAAACACAAGGCGTAGCTATGGGCACACGCATGGGCCCTAGCTACGCCTGCCTCTTTGTCGGGCACGTCGAACAATCTTTGTTCTCGACCCAATCTTGCCCCACCCCCGACCTTTACCTCCGTTACATTGACGACTGCTTTGGTGTCACCTCCTGCACCCACGCAGAACTGACTGACTTCATCCATTTCACCACCAACTTCCATCCGGCACTCAAATATACTTGGACCATTTCCGACATTTCCCTACCATTCCTTGACCTCACCATCTCTATTGCAGGTGATACACTCCTGACTGACATCCACTACAAACCAACTGACTCCCACAGCTACCTGGACTACTCTTCCTCCCACCCTGCTTCCTGTAAGGACTCCATCCCCTATTCCCAATTCCTCCGTCTACGCCGCATCTGCTCCCAGGATGACGTGTTCCACACCAGGTCATCGCAAATGTCCTCGTTCTTCAGAGAACGGGGTTTCCCCTCCCCCACTATAGATGAGGCTCGCACCAGGGTCTCCTCCATACCCCGCAACACTGCCCTCTCTCCCCATTCCCCCACTCACAACAAGGGCCGAATCCCCCTGGTCCTCACCTTTCACCCCACCAGCCAGCGCATACAACAGATAGTCCTCCGCCAGTTTCGTCACCTCCAACGTGACCCCTCCACTCGCCACATCTTCCCATCTCCCCCCCTGTCTGCCTTCCGCAAAGACCGCTCCCTCCGCAACTCCCTCGTCAATTCTTCCCTTCCCTCCCACTCCACTCCTTCCCCGGGCACTTTCCCTTGCAACCGCAAGAGATGCTACACTTGTCCCTTCACCTCCCCCATCCACTCCTTTCAGGGACCCAAGCAGTCATTCCAAGTCCGACAGAGGTTCACCTGCACCTCCTCCAACCTCATCTACTGCATCCGTTGCTCCAGATGCCAGCTGATCTACATCGGTGAGACCAAGCGGAGGCTGGGCGATCGTTTCGCCGAACACCTCCGCTCGGTCCGCAATAACCAACCCGACCTCCCGGTGGCTCAGCACTTCAACTCCCCCTCCCACTGCGTATCCGACCTCTCGGTCCTGGGCCTCCTCCACGGCCAGAGTGATCAACACCGCAAGTTGGAGGAACAGCACCTCATATTCCGCTTGGGGAGTCTGCATCCTCTGGGCTTAAACATTGAATTTTCTCAATTCTGTTAACCCAGACTGCCTCCCCCCCACCTCTCCCTCAGCCCTCTGGCCCTGACATTCCTTCTCCATCTCCCCCCCCCCCTCCCCAGTCGCACTAGCTTCTCATTTTCACACCACAAATAGCTTACAATGGCCTGCTTCCTTTGTCACCAATACTTTTTTGCATATCTTTCACTCATTGTTCCTTATCTCTCCACATCACTGTTTATATCTCTCGTTTCCCTGATCCCTGACCAGTCTGAAGAAGGGTCTCGACCCGAAACGTCGCCTATCTCCTTCGCTCCTTAGATGCTGCTGCACCCGCTGAGTTTCTCCAGCTTTTTGTGTAACCCTCCATAAAACTAGATGAGAGTGCAATGATGATGATTGTAGCCTAATTTGCATTAACTCAAGGTGCTAGTGCTGGTGTGTAGCCTTTTACATTGGTTTCTAACCACACTGGTTTTTACACTCTCAACTGGGAATTGGCAGACCGGAGCAAAGATGCTTCCTCATACACAATGAAACCTAGTGAAACAGTCACCACTGACTACTGGTGAGCACTTCTTTATGCCAGAGACCAGGGATCAGGTCTTCAGTTTATTCTCTGAAAGAGGAGATACACAACAAAAGACGTTTAAAGGAAGGAAAATGGAAAAATAATTACACTCGCAGAAATATTGTGATTTATCTTTAACAATTTATTTTTCTCTCTCTTTACACGCCATGTATTATTCACACTAGCTACAATTCCCAAGTGACAGTGGTAGCTTGTCACTTTGTTTCCAGTATTCTGTCTTTGCTGCTGCTGCTCAAAAAAACTCATCAAATGATGCAGAAGATTGTGCGTGGGGCTATGTGGGTGTGTCTGCGTCCGTATGTATCTGTGTCTGTGTTTTGTGTGTGTGTCTGGGTGTGGGTGTGGTGCGTCAATGTGTGTGGGCTTGTTTCTGTGTGAGTGTGATGTGCGTGTGTGGTGTGTGTGTCAAGGGCCTGTCCCACTTAGGCGGTTCTTTCGGTGACTGCCAGCGACTGTCACAGTCGTAGCAGGTCGCCGAAAAAGCAGCGACTGGACCCCCCCACGACAATGTCTATGACAAGCTACAACAGCCAACCACCCTCGTCGATGTCAAGCTACGGCAAGCTACCGACAACCAGCGACCCATTAGTACGTCCACCTATGACCACACCTACGTCAACCTTCGACCACACAGGCGACAACCGAAGTCAACCTACGTCCACACACAACAAGCTACGACAAGGTGACAAGGTGACTACTGAAGACAACTGACTTTGTCATCGTACCCTGTCGTCGGTTGACGTAGGTTGACGTAGGTAGTCGCCAGTGGAATTCACCGAAGTCAGCACCTGGTGACAACCAACATCACCCCGCGACAACCTCGTCATCCAGGTGACAACCTACGACAGCACCTACGACAGGAGAAGACAAGCTACGTCAAGCCCAAAGTCGTTGAAAAGTTTTGAATATTTCAAAATCCAGCGGCAACCAGAAAAACGTTATGATTCTTTCGACGACTTGAGGAGGCTACTCACGACCATACAGGCTTCACCTCGCGACCATGTGGCGACAGCCTAGTTGGCTGTAGTCGCCGAAAAAATCACCTAAGGGGACAGGGACTTAAGTGTGTGTGTCTGTGTGTTCATTCATTCACATTTTCTCCTGTAAGAAAGTATTGTTCACATCACTCACTTTCCATTGTAAGAAAGTGAGAACACTCCACAAGTGTGAATTGTAAATTGCCACATCCCATTACTTTCTGGCCAGCATATCCCCCTTCCTCTGACCCAAGCAATGATTTTGTTTCCATGTCACAGCATGTTTATGTAAGAGTTAGAATTATACTTAATTTTTCAGTTGTTAAAATATTTGGCTGCCAACTTTGATCGCTATTAAAAATAACATTTGAAGGCCACCACTGGCAGACTTTTTCATATCCATTTGCTCTTCAGTTGCGTACGTTTTTAAATCGCATTAAAAACAAAGGCATATTTATTGCATTTACTCTGAGAAGGGATTGGCTCTGCAGGTACTCGGTCAGCTGCTAACTTTTCAAAAATAGTGCTTGAATGAATGCTTGACACATTATGGATCTCGCACAGTACAGTGAATTGATGTTTCTCTGCATTGTCAGAGGAGTTCAAATCTATAGATGACAGCCACTCCTTGAGTAATTGGTATATGGTTTTTTTTTAATTCACTTTCACCTGATGAAAATAGGAATGGCAAAGGGATCATTGTCGAGGCAAAAGTGGCTTTGCAGTTGGGATAAAAGGGATAAAGAATTGGTGCATGTTATAAACTTGAATGTTTGTTTATAATATTCAATAGCTAAATAAAAACAAATTATTAGCTCATGTAAATCCCACACACTGAATCATTTGAGCATCAGTAAATCCTAAGCTTCTTTCAATGTTCCAAACCATTTAATAAAAAAGTTATTTGGTTTCGTTTGTGCTTTCTAGTTTATTGGAACAATGGGAACAGCAAATGTTTCATTGGAATCAGCCATTCAAGATGTTGTACTCATCAGCTTATTCGTTTTGACATGCCATCTTACTGCCCAACACAATTGGGGGGTATGGATGGCCAGGGTGTTAAACAGGTAGTGTGTCGGAAACATGCAAGTTTCTCGATCCAAATAAAGCATGCTTAGCAATCATTTGGAATATCCCATGGGAGAGATGGACTGGTAATTTAAATACTCTTATTGCTAATTAAGAGAGACTTTAACTGCAAATTTAAAATGTAACCACTGGCAGATGCATTACACAAGCTTTCTGAAACTTTCCAGTGAAACTATGTGCTCTTCCCACTGCTCCTCTGCTGCGATCCCTTTTGCTGGAGCAGGCAGCTTGTATTTTAGCTCTGATGACTGAGGTTATCTCGGTCACTAATATCTGGGCACTCCTTGGTCGCTACTATCTGGGCCTTGTTGCTTGGTTCAACTGCTCTTCTGTAAGGACAGATTCTGCCACTAGACTATGGCTGTCAAAAATTGCAGTAGGATGTTGATCGGTTGGGCAGGTTGGCTGAGGAATTATTGCAGGAATTTAATACAGAGAAATGTGAGGTGTTGCATTTTGGGAGCAATAACATGGACAGTACATACGCAGTAAAATGTAGGGCTCTGGGGAGTGTTGCAGAGCAGAGGGATCTAGGAGTATAGGTACATAGTTCTCAGATAGAAAGGATGATCAAAAAGACTTTTGGCACAATGGCCTTCATCAGTCCGAGCATTGAGTAGAGAAGTTGGGAGGTTATGTTGCAGTTGTATAAGACATTGGTGAGGCCACATTTAGAGTATTGTGTTCAGTTTTGGGCACCATATTATAGAAAATATGTTTTCAACCTGAAAATGTGGAATTAAAAAAAAGGGACCTGCCATGCCATGAATTAAAATGCTATTGACTGGTCCCGGAGACTGAAGAAGGGATAGCTATAATCTTTATGATTGACATGATTGTTTTTATTGCAGCGAGCACTATTAGTGAAAATGCAAAGTCTGTGTAATAGTTCCCAAAAGTGGGAAGACGTAATGAATGGTGTTTTGTCTAAGACTTGAGAGCTATTTCAGTACCTAATACCAATATTATTCTGTCATCTATAACGACAGAAGCTAACACCTTTACAGTAATCAAGCAGTAATCTTTACGTTTTCCCTGAATCCAAATAACACATATGCTGTACCGAAACTCCCATGTACCGAAACTTCCACGTTTGTAGAGAAGATCTACGAGGATGTTGCCAGGATTTGAGGGCCTTCTTCTTATTGAGTCCACACACAAGATTAGAAGTTGTTCAGCCAGAGCTGAACACACTTCTCGGCATCTGCATACAATGGTGTCTGTCTTGCGCTTCTTGTGCGTGGGGGTGGAAAGATTGGTGAAAACAGGGCCGTGAGGTGAACGCCCCTTCCTTGAGAGCCGGAGCTATAGAGAGAGGTTGAGCAGGTTCGGACTCTATTCCTTGGAATGCAGGAGTATGAGGGGTGATCTTATAGAGTTGTATAAAATCATGAGAGGAATAGATTGGGTAGATGCACATAGGCTCTTGCCCAGAGTAGGAGAATCGCGAACCATAGGACAGGCTTAAGGTGAGGGGGCCGGGGGGGGGGGGGGGGGGGGGGGGGGGGGGGGGGGGGGGAGGGGAAGATTTAAAGGAAACCTGAGGAGTAACTCTTTTATACAAAGGGTGGTGGGTGTATGAAACAAGCTGCCCGAGGAGGTAGTCGAAGCGGGTACTATCACAACGGTTAAGAAACATTTGGACAGGTACATAGATATTTTAGGTTTAGAGGGATATGGGCCAAATGCAGGCAGGTGGGACTAGTGTAGATGGTACATGTTGGCCGGTTTGGGCAAGTTGGGCCAAAAGGTCTGTATTCATGCTGTAAAACTCTGTGACTCTGTGACCTGACATTGCTTATAGATTCCTGATGTCCAGCCTATATGAGTAATTGTTGTGCCTACCTGAAAACAGGTAGCTGTGAAACCCCCCCATCCCATTGTGATCTGTAATTTCTACGGTGAAGGTGATAGGCAGTTCAAAGGTTATTTATTGGTCACATACACCATAGGTGTAGTGAAATGCTTCTTGCCAATGCAGCACATAAAAAAATAATACAGACATAACAATAATAAATAGATTTAAACATAAAAAAACATCCCCCCACAATGGTTCCCATTATGAGGGATGGCACAATGTCCAGTCCCCATCCCATGTCCACCCATAGTCGGGCCTATTGAGGCCTCCGCAGTCGCCTTTACGGAGGCTCGATGTTCCACACGTCAGGAGGATCCTCTCAGCGGCTTGGGACACCTGGAACGTACTGGGGACCGCAGCTTCCGAAGCCAACAAGGCCGCGCGGACAGAGCTCCACCACTGGTGATTTCGGCAAGAGATCCCAGGCTCCCGATGTTAAAGTCAGCGCAGCAGCTGGCCGCTCCACAGACCCGCAGCTCCGCGATGTTTTTCTCAGCGGTCTCAACATTCCGGAGTACCAGCGCAGCGACCCGGGCAAGGCATCGCCTGTTCCGCAATAGCGCTCCAGCGCTGTGCAGCCGCCGAAGCCGAGGTTCTGGGCGGCTCCCTCAGGAAACGCCGCTCCAGGCCCGCTAGTAGGCCGTGAGGACAGGTCGAAAGTACAGCCCGGAGAAAAGCTGCCTCTCTGACCAGGTAGGGACCCTGAAAAGTAGTTTCCCCTCCCCCCCCCCCCCAAACCCCCCACATAAAAAAGACTAGAACTGCAAAAACAAAACACTAAAATTTTAAAAAGAGTGAAAAAAAACGAACAGCAGCAGGCTGGTTAGCCATACCATACAGGATGGCGCCCCCTAGATAAAGGGACAATTGAGTGTGACTATAGCCCTCTTTTTGTGGGTAGATGGGAAAATGACGGTGATGAGAAAGTGACATGATGTTAATTCAATTATTGAATTATAGAGCATTGGGTAATTATGTAAGGTGAATACGTGTGAGTGATGCGGTAAATGGGAGTTAACAGGGCTGTTGGAGTAACACGCTTGTCATGGTGTGAGTAAATGTGACCCCATGCTGAACTTTCCAGATCTGATTAGGTCATTCAACCATTATGCCATGCCATAAGGCCAGGAGTAGATTGCACCACACCTTCTACTATTATTCACTTCCAGTCATACATGATGACACCACATTTCCTTTTCCCTCATCAGGGAGGATGTTTTTGCGACATTTCCCATTGAATGTAAGGAAGGCGGGCATAATGCAATTTTGGTACATTGACCAACCCATTGGCTCCATTCACTGACAATTACTGAAGAAATCTTTGTTCCAAAGTTGCAATAAATACAGCTGTTGAAGTATTCATTCACTGGGCAAGACAATGTCACAGCTGGTAGAGCTGCTGCCTCACAGCGCCAGTGACCCAGGTTCGATCCTGACCTTGGGTGCCATCTAAGTGGAGTTTGCACATTCTCCCTGGGACCATGTGGGTTTCCCTCAGGTTTGTAGGTTACTTGGCTGCTGTAATTACCTTGGGTGTGTTGGGATGGTATGAAAAAGTGCAAAATCATAGAACTCCCGTGAACGTATGATCAATGGTTGGCGTGGACTTGGTGAGCCTAAGGGCCTGTTTTCACGATATATCTCTAAACACACTTGCCACATTATTTTCCTAATTGATTGGGTTCAGAACACTTGCATCAATTGAGCTGCTGAGTTGAAAAGATCACATCTAACATATTGTGACATAAATTGTGTCTCTCTTCCACAGCAAGCTCCCTGCTCCCATCTCATACTCCCAGCCCCCCATCCTGCTCCCAACATGCCAGGCGGTTAAAATCCACTTCCTCCCTTCAGCCACCCAATACATCCAATGCCTTTATTTATTGTTACAATGTTAGAAACAAGGGCCTGAACATCAACAGTCCCCTTAATGCTCCCTGCTATAAATCCATAGGGCTCAGTAAATGAAACAATAGGCTGTGGTCCCGTGTATCTGCCCCTGAGGTCAACAGCATTGAGAAAGGACAGAACTGCCAGTACTACAGTGGCTCGCAAAATTTTCATACCCCTTGAACTTTTCCACATTTTGTCACGTTACAATCACAAATGTAAATGAATTTTATTGGGATTTTATGTGATAGATCAACACAAAGTGGCGCATAATTGTGAAGTGGAAGGAAAATGATACATGGTTTTCAAATTTTATTACAAATAAAAAAACTGAAAAGTGTGGCGTGCAAAAGTATTCAGCCCCCTTTACTCTGATACCCCTAAATAACATCCAGTGCAACCAATTGCATTCAGAAGTCACCTAATTAGTAAATAGAGTCCACTTGTGTGTAATCTAATCTCAGTATAAATAAAGCTGTTCTGTGAAGGCCTCAGAGGTTTGTTAGAGAACATTAGTGAACAAACAGCATCATGAAGCCCAAGGAACACACCAGACAAGTCAGGGATAAAGTTGTGGAGAAGTTTAAAGCAGGGTTAGGTTATAAAAAAATATCCCAAGCTTTGAACATCTCACGGAGCACTGTTCAATCCATCATCCGAAAATGGAAAGAGTATGGCACAATTGCAAACCTACCAAGACATGGCTGTCCACCTAAACTGACAGGCCGGGCAAGGAGAACATTGATCAGAGAAGCAGCCAAGAGGCCCATGGTAACTCTGGAGGAGCTGCAGAGATCCACAGCTCAGGTTGGAGAATCTGTCCACAGGTCAACTATCAGTCGTGCACTCCACAAATCGGGCCTTTATGGAAGAGTGGCAAGAAGAAAGCCATTGTTGAAACAAAGCCATAAGAAATCCCGTTTGCAATTTGCCACAAACCATGTGGGGGACACAGCAAACATATGGAGGAAGGTGCTCTGGTCTGATGAGACCAAAATGGAAGTTTTTGGCCTAAATGCAAAACGCTGTGTGTGGCGGAAAACTAACACTGCACATCACCCTGAACACACCATCCCCACTGTGAAACATGGTGGTGGCAGCATCATGCTGTGGGGATGCTTCTCTTCAGCAGGGACAGGGAAGCTGGTCAAATTTGATGGGGAGATGGATGGAGCCAAATACAGGGCAATTTTGGAAGAAAACCTGTTAGAGTCTGCAAAAGACTTGAGACTGGGGCGGAGGTTCACTTTCCAGCAGGACAATCAACCTAAACATACAGCCAGAGCTACAATGTAATGGTTTAGATCAAAGAATATTCATGTGTTAGAATGGCCCAATCAAAGTCCAGACCTAAATCCAATTGAGAATCTCTGGCAAGACTTGAAAATTGCTGTTCACAGACGCTCTCCATCCAATCTGACTGAGCTTGAGCTATTTTGCTCAAGCTGGTAGAGACATACCCCAAAAGACTTGCAGCTGTAATTGCAGCGAAAGGTGGTTCTATAAAGTATTGACTCGGGGGCTGAATACTTTTGCACATCACACTTTTCCGTTTTTTATTTGTAATAAAATTTGGAAACCATGTATCATTTTCCTTCCACTTCACAATTATGCACCACTTTGTGTTGGTCTATCACATAAAATCCCAATTGAAATACATTTACGTTTGTGGTTGTAACATGACAAAATGTGGAAAAGTTCAAAGGGTATGAAAACTTTTGCAAGCCACTGTATGTGTGGTTGCCAGTGGGATAGAACTGGAGTTGGATATGGTACCCTTGTATAAGATTTGAAGAAGAGCATGTACTAAGTTTCAAGACCAGTTAAACTTATTCAATGCAGGAAGTGTATCTCAGGGTCTTAGCCTATTTTGGGAAGGAAAAAAAGGTGGTTAGGTTAAAAGCTAATTTCAATTGATTTGCTTACATATTATCAAACTGAGCTGAATTTTCTGGCAACGGCAAACATCATTAATGTACCTGATTGAAACAAAATTAAAACATAATTAATCAGTCTGAAGAAGGGTCTCGATCCAAAACGTTACCCATTCTTTCTCTCCATAGATGCTGCCTCACCTGCTGAGTTACTCCAGCATTTTGTGTCTACCTTGATTTTACCAGTATCTGCAGTTCTTTCTTACATAACTAATGTATCCTTGGTAATGTGACCTTGTGCTACTCGTGCAAGAATAAGAAACCTTCCCTTTACCATGTAAATTGGGTAGATACCTACAACTGGACTTGTGGGTGATGTATTGTTCCAAACCCTTGTGGGCTTCCGGTCCCGTAGCTCTAGAACTGAAGACCTGAGATCTGATTTACCTCTTTTTTTGTTGATGAGAAAATTAAATTAGTATTTCTGAGTTTTAGAAGTAAAGTTAATTCCATTGAGTCACACTGAATATCAGTAGTATCTAGATATTTATTTTCCCTACTCAGTAAATGTATTCAACTCGCTTCTGTTTTGTTCTTCAACATAATTATTTCTAAGTATGAACCAAAATGATTTCCTTGTGGACCATCTTGTCTCAGACTAAGTAAGAGAGCTGGGCTGGGATAATTCATAGAATTCCAGAGGGGTCATGTTCTCTGTTTTTTTTCAAGGACATTTTTATTACAAGGCTGATGAAATTTGCATATTAATTCATTTCTTTCAATTTTTAAGATTAAATGTTGTCAACATGTATCAGTGCAAGTCTTTGACAGTGCTGATGAAATGGGTCAGTCAAGCTTGAACATTTTAGAGTAAAGCAGCCACCTGCAACCCAAACCCCTCGTGTGGTTTGATTGTACTAATGTCGTTTGATTTGAAAAAGAAAGGGCATAAGTGAAAAAAGAAATCTTTAAAATTATGTGTGACATTGTATCTATTTTCTAAACCTTTAACGTGAAATGAAATGTCTTCAAGTGCAGGCTAGCGATATATCCTTTATTAAAGATTAAACAAATTCAGAAATGAAAACCAGCAATAGTTCAGGTTTTACATCAAATATAGGTTATTCCAAAACCTGAAGTATATTGTAACATAATTCTAATGTTTGAATCTTGAAAATGTAATTTTCTAAAATAGTAGCATTCCTAGAAATCAATATTTGTAACCCTGCCAATCTATTTTTATTAACTTCTACAGTTTAAACAAAATCACAGTTCATCACAACCCAATTATAAGCTAGAGTGTGATTTGTTTTTGTTCTTCAGTAGGAGGCTAAAAGCAAATTTAACAAGAAAAAAATGAGGGAGGAATGATCAGAATCGATTTCTATATCTTTTAAATTCACAAAAAAAAGTGAGAGGAATGAGAAATAAAGACAGAAAATACCTCAATACTCGACTGATCAGGTCGCATCTGTGGAAGAAGAAATGGTGTTAACATTTTTCGTCTAAGATCTCCATGCAATCCTTGTGCAGAATCATGGCAATTTTTACTGTACCATATATGTTTTTGTGGATGATGGAATATGCATAAAAGATTGTTGAGCAAAGAATCACTCATCAAGAGGAAGTGCATTTATTATGATGATCTTACACTTGTAGGTGGAGGAGGTGCCACTTTGACTAGGCACATACCATGTGAGTCATTGATGATACAAAGCTTTGCAATTTTAGACACAGTATAGTCAGAGACGAGGTATTGCGTCATATAATATCTTCACCACTGTACAGGCATTCTTTTATCGACAAAGTTGAATCTGTCATCGATTGTTGCTGACATTGTTAACCCAGGGTAATTACACCCTTCTTGCACCCCCCCCCCCCCCCCCCCCCCCCCACCACCATCTCCCGCGGCCATTGTGTTGATCAAATGAGTCAATAGAATAACCTGTTCAGCTGTAGCTGAGTCACGTCAGGAATAGGCTGGCTGGCTATCTCTACTCTCACATTCCTTCCAAGGGCGTTGGTGCCCTTTGCTACATTTCCTTATGAAAACCTTGCTCTGCCTTGTATCGCTGCTTATTACTCATTTACAGGGTTGGTTCTGACTACATTTGTATCTTGGCTACATTCCACTAGGAAGCAGTCTGTCCCTAGATCCATTCCTTTAGAAGCTTCGCAGAAGATTGCAATATTCTATCTATCTCTAACTTACCATCCTATTTATTGTACTGCAGACTCCTAAGGTCCAATTTTGTTAGCTAAAAATAGCAAATATAATCTTAAACAGTATTAAAGAGGAATAAGGTCCCTTCAAAGGGTCAGTTTATGTTAGTTAACAGCTGCATTATTGCTGGTAGGAGTTTTCATCCTGCTGCTTAAATAGAGGTGTGATTTTTATTCGACATGTTTCATTCATATTCACTGTTGGTCCATTTAGCTTGACGCTGGATAAATACATAACAATAAAGGCAGCATTGTGGAGAGAGTAACTAGAAACATTTCAAGCCTGTGATCTTTCATCATCATGCTGCTTGATCTGCTGAGTAGCATTTTACTGTGGGCGGACGTAGCGTCGAAGGACGAGAAGCCGAAGCAAAGAAGTCGAAGCCAAATAGCCGAATGGAAACGAAGCCGAAACGGCAAATAACCGAAAGTATACAAAGCCGAAACGCCAACGGACCGCAAGGGCGGGACGCCTAAAAGCCAACTAACCGAAAGGCTGCGTCGCCAAAAGCAAACTCACCGAATGGCCACTCTGCCAAAACACCACCTAACCGAAAGGCTGCGTCGCCTACAAGCCGACTAACCGAATGCCACTCTGACGAAAAGTCAAATAATGGCTTGTGTAGGAAAATGACCCCCACCCTCCCATCTCCACCGGCCAGTATTGTGATGGACATGGGAGTCTGGAACAATCGCTGACAAGTCCCGCCCCCCGGTGACCTCATGTCCGTTATTTGACTTTTCGGTCAGAAACGTAGTGCCAGAAACACAGGTTCGATCCTGACCTCGGTCGGGTGCTGTCTGTGTGTAGTTTACACAGTCTTACTCTGACCTTTTGGGTTTCCTCCAGGTGCCCCGGTTTCCTTCTACATCCCAAAGATGTCTGGGTTTGTAGGTTAATTAGCCCTCTATAATTGTCCTAGTGCATAGGGATAACAGGACTAGTGTGAATGATGGTCAGTGTGGGCCAAAAGCCCTTTTTCCATGCTGCATCTATATAATTAAACGTATGCTTGTTGCTGAAGATAGACACAAAGTGCTGGAATAACTCAGCGGGTCTGGCAGCATCTCAGGGGAAAAAGGGTGGGTGACGTTTCGGGTCCTTCTTCAGACTGAAAGTATAGGGGAAGGAACTAGAGGTAAGAAAAACCCCAGGCTTGTTGCTGATAGCTCAAAATTGAAGTTACAGTATTGTTACAATTCCCATCTGATACTCAGTTTATGAACCTGATGTTCAAACTGTGATGAACGTAGTAATCTGGCATGACACCAAAGGAAGTGTATAACCTTGGTGTCTAAAGTACACATTTGTGTGGGTATGTAAATAGATGGACTGGTAAATATAGGAAAAAATGTAACACAAACAAGTAAGATCTATTCATTTGACATCTGGTAATATGAATTTCACATTAGAATAGATAAGCAAATTCTTGGCCTGACATTCCCTCTCACAAGTCTATCTGATCATATCTCATATACAATGGAACATAGTATGGTAAAGGAGCATGCCCTTTGGCCCCCAATGTCTGTGCTGAACATGATGTTCACGCAAGTTAATGCAGAGGTGGAGATACTCAAACTGCAGATGCTGGTTTACAAAAAAACAGTGCTTGACTAACTCAGCAGGTCAGGCAGCATCTCTAGAGTGTATGAATAGGTGAGGTTTCACATCAGATCCCTTTTTCAGACCACAGAGGTTGCATTAGGTCCTGTTAGCCCTCTCAGGTGGCCATGACAAGGAACTCCGTACACTGGTTTACAAAGTAATTCAACAGGTCAGGCAGCATCTCTGGATAACATGGATAAGCGGTGTTTCGAGTCGGGACCCTTCTTCAGACTGATCGTGGGGGGAGAGGGGGGGAGGTTGTGTGGGAGGAAAGTGTAAAGGGGAGGGGCAGGACAAAGCCTGGTGAGTGAAAGGTGAATACGGGTGAGAAGTGTTTTACATTGGTAGATGGTTGGACAAAGGCTCGAGATGAAGACAAAAGGTGGGAGATAAGGCATATCCTTATCTCTCACCTTTTGTCTTTTCACTTCTGTTCAATCATCTGCCTGTCAAAATCCCCCCTATATCTACCTATCTCTTAAAACATCGGCGATCCTCGTTCTCCAGAGATGCTGCCTATCCCGTTGAGTTATATAGAGGACGATCAGCCATGATCACAATGAATGGCACTGCTGGCTCGAAGGGTGAAATGGCCTCCTCCTGCACCTATTTTCTATGTTACTCCAGCACTTTGTATCTTTATTTGGCCATGACATTTGCCTACCCAAGCAAGGAAACAAAAACAAATTTGATTTTGAAATGTTTATCTAATATTTCCTCAAAAGTTGAAATTGAAGTTGTAGAATCAAATGTGAAACCTCCAGTTATAAATATGCATGTTTCAATAATGTGCATTTTCAAAGTGAATTAAAAAGCTGCTAGGATTTGTTTTTCTCTATCATGATTAGATTTAAACCTGCCTCCAAAATAATTTATTTCCTGTTATCAGGTTTAATGCTTAATTGGTCAGGTTCTATTTGTATTTATTCTTGCTTTATTACAGCTTCATCTTGTACCTACCAATTGACAATGGTTCTGTAATTCTCTCTTTGACATCCCGTGACTTCCCTTTCCCCGTTTTGAAATATATTTCTTTAATGGAGCTTTTGGTCACTCTGTCTTAATATCATCTTCTGCGGCTATTATTGTCAATTTCTTTTTCTTGTGAAGTATTTTTGAAATTCCAGCTGTGTTAAAAGAAGGTCATTTTCTGATGTAAATGAAGGTCATTTTCTTTATAAATTCTTCAAACATGTACAGTATGCTCCATTGGTATCAGTGCTATCCAATATTAAATTGTCACATCACCAAAACACACGTTTTTTACCCTGTGAAGCCTAATGAAATGCAGCCCTTTTGCATGCTGAGAAACAAAAATATTGCATGCTTAAACGTAAGCAAATTTGCATACAAAGCAATATACATTCCAGATTATTTTGTCAGTTTTATTAATTCTCTGAAAATACGCCTGCAACAAAGGCTTTAATGTTTCCTTGATTGTTTCCTGAGGTCGGTGTTAATTCTCAAGAGTGCTCCAAAGACTGGGATTTAGGATTTATGCTCTGTCTGCTCAGATTGAATATTCTGCACAAGGCCTGTGGGCTGCCTGTAGTAACGGCACAGATGAAAGCTACTTTTTCCTGCAGGTACACAAAGAATAGGATCACAGATATGGAGTTGAATTTTAATGTGCAGGAGCGGCTGGGGGTTAAAACCAAATAAAATGACAGTGAATCCAGAAGCTAGCCCTAACCTACCAGCTTCTACATTTAACTGCAGCTCATTAAACTGCGTATGAATAATCCCCTCAGGAGAGGCTGGTTGTCAATTTCAATATGTTAATCGCTCAATTATAATGATATTAACATTGCTTCTGCAATTTATCTGTGAGTCTATGGGTTTCCCGGGCTTTTTGAAACTCACCAGTAAAAGCAAGGTGAGATGATAGGATGGCAATTGAGAAGGTTGACGACCTAATAGAGAAATATGGCAATAAGTATGGATGCAGCTGAGGATTATTTTGTTTCTTTGAAAGGCTTGTTCACGATGCTGGCTCTGAGAGGTTTAGAGATCTGTCAGATCAGCAACGCTGTTAATTACATTGAGTGAATCTGAAACTCAGAAATGTGCACACTGACCAGTGACGTAATCAGCCATTGTAGCAACAAGCACCAAGTGACTGAGGAATAGCAGAAGCTCACAGATATGCTTGCTTAACATGTTGCTGTGCAAGTGTCTCAGTTCCTTATACCAGGTGATGGTAGATCTCCGTATCCCACTGGAATAAGTTGACCTGTTTGCCATGCTTTACTATTGTTCTCAAACATCACTGTGCTGCCTACCACAGGATCCTTGACTGTTTCCCCACAATTATGGGATCTGCCCCCACAGATGGTCAATGGGGGGTTTTCCAGGACAGACAATCATGTATAATTTTCCTGCCGTGATACCAGTCAGAATGACCAGCTTGTGTTTTGTGCTCTGCTTGGCTTCAAATGTGCAGTAGGGTCATTGATTGCACATATGGTGATTAATGTGCTGGTACATGTCAACTGTGAGAGCCTGCACACCATGTGCATAAAATGCAACCACAAAAAGATCTTTGTGTAGCCAAGCTTAAGCTTCTTGGACAGCTGCCATAATGTCTTTGTTCTGTGCCAACCTAGCCTCTGTTCTCTCCATACCTCCCTGTTGGTAGCTCTGAAATAAAAGATAAGAGTCAAGGATAAAATATACTTAAACCCCGGCTAAAAATGAATGCAAAGATCCCAGGTTGTAAGCCCTAGGAATGATTCATTGAAAATCACATGGCAACCATATGAGACATTGAACTAACTAGCAAAAATTTGAAAATGTACTTAAGGTGCTGGAGAGACCTGGCTGTGTTCAATGTTAGAGGTAGTTCCAGGTAGTTGAAGAGTTCACTTAGATTTGAATTGCCTATCTGGTCAACAATACACAAATCCTATTGCTTCAACCACCTTGTACACCATCTGCAATGTTAGTTCTGTTTCTTTCACCATGGTTTTTGCATCATGTGCTGATTATCTACAGTGACTTCTGATTTTATTGCATATCTTTACTCATCCACTTCCTAACCAGACTGATTCCTGGGATGTCAGGACTTTCATATGGAGAAAGACTGGATAGACTCGGCTTGTACTCGCTAGAATTTAGAAGATTGAGGGGGGATCTTATAGAAACTTACAAAAATTTTATGGGGTTGGACAGGCTAGACGCAGGAAGATTGTTCCCAATGTTGGGAAAGTCCAGAACAAGGGGCCACAGTTTAAGGATAAGGGGGAAATCTTTTAGGACCGAGATGAGAAAAACATTTTTCACACAGAGAGTGGTGAGTCTCTGGAATTATCTGCCACAGAAGGTAGTTGAGGCCAGTTCATTGGCTATATTTAAGAGGGTGTTAGATGTGGCCCTTGTGGTTAGAGGAATCAGGGGGTATGGAGAGAATGCAGGTACGGGATACTGAGTTGGATGATCAGCCATGATCATATTGAATGGCGGTGCAGGCTCGAAGGGCCGAATGGCCTACTCCTGCAACTATTTTTTTATGTTTCTAACATGTGTAGATGGTTCAACCTAATTGACTTCAGCAAACATCGGCAGGTTGCATAAATGTCTAATATGACTGCTGGGTTGTGGAATCTGTTGTGGCCTTGCCAAATATTGCTCTGCCTGCAGCTATCGAATATTAGACTAAACATTTTCTTCCTCTTCTTCTTCCTGACTGGGATGAGCTAGAAACCAATTTCCTGCAATAGGGTTAGGATGATGAATGGCCATGGTTAAGGCATAATAAATCTAATTAAGGTGGCTTCTCAAAATTCCCCAGGAGTTGGGAATAGTTCCATTAGAATGGAAAACTGGAAACGTAATTTCTTTAATCAAAAAGAAAGGAGACAGAAAGCAGGAATCTGCATGCCAATTAACTTAACAGCTGTCACAGGGAGACTGTTAGAAACTATTACTAAAGATTTTATAAGCAGGACACTGGGTGGGGGGGGTCAAGGTAATTAGGCAAAGTTAACATAGTTTTGTAAAAGGGAATACGGTTTGACATATTTATTGGAGTTCTTTGTAATACGTGCTTGTGGATAAAGAGAAACAGGAGGAGGTACAAAAAAACACAAAGTAGTGGAGTAGCTCATCGGGTCAGGCAGCATCTCTGGAAAACATGGGTAGGGTTTCAGGTCTTGACCATTTTTAAGCCTGAAGAAGGGTTCCGATCCAAAACATCACCTGTCCTTGGTCATCAGAGATGGTGCCCGACCAGCTGAGTTACTCCAGAATATTGTGTATTTTTTTGTAAACAAGGATCTGTTTCTATAGGAGGTACCATGACTTCAGAAGGCAGTTGATAAGATGCCACACAAAAGGCCAGCACAGAAACTAATAGTTCACGCGGTAACAACAGTATATATAAGATTGCCTTCCCCCTTGTGGGCTTCGTGTGGTTGACAATATGTAATGAGTAATGTGCTAAGGGGATTAGTGTCAAGGCCTCATCTTTTTACACAAAGTGCTGGAATAACTCAGTGGTTCAGGCAGCATATGTGGAGGACATGGATAGGTGATGTTTTGGGTTGGACCCTTCTCCTAATTCTTTAAATAGGCAACGTTTTGTGTCGGGACATTTCTTCAGATTGAAACATCTTGATACGAAACCACCACGTAAATCCAAAGAAGGTTTCTGACCCTATCCACACAGAGTCTGAAGAAGGACCCCGACCCAAAACATCTCCTTTCCATGTCCTTCAGAGATGCTGCCTGAGCCATTGAGTTACTGCAGCACTTTGTGTTCAACACAAGGTTCCAGCACTGCAATTCCTTGCGTCTTCTCAATTTCTTACATTTTCTATAA
Organism: Raja brachyura; assembly: GCA_963514005.1. The sequence continues at coordinate 44,815,851 of OY740789.1, read as the reverse complement.
ATAATTTGGATGAAGATACTGAAATATATTTGCTATGTTTGCTCATGGTACAAACATAGGTGGGGATGTAAGTTATAAAGAAAACACAATGAAACAACAAAGTGATTTAGATGGGTCTGAGCGAAGAAAATTAGGAATTGCCTATTTTAGCTGGAAAAAAAGCACTATTTAAATGCGAAACCCGGTGGTACTGAGGGATTTGCATGTCCGGTTATATGATTGCAAATTAGCAGGAACTGCAAATAATGAGAAAAGTAAACAGAATGTTATCATTTATTTAGATGGTAAGAAGAGAAGGTGCTTCAGTTAAATAGAACTTTAGGGAGATGACATCTGATTACAATGGGCAGTTTTGTCGATAATGGTATGAAATGTTGAAGAGATGAATGGTACTTCTTAAGGGTGACAATCAAAGAAACATAACATTGGGAGCTATTCTAAGAAGGTTTACTGGGCTAATGCCTGAAATGAGCCTGAAATTCTGAAAAAAGGTTGGGCAGGCTAGTTTAGTTTTTAGGTTTAGAGGTGCAGCACGAAAATAGGCTCTTTGGCCCACCGAGACCGGCCATCGATCACCTGTTCACATTAGTTCTATGTTATTCCACTTTCGCATCCACCCCCTACACACACAGGGCAATTTACAGAGAGGCCAATTAACCTACAATTAACCTGGCTCCCTGGTACGTGAGGCAACAGCTCTTTCAGCTGTGCTAATTTGCTGTCCTAGATCCTGTAACATCTGGAATGCAGAAGGACAGCACAATGGCGCAGCTGGTAAAGCTGCTGCCTCGCAGTGTCAGAGATACAGATTTGATCCTGACCTCGGCTGCTGTCTGCGTGGAATTTGCATGTTCTTCCTGTGACCGTATGAGCTACCTACAGTTGCTCCAGTTTCCTCCCACATCCCAAAAACATGTGGATTGTAGGGTAATTGGCCCTTGTAAATTCGAGGAAGAAGACAAGAAAGTGGGATAACAAAGAATTAGTGTGAACGTGTGATCAACATGACCTCAGTGGGCCAAAGGGCCTGTTTCCATGCTGTATCTCTAAACTAAACTAAAACAAAAAATGTGAGAGGGGACGAGTGAAGATCCTGAGGAGATTTGACTTGGTGGTCGTGGAGAATATGTTTCCTCTTGTGCCAAAACTGGAAATGTTTATCTCTTGGAATCATCAATCTTTGGACTCTCTTCCTCAAAGGGGAATGTAAGCATAATATTTGAATAGTTTAAAGCCAGGTTGGATAGATATTTGATAAGCAGCAGGGTCTCCTGCTTCATGCTTCCTCATTACTATGTTTACCTTTGCTTTGTTGCACCTCTGCAAACCAACATTGAACACTTCTCTGGCTTAAATTCTATTTGCCACTTTTCTGTATAACTGCCGAGCCCACCTATATCAAAGCCCCTTTCCACACTGATACCCACACATTTTGTTTAATATCATTGGAATGAATGTGTTCATACACATGTTTTTATTCTAATTGTGGATAATGCAGGGAATATAGATGGTCAGAAAGAAACTCGGGGGTGCCAAAATGTGTGTGAGTTGTTTACTCCACTTTAACTATTGTGCCTGCATTATGCATAAATATTGTATATTTACATTCACTACAATTGCCTGCAGACTCCTTTACAATGCCCCTTCTATCTAAGTCTAATTCATCAACATATACAATAAACAGCAAGGGTCGGAGCACCAAAGCCCTGTGGGGTTGTCCTGGAAATGGTCTTCCAATTGCAAAGAAAAATCCATCAACCTTTACACATTGCTTCTTTTCATTGAGGCAATTTTAGATCTAATTTGCCACTCTACTTGAATCCCATGGGCTTTTACTTCTTTCATCTACCCACCATACGGAACCTCGTCAAAGGTCTTGCTAGAATCCATTGAGAGCATCAAGGGCATCGACCTTCTTGGTTACCTCCTCAAAAAACTCTGCTAAACTAGTCAAGCACAAGTTTTCCTATAAAAATTCATGCTGACAGTCCTTGATTAATCTGATTTTTCTAACTGCCCCTCTAAATTGATTGCAATAATTTGCCCATCATAAAGTCAAACAAACTGGCACTGTTCTGTAATTGCTTTCTTCATCCATTCCACCCTTCCTAAACAGTTGCTTAATATTATCAGAACCACTGGCATGTATCCTGGGTGGTGCATTACCCACATGCAGAATACAGCCTGGGAATGAGTGACCTTCTTTGAGGAGCTGTCATCGTCCCCCTGGATCACCCCCTTTAGGGTGTTTCAAATCCGTGTGGGACATTAAAGACATACATGAGGATTTCAAAGCAAAATGTTTCAAGTGATCATAATCAAGTGAATAGCAGCAATTGTGAAGGTACCTCACCAATTCCCTTTATAAATTGTATTTAGAGATGAACAATAAATACTGTCCTGCCAGCAACAACAACAACCCATGAATGGTTGAACATAAATCTTTATTCAAGTCAAATCAAAGTCAAAAGAGTTTATTGTCATGTGTCCCTGACAGGACAATGAAAATCTTTCTTTGCATAGCACAACAGAACATAGTAGGCATTGACTACAATTATATACGTAAATACACATGTGAATTAATAAAGTGCAAATAACAGATGGAGGGATATTAATGTTCAGAGTTCCGAGCCAAGTTTAATAGCCTGATGGCTGTGGGGAAGTAGCTATTCCTAAACCGGGTTGTTGCAATCTTCAGTCTTCACTCAACCGAAGACAATGTGTTGATGTGGATGTCTGATGTTTAATTCTGTCACTATGTTCCTGAGTGCCCCCTAGGTCCAATGGTTTCTTCTTGATATGCATCAGCACCTTCACTGCAACAAATGGCTGCTAACAATCTCTGCCTCTGCCTCTTCTTGTAAGGATGGAGAAAAAGGGACCAAGGAATGACATTGAATAAAAAAACATTGAAGAGATGAATGGAAGAGCATTTTTTGGGGGTGGCCATGAAAGACTTGTGACATTGATAAAGTTCAGGGTGATGGTACATTGATAGGTAGGATGTGAGGAATGCACTGACAGAAAGGAATCAGAGTAATGTACTACCACTAACTCCACCCTATTGAACACTTCATGTTAACACTCACTTCCTATATTACATAGTTGCACTAGTGGTAGAGTGGAACTAACGTGTATTGTACTGTGCCATTATGACTGATGATTAAAGCTGACTTAAACACCAGACAATGTCTGTACAATTGTTTACATGGTGTCAGAAAGCTTGAAACTACCCACTGCGTCCGTTTATCAGGTTTTATTTGTGTTTTATTGATTTGATCTTTTGCTCCAATGGCTCACTCGTGCCGAAATCCAGCCCAACTAGTCTTTGATACAGATATAGGCGAGCGATGGAGGCTCTTCGAGATCGACTACGAGCACTACATTAATATCGCCCATCACAACAACCCTGATGAGGTCAAGGCATCTCTCGGCTGAGACGGCGCGCAACCCAAATGTGCTGCTACGAAAATTCCGTGAATTATGTGACACACCATCAAACCGCATTCTAGAAAGAGCTAAGTTTTTTGCACGACACCAGCTTCCAGATAAGCCTGTTGAACGTTTCATTTATGATTTAAAGTATGTGGCCCCGCTATGTCGCTTTGGTGAGATAACCAATGAGTTAATACGAGATAAGATCGTTAGCGGCATGTCTGATCGTAAGTTAAAAACAGAGCTACTACGAAATGCAGACCTCACTCTTGAACAGGCTGTGCACGCCTGCTGCATGTCGGAGGTCGTGGCCCCGCTGAGTGATCAGCTTGACACTCAGCATGTTACTCAGAAACCTAATGTCAATCTGACCAATTTCAGTAATCGCAGTGGCTGCTTCTAAAAGATCCATGAATGAGCCACTCCAGAGGTGGCAAACTGCAATTATTTCCATAATAAAGGTCGACAATTCTGTCCAGCAAAAGGAAAACCTTGCAATTACTGCAAGAAACGTAACCACTTCGCTGCCTGCTGTCGTTCCCATGGGAACCGTAATGCAAAGTCAGAGTCTAATCTCCACCTGCTGCAGCAAGACACAACATTCTTTGACTCCCTTGAACAGTTTGAAGCTGCCCATGACACAGAGACAATTAGCTCGCAAAATTAATCTACCGTCCACACTCTCCTACGCACATCTGGTAAGCTTCTGGACCCTTCTGTTACTGTCCACATTAATAACAAGTCTCTACAAGCTAAATTGGACACGGGGGCGCATGTGAATGTAATGTCCCTGAGAGTCTACAACAAGATAAGGAATAATGAGACCTTGGTGAAGGATTCCTCCACCTTGCACGCCTACGGTGGGGAGGTTCTGCACCCTCTCGGAAAAGCTGATTTCAAGTGTGTAGTGGACAATATCGCCTTAGAAACATCTCTAGGGATGGCGTCTTGGGCTCTCCCACCCAGCACCTGATGTCTCACACGACGAGGCCCCAACACCCCATTGCCCAGCAACAGCTGAAACCACAGGTGCTCAAACCAGCTGAGTTCAGAAGTGCATTCAGGAAAAACATGATGTCCAGAAGCACTCCTATGACAAGCAAACCACTCAAACTGTTGCTGCAAGGTCAAGTGGTCCGCCTACAGACGGCAGTTGGACATACCCAACTGGGTTTTGTAGAGGGATCATCCAAGGAACCTCATTCCTACATTGTCAACGTTGATGGTGCTCTGTACCGGCGCAGCCATCAACATTTTCTGCTCGTGAACAAACTGTGACCTGCTCCTCCAGGTCCTCATGCCCCGCCGTTGATCTTCAAGGCCCCTGCTGCTGCTGTCCATCCCTGACCCCCTGACCCCAGCATGCACTCCCCGCGGCGTTCGGTCCCCTGACTCCCCAGTACCCCTGGACCTGCATGCTCGCCCTGCCATTCATCTCTGTGTTCCCCGGCTGTGTTCTCGTTCTCGGGTCCTCCACCACCCAGCCCAACTAACTATTCCGGAACGGAGGGGGAGGGATTTATCCGTACGCAATCAGGTCGGATTAGTAGACCGCCGGCCAGATACGGCGAGTATGTTTAACCGCACGTATTCTAACAATTGATTAACAACTCTTTCCTCTACGGGGAAGGATGTAAATTGGTTATTGCGTGTGAACCAATCAAAGTAATGTACTACCACCAACTCCACCCTATTGAACACTTCATGTTAACACTCACTTCCTATATTACGTAGTCGCACTAGTGGTAGAGTGGAACTAACATGTATTGTACTGTGCCATTATGACTGATGATTAAAGCTGACTTAAACACCAGACAGTGTCTGTACACTTGCTTACAGGTTGAGTTACAATAAATTAGGTGATATGACACTGTGTTTACCTTTGGTACTTTGGTTAGGTCATCGGCCTGTTTTTAGAACTGAATATACAAGCATGGTTCGACAAGCCCAGCGCAGAACTCAATGGCAGTCTCTGGCCATAGCTCCTTTATTTCATTGGAAGGATTTCTCGTATCTGTGTAGCCAGGAGTCTCTCTGTGGACCTTTATAATCTGATCCATGAATCATCAGATCCAAAAAGGCATCTCTCAATCATGTCTCTCAACCTTGTCTCTCTCAACTATTGCAGTTTTGATTTGGCTCCCCATCGTCGATCTGTAACTTCACCTTTTTAAGTGTATCTTTAAATAGTAGAGTTGAAATTGGGTCAAGTATAAATAATTTGGCCATTCAGACTAATTGGTTGAGATAACTGGAATTGATATGGTAATCCAGTGACTGGATTTAAAAAGTTGCTGACAGATGGGCTTCTCTTCCAGGTTTCCCACATGCAATTGGACCATCCGTCTCCAAGTGTATCAGCAATTAAAATCCAGCTGCTGGGTCTGGGTTTTGCAGGCCTGCAGCTTCAAATGACTACTTCCTCACTTCAATGTGTTTGGCACTGGGACGAATATCTGACTTGCGTTAGTGTCCAGAGGCCGAAGTCCACATGGACATTCCCTGCCACTTCAGGTGGAGAGTTTTACAGTGGGGTAGGGAAAATGCTACAAAGAAAGTCAAAGCAAATGTAAAACAGAAAAAAATGGTATGGTTTCCTTTTGTGATGTGAAAGCATTTTAAACTTCAGTTGTTGGCTTCAGCAACAAGACATAATGCCTTCCAGTGCTTTAAATCACAGCTCAGTTACTGTATAGCCCTGGGCACTTGGTGAATATTTAATTGAATTATGCTCTGATTCAAACCCAATCTGATTTAATTATATTTACCTGCATTTATAAAAGGACCATTAACACAGTAAAACATCCCGAGCACTTTCAGAAGTTGGCACTGAGCCACATAAGAAAGTATTAGGACAAGTGATTGAAATCATGGTCAAAGAGAGACATGAAGAAAAGTATTTATAGAGAGGAGATTTAGAGCCTGTTCAGCTAAAGGCATGGTGCCAATGATGGAACAAAGAAGACTGCGGATGTGTAAGAAGCCAGAACACAGGGAATACCTAAATAGCAAAACTAGATATGGTGTTAAAACAGTCTTGGGGACAGGTGGGGTGAGATTATAATGGAATTTAATATAAAGCTGATAAAATTGGAGCCAGTATAACTCACTGGACACAGTGGTGATGGTTTAGTTGATTCTGCCCCTGAAAGGGCATGGGCAGCAGAGAGTTGGATGAGATCTAGTTTCTGGAAGGTACAAAATGTGATATTGGACCAAGATGCATTTAATAACTGATGTTTGTACAAGTGCTGCAGCAGTCTTTGAGATTTATTCACCATATGTTTAGGACTTCATTGACACAAGGGGAATATTGCTTTGTGTGGTATTTACTCATTACAAGTATTTTAGAGACTGGTTGAATTTCTCAACAGCAGCAGAAAGATATGAAAGGACTAGAAAATGCTTTGATTAGTACATGTAAGACAAAAGAGCAAATGGAAATAAATTCGAATCCAATTTGGAAATACTTTAATAACGATTGAAGACGTTGAATTATCGATGAAATGATTGCCAATGAGCATGTCCATTATGAAGCATGCTCTGTGACATGACTGAGAGACACTGGACCCATGCCTTATTTGATAATAATTATTGAACTGCCAACCATTACTCCTGCTGTTTACGTACTAATTAGTAAGGCAGGAGATCCGGGTCGCATCTCCGGTCACTCTGCGGCCTACCATCGATGGAGCTGGAGGCCTCCTCGGACTGACTTTGAGCCCCACCGCGGGGCATGGACTTAACATCGGAGCTGATCCCTTGCCTTTACATCGAGAGCTCACAGTCTCGGGAGACGTAGAGGCTCGACCAGTCCGATCGCCGGCGCGAGGGTAGCTGACATCCCCCCGATGCAGAGGGCCCAAACGCCACCGACTACGGGAGTCAAGATCGGCCCGTCAACGGAGAGCTCAAGGCCCCCGACCATGGGAGGGTAAAGAAGGGAAGAGATCTGAGCTTTTTTTTCGCCTTCCATCACAGTGAGGAATGTGGAGGAGTCACTGTGGTGGATGTTTATGTTAAATTGAAATCTCGAAGTTGCAAACCAAATCTCATTGCACTTATGTGTAATGACAATAAAATATATTATTATTATTAAAATGCATTTTGTGTGTTCCATTGCTTTTTATTTGTATGACTGATTTGGCAAATGAAATTCCTTGTATGTTGCAAAACATACTTGCTAATAAAGTATGATTGTGATTGTGATTTCCTTAAATTATATATATTGTCATTATTGCAGCTAACTCGTTTTAGAAGGACACAAGGTTTTTGGATGCTTGTCTGGAAGTCTTCAATGAGCAGGTGGCTGCTCTTGGCATTTAACAGCACTGCTAGTCAAATCAAACTATCCAACAACAGTGGTCATAGGGCAAGGCACATTAAATCGAAGAACATTTTGATTAAGGTCTTGCTTCAATGATTTGACCGCAGCTACTAATGCAATATCATAATCATAATAATACTTTATTTGCCAAATATGTTTTGCAACATACGAGGAATTTCATTTGCCATACAGTCATACCAATAAGAAGCAACAGAACACACAAAATATATTTTAACATAAATATCCACCACGGTGACTCATCCACATTCCTCACTGTGATGGAAGGTGAAGAAAAGTTCAATCTCTTCTTTGTTCTCTCGTGGTCGGGTCCTCGAGCCTTCCGTTGACGGGACGATCTTGGCTCCCGTAGCCGGTGACGTTTGGACCCTCATGTCAGGGCGATCAAGCTCCTACATCAGGGAGGAATCTCAGCTCCCCTGCACCAGATGATCTGACCCGAAGTCGTGGCTGGTTGAAACCTTCTGTGTCATTTGGAGCTTCCCGACATCAGTCTCTACCTGAGATTGCGAGCTCCTCGATGATGAAATCCGCAGGCCACGGTTGGAGCGTCAATCCCAGGCAAGTCCACGTCCCCGCTGTGGGGCTCAGTCCAGAGCAAGGCCCGCCAGCTCCATGATGTTAGGCCACAGAACGACCGGAGATACGATCCGAAAATCAATCACATCTCCAGCTAGGTAAGAGATTGAAAAAAATGTCCCCCAACTACCCCGCACTCCCGCTACATAAAACAAACCAGAGAACATTAACACAAACTTTTAAAAAACACTAAAAATAACAAAAAAAAAGACGAAAAAACAGACAGACTGTTGGCGAGGCTGCCATTGTGTCGCGCCCCCTTGGTGTCAATATCATGTTACTCTCTGTTCAACCCCACATCCCTTGAAGCTGCAGCACTCACATGCCTTATTTTCTTGCTTTCCATCATTGACTCTAATCTCAACAGCAGCAGTGCAATAGCTAAGTTACCAGAAGTCAGAGATAGAGGCATAGAGTTATACAGTGTGGAAACAGGCCCTTCGGCCCAACTTGCCCACACAACAGCACAAGTATGGCAGCAGGTGTTCTTATAAAAAGGGCAACAGTTAAAACTGATCTATTACTTAGCATTAGCCACTATTTCCTTTGCTCTTAGTCATGCATAATGACTCCAGCAATGACACTGGAAAAGACCTGCTAGCTTTTTTGACATGGTAAGTGAAAAAGTCAAGCATTCAAAAAGCTGTTTTTAATTAATTACTGTAAGAGCAATAATCAGCACAAAGTCACATAAGCAGAACAGGAGGATGAAACTGACCGGAATATGTAGTGTTTTCTACTCTTAAACATTGCACTGCAAAATTGGTCAAATCCATCAATGTATTGATAAATAATTGATTCAGTGGCATTTGATAAGAGCCCTACTATCCATATCCCAGCACTGGACAAGGGCCCTCTTGCCAATCTTAAAGAAAGAATGAAGATGGATGATTTCCCAGATGACAACAGGAAACAAATATGACCACCGTTTCTCCCAATGGCTTTTCCTTCCCATTTTTACACAAAAACGCAGTAAGGAATTGTAGTTCAGCAACTGAAACGTTCAATTTATTTACCACCTTTATATAGAAAAACATCTTAATGCTCATCACAGATCTTAGAAAATACTGGCTCATGAATGAAAGTTAAAGAAAAAACATTGCTGATCAGGTTTCTAAGAGTTTGTACTTACCACATGAAAAATCTGTTATTTTCCCTCTTAAATCTTATTTATGTCATCACTTTCATGAAATGAATCCCTATTGGGTTACTGTTCCTCAAATCTTGTCAGTGGAGCGCACTAACACCATTTCCAATCTTGCGCTTTGTTGCTCAGTCAGAGTTATCGCATAATTTATGCTCCATTGTGGATTACTTGGCATTACTCTCTCATAGACATGATTAAAATATCTCAAAGGACATTTTGCATTTGCTTCAAGGCAAGAAACCTCTATTTATAGATAGGAAAATGGTTTTAATAATTAATTTTCATGGAAAATTATTGCTGGGTAATTTTAGTGCAATATGTGAAACTATTTTGTTTTCAAACTCTTGCCATGGTATTGCATAATTTATAACAATCAAAATACATGCCCATATATAAAAGGAGTACTGTGTGTATTAAGTAAAATAGAATTGTGATTGAAATTACCTCATAGTTTACTTCAAGGACATTAAAGGTCAGATTGCCACATATTTGACCGAAGTGTTGCTTATTACAAATGGTTTGTTACATAGTAACATGTAATTAAGGTAATGGTTGGAGTTGAAAAGACAGAATATGCTACAGCAGTTGTTTGATTGTAGTACGGGTCAGGAGATCATCCATTTCTACATGATGTATTCACATTAGATTAGTGCTTCAGTGAACAGGATATAAAATAAATTGCAGCTGTTTCTCTTAGTTCTTGGCAGAATCTACACTGCAGATCTTGCATTCTAGCCTTTAATTTGCTGAAAATTTGCAAGATAGAAAAAAAATTATTGTATTACTTTGGTGAAGCACCAAATTGATTTTTTTTTCAATTATTTTGTTATATTATTGCATGCGAAAGAGTCTTTTTGAATATAAATTAAATAAGTTTGGTTGATGAAAAAGGAGAGGATTCTGATTCGGTCTCTGAGCTCTGTTGGTGGAGTACAGCACAGTGACATTTCAAACTATGCATGATAGAAGCTTATTAATGGAAGTAGCAGGAAGAAATGGAAAATGAAACCCTCTGTAATCCCAGTTTTAGAGAAAATATAATTTAAAATACTTTTATTTATTCAATAACATGTCCTAAAAGTGAACTGAAAATAGTTATCTTTAGGTGGTATGAGAATGAGAATCCAGAAATAATCTTGGGCTTCATCTGAAACCACTGAACTCCTGCAATGAGTATTACTGTATGGAAATTATATGCTACACAACTGGCTATCTTATTCTATTGCATTACTGCATCCAGTTTGTACAACAAATTATTGCATGTGGCTGTATTATCTGCACTATTGAGCCCATTAATCCAAATGAGTGATCGATGGTCAGCATAGACTCGATGGCCCAAAGGGCCGGTTTCCATTCTGCATCTCTGAACTAAACTAAACTATTTCTGCTATGCAGATATAGTAAACTGCCCCAATAAGATGCTTACTATGGATTGTATTGTGTATCTACATAAAGTATGCTCACTAAACCTTTTACAATAATCTCTATTTTCTGTTCTAAAGAAAAATAATTTTGGATTCATGTTGTTGGTTTTAATAGTCCAAGTGCTTTACAGCCAACCACTTTTGAAATGTAGTCATTGTTACTTGCAAGAAATGTGACAATGAATAGAAGATCCATCAAATTGCATTACAACGGACATTCAGATAATGTGCTTGAGAGGATCCTTAGCCAGGGTTCCTGTTTAGTATCCTTGGCCATGATATTAAACAAAACAATTTTTTTGAGTTAACCACAAGATCTTCTGCATCCACCTGACTAGTACATCAGCCTTATTTTGTGCTCAAATCTCTGACTAGGCAACAGATTTGCTGAACATGAGCTCTGTCCTCCGCCTGCTGGATCTTCCTGTTGCTAACCCTTTAACTCCCCTTCCCATTCCCTTATGCCCCTGTCCCACTTAGGAAACCTGAATGGAAACCTCTGGAGACTTTGCGCCCCACCCAAGGTTTCCGTGCGGTTCCTGGAGGTTTTTGTCCTCCGGTAACCACCTTCAACTAGCATTGCAACCGGCTTCGACTAAAAAATTACCGATTTTTAAATGGAAACCACTTTCGACCATTAGGGAGACTGACAAAAACCTCTGGGAACCGCACGGATACCTTGGGTTACCTACAATTTTAGGTAACTAATCAACAACACCCTCTTTTTTTGTTTCCTCACCCACCCCTGTGCCCTACATAGATGTACAACCATTTCTACTACTATCCGGCTCTCTTCTTACCCCTTCCCCGTTCACTTCCACTTATCTCCCTTCCTCTGGCTTCACAATTGATGCCTCTACGTGCCTCACAGCTCAAAGCCTGGACCTTTAAAACATTCAAGGGAAGGTCTATAGAATAAAACCAAACATATATGCTCCTCCATGTTCTTCACAACAGTACAACTTCATACAGAATATTCCCCTCAAAGGCAGCCCTGACGTCTTGTAAAATTAGCAAGGGAATGAAGGGCTGCTTCTAATCTCTATAACTTTAAAACACTCATCTTGTATGTGTGTGTGTATATGTGTGCTTCTTTAAATTTTCGCCAAAATACTACGCGGTAACGATAACATTTTTACATAGTCTGGCTCACAATTTTCTCCTCTAAGCAGTGATCAGCTTCACAAGATTTGATGCTATATTTCATGACCTATTGGTGATTAAAGTTAAAAAAAAAAGACAAAAATGCCTTTTAAGCTTCGAATGATGGCGTCACAATGAGGTGGGCAGGCATGATGGCTCGTGTCGGCGCCCGTTTCACACTCACAATCTTCCACGAGCTTCCAGTTACGTCAGGGGGAGGGCAAATTTAAATTAATGTTCCGCTTTTTTCCGATCTAGCTGGAGTTTTTATGTGGCCATCAAGGATACATCGAGACCGCAGCGGTGAGGCCTCGTGACGATGGGGCCGCGGCGGTGTTGAGGCATCGCGGCGGTGGGTCTGGGCCTGTCAGTTGGCCCGGCGGAGGTTGAACTGGGGTTGCCGCTTCTTCTCCGCACTGGCTATGGCAACCCCAGCTCAAAAAGGCAGCCAACACCCCCCCCCCCCCCCGCCCCCGAGTTATTCACATTCCCCCCCCCAGGTTATTTACACTCCCCCCCCCCACCCCGGGTTATTCACACCCCCGTCCCCTCCCCCGCCTCAAAAAGGCAGCCGACACACCCCCCGCAGGGTGATTCACACCCCTTTCCCCCCCCACCCCTGCCTCAGAAAGGCAGTCAACATCCCCCCCCCTCCCCACGGCTTATTCACCCCCCCCCCCCACCCCCACTCCCTCCCTCCCCCCCCCTCCAGGTTGTTCACACACCCCGCCCCCTCCCTCTCGCTGCCTCAAAAAGGCAACCAACCATCAAAGACCCACACCATCTTGGCCACACACTCATTTCACCATTGCCATCAGGAAAAAAGTACAGGAGCCTGAAAACTGTAACTTCCAGTTTCAGGAACAGCTTCTTCCCTCCAGCCAAGCAAGCAAGATTTTCATTGTCCTATTCGGGACATCTATCTATATTACTAAATGTCTGATCTTGAACGCATTTGGCTCACTGTGCTGTGATTTCCGAGAGAACGCCGCCACTTACGGCCGTCATTTTTGGCCAGCTCACACAGAGCCCCTCTCCGCCTTCCTGGGACAGAGGATTTTTCCCATCGGTGAAAAATCAGATAGATATTAATGTTTTTAACAAATTCCCCATTCTCTCTGCTGCCCCTGCTGGAGGGAGGGGAAGGGACTATAAAACCAGGAAGTGGTGTGCCTCACTCAGTCTCTGCAAGATGGAGGAACCAGAGGGTCATGTCTCTCTGAACTGAACTCTGAATAGCACTGGACACATGTCTACTCAACTATGAGTGCCCTTAATGTGGTTTGAAAATGAAAATATGGTTGGTTTGAAGTAAAAATGCACTGCCTGCAAATGTTTGTTTGGGGGTTTTGGGTTGAAGTTAAAAGGCACTACTGCAAATGGTGGCTTGGGTGCTTTGGCAAGAAGTGAAAAGGCACTACTGCAAATGGTGGCTTGGGTGCTTTGGCTTGAAGTGAAAAGGCATTACTGCAAATGGTGGCTTGGGTGCTTTGGCTTGAAGTGAAAAGGCACTACTGCAAATGGTGGCTTGGGTGCTTTGGCATGAAGTGAAAAGCCACTACTGCAAATGGTGGCTTGGGTGCTTTGGCATGAAGTGAAAAGGCACTACTGCAAATGGTGGCTTGGGTGCTATGGCTTGAAGTGGAAAGGCATTACTGCAAATGGTGGCTTGGGTGCTTTGGCTTGAAATGAAAAGGTATTACTACAAATGGTGGCTTGGGTGCTTTGGCTAACTTTCTGTTTGCACTGTGTATTGATTTTAGATAAAACACTACCACCTACGGCTGTGATTTTTGGCCATTTTACTCAGTCCCCCTCTGCTCAGCAGGTGCAGAGGATTCCTCCCATCAATGAAAAATAAAAGTGTTATTAGTGTTTAAAAAATGTTGAGAATCTCTCTCCTGTCATGAAGGCCACACCTTTTCCGGTGGGAGGGGGAGGAGTTATAAATCCAGAAGTGTAGGTGTGGCTCAGTCTCTGCATGATGGGGGAGGGAGAGGGAGAGGTCACGACTCTGTCTGAGCTGTGAATAAACTGAACACACTGAATGTCTACTGAACTGTGTGTTTGGTGTTTTGTGTGGTTTTATGGTGGTTTCACCCTGCTTGAAATGGTATGAAACGGCATTTGAATGTGGTGGCCTTGCACCCTGCATGAAACGATATGAAACTGCATTTGGATGTGGTGGCGTTGCACCCTGCATGAAATGGTATGAAGCGGCATTTGAATTTGGTGGCCTTGCACCCTGCTTGAAGTGGTATGAAACTGCACTTGAATTTGGTGGCCTTGGATCCAGCTTGAAGTGTTATGAAACTGCACTTGAATTTGGTGGCCTTGCACCCTGCTTGAAGTGGTAGGAAACTGCACTTGAATTTGATGGCTTTGCACCCTGCTTGAAATGGAATTTCAAGGAATAGCCATGAGTCAACTGCCAGCCCACCAGCCGTGAGTGACTGCCAGCACATCAGGCTTGAGGGACTGAGCTGCCACCCCAAGAACCCATACCAGCACTCCAGAAAGCCCCCCCTCCACTGGCCACCAATATTGGAATTGGTGGAGAGGTGGAACATTGCGTCGGGGACCAGACTTCTGTGTGAACTTGGGACCCAACGGGTCCCACTTAGTCTAGTATATATATATATATATATATATGATTTAGATGAAGGGATTACAAGTAACATTAGCAAATTTGCAGATGACACAAAGCTGGGTAGCAGTGAACTGTGAGGTGGATGCTATGAGAATGCAGGGTGACTCCCCCCCCCCCCCCCCCCCCCCCCACCCCACCCATGCAGGTATGATTGATTGCCTCCATAAATTACATAATTTTCCTTGTGGGGGGTGATGGGGGGGGGGCGCATGCCTCCGGGTTAAGCACAGACACCATAGTTGGTCTAGTATGCAATAATTCTTGTTCATAACATGTAACATTACCATAATTTAAGATCCCAATTTTCTTCATATATAACTTATTACATGAGTAAGTATCATAGCCCCACTAAACTACTAGCTATACATTCTGGGTATGAAGAATGGTCCTGGCCCGACACATTGTTTGCCCATTCCCTCCACAGATGCTTACTGACCCGCTGTTTCCTACAGCAGTTTGTGTTTTGACGTAAATTCATTTTGATAAACTGTTCCACTGAACTTATTTTTCTTCCAGTTCAAACTAGTATTAAATTCTGAGCTCCCCTTTGTTGCATAACTGTGCTAAACCTCCCAACAAAGTTACTTAATGCTTCTGCAGTGTGGCTGTTAATAGTAAATTCTGTTTTCTGCAAATGGTTCAATGGTTCTTTATTATCACATGTACTGAGGTACAGTGAATTACTTTTTGTGTATACATTTCAGTAAATTATTACTGAACATAAACACAATCCTAGATTAAGTACAAAGTGTGTAGTCCACTGAGACCATATACAAGAGGCTCCAGGTTTGGGAGCCATTTCTAAAGTCCAAGTTGTTTTGAGTGCAGCTGGACATAAAGGCCCATGGCCTTGTGGCGTTGCAGGGTCAGCTTGGCCAAGTGAAGTTATAGGCATCCTCCACCACTTTTCTACCACTGTGCCGCTGCAGTTCGAGTATGGTCCACAAGCTCATTCTCTTGGAGCGGTACCGGATCCAGTTGAGCCGCAGGTCTCTGGTGAACCTCCAGCCGTTGCCTCGATCCGGATTGGCCAGCGAACCATTGTCCCTCTCCTCGCCCGGCCACCATTCAGCCCCTGTGCTCCGGAGGTACCTCCCGCAGCCAACCTTGAGGGTGCGGAAGGTTAGACCCGGGCTCCTCTTACTGGCCCGTTGTTCTCATGTCCCCTGCCATCTTGACTCTCTCCATCCTCACATTCAGTCCTCGGCGATGAGCAAGGGCCAGGCTTGGCAGCTTCCCTCTTCAGGGCGGGATTCCCGGTACGGCGGCAGGCGCTCCAGGGAATAGCTGCAGCACCACGGTCTCTTGCCGCATATCGCCTTTATATTATTGAATTGTCCTCCGTAACATAATTTATTTTGTGTGAAGGAGGTATCATACGATGCATTGCAGGATAGAAGTACACTTTCCCATAAACTCCATGAGACACTCTATGTCAGTAATAAATTGGCACACTGAAATCCCTGGATGCCAGTATGACTATGGTGATTGGATGCCTGCTGGAGGAGTTTATTTAAAATCTGTTCAGTCATTTAACTATGCACAAATTATAATCCATCTATTGCTTTTCCTTATTGTTTCTATGTCTTTTAATCAAATATTGGATCAATTTCAATTCCAGTTAAGAACCATGTGTAAATTACTTCTATAAATGTGAAGGATTCCCATTAGAATGAAGAGAGAATGAATGTTAGTAACTACATATCCATTAAGCACTGTGTATCATATTAGCCTTCCTCATATATTCCAGGTTCCATTTTCTTTTCTAGATTACAATAATACTGAACATTTGAACAGCTACCACTGGTACTTTCAATTTATTATAATCAAGTTGTTTGCTTGTGCTCAGTGAAATGCTTAAATAAGTAATCTTGCTGGAATTGCACCAAATATTTATCTAGATCATGCTTCAAAAAGTTGAAACGAGAGCACAATATTTTTGTATTGTTTGTATTTCATTAAATTATGAACAATCTGGCAATTGATAAACTGAATAAATGATTTCAGTTCAATGAATAAGTTACATGAATTGTTTTGCTGGAAATTCTAATGACCCTATTTAACCCATCAGCACTTGGAGAGCTGATTTATGGAGCTGTTTCTGCGTAGGTGTATAAGATTGTAAAGTACAGCCATCTTGATTTTGATATTCTGCAAATGACAACAACAAAATCACAAGAAAATGTGATTATTTATTAACTCAGATTTCATGATACCAGTCAAGTCAGCATTATCCATTATTAAAATTGATAGTGATTCCTGCATTTGCAGATGAAGAGTTGGTATCATTGATATTTTATTTTTCCTCAGATTGGACTGTTACAATCTTCAGAGGCAGACTCTGCAGAGAGATTACTGTAATAGTGTGAATTTACCATTGCGATTGCATTGAGAAAAGATAAGAAATAGAAGCTTGAGTAGACCACACAACCCTTCATGCTTGCTCTGCTGTTCAATAATATCATGGATAATGACTTACCTTGGCACAACTTGCTGCTTGAACCTTATGGATCTTTCAATACCTAAACAATCTATTGATCTCCGGCAGGTGAAAATAACACAAATTGTGACACAAATTCCTGAATCTTTTTATTAACAATTAAGTTGTAGTTCTGCTATACAATTGCACTGACTTCTGGAGTAAGGTAATTTGCAAAATAAAAGGGAGTTGCAAATTCAAGACCTTGCTACGTATCCAGCTAACGAGCCGTGTGTAATTTGTAGCTGGAGCATTGCATTGTTAGAAATTACCATTCCGCAGGGTAAAGCTTAGTCAGGTACAACTACACTGACAAGCCTTCTAAACTTCTCCAGGTAACTGTTTCCCTGCTCAGGAAGAAGCCATTGTTTTCCCGAATCCAATCCAAAATTGTTTATAGCGGGATATAAAGAGAGAAACAGTGGGTCTCCAGTCTGAAGAAGGGTCTCGACCCAAAACGTCAACCATTCCTTCTCTCCAGAGATGCTGCCTGTCCCGTTAGGTTACTCCAGCATTTCTTGTCTATTTTCAATTTACACCAGCATCTTCAGTTCCTTCGCTCCCTATTTCCTTCACTTCATAGATGGTGCCTCACCCGCTGAGTTTCTCCAGCACTTTTGTCTACCTTCGATTTTCCAGCATCTGCATTTCCTTCTTAAACATCTGCAGTTCCTTCCTACTCAAAATATTTTGATTGGACAGTTGCATTCCCACTAGGACCTGGATCAAGTGCAACAATGACAAGCCTTGGTTTACAGCACAACATAGACAGCTCTGCCAGTCTATAGATGAGGCCTACAGGAATGGGGATGCAGACTTCTACAGGCAGGCCAGGTATAAGCTAGGAGATGAATCAGAGCTGCCAAGGAAAGGTCCTCTGAGAAGTTAAGGAGCAAATTCTCAGCTAATTACTCATCTTCAGTGTGGAAGGGCTTGCAAGAATTCACTAGCTACAAGAGGAAGGAACCCTCACCTCCCTAATCACCACTTCACACCTACTCACAGCCTGACTCCAGTCTGCAAAGATTGGACCATTCCCCACCCACTCCTTCCCAATTACCACTTTACACCTACTTACAGACTGACTCCAGTTTGCAAAGACTGGGCCCTCGTCCACTACCCATCCCCTCCTTGTTGCCCAACATCAGTCTGGCCACTTCTCCATCACTAACAATAGAAATTGAGGTGGAGAAGCTATTCAGGAGACAGAAAAGCCAGAAATCTCCATGACCGGACAATGTTCCCCCCTCTTCCCTCAAACTCTGTGCCGAACAACTGGCACCAGTCTACACAGACATTTTCAACTGTCCTTGCCAGCTTCAAAGTCTCCACTATTGTTCCTGTACCCAAAAAGCCAAGGATTACTGGTCTTAATGACTACGGGCCTGTTGCACTAACCTCTGTAATCATGAAGACCCTTGAAAGACTTGTGCTGGCCCACCTGAAAACTTATCACAAACCCCCTGCTGGACCCTCTGCAGTTTGCATACCAGGCCAATAGATCAGTGGATGATGCAGTCAACCTAGGCCTGCGCTTCATCCTCCAGCACCTGGACCGCCAGGGGACCTATGCAGGGATTTTGTTTGTAGAATTTAGCTCTGCATTCAACATCATTGTGCCAGAGATACTACACTCAAAACTCTCCCAGTTGACTGTGCGTGAATCACCTACTTCCAGGAAGCAGCATGTTAGGCTGGGAAAACACATCTCAGCCCGGCAAACCCTCATCATAGGAGCACTGCAAGGCTGCGTACTCTCCCCTCTCCTTTACTCTCTCTGCACCAATAACTGCACCTCCACAGACTCCTCTGTCAAGCTTCTCAAGTTCGCGGATGACACAACCCTGATGGAGAGGAATCTGCCTACAGACAGGAAGTGACACAGCTGGCATCCTGGTGCCATCGCAACAACCTGGAGCTCAATGCTCTTAAGACAATGGAATTAATTGTAGATTTTAGGAGAGTACCCCCTTCCACCACCATCAACAACACCACAGTCACATCTGTGGAGTTATTTAACTTCCTTGGAACCATCATCTCCAAGGGCCTTAAATGGGAGGCCACCATCGACTCCACAGTCAAGAAGGCTCAACAGAGGAGGTACTTCCTGTGACAGCTGAGAAAACACAATCTGCCACAGGCAATGATGGTCCAGTTTTATACTGCCATCATAGAGTTTGTCCTCACCTTCTCCATCATGGTCTGGTTTGGTTCAGCCACCAAGCATGACATCCGGTGGCTGCAGCGCATCGTTCGATCAGCCAAGAAGGTTGTTGGCTGCAACCTCCCCCCATCGACGAACTATACACTGCAAGGGCCAGGAAGAGAGCGGGTAAGATCATCTCTGAGGGTTACACAAAAAGCTGGAGAAACTCAGCGGGTGCAGCAGCATCTAAGGAGCGAAGGAGATAGGCGACGTTTCGGGTCGAGACCCTTCTTCAGATCATCTCTGACCCCTCTCACCCTGGCCACAAACTCTTTGAAGCACTTCCCGCTGGAAGGCGACTCCGGACTGTCGCAGCCAGACATAAAAACAGCTTTTTTCCACGAGCAGTAGCTCTACTCAACAACCGAAAGGGTGTAGCCTCCTTTTGCTCTGGTATTTTATTTAATTCTTCACATGTTTAAGTTATAATGTTTTATTCCTAATTGTTCACTGTATATTGTGTTGTTACTTGCGAGCAAAGCACCAAGGCAAATTCCTTGTATGTAAACATACTTGGCTAATAACATTCAATTCAATTCAATTCGATATTTTATTATGACATAATATGCAAACAATATAAACAATTGATTGTTATATGTTTAAATCTATTGCATTTAATTGTTTCAATTACTTCAAGAAATACAGTTCAAGGTGAAGTACATTAAGTCTGAGGCAGATTGTTGATTTTGTCTTTTGGGAAGCTGACAAGTGGCACACCTCAACTGGCTACTTTGTTGTAGAAGAGCAGCAATTATAATTGTCTGCCTTCAGGTAACTTTGCCAGGGCACTTGTGGTGGGCACCAAACTGCCATGTCACTTCAACCTTCACAATTTCAGCCTCATGGGCTTATAGTTTACTCTTTGGATGGGAAAGGAAGCAGTGCAGAACTTGGATAAGATCAAGTTCATAGCAGAAGCCTGGAGTATTTAAATGGTGTAAGGAGGAGCAGTTTCATTTTAATTTAATTTTATTTTATTTTGACAATTCCTGATGTTCTAGTGGGAACATTTGTGCAATAACCATTTTGTGCACGTCCTTAAAAATGTTTGTTTTAAGAACTGCAACAACTTGGGGAGAGTTCGAAGGCAGACTGCTTCTACTCCACGAGAGAATTGATTCTGGTCATTGAACATACTGTAGAACATACAGCACAGGAATAGGTCATTTGGCCCACAATGTTCTTGCTAAACATGATGCCATTAAATTAATCTCCTTTGTCTGCACAAGATTAGTTGTGCACCGCCACCTCTGGCAGCACTTTCCAGGCACTCACCACCCTCTATGTAAAAAAACATGCACCATTCATCTCCTTAAAAACTTTGCCCCACTCGCCTTAATGCCTTGCTTTCTACGTAGTTCTTGACATAACCACCCTGAGATAAAGGTTCTGACTGTATAGCTGATTAATGCCCCGCATAATTTTATATATTTCTGCAGACTTGGGTTGCAGGCCTAAGTCTACCCAAAGCCTATTTTAGCCCCATTAATGTCAAATGCATTCTTCTCCCAAGATCAATGCCGTTCCAGTTTATTCTGTTCAATGGAGCTTTGAAATACTTAAATACAATCTTGAATCCTCACCCACTAAAGTACAGCATACGCCAGGGTTAAAAGAACAATCTATTTAAGAATGTCTGTGTAATATTTGTTACATGTAAATATAGAACTGGTACACCATAATCCAAAATCCAGCAAAGCAGTTTTTACCATTGAGTCGTTACATTATAAATTAATTCTTAAGATATGCTGTCGAAATGGTATGTAGTCTACAACAATTGTATTGCATTTTGACTGCATGCAATCTTTATCCTGATATAACATTTTGTTTGTTGAAGCTTTTAGAGAAGGTGCATGCTGGTTATTCTGAAATAAAATTGTTGCAAAAAAATGGATATTGATGGTAATAGCTTTCCAGTGGAAGGTCATATGTTTCAAAAAGTGCTACAATTTAAACCACAATGTTTGGGAGCACGAATAATAATTCTGTGCTGTTGTCAGATGCAATGTACATCACTTTGTCAATGTGCATGGGAAAAAGAGAAATTTCCTCCTTTTAGAAGCTATACTAATTTAGCATTCATCTGCTGTGGTACACAAGGTCCAAATTAGCATAATGTTGAAATAGCTTTATTCATATGCAGCGAGTACATTCAACTGTTCAAAGCTGGTACCAAACCAATTGAAAGTTCCCCAGTACACCCAGTATTAATTTCCTGTGGATTCTCTTACAGCAAGCTAGATTGCAGGGTAACTTTCCAAACAGCACACATAAGTTAATTAAAGGTGTTTTATCTTTCCTGAATAACTTGTGATTTGCAGATAGCCCAATCCCAGTCTACATTCTTTCACAGATTTCACAATAATCCCATAAGAAATTACGTATAATGTTCAATATATTTCACGGTGAATTAATTATTATCTTGGCCATTAAACTATGAATGAATTTACACATGTTGATGGAGACATAAGGAACTGCAGGTGCTGGAATCGTGAGATGTTTTAGATTGGGACCATTTTTCAGTGAAGAAGTGTCCAGTTTATGACCAATCCATGACCTCCAGAATTACTGTCTGACCTGCTGATTTACTCCGGCCCTTTGTATTCTATACATGTTGATGGTTTGCAGTTGTTTTATTACAAAATTTGATACCTCTGAAATGTATACCTTTACCAAAACAATGTCCAAATTAGGGGTATTAACTACAAGGAGAGGTTGCTGAAACTAGGATTGGTTTCTCTGGAATGCAGGAGGTTCAAGGGAGACCTGATATAAGTGTATAAAATTATGAGAGAGTCAGAACCTTTGACCCAGAGTAGAAATGTCAAAGACTAGAAACTGTGACAGCGTCCCTCCCTCAGATCCCTATGACAGGCCAGGAGCAGCCAAACTTTAACACCATTGACCTGAGGACACAGCTAAATAAGTACCAGCTGGCTCCTATTAGCTGATATTGGACTGGCCCACCTGAACCTTGTCAGCCAACTCCTTATAAATCCAGGCATTTCAGCCAGAGGAGAGAAGGAAAAGAGTAAGAGTAGAGGTAAAATTATTTCCTGCTTTTAAAGCTATCCCTCCTGTATACATGTACCTGTCCATATGTCTTTATAATGGTGTTATAGTTTCTGCCTCAACTAGCTCCCCTGGCAACTTGTTTCATGTATGCCTTCACCACCTAGAGGGCAGAGCTGAGAGGGACAAAGTTTAAAGGAGATTTTTCTTACAGAGAGAGTGTGCGTGCCTGGAATGCATTGCCTGGGGTGGAGACAGATAAGATAGTGGCATTTGAGAGGCCTTTAG
Organism: Raja brachyura; assembly: GCA_963514005.1. The sequence goes on along the minus strand of OY740789.1, from coordinate 44,793,143 downwards.
ATAGGCACATGGACATGTAAGGAATGAAGAGATATGAAACGTGCAACAGATGAGAGTTTCATTTACTACCATGCTCGGCACAGACATTGTGGGCCAAAGGGCCTGTTTCTGTGCTGTACTCTTCTATGTTTTGTGTATATATCATCTTGATTATAACATATATGTTGATATTCTTAAAATGTGCTTTAGAGTCAAATACAGCCAAACAGATCTGACCTGTGTTAGGAGATTCCATAGGATGATTACTGAGTACTGCAATTAATGCACTTGGGCTGAAGAGTAAAATTGATCATATAATGTATCTGCTGCTAATTGCTCTCCAGTAACCACAACTGAGAATACGTGTTATTGATGCATAGGGAAGACAAGGTCATTTTCAGCTGTAATTTTTTGTTGTTGGAAAAATAGCCTCCTGACATTGACCACCTCGACTAATCAATGATGAATGACCATTTAGCAAAACATTATATCCCAGTATGACTCAATGCTTTCAGGGCATGAGAGCAAAAAGCTTGATTAACAATTTTTACAAACCACAATTGCAGTATCGTGGATGAAGATCAAGAGATCATAGTGAATGTTTTTGATGCATTCAATGAAAGTGTGTCCATAATTAAAAAATCATGATTTGGAAACTTAATTTGCCTAAGATTGTGCTCTAAAATTCTCAAGTACCTCGATCTATGGCATTATAGAATTTGTAATTTCAAACCACTTTGTGTTGCTGTCAAGGAAGTCAGCACATGGCGGTAAAGGTCAGTTGGATCTATTGACCCTCCATTGACCTGTTGCACAGCAGTGTGGCTGCTGATGAATTTGTCAGGCCTCATTTGTTCTGTTATTGGTTGGAACTGATCAGGAGACAAATTATGCACTTCTTAATTGAGAGTCCAGAGAAATGGATTCATGGGTGTGACAAGTCGTCTAAGGAAACCAATTTATTTGCTTTATTTACTTTAAAAAATGCCTCATTGTTTCTGCCGGTGGCAAAGATAGTTCATCAGTTTGATATCGCTATCAATTGCTCATGAAGTAATCTAAATAACCTTACTCACCGGAAAATGATTTGCACTTGCACAATATATGTAATGGAATACAAAAAATTCCACTGCGGTGCCCCAATGAGGTGTAAAATGGACACGGGGCATAAGCAAGTGAGTTAGAGATAATGTAGAGTGGCAAAGAGCTAGTTGAATAAAGTGGGGTTTAACAAGGTTTTAAGGAGCAGAGGCATTTGGAGAGCTTGAGGAATTTTAGCACAGATCCAAAATGTGGTCTTGGTTACTGTGGAGATAGATACCAGTTAGAGTCATCAAGTCATGTACACGGGAAAGGGCCCATCGGCCCTAAATGTCTTTTAAACCTTGTTATTGAACCTGCATGAAATACCTCCTCTGGCAGCTTGCTCCACACCCACTACCTACGACTCTCTTCGTCCACCCTATCAATTCCCCTCATGATTTTACATATCTCTATACAATCACCCCTTAACCTCCCACACTCCAAGGAATGAAGGTCCTTATGGTGGTGCACATCTGGAATGCACTGCCCGGGTGGTGATTGAGGCAGATAAGATAGTGGAATTTAAGAGACTTTAGGACAGGCATATGGATGTGCAGGGCATGGAGGGATATGGGTTATGAGCAGGCAGATAAGAATCGGTCTTGGCATCATGTTGGACTCGGACATTGTGGGCGCAAGGGCCTGTACTTGTGCTGCACTGTTCTACGTTCTATAAGTCCAAGCTTTCCCAACTTCTCCCTATAGCTCAAGCCCTCAAGTCCTGGCAACATCCTCGTAAATGTTCTCTGGACTCTTTCCAGCTTAATGACATCCTTCCTTGTAGTAGGCTGAACAGAATACACCAAGTGCGGCTTCAACAATGTCTTGTACAACTGTAGCATAATTTCTAAACTTCTATACTCAATTCCCTGACTGATCAACCCAATGTGCCACTTTGGGGACTAATGTAACTCCAAGATCCCATCGCTCTGCAGCACTTTCCAGGACCTAAAGATAGTTATGGGTGAGGTGCTGGATGACTGGAGGGTGGCTAATGTTGTCCTTCTATTTAAGAAGGGCTGCAAAGATAAGCCTGGTAACTATAAATTAGTGAGCCTAGTGTCTGTGTAAGCAAGTTACTGGAAAATGTTCTGAGGGATAAGATACAGTATATATGCATTTTGATAGACAGGGGTTGATTAAGGAGAGTCAGCATGGTTTTGTACATGGGAAATTGTTTCAGGGGAAGTAATAGGACAGAAAGATTAAGAAGAGATAAGAGATTAAGGTCAGGAAAAATCGGGAACAATGTGAGAAGGGTGGTGAATACCAAACTAAAGGTGTTATATTTGACTGCAGGTAGTTTACAGAACAAAGTGGATGAGCTTGTAGCACTGTTAGAAATTGGTAGGTACGACATTGTGGACAATACAGACCACATGGAGATGCTGTCCCTCGCCATTGGGGTGCATGTGCCGTGATCTGACGGCCTTGGGGTTGTCCTGTCAGCTCAGTCCTGGTCTTCGAAGGAGGAAGAATGGCAATCTCAAGCTTCTCCCTGTAATTCACTCTTTCCTCATGAGGTGGTGCTGGCAGTCTAGTTTATCCTGGCAGCTCAGCTTTGGGCTTGAAAAGGCAATGCTGACGGTCTCTGAGTTATCTTGGCAGCTCCTTCTTTGACTCTGTATGTGGGCGATGTATCCTGTTGTCCATGGCCAGGAAGAGACACTGGCATTACAAGCTTGCCTTGGCCACCCAGTCTTAGCATTATTAGAGGTGCTGGCTGTTAAGGGCTTCCTCCTGAGAGCTCAGTCTTGACCACAAGGTTGTGCTGGTGGTCTCAGGCCTTCCCCATCCCCATCCCAGTCCTCCTCACCATCCCCCCCCCCCCTCCTTCCCACTAACCACCTACCCCTCCCCACCACCCCTCTTTGCCCCCTCCCCCAGCTGCAGAAATGGGCAGAGAATTGGCAGATGGAGTTTAACCTGAGCAAGTATAACGTGTTACACCTTGGGAGGTTGAATATAAGGGGAAAGTATACAGTTAATGACATAACCGCATTGATGTGCCGAGCGGTCTTGGAGTCCAAGCTCATAGCTCATTGAAGGTGGCAGCACAAGTAGATAAGGTGGCTAAGAAAATGAATTGCCTTCATAGGTTGGGACATTGAGAATAAGATTCAGGATATTATAACGCACCTTTATCGGACTTTGATTATGTCATATTTGGAGTATTACATGCAGTTCTGGTCACTCCATTACAGGGAGGATGCGGAGGCTTTGGAAAGGGCGCAGAGGAGGTTTACTGGAATTGTGCCTGGATTAGGGAGTATTAGCTACAGGGAGAGGTTGGAGAGACTTGGATTGTTTTCTCTAGAATGCTGGAGCTTGCGGGGAGACCCGTTTGCAGTATATACAATAATGAGAGTCATAGATGGGGTAAATAGTCAGAACGTATATCCCAGGATGGAGAATTCAAACACTAGAGGGCACGGCTTTAAGTTGAGAGAGGCAAAGATTAAAGGTGATGTGCAGGGCAATGTTTTTACACGGAGGATAGTGAGACACACTGCTGGGTTGAGGGGTGGAGGTAAATATGACAGTGACTTAAGGGACTTTTGGATAGGCATATACATATGCAGGGAATGGAGGGATATGGATTAGGTGCAGATGGCTAAGATGACGACATCATGTTCAGTGCAGACATTGTGGGTCGAAGGGCCTGTTCTTTTGCTGTATTCTATGTTCTATCAGAACTGCAGCTGAAGGATCAGTTAAAACTTTTTTTTCCAAAAAGGTTACCGTAAAACGATTTACATTTTTACTGGTTAGTAACATTGAACCTGGCTCATCAGGTATTTTGGATGAGAAACTGCCAAATCTGGTTATCATATCATGTACGTGTAACATTTACCAAATAACTGCTTCCTTCTGTTATACATACTAAAAGAGGGAAAATGTGAATATTTTAATGCATCACCAGATTGATTTTTAAATTAATTACTCTTTCCATCAGAAAGCCAAGAACATCTGACTGAAATTTAAATGAAGTTGTGGATCCCATTAAATGAAATTAAAAGGAAGATATTTTTTTACAGCAACCAGACATCCTGATCATACCCTGAGTTTGACATTCCTACTCCATACCATTCCAACTGAGATTGAATTGACTATTTTCAAATGGATAACCCACCAGTACCATGAAATCAGAAGACCACCTCCAATTATTCCATAGGCCTCATTATTATTAGAGGAAGTTCACAGGACATATTTAAAATGCTGATATGTGTGGGGCAAATATTTCCTTCAGAATTCTGCGGCACGGTGGCGCAGCGGTTAAGTTGCTGTGTTACAGCGCTTGCAGCGCCAGTGACCCGGGTTTGATCCATACTACGGGTGCTGTCTGTATGGAGTTAGTACATTCTCCCTGTGACAGTGTGGGTTTTATCGGAGATCTTCGGTTTCCTCCCACACTCCAAAGATGTACAGGTATGTAGGTAAATGGGCTTAGTAAATGTAAAAATTGTTCCTAGCGTGTGTAGAATAGTGCTAATGTGCGGGGATCGCTGGTCAGCGCAGACCCAGTGGGCCAAAGGTCCTATTTCCGTGCTTAGACTTAGTTTTGTATATCTCTATACTAAACTAAACTAAATGCCCGCAGGGGAAGATGCAATGGAGTTGGAGCCTTATTGTATGTGAGGAGATAGTGATTTGAGGAAGAGAAGAGAAGGAAAGATTCAGAGATGAACTACTGGAAGAAGAGCTAAGAGGAATGTTTTAAGCAAAGCTGATAGCAGATGCAGAGTGACCACCCTGTTTGAGTGGTCTCCAGCTCATGATTAATTAGAATCCACTCACTGGAATCCACACAGTCAAATCCACTACTATGTAATAATCTAAACAGACTGTAATCCTACAGGGAAAGATCATGTAGCAGTGTTAAAGAAGGAACTGCAGATGCTGGAGGATCGAGGGTTACACAAAAAGCTGGAGAAACTCAGCGGGTGCAGCAGCATCTAAGGAGTGAAGGAGATGGGCGACGTTTCGGGTCGAGACCCTTCTTCAGACTCAAGATCATGTAGCACTTGACTATCCACCAGTTTATAGTTAAGTGGTAAGCAGGAAGTCCCACAGAACAATCAAAGGGCATATCAAAGGCTGGCACGGTGGCACAGCAGTAGTTGCTGCCTTACAGTGCCAGATACCCAGGTTCAATACTGACTACGGGTGTTCGTCTGTACATTCTCGCTGTGACTTGCGTGGGTTTTCTCCGGGATCTCTGGTGTCCTACTACGCTCCAAAAACATACAGGTTTGTAGGCTAATTGGCTTGGTATAATGGTAAATTGTCCCTAGTGTGCGTAGGATAGTGTTAATGTGTGGGGATTGCTGGTCTGCTTGGACTCAATGGGCCGAAGGGCCTGTTTCCATGCTGTATCTCTAAACTAAATTAAACTAAAGCATCAAGTCTGGCTTGTAACTTTCCATGTAAAGCTCAAAGAAACCTCTTGACACCATTTTACAATTACTTAAAAGACATTTCTGTCAAAGTTCTGCTTCAGCATGATAGCTGGGATGAACACAACCTTGTCCTCATCAACGGAACTGCTGTGGAGATCGTTGACAGCTTCAAGTTCTAAGGCATCCATTTCACCAGAAACCAAATCTGGTCCCTTCACATTGTTGTGGTGATCAAACATGTAAGCACATTTACACTCCTAAGTGTCTGAGTAGATTCAATATGTCCACAAGGATTCCCTTGAACCTCTGCAGGTGTACTACAGAAAGTATTCTGACAGGATGCATCTCAGCCTAGTGTAGCAACTGTTCTGCTCTTGATCCCCTGAACTGCAGAGAGTGGTGAACAGGCTAGTCCATCACAGGTTTATCACTTCCTTCAACCCAGTCCATCTTAATGATGCATTGCATCTGTAAGGTTCAGAGTATTATCAAGGATGCATGCGGCCCTGGCTATTTCTTTTTCTATCTTCTACTATCTTGGAGAAGGTAGAGGAGCTTGAAAGCCTGGATATCCAAACTTAATATCAGCTTCTTACCCACAGTTATCGGACTCCTAAACTAGTCACTCCTTCCCCATTCCAGTCCCAGAGATGGTGTCACATACTGTCACTCTTAACGTTCTCTCATTTGTTTACTCCATTAGTGCACCAGTATTTTATTGCACAATTTCAGATTGCACTGCAATCTTTGCACCATTCTGTTGTATTCTATTTGCCATTATATTTATTGTGTCGATCATTATGTATACTTTGTACTGTATGAGCTTTATGCTAACAGGGAATTTTATTGAATCTGAAGTTCGGATCAATGAGCTGCATATCAGGAGGGGCAGTCCTGTGTCCCATGGGTGGAGTGAGGATACCCAGCAGGACCACCATAAGGAGTCTGTGCATGTGTGTGTTTGACAAGGAGTACTGGTAGAGGGTAGTTCCAGTTCACTCTCCCAGCTGTGAGAATCCATGTACTATGAAAAAATTGACTGCATGAGATTTGAAGGATATGGACTAAACGCAGCTAGGTGGGACTAGTGTAGATTGGCCATATTGCTCGGCTTGGGCAATTTGGGCTGAAGGACCTGTTTCTATGCTACAGTATAAGACTCTACGAGATGACCACTGCAAGCACTATCTAATGAGCCAAATCCACACTTGCATGCACACAAACACTCCTCAAACCTACCATACCTCAATGGTCCTACACCATGCTCCACCATCACCCCACCATTGACATTCTACCTCCACCACCTATCACTCTGAGGTCACCTTTCAGTGGGTGCTGGTAAGTTTAATTGGTGTGCCGGATGCTGGCACAGCTTTACAACATGTGTGTCTTACTGAACAAGTTCACTAATATCATGCATTTCTGGTCAGCCAGCCAGCCAGCCAGAGGTCAGCCTTGAATGCTAGCAACATCAAAGGATTTCCTTCAATTAAATAGGATTGCATGACTGCATTCAAAGAGTATGATTGTGGATTAATGTGACTGATGCTGTGGCTGTCATGTCATTCTTATGATGATTGAGTATAATCACAATGTAAAGTTGATTCATACATTGAGAATTTTCTTCTCTGCATGGTCTGCTCATAATATTTGTAATGGCAACCTTAGGTGCAGGAACTCCTGTGATGGGCTTTAGAATATGGGCAGAGTCATTGGTAAAAAAAAAAAAAATGTCCTTCATGTTGCCCATCCGCCAGTAGGTGCGGTTGAATGTAGCAGGAATGGGTGAAAGAATGTTGGTTAAAAGTGATTGCTAGTGCAGAGAAGCATGACGCTACATTAATCACAGATGTTTGTTATGAGCTGAGTGAACATCGTGTTTCCAGTGCTGATACTTTGTCAGTTTTTCCCTTATTGTGCACCTTGAACTATTCAATTGCTACAATGGCTTACAATGGAATTGTTTAATCAGATGTATATTCTTCACTGCCTCCTCTCCAGGTGCATCCTTTAATGTTTGCAAAATAACTCCACATGAACAGATAGATTGTTAAGTGGGGCCATCATTTTGGTGGTCATCGTATTTCTCCTGCTACATTCTAGGCTCAGCTTCATGGTTTTCAGATTCTGGGCCTCTGGGCACTGGCTGCTGTCTTTGTTTGTCAATGTTCGCACAAGCAACAAATCTCATCTTCGGGAGACCAATGGTATTTTCCAATCTGACGCATATCTTATATGGCATTCATTGATCAGCATTCAGCTATTGTAGCTGAAGAAGACATTGGTGTGAGTAGCCACAGACATAGAAAGAAATATTTGTTCTCCAGGATACATCCCTCTGGACATTGTGGACTCTCTTAACATGAATGAGTTATGTGTACATCTTGAAAATATGACATTCACCATCAAGTCATCTTTGCCGATGGGCATGTCCTAGCCTCTAACTTCAAAGTCCCTACTTCACCTTAAATATCAAGCCAAATCCAGAACAGCACCACCAACATAGAACATTAAACACAGAACATCAGCTTCGACCCACAATATCTGTACCAAAATTTATGCCAAGATAAACTGATCTAAAGTGCCTGCATATATATTTCATATCCCTCCATTTCCTTCATATCCTGTCTAAAAGCCTCATTAATGCCACTATTGCTTGCATTCACCATCACCACTGGCAATGTATTCCAGGCACCCACCACCTTGTGTATAAAAAATAACCTGGCCCACACATCTTTGTATTTCTATTCTAGGGAAGATATGCTACTTGCGTCTCCCATAATTTTATATACTTATACATAATTATATACTACATAATTTTGATCAATGCTGTTGAGAACTTTGCATTTAATTGTATACTTTCTCCTTGCATTTGACCTCCCAAAGTGCAACACCACACTCCATCTGCCATTTCTCCACCCATTTCTGTCGATAATCTGATCAATAGTGCGCTGATAGCTTGTTCAATAGGAAGACACCCATTTAGTTGCATTCTGATCATTATTAGGATGCAGTTACTGTATCCTAGGTAAGATCAGCCCATTGCTAATTGTCCCTAGGAAGATGGTGGTAAGCTCGCATTATGAAAACCTCCAACAATGAAGATCTCCAACAAGAGAAAGCTTATCTTATTGATTTTTAATGGCATTACTACAGCCCATGTTCTCTCGCCATCAACCTGAGCAGTCTTGCTCCGCATCAATCTTACTGGTGAAGTTATTCCACGGTGGGATTAGGGAAGGAGTTCCTGGATTTCCAAGGATTGTGTGTAATTTGGAGGGTAACATGTTCATGCTGTAATTAAGTAATTCAGCATGGGAAAAGGTCATTCGGCCCACTGCATCCATGCCAGCTGTTGGGTACCCACTATATTAATCCCATCGTCAAGCATTTGGCCTGTAGTCCTCAATGCCAAAGCAATTTGTGTGGTCAAGATGCCACTTGTATCCTGTTAGCAATTCTGCTTTCACCATTTTCTTCAGCTGTGCATTTCATGCATCACCACTCTCTAGCTATTAAAGATCCCCTTAAGATCCGTTATCTTGAATTTATGTCATCTAATTTTATTCTCCTCTGAAAAGGGGAAAAGATTCCTGTTTTCTACCCTGTATATACATCTCATAATTTTATATATCCCAATAATGTGCCTTCATAACCTCCTCTGCTTCAGAGAGAATAGTCCTGGCCCCGTCTTGTCCACATTGGTGTGTTGAAGTCACAGGTTTGAGAAAAGCCTTGGCGAGTAATTGCAGTGTATCGTTTGGCCATACAGACTATCTACCTCATTGGTGGCCCTTGGCCTATCCTTGATCGGACTTTACTGGCTTTACCTTGCACTAAACATTATTCCCTTATCATGTATCTATACACTGTATATGGCTCGATTGCAATTGTGTATTGTCTTTCTGCTAACTGGTTAACATGCAACAAAAACATATCACTGTACCTCAGTACACATGACAATAAACAAAACTGAACTGACTAGCCATAGTGTGTCAATGCCAGAGGAATTCATGTTTAATGTGGTATAGGGAGTATCTACTTTCTTCTCGATATTGTCAAACATCTAAAGAATTGTTGGAGCTACACTCATTCAAGCAAGTGAAGAGCCAGCATCACACTTCTGATTGTCCCTTGTAGATGGTGGGAAAACTCTCGAGCATCAGGACATGAGTCACTCACCTCAGGATATCCAGCATATGACCTCCTCTAGTAGCATGGTAGCAGCACAGACATTATAGCTGACCTTTACTTTAGCAAGTGCAGGGGCAGAGGGGTCATTTCATGTTACCCAGAGATGCAGTCTGTCCTGCTGAGTTACTCCAGCATTTTGTGTTTATCTTCAGTGTAAACCAGCATCTGCAGTTTCTTCCTACTCATTACATGTTACATTGTACAAGATGTTGTTGTGATCACATATGGAATATTGCCTGCAGTTTTGGTCGCGCTGCAAAAAGAAGAGCTTCCTTAAGCTAGAAAGGATTCAGGAAAGATTCATCAGAATTTTAGCAAGACATGGCAGGCTTGAATTATAAGAAAGGGATGGATTGGCAGGTACTTCTTAGGAGGCTGAGGGTTGACTGTCAAGAGGTGTACACAATCATGAGAGGCACTGATAAAGTGCATGGTCACTGTCTTTTTCCCAGGGTAAAGCAATGCAGGATGAGAGTTGAGAGCAGAAAGATTAAAAACAAATCTGAGGGGCAATTTGTTAATGCAGAGGGTAGTGAGTATATGGAACGAGCTGTCAGTTGGAAGCTGTAAAGGCAGGCGGAAAGACAATGTTTAAAAGACATTTAGACGGGTAGATGCATGGGAAAGGATTAGTGCGTTATGGGACAAACGCAGACAAAAAGGGCTAGCTCAGCTATAAAACCTGATTGGCATGGACAATTTGTTGTCGATGGCCTGTATCCATCTGAATGACTTTATGACTCTCTGACTATTTGCAGCAGGTGTGTGAATAAAGGCCCTAGGAAGATGGTGGTAAGCTTGCACCATGAAAATGCCAAACCATGATGATCTCCGAGAGAAAGTTGTGAATATTTATGTTTTCTTTATAATTGACTAAATATTTGAAATTTTATCCATCATCTTCAGCCGCTAGTTACCTCCACCTATCATGTGCCAGCCTCTTTTTCTTCTTCACTCCTCACTTCTCCATCTGACTCCATCTATTAATCCACTCCTCCTCACCTGTATCATGTGGCAGACCTTGCTCCACCCCTCTTAGCTCTTTATACAGGCCATCTACCATCCACTCAGTCCAGAGGAAGCGTCTCAATCTGAAACATCAACTGTCCATTTCATTCAACAGATGCTGACTGATCCTCAGAGGACCTCCAGCAGTTTGTTTTTTGTTGGTAAATCATCCTTCCTGATTTCCATATTAGCCAGTCATTAGATATTCCTGTTCCACAATTAATTCTCAATTTTTACTGAAGCACCAAAGCTGTAGTTTTGTTGGATAGGTCACTGAGCATTCTACATATCAAACTGGGGAGCACTGATTTGAATGAATGAATAAGTTTATTGGCCAAGTTTGTACACATACAAGGACTTTATCTTGGTGCTCCGCTTGCAAGTAACAACACCACACACAGTAAACCATTAAGAATAAAATATAAAACATTAAGAATTAAACATTATAGTTTAAACATATGAATGAAATAAAATATCAGAGCAAAAGGAGGCTGCAGACTGTTGGTTGTTGAGTAGAGCTACTATTCGTGGAAAAAAGATGTTTTTATGTCTGGCTGTGGCGGCTTTTACGGTCCGGTGTCGCCTTCCAGAGGGAAGTGTTTCAAAGAGTTTGTGGTCAGGGTGAGAGGGGTCAGAGTTGATCTTACCCGCTCGCTTCCTGGCCCTTGCAATGTACAGTTCGTCAATGGGGGGGGAAGATTGCAGCCAACAACCTTCTCTGCTGATCGAACGATTCGCAGCAACCTCGAGATATGGTGCTTGGTGGCTGAGCCAAACCAGACCATGATAGAGAAGATGAGGACATATTCTACGATGGCAGTATAGAATTGGACCATCATTGCCTGTGGCAGATTGTGTTTCCTCAGCTGCCGAAGGAACTACATCCTCTGTTGGGCCTTTTTAACTGTGGAGTCGATGGTGGCCCCCCATTTAAGGTCCTTGGAGATGATGGTTCCAAGGAACTTAAAGGACTACACAGATGTGACCGTGGTGTTGTTGATGGTGAGTGGGAGGAGGGGAGGGGGAGCTCTCCTAAAATCTACAATCAATTCTGCTGTCTTAAAAGCATTGAGCTCCAGGTTGTTACGAAGGCACCAGGACGCCAGCCGTGTCACTTCCCGTCTGTAAGCAGATTCCTCCCCATCCTGGATCAGTCCAAACAGGGTTGCATCGTCCGCAAACTTGAGAAGCTTGACGGAGGAGTCTGTGGAGGTGCAGTCGTTGGTGTAGAGAGAGTAAAGGAGAGGGGAGAGTACGCTGCCTTGCGGTGCTCCTATGCTGAGGGTCTGCGGGTTTGAGATGTGCTTTCCAAGCCTAACATGCTGCTTCTTGTCTGTCAGGAATTTGGTGATCCACTGACTGAGGAATTCAGGCACAGTCAACTGGGAGAGTTTGGAGTGTAGTAGCTCTGGCATGATGGTGTTGAATGCAGAGCTAAAATCAACAAAAAAAATCCATGCATTGGTCCCCTGGTGGGCTAGGTGCTGGGAAATGAAGTGCAGGCCTAGGTTAACTGTGTCATTCACTGATCTATTGGCCCAATATGCAAACTGCAGAGGGTCCAGCAGGGGGCTTGTGATATTTTTCAGCTGGGTCAGCACAAGTCTTTCAAGGGTCTTCATGTTTACAAAGGTCAGTGCGACAGGCCTGTAGTCATTAAGACAAGTAATTCTTGTATTTTTGGGTACAGGGACAATAATAGAGACTTTGAAGACTTTGACTTTGACTTTAATTCCAGAGATACATTTGCTGCCATTCTCAAACTATAAGCATTCCTTGGAAAAATTACTGCTCCAAGGGGCTCTGATCTTTGCTTTCACAAAATAGAACTTCACGGCTGAGTGACAGTTCTGATCTGAAGCATTTAAGTGTAAGTTTTGATCTTTCTAGCTTTGATTAAAACTAATGAGCTCATTTAATTCAAAATGAGAATCTCTGGTAAGAAAAATAAGGTTGATGTGATTGGATTAGAGGGATGAATTAAACTCTTACAGTTGAAGTTTTTGCCTAGATAGTGCATTATAGGCTATATGAAATAAAATTAAAAAGCTGTTGGCACATTATAGTAAGTTAGATGAGAAGAATTTTGTGCTAATTCATTTTTTAATCAGTAGAAGCGAAAGCACTAAGTTTTTAGCATTGCACCACGTTGGTTGTGAATAAGGGAAAATGATTCAGACTAGAAAGTCAAAAAGATTTTTGTAAAAATAACACATCATTACAGAGCTCAAATTTCACAACATGAATTCCATACTTAAAGTGCATTGTTTTTCATATATTTTAATTGATATCTCACATTTGATCTGCTCAATAAAAATGAAATCATTGAGTATCAACCACAGCAAACTTTTGCTACTTACTGTTTGAAGATGTTGGTGCATATCTGCTTTATTGTGAAGTAGTCCTTAAAGTTTTGATATTACATGTTGACTAATTTCTGTCTCTGCTACTATATTTTATCACAAAAAGGTAAGATTAGGACTGTGAAACTGAGTTTACCATCGGGAAATTAATGTGTCATCAATACAATAAACTATATGAAGAATATATTGTGCAGGCTAAATACATTCAAATTATTTTTATGTAATGTTCCTCTTTCTTTTTGGGGTACTTTTTAGACAATGGATAATAGGTGCAGGAGTAGGTCATTCGGTCCTTTGAGCCAGCACCGCCTTTCACTGTGATCATGGCTGATCATCCACAATCAATACCCCATTCCTGCCTTCTCCACTTATCCCCTGACTCCGCTATCTTTAAGAGCTCTAGCTAACTCTTTCTTGAAAGCATCCAGACAATTGACCTCCACTGCCTTCTGAGGCAGAGAGTTCCACATATTCACAACTCTCTGGGTGAAAACGTGTTTCTTCATCTTGGTTCTAAATGGTCTACCCCTTATTCTCAAACTGTGGCCCCTGGTTCTGGACTGCCCCAACATCGGGAACATGTTTCCTGCCTTTAGCGTGTCTAACCCTTAATAATCTTATATGTTTCAATAAGATCCCCTCTCATCCTTCTAAATTCCAGTGTATACAAGCCCACTTGCTCCATTCTTTCAACATATGACAGTCCTGCCATCTCAGGAGTTAACCTTGTGAACCAATGCTGCACTCCCTCAATAGCAAGAATATCATTCCTCAAATTTGGAGACTAAAACTGCACACAATACTCCAGGTGTGGTCTCACTAGGAGTATAAGGACCTCTTTGCTCCTATACTCTTGTTATGAAGGCCAACATGCCATTAGCTTTCTTCACTGCCTGCTTCACCTGCATGCTTACTTTCAGTGACTGATGAACAAGGAAACCCAGATCTTGTTGTACTTCCCCTATTCCTAACTGGACACCATTCAGATAATAATCTGCCTTCCTGTTCTTTCCACCCAAGTGGATAACCTCACATTTATCCACATTATACTGCATCTGCCCACTCACCCAACCTGTCCAAATAACCCTGCATTCTCATAGCATCCTCCTCACAGTTCACACTGCCACCCAGCTTTGTGTAATCTGCTAATTTGCTAATGTTACTCTTAATCCCTTCATCTAAATCATGAATGTATATTGTAAATAGCTGTGGTCCCAGCACCGAGCCTTATGGTACTCCTGATTTCAAATTTAATGATTGGCTTGTTCAATAGATAATTTTGCAACCAAGTTACAACAAAAAAATCCAGTAAATGTATCTCCTTTACTGGCGGCGAGTGGTGACAGAAACATTAATCACAAAAGAAATATCCAAATATATTTGCTAACAAAATCGTGACATTCATGCTTTTTTATCCCACTGTAGAATCCACTAGCCCAATTTTACTAACTATTGACAACACCTTGGAACGATCATTTTTTATCAGAATGAAGTCAACACTGACCAAGCGGGGAATTCATATCAAATCATCAGGCTTTAAGGTAAATAACTATTTATTCATTTCTCACTGTGATTACATTTCAGTTGCCAGAAATCCACAATGTTTGCGGTTGAATGTATGATGTGTTACAATTTGTAAGTTATTTTCTTCAGCTGTTGGTCTTTCATTTGGATGCTAGGTCCTTGCTTTCAAATCTTGGAGTGAATTTTAGGCTGTTCTTGTTTGGAAAGATTAGAGAGGACAATATCCTATTTTACGCTCAACTTGATTTCATTAACAATATTATACAATTATTTTCAGTCAGTATTTTAACTTTCAATTAAAATCCTTCTTCCATTTTTGTTTATGTAGCTAAGTAGGTAGATCAACATCAACATAAGTCAACATCTACAAATCATTTGAATATACTCTTGCTTCACTGGCATTTGATCATTTAGCAATTTTATTTTGTTTTCACTTTTATTTCTTATTGATTGTTATGCATTTTCAACAGATTTAATATAAAGCTATTAGTCTAGATGCCAATGAATATACTTATCCAGATCCAAATTTTTATTTGATACAAAATGAAATTTGCATTGAATTTTAACTGCACAATGGACTGCAATTGGATACCCATCTTAAAACATGATGTTATTGGGATTCTAGTTTGGAAATGTATGGAATAGATTTTAACTATGGACAGTTACTAACCCACTCACTAAAATATCATATGGTTAGCATTAGAAACATATGATGTGCAAAGTTTCGATTGTTTGAAGGAAATTTTGTTTTCTGGTATTTTGATCAATTCATTAATGAAATACAACGGTATATCTGATCTGGTGGATTATTTATTTTTGATATTCTTTTGCTGTGCATGCAATGGCTCATCATCGGTATTATGAAACTGATGTTCCAAAGCCATTAAATATGGGTTATAGAAATGCGCATCAGAGGAATGGTCCTTTTGGGCCCACCTTGTCCATGCCAACCATGATGCTTATCTGCGTTAATCCCATTTTCCAGCATTAGACCCGTATCCCTCTACCTCTTTTATATCCAAGTACCTGTCAGAAACCTTTTAAATAATCTAATTGTAGCTACCACCACCACCCCATCTCACAGTTTGTTCCAGATATTCATACTCGTTGTGTGAAATTCTTACCCATCAGATCTCCTTTGAATTCCTCTTCTCTCACCTTAAACATGTACCACATAGTTCTAGACTCCCCAGCCCTCCGGTAAAATATTCTGATTGTCTATCTGATATATGCTCATCAAAGATTTTATGAACCTAAATAAAGTAACCCATCAGCTTCCTACATTCCTGTGAGAATGAATTCAGTCTATCCAAACTCTCCTTGTAACGACTTCCCTGCATTCCAGACGATGTCCTAATTAATCTCCTCTGTACCCATGGTCTCACTGCACATCAATGCTCTTAAGGTCTTTGCCATTCACTCCATGTATCCTACCAGAATTTGACATCTCAAAGTGCATTACCTAACACATGTCTGGGTGAAGTTATATCTGCCACCACTCCACTCAACTTTCCAGATGAGCTATTGTCTGCTGTATCTTTAAACAAACCTCTTCATTATCTGTGACTCCACCAATTTTTGTGTCTTGCTATGGATAAAGCAATCTTTGTGTGGGTGGGCAGACTGCAGAGGATGAGTAACCTTTCTATCAGTCCTTCTCCAATAACCAGCCCTTAACCCTTCAATCTTTCCAAAAAATATTGCCCTCTCTTTAATTTCATTTTCTTTCCAAAGTCATTAAGTGTTGTTCTTCCAAATACCTATCTATTTTCTCCAGAACGCCCTGGTTCATTTCACTTGAGTCACTTACCTACCTACCACTGTGCTGAACAAAATCATTGATGATGTGTTCTTGTGACTCATGTAATCTATCAGTCCAGTTCTTATCAACATGTAAAGCCTTTAATAAGGTTAATCACACTATGCCCCTCCGATGCATTTCCATTCATATCCATTTTGATGAGATTTATCTGCTAGTTTCATTCTTGTCATTCATCCATTCATCGTCAGGGGAAAACAATTATCACACCAACAATATTCCCTTAACTGTTCCATAAGGATATATTTGTGGCCCATGTGAATTTGCCATCATTGACTTTGGGTAACATTATGGAGAACACAGCTTCCACATACCCTGCTGTGTCTTACTATCCCATTTCAACTCCTCTTAGCCTCTAAATGTAGGCTCTTTATGAACCATGCAGTACTGAATGAGCAGGAATTTTATGAATTATATATCGGGGACACTGAAATCATTTTCTTTGGTGTCGACTCATAGTCAACCACCTCAGTTGAACGTGATCTTATACAACCATTGTGATGAAGTGTGGGACGCAACTCTTGACCATTACTTGCTCTGTCTCTTTGTGCCTCTGAGGCATTCCTGTCTGTGCTCAGCTGCTGCTGGAACCCTCATCCATGTCTTTGTTAACTTTAGACTGAGGTCAAGTCCTGTTCAGGACTCCTGTGACTACTGGCGTACATTGACACAGTTGTCGGTGGTGGAATGTTGACATTTGGGGATGGTGACGAGGAGATGCAATTCTTTCTATTGGCACCATGGCAGCACTGCAGCCCTATGGTGCAGCTGGTGGAGCTGCTGTCCCACAATGCCAGAGACTTTTGTTTGACCCTGACCTAGTGTGCTATCTGTGTGGAGTGTGCATGTTCTCTTTGTGACTGGATGGGTTTCCATTAGGTGCTCCAAAGAAATGCAGGTTTGTAGGTTAATTGACTGCTCTAAATTGCCCCTAGTGTGTGGGGAGCGCAAAAGAGGGATAGCAGAGAACTGGTGTGGACTCAATGGGATGAAGGGCCTGTTTCCATGTTGTATCCTTCAATCAATCAATCAAATCCATCCTTTGTAATATCTTCCAGTGCCAGGCGTGTAAGAAGTTGGAGCAGCAATAGATTTCATGGCCGCCACTGACACTGTTAAAAATGTGTGCCAAAAAATGGTGCAGCATCCTTACGAATCCTCCATCAAACAGAAGGCTAAAGCCTGAAATCACTTCTCTTTAGTATTGCAACATTCCTGGGAAGAAGTACAAGTTGATTGACAGACATATTCAGCAGAAGTATCAGAAGATTCATCTTGGTTTCTTCCTGATATCTGCAGCTTTATAAAAGGCAGTCTCCAGACAATTCCATTCATTCCATATGATTCAGAGAAACTGCTGAAAGTACTTTCCCCATTTTACAATGTTTCTAGTGTAGATTAGTTTAGTGGTACAGTGTGGAAACAGGCCCTTCAGTTCACTGAGTCCACACTGAACAATGAACAACCATAGAGTACACTTTAGGGACAGTTTACAGAGGCCAATTACCTACCAACCTGCACATATTTGGAATGTAGGAGGAAACCGGAGCACCTGGAGAGCACCCACGCGGTCACAGGGAGAATGTACAAACTCGAGACGGGTGGCACCCGTGGTCGGGATCAAACCCAGGTCTGACGCTGTGAAGCAGCAACTCTACCGCTGCACCACTGTGCTGCTCAAACAGAATAATGCCAGTTCTTTAGCAGCTATGGGCCTATTCTCTGCATTAGTTCCTTCCAAATAATTACGTATGGCAAGCAGAAATTTGTCTTTCTGCACTTCTGTGTGGTGGATGAAAATCAGAATTCAAATCCTTTTACTACAAACAAAAGTAGATGACACTTTTAAATTAAACATACAGTTAAATATATTTTTTCAAATGCAGTGTACCAGATATGATGGAACTCTAACTTATTTGTCGCTCATTTCATTTCAGTCTATTTGGCATAATTATTAGATGTTGCAGAAGAATGTTGGATGGAAAACGGACATAAACCTCACATGAGTAATTGAGAAATTTTAAAAAATGCTGCACATCAAAACTCTGAAGTACATTCGCTGTGCTCTCTATCCCTCCTCTTCTTATAGAAACATAGAAAGATAGAAAATAGGTGCAGGAGTAGGCCATTCGGCCCTTCGAGCCTGCAACACCATTCAATATGATCATGGCTGAGTATGATCAACTCAGTATCCTGTACCTGCCTTTTCTCCATACCCCCTGATCCCTTCAGTTACAAGGGCCACATCTAACTTCCTCTTAAATATAGCCAATGAACTGGCCTCAACTATCTTCTGTGGCAGAGAATTCCATAATCTTCCTGCATCTAGCCTGTCCAACCCCTTAAGAATTTTGTAAGTTTCTATGAGATCCCCCCCTCAATCTTCTAAATTCTAGCAAGTACAAGCCAAGTCTATCCAGTCTTTCTTCATATGAAAGTCCTGCCATCCCAGGAATCAGTCTGGTGAATATATTATAAACAGCTGGGGTCCCAGCGCTGAGCCTTGCGGTACCCACAAGTCACTGCCTACCATTCTGAAAAGGACCCATTTACTCCTATTCTTTGCTTCCTGTCTGCCAGCCAGTTCTCTATCCACATCAATACTGAACCCCCAATACCGTGTGCTTTAAGTTTGCATACTAATCTCTTATATGGAACCTTGTCGAAAGCCTTCTGAAAGTCCAGATATAACACATCCACTGGTTCTCCCTTATTCACTCTACTAGTTACATCCTCGAAAAATTCTATAAGATTCGTCAGACATGATTTACCTTTCATAAATCCATGCTGATTGTCCAATGATTTCACCACTTTCCAAATGTGCTGCTATCCCATCTTTACTAACTGACTAGCATTTTACCCACTACCCATTGGTAGTGTCATAGGGTCATAAGGTGCCACAGTCATAAGGTTATTCAGCACGGAAACAGGCCTTTGACCCAATCAGCCCATGCTGACCAAGATGTCCTATCTACACGAGTCCCACCTGCCCGCATCTGCCCCATGTCCCTCTAACCCTTTCATATCCATGTACCTGACCTCCACATGTTAACTTGTAAACTCCCGAGGCCGTCAATCGTCTCTGCAGAGCGTCTGTCAGAGTTGTAAATCAGTCCTGTGATCAATGCAACTACAGTGGATAGGACTGGTGCAAGCAACAGCGTGACTGTTGCGTTTGTACCTGTTATATATCTATATCTATATATATTACTAAAACTCTCATCGTGTTTCTATATATATTTGTTTGCCCGGTTTGTACCTATATTTCTGCAAAAAAAGGTACACGATAGCACTACAATTTTTGCACCACCTTACTCACCATTGTCCTGTGATCGAAATTTCAACAAGTTTTGTTCAGATTGATGGCATATTGGATGTTATTGACATTTAAAACTTTTTTTTAAAGCACTTTAAAAAACTTGCCATGCCCGTAAGCAGTGTTCCACTCCTCAATGACATCACAATGTGGTCTCATTTACATAAACCGCCCGTTAGCAATGATCCACCCCACAAGGACATCACAATCGGATCTCATTTACATATTTTCTGCCCCTCAGCAGTGTTCCACCCCACAATGACATCACAATCGGATCTCATTTGCAAAAAACGAGGTGACGTGTGGGGGAGCAGGGAGGGATAGGGGTTATGGAGGGAGGGAGTGGCTGAGGGTAGGGTAAAGGTGATGGAGGGAATGTGGGAGGGGAGGAAGAGAGGGGATAGAAGAGGGAGGATGAAGAGGAGGGGGAGGGAGTGCTGGGTATGAGGGGAAATGAGCTGCGCCTGTGCAGTTGGGACTATGGGTAATTGGTGGAATATTGCATTGGTGGAACGGGTTGCTTTGGGAGAACGGGTGAGTTGTGGAATATTGCTTTGGGGAATGGGTTGCTTTGGGGGACCAGGCCTCCCGTGTAACAGGGCCCCAACGGGTCGCACTTGGTCTAGTATCTCTATACTTATAAACCTCTGATTTTGGATGTGTATTTATTGGTGTGTGTGTTTGTGTATAATTACATCTTCAAGAAAAAACAACGCGGTAACAGTAAATGTTTTACATATTCCAGTAGACATTTTTCCCCTGGAGTCCAAAATGCCTCATCTGAAAATTTAATGGTTTATTTCTCGAGTTATTTATGAAAATGTTCAAAAATCTGACATCTATGAATTTAAAAACGACTGTCTTTAGCTTTTCTATGTGGGGGGAGGGTGGTAGGGTAAGGGGGAAACCGTTTCCCAGTCACTTCCTGGTGAGGATGCAACTATTCTCCCAGTCGCTTCCTCGCCCCCCCCCCCCCCCTTACTCGTGGCCTACCATCTGGATTGGAGTGGCCTTTCCTGCCGGGGACCCGGACCAGAGCTTCAGCAGCGGCGGCGCAGCGCTGGATACATTACGGAGCAGGCGATTGCTCACCTGTATCGCTGTTGAAGCTCCGGAGTGTTCGGCCTGATGCTTCAACATCGCAGCTGTGGTTCATAGAACTTCCAGCGCGGGAGGCTCTGACTTCAAGATCGCGGAGTCTTGGGGCCCTCTGCCGAGGGCCGACAGTGTTGAATCTCCGCCCATTCGGCCTGTGGACTTCGGGAGCCGCGGACTCCAATAGGAGGTAGCTGATTCGGATGTCCAAGCCACTGAGGATGTCCTTCGGTCCCGACATCGGACTTCCATCACCCTGGCGAGCGGGCCTGAACATCGGGCCGCCCGTAGCGGTGACAGTGGGGGGTTCGGGAGCCCCCCGACCAAGGGAGGACAACAGAAGAGGATCACTGAATTTTGGAGCCTTCCCTCACAGTGGGAAACTTTGATCCCGCTGTTTGGGGATGTCTGTGTTATGACTATCATGTTCTGTGCTCTTTCTTATTCGTATGGCTGTATGGTGACCACACATTTCACTGTACAATCGGTACATGTGACAAATAAATGTATTTCTCTTCCTGCCCCCCCTCCTCCCCCCGTTATTCAACAGACGTAGCCAGAGATGAAATTGGGCCGTCGACTGATGACCAAAGGTCATAGCTGAAGACTAGGGCAGCCCAACTCGCGGTCCTTTGATCGATGCTCACCCGCCACCTCGTCCCCTCGCCACCTCGCTCGGGGTCCTCGTGTCAGTGAATGCTTCTGCCCTCTGCCCTCTGCCCTCTGCCCTCTGCCCTCTGCCCTCTGCCCTCTGCCCTCTGCCCTCTGCCCTCTGCCCTCTGCCCTCTGCCCTCTGCCCTCTGCCCTCTGCCCTCTGCCCTCTCTACCACCTCCCTTTCCCTCTCTAGCCGCGCCTGTGAGTTGGGGGTTTTGTGCGAGTGGATAGGGCGGAGGATGGGGTAAAAGGAGCGAATGAATAATATTCATAAAAGGAGGAGGGAGGGTAGGGGAAAGAAGAGGGAGCATGAAGAGGAGGGGGAGGGAGTGCTGGGGATGAGGGGGAAAAGGAGGATGGGGATAGGAAGAGGGATGGTGAGGTAATGGAGGAGGTGAGGGGGAAGCGAGGGGAGGGAGGCGGTGAGGGGAGGAAGCAGAGGAGGGTTGGTGGAGAGAGGGAGGATAATGGAGGACGAGAATAGGGGACTGAAGAGGGCGAGTGAGATGCATTCATATTGATCTTATATTTTATGTTATTGCTGTTTTAAACTTTAAAAACGTCGCAGTCGCGCTCCCACTTGCCGGCTGCGCCTGCACAGTTGGGTGAAGGTTGCCGTGACTCGTGTTACAATGGGGATTTCAGGCGTCACAACGGGAACCCATCAGCTGTGCCTGTGCTGTTGGGGGCTATGGGTGAATGGTGGAATATTGCGTTGGGAGAACGGGCCCAACGTGTCCGCACTTGATCTAGTTTTCCTTAAATGCTGTTCCCAGATTATTGGGGTCGGGTTTTTGAAGTTATTTATCCCAGTTATGAGATAATTATTTTGCTGCTGCATGCAATGCTTTGTACCTCGTTTCAGAGGAAAAAGTCTGGAATGTCATTAAAGAAAATAATAATTCATTGCCTCATGCAATTAAGTGCACCTGGCAAGGCAGTGTTTTAATTATTAACTCCTGGCAACCTTGGTAACGATGCACAATAGCAACAGCATGACATTCCTGTCACCAATCTTTACAAGGGATTAATGATGGGAATTATGTCAGATTACATATTCCAGCATTTAACTTTACACATCAGGGTTCAAATTCCGGCAGTGGATAATGGCAGAATGTCAGCAATTGGTTCTTTGCTAAATTTCCATCTTGCTTCTTACTTTCTGCTGGCTAAAATTAGCAGGAAATCCAGGCCAGCATATTGAAGCATTATGATGTTACATCAGTGCCATGAAAATTATATTTGTGATCCTCGTAAACTATTTCAATCCAGAAAGTGTTCTTCCACTTCCTGATCGCTGAGCTATGGCAAATATCAAGATTCTTTCTATCTACACATAACATCTACTTTTACTAGAATAAAATAAAATAGTTCTTGGCTCAAGCCGGGAACAGATTATGTTGCTTTCAACAACATGAGGATGTGCCTTTAGATTCAAAACAGTTGAGCAGCCTCTGGAAATTTGCCAAGTTACAGCTGGCTGTTTTTCATTATACTAAATATATGGAAAGATTCTGGATGCCACAATATGTTTCCTCTCGCCCTGTTAAGCCACAATTGAGGTAGCATGGTAAATATTCCACTATTAATCTTTCAAAGCTTCACATTATTCCCATCTAACAGCGGGACACAAGTATTACTGCCAATTCAAAGTGGAACTAATCCTTTGTTAGCATTTTGAAAGGTAAACTCACAATACAACAAAAGCAACCTGCATGATGCATGTCTATTTACTCACAGACAAACTGAGTTTAGGGGTGAAGGCTTTGCTTTCTTTCTTTTCATGGTATATAAACCAGTTTCTCATCATTGCTTCTCTATTTTCAGACCAAAGTATTAAACGTTTGGAGAGCACCTAATTTTCGGCATTTCCAACAGCCTGTACTCGGTCTCCTTTAACTCGAGGTTAGTGGGTGAGGATGAAGTTTGCGCTCTCTCTTTGCCTTTCTTCCTCCACTTGCCACTAATTTTCTCAGACCCACTCACACCCTTGTGCTTATGTACACTCAGTTTGTTTTCTCTCAAACAGAGAGTCATAGTGTCACAGAGCACAGAAACAGGCCCTTCACCCCAACTCGTCCATACTGACCACGATGCTCCGTCTCAACTAGTCCCATTTACCAGCATTTTGCCCATATCCCTCTAAATCCTTCCTCTCCATGTAGCTGTCCAGGTGCCTTTTAAATGTTGTATTTGTACCTGCCTCAACTACTTTCTGTGGCAGTTCATGACATGCACCCACGAACCTCTGAGTGTAAACATTGCACCTCGGGTTCCTATTAAATCTTTACCCTCTCACCATAAATTATGTCCTTTAGTTCTTGATTCCCCGACCTTGGATAAAAAACTGCATTAACCCTAGCAATTCCCCACATTAATCAATTCATTCACTTGTTCAAAATCACAGACCTATAGCACACATTATTTACGAAGCTTCCACTTTTTGAAGAAGTAGATTGTGGCGTCTCAACATGTTCACCTTAGATTGGTTGTTAATTCTGAATAAAATCAAAAAACTGTTGAAAATGCTCAGCTTGTCAGGCAGCATCAGCAGAGAATTACCATTGTGAGTCCATAATCTTTCAATAACACTTGGACATCATGGAAATAAAGTATGTGTTACAGTGGAGATAAGCAAGGTAATGGAGAACAAAAGGGAAGACCTGTGATGGAGTGGAGGGCAAGAGAGAATGAATGACATAAGTGGTGGTCACTTATAGATTGTGAATATCAAGAGGGATGCAGATGGAGATTTAGCTATCAGGGGTTTAGTTATCTATAACTATATATTCTATCTATACATAACTAAAACTCTGATATTGTGCTCTTCCGGTTTGCACGATTTTTCTATTTGTGCAGAAACAGTACACGATAGCACTACAATTAATCGCCACCGGACTCTCCTTTCTCCGATGCTGCAAGTGCATCAAGTTTTGTTCCGATCGATGGTATATTTTAAAAGTTATTCAGGTTTAAAAATCATAAAAACCACGCATGCGCAGATTAGTCTCTTCTCCTGTCAGTCAGCGCCACGCAGATTGGTCTCCTCTCCTGTCAGTCAACGCCACAGCCGGGACAGCGACGCCCCTAACCTGCAGTGCGGCCTCTCCCACCTCACTCATAAACTCCTCTCTCCCCCTCCTCACAGTGACTTGTCTACCGTCTCCCCCACCACCGGTTTGCGGCCGTGGGGGAGGGGGGGTTCAGTGGAGGCCCTGGTCCCGTCTCCCTCTCACTCACCACTGTTCCACGCCCGCCCTCTGCGGCAATGACGGTCCAGTCTACCCATCCCCCGGGTGAATGGCTGCGACTGGCCGTCTCCTCCTCCTCCGCCGCTACCACTGCGGTAACTCACTCTCACGGCCCTCTCGGAGGAGATCTTCTCCACCAGCTCATCGAAACCCGTGGTGCCCACCGTGACGCCCCCCCCCCCCCCCCCCCCCACCCAATGACGTAGATTGGAAGATCCAGACTACTTCCAGTTGCAGGAAAATGGTGTTAGGCAATGGATCAGCGGAGGTCTTGTTGAACAGCAGAACCGACTCGGGGAATTGAGTAGCTCACTCCTGATACTGGAGACAGTGAATTACATTTAGTGCAAGGTAATGTCCAGTAAAGTAGGGTCAAAGATAGTCTGAGTGTCGCCAATGAGGTAGATAACAGCTCAAGATTGCTCTCTGGTTGTTGGTAGGATTGTTCAGTTGCCTGAGGCTCTTTGAAAGAGGGGAGGGGTTAATTTGATGGAGAGTTAGTTCCTCTAGTAGTTTGATTTTTCCTCAAATATAATAGTTAATGAGTTAAATGCTGTTGAATTCCACATTTGCAGAGTAAAGTCCATGAACATTAAAACTATTAAATGTTGTTATTGTGCATCAAGTATGTTGTTCCCTTATAAGGCACACAGGATCCAAGGGATTGTAAACTGTGGATCAAATCTTGCACTTTTTGTACGAAAATCCTTCCATACTTCTCAATGAAAAGAGCACAAAGTAAAACAAGAAGGATGGGGACACAAGGAACTGCAGATACTGGAATATTGAGTGAAACACAAAGTGCTGAAAGTACTCAGCAGGTCAGGCAGTATCTCTGGAGGACGGATAAGGGACATTGCATGTTGAACCCTTCTTCAGACGAAGAGGAATGAGGTCTAGACTGAGGTTGCAAGGGGGAAGTAGTAAACATTGTAGACAAGATGGCAGAGGAGGAAGAAAGATATGTGGAAAGAATCATGGCATTAGTTGAATTGAGAGGTTTGTGTAGACGATCCTGTCCCACGATGCGAGTTTACCCAAGAGCTCTCCAGAGTTTAAAAAAAAATCAAACTCGTGGTAAGTACGTAGAATGTACGTAGCGGTACGCTGTAGCGCATGGATGTCACATAGCGGCTCGTAATGCTAACAGCAGGTACTCGTGAAACGCGGTAACTCGTGAAGATTTTTCAACACTGTAAAAATGTCCAAGAGTAAAAAAATACTCGTGATTAAGTACCACGAGTTTGATTTTTTTTTTACTCAGGAGAGCTCTTGGGTAAATTTGCATTGTGTATCAGGGGCTTGAAAAGGAGGTTATGAGTAGCTCCTGGGGAGATGGTGAGGTGAGCAGTTAAATTATGAGAGGACAAAGGTTGAGCTTGCAATGCAGTGTGTCTTGAGATTCAGATACAGTTGTTATGTCTATCACAAGAGGCATGTTATTACAAGAAGATTTACCGTGGTGAGCAACCTCCCTTGCCATCGCCCAACCCTATTTCATCATCTACAAGGCACACGTCAGGAGCAAAATGCAATGCTGTCCACTTACCTGGATAAGTACAGTGCCAATTACTCTCAAGAAGTATGAAACAATGGGGGCAAAATTAACCTGCATGACTTGCACTCTGTAAAGCACACTAACCACTCATTATCTCCACCATTTACACACAGTACCATAAGTATATACCACCTAAAATATGCACTGTACCTACTTGGAGACACAAGAGACTGAACAGCAAAAAACAAAATATTGGAGGAACTCAGTGGGTTATGCAGCATCTGTGGAGGGAAATGGAGAGATGGCATTTTATGTCAGGACCTAGTTTCAGATTCTGATCAGATGCACAGATGCTGCCTGACCTGCTGAGTTTTAGCTATTTTTTTTTTCTGTTTTTTGTTCACTTAGTTACTTGCTTTGGCTGTTCTGACAGTATCTGCCAATTGCAATATCTACCATCAAGAAGAGCAAGAATAGCATATGCATGGGTCCACCACCACCAGCAGGATCCCCTCCCAGTTGCACATTCTGAATTTGAAATATGTTGCCAGCTATTCATTGTTGCTGGATCTAAATCTTCTATCAATGGCATCGTGGGAGTTTAATCCCACGAAGATGGTTCAGATGGTTCACTTAACATCTTCTCAAATTCAAATAAAAATGGTAAAAAAATGCTGACTTTTCTCATTGCTGTCTATAGTTGGCCCTGAAAATGAATTAAAATAATAATTTTCAGATTCATATTCAACTGCCTGGGATACCTTTAACTCACACCAAAACACGTCTTGCGTGTGCTGTGAAGACCTGTGTCACTCATGAATTTATGCAGACATGTTGGAAAGTTCAACTGTGAGCTGCATGTTATGGAAAGCCATTGCAGAAGACCAAACCCATGAGTGCATTCATCCAGGTGACATAGACATTATAATTCATGTAATTTTGATGAAGGTAGTGCAGTGGATAGCGCCTACATGGATTTGGGTAAGGCTTTTGATAACATCCCTCATGGTAAGCTGATCAAGAAGATTAACATGTATGGGATTCACAATGGTTGAATGGATTTAGAACTGGCTTATTCAGTGAAGGATGAATAAGGGTGGTGGAGCCGGGAAGCGTTGCCAGGGGTGGTGGTGGCGGAGGCAGATATGATGGTGGAATGTAAGAGACATAGATAGGCATATGGAAGGACATGGAATAGAGAGATATGGATCATGTACCGGCAGATGAGATCAGTTTAACTTGGCATCATGTTCGGCACAAATATCGTGGGCAGATGGCCTGTTTCTGTGGTGCACTGTGTCTTTGTCTTTGAAATTCGTCTAAACAAAAATCATTCCTATATTAAAGTTGCATGGGGCACATAAACATACATTACATAAACTCTAAACTGCAAACACTCTCAAATAACATTTCTCAGCTATTTTCATTTAAAATTATATGATGGTTCAAAAACAAGTGAAACTTTATTCTGAAATCTGGATTTTATTTAAGGATATATTTTTCCAAATAGTACCGCACATATTAAGGACATTGCTTGTTCTTTTATTTTAATTTTGTTCTCCGTTTTTGGCCAATTCTCTAAGTAAATTCAAAATAAACATGTTTGCCTGAATTTTCACTGGGGTTCTCCTGATCCTCAATGGAATCCTCAGAGAAATGTTATAAATTGTTAGGTATTTTTTGCATTAGTTCTACAGGGGCTTTGCTTATCTTCCCCCAATGTGATTGTGGTAGATTGGAGGAATTACAGGAGATTAATTCTGTTCGCCTGTAAATCCTGATCTGGGTTTACTGTTTGGCAGTACAAAGTGAGAGTGATTCAACTCTACAAAGAGCACATTATCAAAAGGAGATGCTTCCAGATCAAAAGTGCAGAAGGTATGCTTCTGAAATTGGCAATGAAATTATTAATTAAATCTCAAATTGATACAGTAGATAAACTGTACAGTGTATAATTAATTTCTACATAGTGTGTAACAAAGTGGACAGGGTTAACGAGAGGAAAAAATTGAAAAAGCACAGAGGATACAACATATTGTATTTCATGGTCAATGTTTCAGAATTTCAAATGTTCTGATGAAAGGTCATCAATTTGAAACATTAACTTTGTTTCTCCCTCATCACATGCTGCCTGGCCTGCTGCATATTTCCAGCATTTTATGCTTTGTGTTTGTATTGGAAAACATTTTATAAGTTTTGACACAAAAGTATTATGACAACAGTCCCAATACTTGTTTCAGAGTTATACCTGCTGATTATTTGTTCTGTTGTGCCTAGTGGACTCTGAAGGATCAAAAATAATCTTTTGAATTGTCATTGCATATCTTTTAGAAACAGTCAGATTCTGGTCTCGGCAATCACCTCATTCTTTTATAACGGAACTAGTTTAAACAGAATACCTCTCTGCATCTGCTGCTTCTGCAGCAATCAGCTTTGCAGCTCGGAAAATTTGTGGCTATTTCCTGTCAGAATCTTGTCAACAGGAAGGCTCATCTCCTACTACTAACCATACCAATTTTAAGAGTCAAGTAAAGTCATAGGACTGACAACAGAACAATAAAATTCTAATTTGCAGCAGCATAACAGGCTTGTAAAGACAATACACATGCATGAAATATAATAACAGATATTCAATAAATTGTAAATTAAAACTTGGGGCGACACAGTGGCGCAGTGATAGAGTTGCTGCCTTACAGCACCAGCACCGGGTTCGATCCCAACTATGGGTGCCGACTGTATGGATTTTTTACATTTTCCCTGGCTTTCTCCAAGTACTCCGGTTTCCTCCGATAATCCAAAGACATGCGGGTTTGTAGGTTAATTGGCTTCCGTAAAATATGATTGTTCCTGGTGCTTAGGATAGTGCTAGTGTACTGGGTAATCGCTGGTCACCGTAGACTGATTGGGCCGAAGGGCCTTTTTCCACTCTTCCGATGGAAGAGACAGGTTTACTCAACACAGGGTGAAAACTTCCTCGGGGTTGGGGTTAATCATAAACCTTGAGGTTGTGTAATGATTCATGAGGTTTGTGAGATATTATTAGAATAATTTTGCTTGGATTAAAAAAATCATAAACTAATAAAAGTTTTGTTTTCAGCATGCTACCTACCGTAGCCGTCATACTGCCAGCAATCATAGTCATACAGCACGTAATCAGGCCTTTGGGCCCATCTCATCCATGTTGACCAAGATGCCTGAGTTGTTGCTGAGTTTAAGTCCTAGAATGCAAGGAAGCCCCACTGCCTTCTGAAGGGCAGTTAGGGATACATTTTTACATGTCAGCCTTGACAGCTAGTCCCAGATCCCGAAAATAAATACATTTTTAAAAAGTCAGTATTTGTAACCTGGTGACAGATAAGTGGTGTATTGAACAGATGGGTGGTGTGAGGCGTTTGACGATGTAAACATGGTAAAATGGGAAGTCCACTCTCACCATGTGGTCTATTGAAATATTCAATCACCTTCACGATATCTTCCCCCTGTAAGAGGTGCTGGCTGGTTTTCATCAGAGCATGTTAGCAACTCACGAAGCTGGGCCGCACTCAAAAGAGAAAGTCACTTAACACTGCCTGGATGTTGAAATAATGATAAGTAGGCAATGTGGCTTCAGTGAGCCGCCTACCTCTCACAGAATGGGTGTGGGTGAGTCCTATGTATCATGTCATGAGCTATCATATTTAACCTCCTTATGTCTTCCATTTGCTGACTTTAAATGTAATGCACTTTTGTTCTGTTACAGCTGCTGTTGAATACTTCCTGCAATACATGTTCGCTGATTTCTGTAACATCCAAGACTTCTCTTTACAATTCAGCTATCCAAGCATAACAATAGCTGTATTGCTGATGGATCAGTTTCATGTCAGGTCCATCAACATAACAGTGTAGTCCATGTGGTTTCAGGTCACGGCTTAAATCTGACTAGATGCAAGCAATCCCTGCAGAGCTACCTGGCTGAATATTAGCATGCAAAAGAAACTTTAGTCCAGCCATTAAATCTTAGTAATACAGATTTATCACCCTGTGTCAAACCCTTTTGCCATTTATACTCTGATGTCTAATAAGTATATATACTCCCAATCTCTTTTTTGTTGTCCCTGTCTTTAATTTCTCAGCTGACTAACTATGGTGGTCTTTACATTTTCTGTAGGCAATAGCCATCCAATTTGAGCTGGAGCTCACATAAGGACATATTATGTACTTTTTTAATCACAGATCAATCATGCTACATCTACGATGCTTCAATTCACTAACCTTGCTATCTGGTGCAAGTGCAAAGTTAATTGACAATTACAAATTGCATGGTCGCTAATCACTATTTCTGCCAAGCTTACGAAAGATAAACATGAGATTGGAAAAGTTGTATTACATGGGGGATTGTGAAAGAAATAAATTATTCTGTGTAAATTTGCAGTCATATTCACTGCACAAAAAGAAATATGTTCACAAAATGGCATTAG
The DNA here is from genome assembly GCA_963514005.1 of Raja brachyura. The sequence continues at coordinate 44,762,501 of OY740789.1, read as the reverse complement.
CATTTATCAGATTGATGTCTTGCAACTGTTAAGTAAATGCAGGCTCATGATAATGTTATGAACAATGATGTCAGTTATAAAAAACATGAAAATATTTTAACAACATTAACATCGTTCAACTCATTTATTTTTAATAAAGCATTAATAGTGTACTTTTCCAAAACAAATAAGCAATGGAAATGTATTTAACCTCTATGATAGGTTATTTCTGTTGTTCGTCGTAGAAGCACGACACCTGACAATTACATTTTTGGAAGATTCCTTTACTCCACCACACTTTATTCCATACATAGCCCAGGTTTATTCATCGGGATCCATTTCTTGAACATTTTTTGCATGAATAAATTTACATAATCAAGCTTGATCTTGACAGATGCTATCAAAAATAATGTTACCTAAGGGCCATTATTGTTTTACATCAACGACATTCTAATAACGGATGCAATTAGTTGTCCCACAAGGAATTGGGGTTGAGAATGTGAGTGATATAATAGTGGAAAAGTAATTTCACAATATTGTTTTATTTATTTTCTACATTTGATGTCCGGATTTTCCCCCCCACTTTATCTCTACATTATGATGGATGAGTGTAAGCTGAGACTTTCCATCCATTTTCTATTCCTCTGTGCATCTCCAAACAATATGTAAAGTTCAGGAATTTGCATCAGTGAATGTATGTTAGATTAATACGTTTTTGTTGTTGAAAGGAATATTTTGGGTCGCAGATGCATTACAAACATGTTTGTCAAAAACAATCTTCAAAGTTTATCCTTCATATGAGTGGAGGTAAAAAAATATCAGCTTCCCACTTTCTGCCTCTGAAATTGTCTTTTTTTTAATTGAAGCAGTGATACAATGTTCTTGCTGTTGGAACATTGTATCTGATATATCTAATGTGTAAATTGTTTCCCAGTTTTGTAAGTAAGAAATGTAGCATCCATTATAATCTATATAAACTAAGTCTCATCTTGACCACTTCCTATCTGCACTGTATATTGATTTTAGAAAAAATGCTACCATATATCACTATGATTGTTGGCCATCTTACTCACAGTACTCCTCCCCAGAGGCAGCCCCAAGGAATTTTCAAATCAATGAAAAATAAAAAAGTTATGAGTGTTTAAAAAATCTGGCTATCAGCTGATTGACCCTCTCGCATGTCAATCACCACTATGAAGGTAACGCCCCTTCTGGGGGGGTGGGGTGGGGTGGGGTGGGGGGAGGGCTATAAAACCCCTGATGCCTGGACGTGAGTCAGTCACTCTGGAAGTTCGTGAGGGAGAGTCCACAACTGTGATTCTGAGCTGTGAATCAACTGAACTGTAGTCTGCAATGTACTTGCAATAAATTATTTGTTAGCCCTTAATGACAATGCAATGAGTTGTTTGGCAATTTGATGGCCTGCACTCTGTTTGAAATGCAATGAAATTGAGTTTGGTGGCCTGCACTCTGCCTGAAATGCTGTGAAATTTAGTTTGGTGGCCTGCATTCTGCCTGAAATGCTCTGAAATTGAGTTTGGTGGCCTGCACTCTGCCTGAAATGCTATTTCAAGGAATAGCCGGAGTGAACTGCCAGCCCACCAGCCCTGAGTGACTGAGCTGCCAGCCCACCAGGCCTGGGTGACTGAGCTACCAGGCCTGAATGACTGAGCTGCCAGCCCTGAGTAACTGAGCTGCCAGCACACCAGGCCTGGGTGACTGAGCTGCCAGCCCACCAGGCCTGAATGACTGAGCTACCACCCCTGAGTGACTGAGCTGCCAGCCCACCAGGCCCGAGTGACTGAGCTGCCAGCCCACCAGGCCTGAGTGACTGAGCTGCCAGTTCAAGGATCCATTTGGCCTACAATGTCCATACTAGCCCTCTGGAAACCAATCCATTTGGCCCACAACACCCATCCAGAAAACCCCCCCTCCACTGGCCATCAATATTGGAATTGGTGGAGAGGTGGAATATTGCATTGGGGGACCAGCCCTCCCGTGTGAACATAGGACCCAACGGGTCCCACTTAGTCTAGTTCAGATTTTAAAATATTGTATCAATGATGTGCTATTTTCTTTTTTAAACATTTGTTTGCATAATTCATTTGTGTGTAAGCATTTAAATGTTCCAGTCCAATAGCAATAGTTAAAATAACCATTATCTCTCTGAAGCTTTCATTAGTTCACCAACAGCTGTCACGTTATAATAGGAGATATTTTGATGTCTGTATGAGGGCATGCTACAGTGACATCATTCCATAAAGCTGGCAATTTTTCTAATAACTTCATGACTGGAGTTAATCGAACAATTGAACAGGTATGTTAAGTTACCTACAAACCCATAAGTGAAACCATAATCCATTGTTCTACCTGTGGCTACTTGATTCCAAATTAAAATAAGTGTACACCATTTCATGCAACATTTACAATCTCATTCCTTGAATTGAACTGGGCCCTGTGATAAAAGGTGCTGCAGTTATTTCATGCTGTCTATTTTCAAATATAGAGTAGGTTCTCAAGAGTAATACAGGGATCTCTGTGAATTATTACTTTCCTGATAAAGTGATAGTGTTTTGATAAGAGGTTGAAAGCCGCTGATAGGTTTTTTTTGCCCGTTTATAGAAAGGGGCCGGTGCAGCACCAAGGTGATGCCACAGTGCACCTGAAACATTGTTCAGCCATGCCTCTGACTTTGACCCTCAGAGAAAAATGCATCTTGGGTTTGACATTTAAAAAATGGCCCTGAGGCATATCCTTGCACACATGTGAGATGAAATAAGATTATCCTGAGTAAATGCTTACACAAGCATTTTACTCAAGGGTTCATATCAAAGAGATTCCTTTACTAGCTTACGTCTGCCTTTGTAACTGGATCTCAACTTGATCTTATTTAATGCTCTGATGTACATTTTCAGTCATTATGTTGGCTATATTGTACATCAAGAGCACTCCTGAGAATTCCTAGGAATTGATCATTCTTATTTCGTATGTAGGTCTACTCATTATTCACTCTGAGGAGGTTGATATTGTGCACTGAACCATGAATTATAAAAAAATATTCCTTTGTATGTTGGGTTACATTAAATTGAGATATTCTTTTTTTTTTAACAGTGTATTGCCTCAGTAGGGTTCCTGATGTCAGTTTGTATTTAGCTGCTTGGTTATGTTGAAGTTTTTCTACCATTTGTGATGTTTTTGGCAAGAGCACTCTTGAAGCAATGCATACAAAACTCCTCTTTACCCAAATGGCTTCCAAAGTATTCTTAGATAAATTCTGTGGAATTTTAATTTAGATTCATTTTGAAAATTTGATTTTTTTTTTAAAGCCAATTTGAAGATTACATAAAATCTGCAGGATCAGTAAAAGTTTACAATATTACTACTTAGTTTACATACATATTGAACTTCAAATGCAGTATTTAGCTGCTTTTTCTCTTCACAAATTAAGCTGGCATCTGTCCTTTGTGCAATATCTTCTTCTGGTAGTGCACTCTGTAGGTTTTTTTTCTTTCTGATCAATCTCTTCACAACAGCAGGGAAACATGTTCTTCTAAAATCTACATGTGCGTTCAATGGATTTTTTAGAGCCTCTTAGAGCTGGTGCTATATAGCACAAGATCTTAAGTAGTTTGCTCAAGAAACCACAACAATGTTGTTGATGTCACTTCACTGAATGAACATTTATAGTAAATGCATCAGTTTGCACTAAATTAAGTTTTTATTCTCAGCAAATGTATCTCAATATTTCATATGAAATACTTTTCTGGTTAAATACTTTTCTATTTCCCTTATCAGTCCAAAATCACAGAATAAGGGCAGAAATGTAACTTAGCCTGCAGAAATAAAGGCATCAAATGCCGGTTTAAAACAGGCATTTGATGGTTGATTACCATTCTTAAATAAAGCATTACAACGCTTAATATACTCCCTATATTTCTATGTTGATTATTTTATACACAGACCCTCATAAACACATGTACATGCATTTACACTTAATTTCTCATTAATATAGTTATAGAGACATACAACGTGGAAACGGGCCCTTCAGCCCAACCTGCCCACATGGACCAACGTGTCCCATCAACAGTAGTCGTACCTGACCCACCATCCTCATCTTTGGACACCCTGTGCATAAAGGAGAGGGTGGTGCTGAAAATGTCCTGTTGGGTTGCTCCTGGGCCTGGCCAAGCTGGCCATCCGTGAATCATGGCGGCAGAAGGATGAGGGCTCTGCCGGAGACGGCTGCCTGCCCCTTTTCCGGGGTTATGTCCGCGCCTGGATTGTGTTGGAGAGGGACTACGCGTTGTCCACGGGCACCCTGGGGGATTTCCGGGACCACTAGGCACCGCGGGGGGTTGAAAGGATTGTAGTATAATTATTTTGTAGTTTATTTCGTATATATTTTTTGGCTTGTATTATGGTGATGGGCTCTATTTTGTTTTATAGTATTGTAAATATAATTTTAAATTTAATAAATATTTTGATTGAAAAAACAAAAAGCACGCGTCCCACCTGTCTGTGTTTGGCTCATTTCCCTCTAAACCTATCCTATCTATGTACCTGTCTTAATGTTTCTTTAAAATTGCGATAGTACCTGCAATATATACACACATTAAAATTCAGCATGTAACATCATCCCACATGGATCTCATTAGTAAACACTTGACCCAAATATCAGTTTCAAGATTACCAGATTTACTGAAAATCTCTGAACAGTAAATAATTTTCATTTGGTCATGAGACAAGAGAGCAAAAACCCCTTATTCAATGGGAATCAGCCAGTCTGGGATGGGTGCCTCTCTTGTCAAAAGTATACCTCATTTTATTTAGCCTCATTTGGTCACAATTGGGAAAGTTGACCAGAAATAGTTGAAATAGATCAATAATGGGATATATTGCTATGTCGGCATGAGATTGGGGTTTAATATTGCTCTGAACTTTGATATTAGGTATAAAAAGATGAAGATAAAATATTACACAATCATATTAAAATTCTATATCCTAAAAAAATTGCTGTTTGTAGATCTTTGTATATATGTTCTTGCAAAACCTATTTTAAAACTTTCTGGTCAACTGGAACCACTGACATGACAGCAGAATGGCAGCACCTTCACCACAAGGCCAGCGGCTTTAAGAAGGTAGTTCACCACCTCCAGTTTGGGATGGACAATAAATGCTGGCTTATGAAACAAGAATAAGATTATGTTCATGTAGACACTCCAAGCTTGCATTGAACATATACATTATTAAAAGCATGTTATACATGAATGTAGCACATCTGAGAAAATGTAATGAGTGAACCAACTATTATGCCCTTGTGCACACAGACCTTTAGTCCCTGGGTTATTTACGTAGAATCTTCCTTTTTGCCTCAATAACTGTCGCACTTGGCTACAAAGAAGATTCAATCTCAATTTGAATCCACTTAACATTTAAACCCGAAGCATAAAAAGTTACTAATTTATATTTATTGTGTATTTTTTATGTGTGAAAATATCATTAGTAAACCCAAAAGGGGGCATCACTTTTCAGATGAAAGTTTAAGCAGGGGCCCATGCAAGCCAATAACAATGATCCCCCTGCTCGTATTCAAAGCATGGAAGAGTATACTTCCAATAATACCTTTCAAATAGTATCAACAAAAGGATATATTTTTATTCTTCATTCGCTAATTGTGAAATCATGCTCTACATTAGTCACATAAAGATAATCTTTCAAAAAGTATCCCATTATTTGCAAAACATTTGTCATATTGACCAAACAATAAGGCATTCTTTCAATGCTTGCAGAACTCAATATTGATTTCTCCAACTCTTGATACCTTGTTCTTTCTTTCTGCTTAGAGCCAGACTGGCAATTTTTGTCTGCCTTTCCTCATTTTCTACTTTCTTTCATTTGTATGTTCAGGCCTGTTAGGTATGTTCCAGTCTGTACAAGATTACATAGGTTTTACAGCGACAGTGAAGTAATATAACTGCTTCAAAACATCTACATTATATCACCATACCACAGAAGTTCCCTTGTTCCACCATTGCCCTCACTCTCATTATCTGCCACCTCAAATATCCTTTTTCTCTTTTTCGATTTTGTTGTAAGATCTTAAACCTGAAGTGTAACCTGTTATCCTGTCCACAGATACTGCCTGAACTGCTGAAGTTTTCCAGTATTTTCTGTTTTTTTGTTTCTGTAACTGTTTATTTTTCCTCAGCACCTCTTCAGATAACTATTTGAGACTAATGATTACAAACGCTAAAATCTCCATTCATGTCACTATGGAATGTGGAAATACATCATGGTGAATGTATCATCTGTGAAGAATTCAAAACAGATGGTGGGAATTGTAAAATAAATATGAAAAGATGTGGTTATTTTTCTCCAGGATCTATGAGTATATTTTTATCCATATCTATAACCACATTGGGTTGGATCATGTGCAATCTGACCTACTGTCCAGGTGCTGCCTTACATTGATTCCACAGCTGCATGAACTGCAGTGGCACGGTGGGATTGATTGTGGTGGAGGCCTCCACTTGCACACACTCTCACGAGCCAGAGAATGGCAACCGAGATGCAGGTGATGGATCTTGAGGCTCTGTCCTCTGCCCTTCAGGGCACTCTTTAACAGCTGAGCGTGCCAATAACACACTTAACTGCTTGAAAATGTTTTCTGCAAACTAATTAAAATATAAATGGAATGAAAAATAATGAAAATATTTGACATTGAGTTTGACAGGTCAGGTGCGCCAACATTTCAATTTTCACGTTGTGGCGGTCAGACATGGAAGATGATGACCTGGTAAAAAAAAAGCATAAGGTGGATGAGGGGTAATTCCCAAGGAAGATCACTCTTGCCCATTATGTTGGGTTTATAATCTCATGTAATTGTAACATTAGGATTAAATGTCAGTGATTTTGCTATTACACAGCTCAGCCATGCAGATTAAGAAAATTACACATCTACTGTGAACTATCCCTCTGCAGCAACTTGCCCAGTCAAATCACAGACATTCGACAGTACCAGTAGCTGTTTCAACATCTTCCAGCCAGACAGAAATTACCCTTCCATTACAAGCCATTACTCCTTAACCAGGAGGCAACTTTGGATACCAAATGCCCCCTGCCAAAAACTAGCCAAACTGGAACTAATTGGTTCTCAGAGACGTGCAAGGCAGCAAATCAAGCCAGCAACAGCATGTACTATCCTGCCATAAATGGAATCAGACTGCTAACTGTTATCCACACACCATCATGAAATAGCTATCACAGATTGTCAGCCATTAACCAATCTGAAAATGCCAGTGCACAATTCACATGGCTGCAACTGTTCAGCAGCCAATTTTCCACAGTCATAGGAGAGCAGCAGATCTCAAAGGCTGCATCTAGTCATGGGAAGATTTGCATGCTCCCCTGAACAAATGCTTGTTCTCAGTTAGTGCAGCCAGACTCAAACTAAATGAAAAGTCGGAGTTAGTCTGCCTTTCAATATAGAAAACAAAAAATGTTGTTGTAGTACCTGTCTCAACGAATTCCTCTGGCAGCTCGTTCTTTATACTCACCATCCTCTGTGTGAGAAGGTTGCCCCTCAGGTTCCTATTACATCTTTCCCCTTTAACTTGTGTCTTCTGGTTCTTGATTCCCCTACTCTGAGTACAAGACTCTGTGCCTTCACCCTATATATTCCTCTTATGATCTTATACACTTCTACAGGATCACTCCTCGGACTCCTGCACTCCAAGGAATAAAGTCCTAGCCAGCCCAACCTCTCTCTATAGCTCAGGCTTTCGTCATGGCAACATCCTTGAAAATCATCTCTAGTTTATTTATTGTCACATGAACAGGGATACAGTCTTCTCTTTCTTATCGAGTCCACACACAAGATTAGAAGTTGTTCAGCCAGAGCTGAACACACTTCTCAGCATCTGCGTACAATGGTGTCTGTCTTGTCGTTTCTTGCGCTTCTTGTGCATGGTGGTGGAAAGATTGGTAGAGACAGGGCTGCAACGTGAACGCTTTTTCCTTAAACCCAGAGATACAGTGAAATACTTGTACCTTCCCATGAACATTCTTATTGATTGCTTGTTAACAAGACTTTCCTAAGTACGGATGTATTTATTTCCATTTTTTCCACAGGAATATCAGAGAAATGTTAAACATCAATAAACAATTCCAGGCACTTCCTGAATGTAAAGATTTATATAATTTCCTTTTTGATATGTGGACTGAATGTTGGCACATTGACACTTTCTTTCTCAGGCTGACTTAAGGTGAATCTTTTACAGCCAGATTTCGGGTTTCTTTCAAATCAAGTGAGTTATATGAATCAATTTGCCTTATATCCATGTTGTAGAGCATGGATGAACTGGTGGACGGTGAGCATTTACCCCTGTTGTTTTGTTCCAGGTCATTCACGTCACTGGACGGTTAAGATTGCGCGTTTCTCATTCCCATGGACGTGTGCTCCCCACTCATATCATTGGTCTCGTAGTTGTGGCTCATGCTTTGCCTCCTCCAACTATAAATGAAGTTAGGATTGACTGCCAGATGTTTGTCACCAAAGTAAATATGGACCTCAGTATCACTTACTGTGAAAACCGGTAAGCAGCTTTTCATTGTATTTTATATTCCTGTGCTTTTATAAAAAATGAGGATATGCAGATTTCGCTGTCACTTCTTTTCATTCATAAGACAATTGCAATTAGAACATGGAACAGTACAGAACAAAAATAGGCCCTTCGGCCCATAATGTTTATACTCAACATGATGCCAAATTAAATTAATCTCCTCTGCGTGAGGGTAATCCTTAAAAGTGCTGCTGTTTGATCACAGTGAATGACAGTCATAACTGTTCAATAGATCTCTGCCATGCACTCCTCCCCAACCTTCAATACACTGCGCCCTGCTCCTCCGCCATCCCCCAGTACATACATAAATGGTAAACAACAAATCAATTACTTTATGTTCCATTTCTGCTTTTCTCACATTCCCCACCACAATTCACCATTAATTTCTGTCAGTTTTTACAACTGTAAACATTTTGGATCTCTATTAAGTGCGTCATTCAAAATATGATGTGATCAATATTCATCATAATGCAGATGCTGTATTATCTAAAATAGAAAAACAGGACTGCACAAAGGTGCAACTTCTGCTGCCTAACAGTGCCAGAGATCCGGATTTGATCCTGACTTCAGGTGCAGTCTGTGCGGAGTTTGCATGTTCTTCCTGTGACCGCATGGGTTTCCTCCGGGTGCTCTGGTTTCCTCCCACATCTTAAAGACATGCGGGTTTTACATTAACTTGCCACTCATGTGTAGGGACTGTGGGATAATGTGCAGGGACTGAGGCAAAAGTGGGATAATATCGAACTAGTGTGAACGAGTGATCGATGGTTGGCGTGATGGGCCAAAGGGCTGTTTCCAGGCTGTATTTTTCAATCGATTGGGAAATGCTGGAAATATTCAACACATCTGGACCATCTGTGGAGTGAGAGAAACGGCCAACATCAGTGATCAACAATATAGTTGTAAAGAAATCATTCCCTGGATTGTTTACAGGACATTTCAATTTATTCTTTCAAAGATTCATACATTCAATGTGGATTTATTTATGCTTCAAAACTGCAGGATCAGTGACTACATGGATTTAACTCCAGTAGATGTTGTGGGTAAAAGATGTTATTACTTCATTCACGCTGAGGATGTAGAAGGAATCAGGCACAGTCACTTAGATTGTAAGTATACACCTAACTGTATTGATACACGGCAAAGTATGTTGCATAAAATAATGTTCCTGTCAAGAGAATTGCATTCAGAGTAAAGTATCCATCCAAGAATATTTGTGAGAACTATCCTAAAATATCTTAAAATATATGATTTATCAATGTTCCTGTGGAAACTCTCCACAGCATTTTGGGGGCAGACTTTAGTAACAGCTGTGCCTGAATATGGTGTGATGTCCATCTGAGGTTGATAATCAGATTCTAACATTTGTACATAGGGAAAGGTTAATTGGAGTTTGCTCCCAAGACACAATGCTGTGGTTCCTGAAGCTATTCATCATGTGATAATAAACAAGAGTCTAAACCCTGAACACAAAATGAACTGAATGGAAGAGGTGCAATATTTACCTCTCCTCAGCCATCCTGAACAACGAGGACCAAAAATGGGAGGCCCCAAACTAAGTAATTTATATGTCGATGTTAAATTATTTACAACTGGATCAGACTTTGAACTGAAATGTTTTTATTGCATCCCAAATGTGCTTCAGCAATAATTTAAAATTATATCACTGGGAGTGAAAGGTGAAACCTCAGAGTAGCGATGTAATGGCTTAGTGTGTTGGTGCATTGGTATTTGCTGCTACACAGGGTTATACCCGGGGTTTCTCACTGGATAGAAATGCAAAATGAAAAGAAAAGATGCAAGAGAATGTCTTTTTTCTTTAGACTTAGGATCATCCTCCAAACTGACTTAAAGATTACTACTACTCCACCATTCCCAGAGATGAAACTCAGATTGTTAGGTGTAAAATAGTTGAGGAGAATATGCAACTTGTACTCAATTAAAGAGATGTAGGACATGCTTTGATAATATTTTACAAGATTGAAGAAGGCTTATAATCTTAAGAAAATAAATCTCACAGGAAAATATTAACATATTCAGCAAATAAGATCATGCTATCAGTTTTAGTTCTTTAAAGTTTTGATGACTTCTTTGACTTGGAAATTGTTTAACTGTGTTATTCTTGTGATTGTTTAAGTTTATAGCTCTATGTGGTGGTATATTTGGGTACAGTCTTATTAATATACTAATTTTTTTATTCATTGTTTCTATTCATGTCTGACGCGTTGGTGGAAAACTGTTTCACAAGAGATATAAGCGCAAATTCAGACAAACACACCATACTGTCACAACAGCTGCTGCTTACTAACACAGACTGACACTGGCCATGGTCCAATAAAATGAGAGATCAATGTTACAATATGTCATCATTTAGAGACATCTAATGTGTATTGATTCACAGGAGTTATTAAAAAAAGCTTCTTCAGAGCTCAGGTTTCTTTGCTTTCATCCAGGTGCAACATGTTTGTGATTAATCTTGGAGGATACTGATAGCATCTCTGACTATTTTCCACCAGGTATTCGTTTGAATCATAGAAATTTTAACCAGAGTATTTGAAGTTTTTTTTCTTTATGGTCTGTAAATTTTGTCAGTTATCAAATCAGGTCTTAGTTTCTACTTTTGAGGTATGGGATACATTGACAATGAGAAAAAACCTTGAACCTCCTCCCACCCCAAAGCTGCCTTTGCAGACTCTTCTGCTCCAGGTTATTTGCTTCATTCATGTGGGTGTCCAATACCGGCAAGAAAGATGAGGATTGCCTGCAGCCTGGGCAAGATAAAATATAACTTTTGTGTTCAATTGTCTCTAGAGACCCAGCAAAGTAAATAACATTGTTTTAAAATGTTCCAGATTACAAGCGTTCTGGGCATGGCAATTTCAATATCTCCCGTCTGTTCCACGACAACTTGTATCTAGGTAGGGGCTAAGTGTATGAATCCAGAATTACAGCAGGAATTAGGACAACTATGTCTGATGATGCTTTCTATGATTCAAATATTGTTCATATTATCCCACCTGAGGGATCAACACAGAATTAAAATGGTCAAAGTTGAAGCAGAGGGTGGCCCACTATCTAATGTCCCATTTTAAAAAATCAACAGAGAAAGACTGGAAAATTCCAGCCAACCAGCTCAGTCAAAGAAAGAGAATGTTGAATCTTACATCAAATCTGATCCTCCATGTTTGGAATTTTGAAAGTCTATTTCTCCCAATGGTTGGAAGAAGGATAAAATCGATACATTATATTTGGGCCTTGTCATATGCACAAGATCACACTAAGAAGTGATTTGGGGGATTATGTTAATGAGCTTCAGTAGGCACCCAACAGGTCTGCCTGCGTATCATATGTCTTGGGTTACAACTGTCATGGAGGCTCCCACAGTAATTATTTACTACTCTGGTAAGGGAAAAAAGTAGAGTAGCTATGGAAACTATGAGATTCAAAGAGGAGGAAGTACTGACACTTTTGAAAAATATAAAAGTGGATAAGTCTCCAGGTCCTGAGGATATTCCCTAGGACATTGAGGGAAGTTAGTGTAGAAATAGCAAGGGGCTATGACAGAAATATTTCAGATGTCATTAGAAACGGGAATAGTGCCGGAGGATTGGCGTACTGCGCATGTTGTTCCATTGTTTAAAAAGGATTCAAAGAATAAACCTAGCAATTATAGACCTGTTAGTTTGACGTCAGTGGTGGGCAAATTAATGGAAAGGATACTTAGAGATAATATATATACGCATCTGGATAAACAGGGTCTGATCAAGAGCAGTCAACATGGATTTGTGCCTGGAAGATCATGTTTGACAAACCTTCTTGAATTCTTTGAAGAGGTTACTAGGGAAATTGATGAGGGTAAAGCAGTGGATGTTGTGTATATGGATTTCAGTAAGGCCTTTGACAAGGTTCCCCATGGAAGGTTGGTTAAGAAGGTTCAATCTTTGGGTGTTAATGGCGGAGTAGCACGATGGATTCAACAGTGGCTGAATGGGAGATGCCAGAGAGTAATGGTGGATGGCTGTTTGTCAGGTTGGAAGCCGGTGACCAGTGGGGTGCCTCAGGGATCTGTGTTGGGTCCACTGTTGTTTGTCATGTACATCAATGATCTAGATGATGGGGTGGAAAATTGGATAAGTAAGTCTGCTGATGATACTAAGGTAGGGGTTGCTGTGGATAATGAAGTAGATTTTCAAAGTCTACGGAGAGATTTGGGCCATTTGGAAGAGTGGGCTGAAAGATGGCAGATGGAGTTTAATGCTGATAAGTGTGAGGTGCTACATCTTGGCAGGACAAATCAAAATAGGATGTACATGGTAAATGGTAGGGAATTGAGGAATGCTGTGGAACAGAGGGATCTAGGAATACTGTGCATAGTTCCCTGAAGGTGGAATTGCATGTAGATAGGTGGTAAAGAAAGCTTTTGATGTGCTGGCCTTTATAAATCAGAGCATTGAATATAGGGGTAGGGAAGTAATGTTAAAATTGTACAAGGCATTGGTAAGACCAATTTTGGAGTATGGTGTACAATTTTGGTCGCCTAATTATAGGAAGGATGTCGACAAAATAGAGAGAGTACAGAGGAGATTTACTAGAATGTTGACTGGGTTCCAGCAACTAAGTTGCAGAGAAAGGTTGAACAAGTTAGGTCTTTATTCTTTGGAGCGCAGAAGGTTAAGGGGGGACTTGATTGAAATGATTGAACTTTTAAAATGATGAAAGGGATAGACAGAGTTGACGTGGATAAGCTTTTCCCATTGAGGGTAGGGAAGATTCAAACAAGAGGGCATGACATGAGAATTAAGGGACAGAAGTTTAGGGGTAACATGAGGGGGAACTTCTTTACTCAGAGTGGTGGCTGTGTGGAATGATCTTCCTGCAGAAGTGGTGGAGGCAGGATCGATTTTAACATTTAAAAGTAAAGTGGATAGGTATATGGACGGGAAGGGAATGGAGGGGTATGGTCTGAGTGCAGGTAGATGGGACTAGGGGAAAATAAATGGTCGGCACAGACTGGAAGGGACGAGAAGGCCTGTTTCCGTGCTGTAATTGTTATATGGTTATATGGTTACCGTCCAAACCAAAGACATTACAATTGCAGGTCATGGGGAACAGAGAGAGAAATGGCAAGCTCCATTTTAACAAATCATGCTGCTGCCTGTGTGCAAGAAAGTCACATGTTCATGTCCTCCTCTTGAGGCATAGGCCTTATTGTTTACTGGGCATGTATTGGGCATGAGAAACTTCTAAAAGTGGAGAGGGCAGGACACAACTACAGCCTGCCATGTACTTTTACCATTTTTACGGCAGCAGATGTGGCATCTCAACTTTTGAGAACTTTTGTGACATTCCAAATTTGCCCCTAATTTACAATAAATTATATAATCTGGGGGGGGGGGGGGGGTCAGAGGGAGTGGGGGGAAGGGGGAGTTCAAACATAGAACACTGCTGCACAAAAACAGGCCCACAATCTCTTTGATGAACATTATGCCATTATCTATCTGCACATAGTCCATATCCATTCCCTGCATATCCATATGCCTGTCCAAAAGTCTCTTAAATGCCACTATCATATCTGTCTCAGCGCATTCTGGGCACTCACCACCCTCTGTACAAAAAACGTGCCCCACACATTGCCTATAAACTTTGCTATTCTCATCATAAAGCTATGCCCTCTAGTTTTTGATGTTTTCATCCTCGAAAAAAGTTTCTGACTGTCCACTGTGCCTCTCACGGTTTTATATCCTTCTATGAAGCCTCCTTGCAACCTCCAGCGTTCCAGAGAGAATAATCAGAGAGGTCTATCCAACCCCATTCTGGTAAACCTCCTCTTCAAATTTTCCAAAGCCTCCACATCTTTCCTGTAATGGGGCGACCATAACTGCATGCAATACTCCAAATTGCAGCCTAACCAAAGCTCTATAAAGCTGCATCATGATTTCCTGACTCATATACACAAAGCCCCAACTTATGAAAGCCTTAATATTAAACTTAATATGCCTTCTTTACCATGAGATAAGAATGTTATGAGAATTTTAAAAAATGGGTGGCAGATAGTTAACATGGGCATGGTGAATTTAAGGGCCTATTTCCATGCTGTTTCTCTCTGACTATGAATTAGCAGAAGTAGGTTCCTCAAATCTGCTGTGCCATTTAATAAGATTGTGGCTATTCTGATTGAAAGCTTGTTCCTGTGCACCTATGTTTTCTTTCACTCACTTATTAAAAATCTATCTTTCTCTACCTTAGAAATATTCAAAGACTGTCTCCATTGTCCTCCACAGTCTCCAAAGACTCACAAACCTCAGCGAAAGTCCAACCTTTTCAACCTAAGACAACTTAGCCATTCCAGGTGTTCTTTGCCTGGAAAACTTTAACATTCTTCCTTATATAAGGAAACCATTACTGAACTTAATATTCCAGATGTAGTCTCAATGTCGTGCCTAACTGCAGCATAAATTATAATTATAATATATATTATCACGACATTTAAAAGACATTTGGAGAGGCACATGGATATGAAAGGTTTAGAGTGATATGGGCCAAATGTGGGGAGGTGGGACTAGTGTAGATGGGCATCTTGGCAGGCATGAGCAAGTTAGGATGAAGGGCGTGTTTCCAAGCTGTGTGACTCTGTGCCCTCTAGTATTTAACATTGCCACTCTGGGAATAACATTCTCATTGTCTACTCTAACTACATCGCTTATCATTGTATAAATATAAAATTATGATTTCTTCATAGCAGATCTACCAACAGCCTCTAAACCTCCAGAAAAATAAATCCAAGATTGTCCAACATCTCCTTGTAAGCTAATAACCTCAATCCCAAGCAGCATCCTCTGTGTTCTTTTTCTTGGTGAATACTAATGCAGTGCAATTTAGATTCTGTGTCAATGAAAAAACTTATAGTTTAAATACTGTAAATCTGGTTATCGGGATATGATGCCATTGGTTCACCAATGTGTGCAGAGTTAATGTAATCATGGGATTCAAAGGAATCCATTTTATACTTTGATGGCTCAAAATCATAATCTAAATGTAGCTATGGTGGAATTTTGTTATTGAAAGATTAGCCATTTGGCTACGTAATCAGGACTGTTAAAGATAAGCCTGATTGCACACTCAGAGCAGTTTATTGAGACTGTTGAGTAGATTTAATTTTTTGAAGACATTTATCATTTTACAAGTAGCTTTGTCATATGATGGTTAATTATTCGTGGTGCAACGTCCATAATTTATGCAAATTCTTCCTTTTTAGTCATTGAAACATTACTTTTATTGACCAGCAAACTACAAATTAACCCACTTTTAACTTGAAATTCATTTCTAAAGAAGAATATGTTCCTTTCAGTATCTTTCCTCAAAATTTACACAGTGGTTGTACATTTGACACTTATTAGTTGCAATTAAACAGACAGATTGAGCATACTGGTAAATGAAATAAGTTGCTCTGAAACATTCCATCTTGTTCTAATTTATAGCTGCAAATGATTAATGGAAATATGTATCAGTTGACAAAACCATTTCACAGCTAAGATGATCAGATTTATTACCTTAATTAGAGTTTCTTCATCGTAGCAGAAGTGTAGCAATTGTACATTCCAGGGCCCAAGAGTGGTTAGTGTGGAAAATGCACCCCCTTGTGGTTAGGATTTGTAATAAATATGTTACTGCAAATCTGCTCTGGATGATTCTGAACTAATTGTGACATTTTTCTGTACGTTTTGCCTTAATGTGTGCACACCTTTAGCCAAACGACAATTACCGTCAGCAAATGTTTTTTTTAATATAATAATGCATATACTTGTAACACTGCACAAGTGCTTATATTTGCAACTTTTTTTGAAACATCTGCGGCTTGAAAGCAAAGGAATATGATAAATATTTATCAGCCACATCCTTACTGCATTTAGTTCAATGTGTAGAAGCAGAAATCTTTCTTTGCATAATATTTCCCAATATCACTTGAAAAAAATGGTGGCCTGTATGCCTCTTGCAGCAGTCTTATGCTGACCCAACATGTTGAAAGATGACAATACAACAGATGCAGGTGTCTGATTTCCAGCATGCTAAGTTATTGACAGAAAAATGTTGCAAGGTAAACCTGCCCTCCTGCTCATGAATGGAGTGGACAAAAACTGTGGAGAAAGCACCAATCTGTTTTTTGTTCACAAGAGTAGAAATCAAGTAGGTTGGTTGTTCATCGTAAAATGGTTTGTGAGGTCTACTTTCACGTTTGTTAAGTTTTATTGTCCTTCCTACATTAATTCTCTTACTAATGGAAATCAATCTCCTTTGTTTAGTATTGAATAAAGGCCAATGTGTAACAAAATACTATCGCTGGCTGCAGAAAAATGGAGGCTATATTTGGATCCAGTCCTGTGCCACTATTACAATCAATGCAAAAAATGGCAATGAGAAAAATGTTATCTGGGTCAATTACCTTCTGAGGTAAGAAAATACAGTCATGCCAAGCAATAATATTTGATGCTCAGTATCTAAAAAATCCGTACAACAGGTTCCTTCAGTATCAGTTTTAGATTCATTGGGCACAAATATTGATGTATTTACTGCAGTTATTGCTCATGTTTTTACACATGCAATTCACGTATTTATTAAGTTACTCATGTCTCAAAATATTCATTTACATCAACCCTTCTATCTGGACTAAATTAAACTATTTTTACCAAAAAAATCATGGTAACTTAACAAAAATCCCCTTGAGAAACTGGAGATATGAAGCAACCATTTCATTCTGCAAAATAAAATGTATAAAAGTAACATGAAACTATGTACCACTAGACTATGGAATCAGTTAATCTATTGCAATCACTCTACTTACTGATAGCCAGTCATGGAACATAAAAAAAACAAGAAACTAGGAGAACCAATCCAGCATCTGGACTGGCATTTTTATATATGCAACAACATTTGTCACAATGTACAATTGTAAAAAATTGTAACAATCAAATCACTATTCCACTGCCATGTGGCAGCGTTTTGTTAACATTAGTTTAATCACAAGATACTGCCTAGTTACGAACAAAGCATATTAAGAGAGTATAAAGTACAATGTCCCCATTTGGAAACTATATGTTTAATATATTTCTCAGGTTTCAAAAGGGAAAATAAGAATGTAATTAATATCTTAAATTTATATTTTTATAATTATATTTTAAACTTCAGTTATGATGAACATACAGAATATAGAAGGCCATGTCAAGTTTGTGTTTCTACTTTCTCTTACTATTTACAGCTTTTGCCTATAATGGAAAGGTAATTTAGAATATTTCACACTGCCCTTTCAGGACCAACCCAAATGCCCAACAGGAAATCCAAACTTTAATTGCCATCTTTGATTATAATTCAACCACCCTTGACTAACGTTTTATCCAGTCTTTATCACGATCAATAGATACAGTTCTCTGTGTCAGTGGAGTGTCTGATTTAAGTGCCAGGGAAATTGAGCAAAAGCAACTAGGCATTACAAACACATGTCCCTTGTTTGCCAATCAGAGAGTAACACTGATGGCAACAAGAAATGCACAACCATTTCCCTCTCAAGCAGAAGGAGGTTGCACTATATCTGAGTTCATCAGACAAAGGAGGAGAATGTGGATGATTTGAAGCTGAATAAACTCAAAGAATAGGATGGTGTGTTATAAACAATATTTTAATGCTGTAAGCACAGTAAAATTTCCTGTTTTCACTTTTGACATTTGTGAATAAATTGAGGCCACTTCCACTCATCATACCTTGATCTGTGGATCATATGGGTATACCTTGTGATGGGGACTCAGCTGCTGAAATTGACATGAACTGATAAATTACAAGAGGTCAAATTAAACTAATGTGGTGAGATAGGATACTTGGCTACTGAACAATATGTTCTCGATTGTGACCAAGCGATTAAGAAATGCAAAATAGAAATCAGTAACTTACCAGAAAGAAAAGAGGAAGATACACATAAACATTGAAAATAGGTGCAGGAGTCGGCCCTTTGAGACCACCATCAATATGATCATGCCTTATCATCCTAAATCAGTACCCCATTCCTGATTTCTCCCCATATTCTTTGATTCCGTTAGCCCTAAGAGCTATATCTAACTCTCTCTTGAAAGCATCCAGTGAATTAGCCTCCACTGCCTTCTGTGGCAGAGAAAATCAGTGGATATTAAATGTAGATCTGTTTTACATCGCTCTAAGACATTGCTTATTGAGAAACAGAAACAGCCTACAATGAGTTAGACTGTTGGGGTGTGTTCAGCAGCAAAATATACTCCTCTAGTATCTTTGTTCAGCAGTAAGATGTTCTGATCATTATCTTCTCAATGTTACAAAATAAAGAATGAAATGGCAGTTGCAAATCTAATGCACACAAATGCTAGTCTCATCTTAAAAGCAGATCCAAGTGTATATCTGGTCCTTCCTTTAATTCAGATATCCAAAGTCAAGCTTCCATATAAACGATAATCTGGAGATCAGAATCTTTTTTTTAACTAGTGAAATTTAAATCTGAATACAAATTACATTTATTGGTGAAGATACAAACAGCTGGAGTAGCTTAGCGGGTCAGGCAGGATCTCAGGAGAACAAAGATAGGCAAGATTTCAGGTTGAGAATCTTCTTTTCCTCATATCTACCCCATGACCATGATCCCACAGTCGAACTGTTATTCAAATTTCTACATTACATTTATTGGGATATCTATAAACAGAATAACCAGGTGATTATTCAGATAAATTTATTTGGACTAAGGTTTGCCAGTCAAGAATAGGATTAATACAAATTGGGAGAAAGACAAATAGAAACATGTTTATTTCCAATTGAAGCCAGTTTCGTATCTGGTGAACTCCACGTATGTATACCATATGCATTGATCACTCAGGATAAATTAAACAAATTACACAGCCTGCACAGAAATGTGTGTGCAAAAAAAAGTTTGTAAAAACATTCCAGGTATACCATACTTTTGGTCAGAATCTGACATGTCTGTTGCTTCACACTATTGAATAGTGTGACACAGCTGGTAGAGCTGCTACCTCACAGCACTAATGACCTGGGATCCATCCTGCCCTTGAGTGCTGGCTGTGTGGAGTTTGCATGTTCTCCCAAGTGGGTTTCCTCTGGGTTCCTCCTACATCTCAAACATGTGCCGGTTTGGAAGTCAATAGGTTGATTGGCTTCAGTAAACTGCCCCTCATGTGTCAGGAATGGATACAAAATGAGATAACAAAGAACCAGTGTGAACGGGTGATCAGTGGTCAGTGTGCGATCGGTGGGCCAACGGGCCTGTTTCCAGGCTCTGTGTCTAAACTAAACTAAAAACAATCCAATCCATTCAATAGATCAATATCAGCATTTAGGCATTGCACAATGTTCTGCTTACAGCACTTCATCTAACCCCTTCAATTTATATGTTAATTCTTTTCTCTATCCTGTGTTTAAATAGGTTCCTTTTAAATGTATCCTTAATATTAATCTCAGAAATTCCATGTGGTAGTGAGCTCAACATTCTTCACACTCGCTAAGTAAAGATGTTTCTATTAAATTAGTTTTTGGTCACTATCTTGCATTGCCTGAACTTTCTTTTCAAACTTACAAAATCCTTAAGAAGTTGGACAGGCTAGATGCACGAAGATTGTTCCCAATGTTGGGGAAGTCCAGGACAAGGGGTCACAGTTTAAGGATAAGGGGGAAATCTTTTAGGACCGAGATGAGAAAAACATTTTTCACACAGAGAGTGGTGAATTTCTGGAATTCTCTGCCACAGAAGGTAGTTGAGGCCAGTTCGTTGGCTATATTTAAGAGGGAGTTAGATGTGGTCCTGGTGGCTAAAGGGATCAGGGGGTATGGAGAGAAGGCAGGTAAGGGATACTGAGTTGGATGATCAGCCATAATCATATTGAATGGCGGTGCAGGCTCGAAGGGCCGAATGGCCTATTCCTGCACCTATTTTCTATGTTTTTATGTTTCTTTTAGTCTTCTACATGTTGGTAGAGCCGCTGCCTCACAATGACATGGACCTGGGTTCAAACCTGACCTTTGGCACTGTCTTTGTGGAGTTTGCACAATCTCCCTGTGATTCTGTGGGTGTTCTCCAGGTGGCCTGGTTTATTCCCACATCACAAACACATGTAGGTTTGCAGGTTAATGAGCCTCTGTAAATTGCTTCCAGCATGTAGGGGGTTGATGCGAAAGTGGGATAACATCGAACTAGTGTGAACGGGCAATCGATGGTCAGCATGGACTCGGTGGGCTGAAGGGCCCATTTCCATAGAGTATCTTTCAATCAATTAATCCATTTTTTAACAAAGGATTAAGATCAAAACAGCTAAGATCCATTATTGCAGTGCTTTTATTGGGTGATTATTTTCATTCAAATAGATAAACTACCAAAGATATTACAAGCAAATATGAGGAATACAGCAAATAATATTATATTTAAATATATTTGCTTTTGTGATAGATTAGACAATACACAATAGGTTTAGGAGTAGGCCATTCAGCCCTTTGAGCCAGCACCACCATTCAATGTGATCATGGCTGATCATCCCCAATCAGTACCCCATTCCTGCCTTCTCCCCATATCCCCTGACTCCGCTATCTAGCTCTCTTGAAAGTATCCAGAGAACCGGCCTCCACCACCCTCTGAGGCAAAGAATTCCACAGACTCACAACTCTCTCTGTGAAAAAGTGTTTCCTCATCTCCATTCTATATGGCTTACCCCTTATTCTTAAACTGTGGCCCCTGGTTCTGGACTCCCCCAACATCGGGAACATGTTTCCTGCCTCTAGCGTGTCAAAGCCCTTAACAATGTTATATTTTTCAATGAGATCCCCTCTCATCTAAATTCCAGAATATACAAACCCAGCCGCTCCATTCTCTCAGCATATGACAGTCCCGCCATCACGGGAATTAACCTTGTAAACCTACGCTGGGACCAAAACTGCACACAATACTGCAGGTGTGGTCTCACTAGGGCCCTGTACAACTGCAGAAGGACCTCTTTGCTCCTATACCCAACTCCTCTTGTTATGAAGGGCAACATGCCATTCGCTTTCTTTGCTGCCTGCTGTACATGCATGCTTACTTTCATTGACTGATGAACAAGGACCCCCAGATCCCGTTGTACTTCCCCTTTTCCCAACTTGATGCCATTTAGATGTTAACCTTCCTGTTTTTGCTACCAAAGTGGATAACCTCACATTTATCCACATTAAACTAAATCTGCCATGCATCTGCTCACTCCCCCAACCTGTCCAAGTCACCCTGCATTCACATAGCATCCTCCTCACAGTTCACACTGCCACCCACCTTTGTGTCATCTGCAAATTTGCCAATGTTACTTTGAATCCCTTCATCAAAATCATTGATGTATATCGTAAATAGCTGCGGTCACACCACGAGCCTTGCGGTACCCCACTAGTCACTGCCTGCCTTTCTGAAAGGAACCCGTTAATCCTTACTCTTTGTTTCCTGTCTGCCAACCAATTTTCTATCCATGTAAACACTCTACCCCAAATACCATGTGCCCTAATTTTTCCCACTAATCACCTGTATGGGATCTTATCAAATGTTTTCTGAACCTCCAGGTACACTACATCCACTGGCTCTCCCTTGTCCATTTTCCTAGTTACATCCTCAAAAAATTCCAGAAGTTTAGTCAAGCATGATTTCCCTTTCATAAACCCATGCTGACGCGGACTGATCCTGTTACTGCTGTCCAAATGTGCCGCTATTTCATCTTTTATGATTGACTCCAGCATCTTCCCCAACAACCGATGTCAGACTAACTCGTCTATAATTCCCTGTTTTCTCTCTCCGGCCTTTCTTAAAAAGTGGGATAACAAAAGTGGGACAGAAAGCAAAAATATTGCATTTATGCTTTGTTATCCCCAGACTTCCCATTGGATCTTTCAGCAAATTAATTACTTTGAAATGTGGGTAACATTGTAATTTATTAACACAGGTAGATTTTATCCTTGAGATGACCATGAATTGAAACAAAGAAACTCTGCTGGATTAGAACATTTAAAATTGCTTTGGAGTAATTGGTGAAAGGATAGTAAAGGGAGCACTGAAGGCAATTGTCTTGGGTAAAATCCAAACAGTTTCTAACAGAAGTAATAACACATAAATTTGCAGCAGTGGATTGATTTTGTTCTGACATTCAGCATTCCCATATGGATTAAAACGAAACTGATTCTTTGCTGGTTTATTTTAAAATGATTAAAATGAAATTTTCATTTATTACTTCTGAAACTGAACATGTTAACTGAGTGCAAATTTACTTTAGAGCACTGTTGCTTCAAGTCATGCATACTGCTTGAAATGAGCCAAATATGAACACCCAGGAGACATTCAGACTATTATTTAACTGGCGTTAGTAAAAATACATTTCTTTACTCATTGTGTTTTATGGTAGGAAGTGCCAGACACTATTTTATTGAGCTTCATGTCACCCACCGATGAAGAGATATGCATTTTGATGAGATGGACTTGTCTGTTTATAAAGCTCTGTCAACTGCATTTTGATTTTCCTTTGAAATGTTCTGTATTATCATAATAAAGGATGGCAATAAGACTGTTGCAAGTAAGAATGTTTACTGGTGTTATACAATGTTATAAGGACGGGCCTATCCTATTTAGTAAACTTAAAGAATAGTCATCCACCCTGCTTCTGAAAGAATGAAGAATGCCACATCCTCTAACAGGATATCTTTCAACCTCAACTGCCTCAGTAGGATCCCTACCTGCTCTTCATTCCTCCAGAAGATTCTCCCCACCAATCACAACAAAGCATTGTTCCAATATTTTTCTTTTATTTATTTTTCTTGGGCTATCTGTCTCAGCACCCTATTTTTTTTTCCTTCTTATCACATCGTCCTCAACTCCCTCTGTACCACACCAACTCACTCATGACTTTATCTTCCTCATTCATGTGCACTTAGATTAATTTGTGAAGGGTAGCCTTTGGGAAGGAAGAGTTAATAATAAGTGGCAGCACTTGATACCTCTGGGAACAGGGAGTAAGATAACAGTGGGATAGAAGCTGTTCTTAAGTCTGAGCATTCAAGTCCCCAGGTTATAGGGAGACCTGGTAGAAGTATATAAAATTAAAAGAGACTTAAGTAGGGTAGGCAGTCCAAACCTTTTTCCTGATTGAAATATCAAATATAAGAGGGTGTGGCTTTAATGTTTAACGGAGATTTACAGGGTCAATTATTTATAAGGGTTGTAAGTGCCTGGAACATGCTACGGAGACAGATACAATAGTGGCATTTAAGAGACATTTGGATAAGTACATGGATATGCTGGCAATGACGGAATATGGATTAAGTGCAGACAGATAAGAGTTGGTCTTGGCATCAAGTTAGGCACAGTCATTATGGGCCAAACGGCCTGTTCCAAAGTTATACTGTTCTATTTATCTCCTTTTCCTTCTCCCAGAAGGTGGAAGAGAGAAATGGGAATGGCCAGGTGACGGGCAAACATGACAATACTTTCAGCCTTCCTGATGCAATGTACCGTGAAGATGGACTGGATAGAAGGAATTGACAAGCCTGTGATGGACAGGGCTGTGCTCATCACTCTCTGCTGGGGCAGGCAGTCAGGAGCAGAGCAGTTGCCATACCAGGCTGAGATTCATCCCATCAGAATACTTTCTATTGTGCATCTGCAGAATTTTGAGTAAATCTTGACGGGCATGTCGAAATTTCTCAGATGCCTAGGAAAGTGTGAAGGGACCAGGTTAGTTTGTTGGTAATATGGATACTTAGGAATTTGAAGCTGTCAGCCATCTCTACAGCAGCAAGACGATAAGGACAGGGTTGTGTTCCCCCCTTCACGTTTCTTAGAACAACCTACTCTTTTAACTTGATGTTAAGGCCTAGGTTACTGCACTGACACCAGGATGCCAGATTCTCAATCTCGTTCTTGTACTTTATCTCATCGTTCTTGTAGATCTGGTTAATGGCAGTGGTGTTATTGGTATGTACTTGGCCATAGAATCATAGGTGTTCAGGGAATAGAGCCAGGAACTGAACACACAACTATGAGGAGCACCATCATTGAGGGTCAAAGTAGAGGAAATGTTATAACCAATTCCAACTGACCGAGGCCTGCCAGTCCAGAAGCCAGTTGCAGATAAAGCCCCCCAATTCCAAGGTCCAGAGGTATAGGAATGAGCATATTCTGTGTTATGGCGGTGAAGGCTGAGCTGCAATAAAAACATCCTGACATAATGTTCTAATTATCAAAGGAGAGCCAGGGCTGAATGTGGTGCAAGGGAGATGGTGTCCTCTGTAGATTTCCTGCACCATAAATAGAAACAAACCTACTGGTGGCTCAGTGTAAAAAGCAGACAAAACAAACTGATTTGTGATGTCACTGCCAGAGTAATGTATGCCATGTGACTTCCATCCAGTTAATCAGTTGTGCACTGTCCCTGGTGCACATACATTCTTTCAGACCTCTCTGTTTTTGCTTTGTCAGAGGTGTGGAAAACACTGGGTATGGGAATATGCCTAATTTCCCCAGGGCAAACAATATGAATTACAGAGGTTCCTCTGAACGTAGTTTTGTATAACTAAGTAGCAATCTAGTCTTACTCTGAAACCATGGCTTTCTCTTCCTCTCATTTGGGATGTAGGAATTGCAAGCAAAGCAGACCACACATTGCCCATCCCAGTTGGTAGTTTGTTTTATTTATTTTCTGCCAGTGCATCCACAACTCTGATTGGTCGCGAGTTCCTAGGTTTTGACCCAATGTCAATATACACCAGGGAGAGGACTTTCCTTTGAATTTCTGGTTGGCGGAAGTCATGCATCAGGAAGGAATGAGAAAAAGACTCATTATGATTTGTTGTAGTGCATTGATGGATGGTGCACATGACAAGATGGTGTCTTGGGAGAATGACTTTGTCTGGTACAGTGTCAAGTTTCTTAAAGATTTCTGAAATTGCATCCACCGTGGAAATCTTGACTTGTGCTTTGGATGTAACAGAAATGCTTTGAGGAATTGGGGATGATCCATTTCCTGCAGAATACCAGTCTCCGGTGGGGAACTTGGCAATGGTGTTGTCCTCTTTTAAATGTGGTCATTGGCGGGCACTCTGGAAGTGGAAATATGATTTACCAGCTATCAGTCCAGCCATGACTATTGTTCAGCTCTTGCTGCAGCTGGAGCTAAACACTGTAATCATGATCATACCTGACCTGATGGGGAGTGAGCGATTGATGAACCATCTCAAGGTGGTTAGCCTGAAACAATTCCTCTGGTAAGTATCCAGTGACTATGAAGTTTGGTTTCCAACTACAATAACCATTTTCATTTGTTCCTATTATCTCTCCAAGTGCCCCTTAACCAGTTCTACTTAAATTAAATATCACGGAGATGAATTTATAGTCACAATGCCTCCATATCTTTCCAAACAACGTTCTGAAATGTTAGCTTTATATTTCTCCCTGCCTTCCAGCCCTTTTTTTAATTTCAGATATCCAACATCTGTAATGTTTTCTGGAAAAGTGCTCAAAAGGCAAGGCACTTTATTGTGTTACCTATAGAAATTTAAATTATTTGTGATGAAGTGAACATTTGAATAAAATTACAAAAGCAAACAAAAATAGCAAATGTTGGAAATTTGAATTAAAATCTCAGCAGGCCAGGCAGCATTTGTGGAGGCAGAAACAGAGTTAATGTTTCAGGTCGATGACCTTTCATTATTTTGTCACCTGAATTAAACTGTTATTTTTATTTGTCTGGAGAAGAATCTCTCAATATCTTGAATAATGTGTTTTAGTTATTTTTCTTTAATGCGAGAAAATAACAAATATTTCGACCCTGAAAGGATATTTGACAATTGGTGTAGACAGAGTGTAATGTAAATGTTATTTTTCTAGCGACTTTGAACATAAGGACATCCCGATGGATATTGCACAGCTTCCTAATCTTCCCGAGAAAACCTCTGAATCGTCTGAGACTTCTGACTCGGAATCTGATTCTAAAGAAAACTCAGGTATTACTAGTAACATTAAATCCAGCACTAGCTTTTTCTGCCAAATCTAAATGTTTTTGCGGATCAAAATTCTTTGTGTATTTTTCCTACAGCTTATTTGCATTGCCATTATTTATGGTCGACAAATATTTCAAAACAAGTTAATGACAACAAAATGCAAAACATGCAAATACAAGTCAAAGGGTACTGCTATCTCTGTTTACCAGAAGCATATATTTGAGTATCCGAATATGTACCATATCCTCTGGGATGGATCATAACATTGACATGAATAGATTACAAATTAATAGGTTGATGTTGCATGTATGACAGATCATTTGTAAGGACACCAGCTACTTACAGGTGTCTTTCGCTATTACTTTAGTTATCTCTGCACTAGTTTGATTATTCTCAAACAAGTAAATTTAATTCTATCAATTTCTGAAGTTTGATCCAGGCTCTATGTAATTCTGCGGTGTAACTACGAGCATGCCAACCACAGGACTTCACGATATTGTAGGCTGCAGTCCAGTAGATAAACCTCATGACCTGGAACTTGCCATGTGGGCCCGGTGCTTGCACTTTCTGTTACCAGCCTCAGATCCGTAAAAGTGAACTTGCTGCTTGAGAGCCCTGTGTTGAGGCCTTAATGTAACTGGGTTAGACAAGCAAGCCAAAAAATTACCCACCCACAGACAGGATGAGAAAGCCAGTAACAAAAGGTAAATCCACACATACACATTATCACCCATCAAAGCTTTCAAGCTTTTGCAATGTTCCTAAATATCACCCCTGACAGAAGCATACTAAAACTATTAACAATGAAGACAACAGGAAAAAATAATGTAACTTTAACATGTTAAATAAATCTTCTTCTTGCGTATGGCGTGCACAGCCTAAAGTTGTAAGATAACTTGTTCTGTTAGATCTTCTGTTTGTGCATGTCTGGTTAATGGCATTCGTCGAAACAGGATGGACCACGTGAAGGTTGCAATCTCCCACCCCGTTAAATAAATAAGACACGGCTGCAAACATTACTGATTGAAAATAAATAATTTACCTAATTCTTATCTATCTTTCTTGCTGCTTTAAAAATTTCCATTGAAATGAATGGATTTGTGCATCTTGGATCAGGTCCAACCTGGAACCAGTTCTCTGAGCAGATTCCCCAAGTATGCAGTTCAGCAAATTTGTACACTTTGCACCTGCTGGTGGCTGGGATTCACCGAACACCAAATTAGTTTTCCTAGTTTGCATGTGCATGTGCCAAAGTCCTGCACTGGCTTGTATTTCCCTGGGTAAATGCCAGGTATTTACCATAAAACTGCCAGCATTTCGGAGAAATTGACAGCTCAATGCTCCAGAGATTAATTCGGTGTCACAATTTGTGGCATTTATGTCCCTTTTTCACAGCAAAGAGCTTGTTAGAGGGAATCACACAGAATTGGTGAAACAATAACGGTGTCTTGCAGGGATTTCACTGAGAGCCTTGGATTAAAATCAAAGCATTATTAATTAAGCATTGAGTCCATATTATTCCTTCCTGTAACACTTGCCATCTCATCCATCATCTTGTCTGTGGCTTCAATGGACTCATCTCTCGGCCTGCTCCCCAAACCAGCAGTACTTAGATAGCATTGAGGGTACATGTAGATCCTTTTCTGAAGTTGAGGTATACCTCGCCAGATTATCAAATTACCTGACATACAGTAATTTCAAACTGATTTCACAAATTGAATACCTTTATCTGTGAGCAATGTAGATCTTGCCTGTGTGCCACTGTTGATAAATTCATCTTTTAACCTAATGAAGGCAGTGCAGCAGGAAGCACCGGGTGCAATAATGGAAGTTGTACCGTTGGTACTAGTAGAACAAAGAACCAGAACAATGCAGCACAGGAACAGGCCCTTTGGTCCACATTGTCTTTGCTGAATAGGATGTTAAGACCATATCTTATCTACCTGCACATAATCCATATCCCTCCCTTCCATACATATTCATATGCCTATCCAAATGTCTCTAAAATGCCATTATCGCACCACCCCTGGCAGTGCGTTCCAGGCACTCACCTCTCTGTGTGCAAAAATCTAGCCCCACACTTCTCTTTTAAACTTTATCGCTCACACCTTAAAACTAAGCCTTCTAGTATTTAATTTTTTTCATCCTGTGATGAAGGTTCTGACTGTCCTCCATATCCGGGTCTCATAATTTTATATACTACTATCAGGTCACCCCACAATCTCCAGCACTCCCCAGAGAAAATGATCCAACTCTGTCCAACCTCTCTATATAGCTAATACCTCCTAACCCAGGAATTATTCTGGGAAACGTCCCCACACCCTTTCCAAAGCCTCCACACCCTTCCTGTAATGTGATCAGATACATCTATCCATGATGGTGCCCTGAGCATTCCAACTCTTTGCGTGTCAGGCCCAGAAAAGGATCTACTATCATCCATTACAATCAATCCACTCTTTTAAATCTTTATTTCAATAACAGTACTAAATGTTGTACCCTTTACCTTTATCTGTGCACGATGGTGGCTTGATTGTATTCATGTATAGTCTTTTCTTTGATTGGATAGCATGCAAACAAACGTTTTCACCGTACCTAGGTGCACGATACAATAATAAACTAAGTAGTAATAGTGAGCAATATTAATAGGACTGTTTTGGCTACAATATCTAATTCATATGGCAGTCAGATAATTTTAGCTGCATCACCAATATTGAATAACCTCCTGAAATAGTAACCAAGGAATGACTCTGCCAGTTATTCTTCCAATAACTGCCTTTTCTGAGACTATCATACATAAATAATGGCAGATATTGATTACAACTAATAACAGTGCTCATTATGAAAGTAGGGAGGTTAATTGCCACAATTTCTCTCACTGCCACTGCAGAGAAACTGAATGTAGGTAATGGTTGCATGTTTTATTCATATAATCATACAGCACGGAAACAAGTCCTTTAGCCCAACATTCATGTCAACCAAAATTTCCTATCTAATCTGGTCCCATTTCCCCAAATGTGTATTTTAAAGCCTGTGATAGACATTATAACTCTGGGGAATCATAGAGTTCACTTGAAGCTAAAAGTCCTACACCACACAACATACATAGCACACGTAATGGTACTTAAATCCACTGTTACTTTATGACTGATCTCATTTGCACTTCAGTTATTAATTACATTTCCTACAACTTCTACAATTCTCCATTCTCTGAGTAAAGAAGTTTCACCTGAATTCTTCCTTGGTTCTATCAATGATTTATATTTTTGACCTATTATTGTACATCAGCCTCTTTTAATTGATTTCTCTTGGGGGGACAGAGTTAAATAAAGGAGCACAATGCAGAAGTTTAACCTTCGGAAGCTTTGGTTCCATGAGTATTTTTGACCAAATGTAAGGTAATATCTGCAGCCAAAATGTCTGAATAAATGAAAAGGAATGAGCCATTGAAGGAAACCAAGCAATTCACCATAGAGAATTTAATGTAAAAATGTTTTGAGTTGAAACAGAAAAACTCGGTGCAGAGGTTTCATAAATTTATCCTTTGCGATGTGGATGAATATATTTCCGCAAATGTTGCATTTATAGATTGATTTGAAATTGATCATTTTAAAGATTGCAGGTGTACATCATTTTACATTTGTTATTCTGCTCCTCACTAAAAAAACTCGCATTGTGGATAGTAGTAGAATAAGCCGATGCAATTGTATGACCCTTTTTAATTGGAGAATTTGCAGATTTTAGCCTGCTGTGGCAATGACCCTTCTTTTAGCTAGAATCCTGAAGCACGTAGCAGCGTACCCCTCTTTTCCCTTTTGCCAGTGAGTTGCAGGCACCAGATGTAAAACCCTGCTGAATTTTGGCACTTCTAGACAGATATGAAATTGTCCCCATCCACAAACCGGAAGATATGTTTGGGAACTGACAATGTGAAAGGTATTAGAGCCTTAAATCAGACAGGCAAACATTACCAAGATTATTTTGTGGGCCATTGAAAAATGACTCATGGTAATGTTGCCTGTTATAGGCTGTGGGCCGAAGTGCTTTTACGTTTCATTTCGTGACCCAAATCACGTATCTACCTGTATTTACATGTTGTGTAAAAATATTATAGAAATCATACCTGAAACTCGTCAAGAACAAAACCTGCACATATTTTTAAAATATGAGAAAAACCTCAAATATTCCGAGTAGTAATTGTCGAATCAATGCACTTTTGACATTGCGTCGGACGTCAATTGACGAATCACGCGCTTTGTTTCATGGTAGCTAGGCAGCGAGCACTCTGGGATCATGGCTGCCTCCTAATTACACCAAAACAATAGCAAGGTTTCGAAGGAATAAAGGTAACAAGGTTCAAGGTTCAAGGTTAGTTTATTTGTCACATACACCAATTGGTGTAGTGAAATGCTTCTTGCCATGCAGCACATAAAATAAAGAATACAGCCACACACTAATAAAGAGATTTAAACATAAAAACATCCCCCCACAATGGTTCCCATTATGAGGGAAGGCACAATGTCCAGTCCCCAACCCATGTTCACCCATAGTCAGGCATATTGAGGCCTCCATAGTTGCCTTCACGGAGGCCCGATGTTCCAGGCCGTTCTCACCGGGTGACGGTGCTCCGACGTCGGGAGAATCCTCTCAGCGGCTTGGGACACCCGGAACGGCCGCTTCCTACTGGAGTCCACGGCTTCCGAAGCCGACAAGGCCGCGCTGAATGGAGCTCCCCCACTGGCTCCCGATGTTAAAGTTCAGCGCCGCCGCCCGCAGCTGGCCGCTCCACAGACCCGCGGCGCCGCGATACCGCTAACGCTAACGTTGCTGATAATTTTGTTTTACAATTGATGTATCTTTGTAAAGTTATGATGTGAACTGTTAAATAAAAATGATA
The DNA here is from genome assembly GCA_963514005.1 of Raja brachyura. The sequence goes on along the minus strand of OY740789.1, from coordinate 44,730,992 downwards.
AATGATAAATTATTATCTGTATGGTGGCCAATAAGGAAAAGGGGAGATGCAACGAGACCTGGGTGTCATGATACACCAGTCATTGAAAGTAGGCATGCAGGTGCCAGGGCTACTGATTCCTGGGATGGCAGGACTTTCATATGAAGAAAGACTGGATAGACTCGACTTGTACTCGCTAGAATTTAGAAGATTGAGGGGGGATCTTATAGAAACTTACAAAATTCTTAAGGGGTTGGACAGGCTAGATGCAGGAACATTGTTCCCGATGTTGGGGAGGTCCAGAACAAGGGGTCACAGTTTAAGGATAAGGGGGAAGTCTATTAGGACCAAGATGATAATTTTTTTTTTCACACAGAGAGTGGTGAATCTGTGGAATTCTCTGCCACAGAAAGTAGTTGAGGCTATATTTAAGAGGGAGTTAGATGTGGCCCTTGTGGCTAAAGGGATCAGGGGGGTATGGAAAGAAAGCAGGTACAGGATACTGAGTTGGATGATCATATTGAATGGCGGTGCTGGCTCGAAGGACAGAATGGCCTACTCCTGCACCTATTTTCTATGTTACTATGTTTCTATAAATATGTAGAGCTAGGATTAGGATTAGGGTCAGTCAGTCCGTCGGTCGGTCGGGCTGTCGTTAGGATTAGGGCTAGGATTAGGGTCAGTCAGTCGGTCGGTAGGCCAGTGGGTGCTGCGAAGGATCGATCGGGATGTCAGTAGGCCGGTGAGTGCTGTGACCGGTCGATCGAGTTGTCGGTTGGCCAGTGAGTGCTGCAAAGGATCGGTCGGGCTGTCGGTAGGCCGGTGGATGCTGTGAGGGGTTGGTCGGGCTGTCAGCCAGTCGGTGTTGCAGCGAGCGTGCGGGCCGACTGACGGAGCCAGCGCTATGGGGGTGCTGAAGACGGCCCGGGCGGCGTGCAGGGCAGTGCTGTTCGCCACCATCATCACCATGATAATCCAGAAGGGCGTGCTGGCCGAGGAGGACGTGCTGAGCGGCCACACGTATGGAGCCCACAGCCGGTTCCAAAGCAGCTCCAGCTCCAGCTGTGGGCAGCTCTGGAAGAAGGGCGAGTTAGGGTTAGGGTTCGGCATTTTCCTGTCAGTGGAAGATGCCTTAACCTTCCCCCAGCCTGGCACTGCCCCAGTCTCACTATGGCCTTGACCCCCACTCTGCCCACTGGCAGTCAGTGGGGTTCAGTAAATGGCGGAACGCACAGGATCTGCCCTCACCCATTAATTAGGCTGGTTCAGGAGCCGGTGAAACCCGGGACCTCTGCAGCAGCCTTACTCAACATACACACTCACAACTATATTCATTACATTATTTTTATATAACTCCAGTCATTCACACACACATATATATATATATATATATATATGTGTGTGTGTGTGTGTGTGTCTGTGTGTGGTATAATAATATATGGTTTAAATAGACCACAGCGCGGAATTAGGCTCCCCATAGAGTAATATGAGCATTGAGCACTAGATGGCACTTACTTTTTTGATCTAATTTTCTAATTAGCTTAATTAATTAGTGTGCAACCTTTGACAATGACGAGTTATGAATTCCTTCTCAATTATATTTTATCTAAATCTGTGCCAAATTTCAAGTAGATACCAGACATGGGTCATGAAAGTTAAATTCTAGACACATTTTCGATGCTCGGCCCACAGCTTATTAGAAGGTAAATGTATATTTGCATTCTGCACTTTGAGCAAAGTCAATCACTTCTGGTTTACTTTACAAATATATTTTTTAAATGGGAACTTAGATAAGTTCCCATTTTAAAGGGCCTTTGATACCCTTTGACATCTGCTGCGCCTGTGTTTCAACATTGAATGCATGAATAAATTTACAAATTGAAAATCTGGTCATAACTGGCCAGCAGTATTAAATTCAGCAAAAAGTATAAACAGATATAAAAATAACCGAGATACAAGGGACTGCAGATGTCGGAATCTTGAGTAAAACACAAAGTGCAAGAGGAACTCAGCAGGCCAGGCAACATCTTTGGAGGGAATGGACAGGCGATGTTCCATGTCTGCACAGGGGCCCCGACCCAAAATGTCACCTGTCCATGCCCCTCAGAGATACAGCTGACCAGCTGAGTTACTTCCACACTTTGTGTTTGACCAATAAGAATGATTGATTTGTGTAGGAAAGAACTGCAGATGCTGGTTTAAATTGAAGGTAGACACAAAATGCTGGAGAGAAGGTGTGGGTGATGTTTCGGGTCGAGACCCTTCTCAACAGAGATGCTGCCTGTCCCGCTGAGTCACTCCAGTAGTTTGTGTCTAGAATGATTGATTTTATTTGTATTGTGTACATAATGCCTGTATTATTTTCTAGACTACTCTGTTATGTGTGAGGGTGTAAATGGTGTCTGTTATAAGTAAGTATATTTATCCAAGGACTGATTAACTTCCCCCTCATCTCTCCCAGAGGACAATGAGAATTCCAAGTCAGACGAGAAGGGAAACCAGTCTGAGAACAGTGATGATCCGGAGTCAAACAGGAAGGAACAATCTGGGAGCCACTCTGACCATGAAATGAACTGCAATGATGATGACAATAGCTCCAGCAACCAGGACAGCAGGGACAGTGACGATAGTTTTGAGAATTCCGAATACGAGAGTCAGAGAGTAGCCGAAGGCAGCTTTGGCACTTTTGGTTCCATTCAGATCAAAGTAGAACGATATCCTGCCAGTGAATCAGAGCTGCGCTTGCCAAGCCGTGAATCTGTGACGTCAGACAGTGCCAAGGATTCGGACAGTGCCGGAGAATTGAACATCCAGCCTTCCAGCAAACACCAGAAGAGGAAGAAGAGGAGAAAACAACAGAAAGGAGGGAGCGTCTCCCGGAGGAGGCTGTCGAGTGCTTCTAGCCCGAGTGGACTTGACTCAAATCTATTAGACCAGCCACAACTGCTATCTTCACCAAACAGTGCCTCCGTGCTTAAAATTAAAACAGAAATAACAGAACCTATAAATTTTGATAATGATAGCAGCATTTGGAATTACCCTCCCAACAGAGAGATTTCAAGGAATGAATCCCCCTATAGTATGACCAAGCCCCCAAGCTCTGAGCACTTCCCCTCTCCACAGACCAACACCAGTTTACATGTCACCATTCCAGACTCTGTTCTCACCCCACCGGGGACAGAACACAGTGCCAGTCGTAAAACTCAATTTAGCACCTCATCCAGCACTACCTTAGCTCCTACCACAGACCCTCTGTCCCCTCCTCTATCAGCCTCTCCACGTGAAAAGCAGCTCAGCAGCACCAGCACGACCAGTTCTGTGCTGTACACCAGTGACCTGGAAACACTGCAGAGGTTACAGGCTGGTAATGTGGTCCTCCCCCTAGTTCATAGAGTGACAGGAACCTTGACTGCCACCAGCACTACTCCTCAGAGGGTGTATACCACCGGTACCATTCGGTATGCTCCGGCTGAGGTGACCTTTGCCATGCAAGGCAACCTGCTGCCTAACGCTCATGCTGTCAACTTTGTGGATGTTAACAGTTCCAGTTTTGGGTTAGAACCCAAAACGCCAATGGAAATGCTCTATCACCACGTACATCGAATTAATATGTCAGGGCCATTCGGGAGCACTGTGAGTGGGGCCAGTCTGGCCCAAATGCCAATGGCAAATGTGTTCACTACATCAGAGGGACTCTTTTCCACACTTCCGTTTCCTGTGTACAGTAATGGTATTCATACCACACAAACGCTGGAACGTAAGGAGGATTAAACTATGACCGTAAACTGTGTTCAGTATTAAATTTTGAGGCATAGACAATGTTTTCAGCTGAATTCTAGTGCTAGCACTTTGAACTTGAGCAGGTCAGCCAATGCCATTCAATACAACAGTTCTCATGTCTCGAACTATGACTAATCATTCTGTAATGTAAAGAGTTATTTTTTTGCCTTCAGAAAGTTGGATTACCAGTTAATTGTAAATGTTCCTTCCAAGGTGTGTTTTCCTTTGCATCTTTGTGAAGATGCCTTTTATGTGCACATGCCTCTGCCATAAGATGCAAATGCAATGGTAAAGAGATTGTAAAATGAAAGAATCACAGATTTTAATCTATAAAGATCTTGATATGATCAAGGTTGAAGGAGGTAAGTATAGAAAGGTAACCCTGTTTGACTAAGTCAGACTTTAAAGGGTTTTTTTTTCTTTTTAAAAATAGGGTATAGTATTTTGAAATTTTATGCAGAGTTTAATTCTTTTTTATGATTCAGATTTTTCTTACTTGCACATAAAGCAATTTGGGTTCTTACATAATTTGATTCTGGCCTGTGACTAGAATGTTAAACTCATGAAAACTGTAGGAAGATGGAATCCATGTGTAGTTAATGAACCATAAGTAGACATTACTTCTGCTACCATGGTGCTACAATTATTAATCTTTGTTGTCTTCATAAAATATGCAGCATATGGGCTGGAATTTATGGGAGAGTGCTGTTTTGTACTAGACAAATGTTAGTTGCTAGCTTGCGGCTGCAATCTCCTCATTTCTTACGACCAGAATCTGTGTTAGCATTTTCTGCAGCCATGCAAACTTTACCTCCAGACTAAAAAAAACAAAGCCTCATGCAGTTTTTATAGTCGTTCTGCCTTTTTTCAAAGTGCTTTAAGGAAACTCAATAAGATTGAGTTGAGGCGAAAAAACTTGCATTTATTTTCAGCTGTATTTTTTCTCAGTATAACTGAGACTAATCTGCAACTTAAAATACCATTGTTTTAGAATTTAAGAAGAATATTTAACATGTTACGTTTCTTTATTCTTTTGTTTACTGAAATAGAGGAAATTCTAATTGTACTTTAGTTCGTGCTGAAACAGAAATTCAAGATTGGGTTTATAAGCTTGGAATAGGTACACAACTCAAAACTGCACATATTCTATTTTTCTGCATCATTTTGCCAAATACCACATTCTAGTGTTTGACACTATTTGTGATTGTCAGTATAAATGCTTCTTTCACTCCATCTTTGGCAGCTGTTCATTAAGGCATCTAATAATGAGAGTGAGATCCGTAATGTGTACAATGTGTGTGTCCTTGACTGTCAGTTCCATTGCAAAGTTTAATGTGTGTTACTATATGCAGTATATACTAAGCTAATGTGGCAATATTGTCCTTTGTCTTCACTGTGCTTTATCTCTAGTCTGTAATGGTCAATTTCATTACTGCAATCTTCGTGAACCCGTGATTCTTGGGAGGTGATGTTTTTTGTGTGATGGCCTTCCTCTGTAGTGTCACCTTATTGCTGCTTCCACTGTCTGTATACCTTTTGTTTCTGCTGTTGCTTTGCTGTGTATTCTTCAGACCTCTCTCAGAGATAAAAGACTCTTAACTAGCTCATGGTTAATGGAACCATTTTCACAAAGGAATTCTGGGTATGACTTATCTTCCATCTTGCCAAACAATGCACTAAATAGTCAGGCTCAGATGTATGTGACAGATTGCCACCATGGAGCCTCAGCTACAAACATTCCCAGAGTCCCTTGTGCTCTAATTGCAAACAACAGCTAAAATAGCAAAAAGCTGTTTTTTTTAAATGTGTCTGTATTGGTGTCAGATGGTTTCTGGTGATTTGAACTAACAATAATCACAGCTGCTGTCAAATCACATAGTGTTTCAAATTACAGTATGAAAATTTCATCACCTGTGAAGGCTGTGTCTGTGTTTTTAACTATTTCTTGTACAAGTATATAAAATATTTTATGAGGAATTGGTGCCAAGTAGCTCAACAATGGGGTGAGGGGTTCTGTTAGTATCAATGTTAACAGTGTTACAAACTCTACAATACAAAACAATTAAAAGTAAATTTAAAGAGACAACTATGGTACATTTATTTTTGTGGTTCAAACTTCTAGCTAACTAAAGCTAACCTTCTGAGTGCCTGGCTTATTTAAAATAACATTTCATTGATCACAAATAATGCTGCAATGTACATATTTCATTTACAAAAAGGATTATTTTATACTTTTGTAGATTATTTCATCAATTCAAAGAAACATGTCATACATGGTTATGTAACTTGATTTTATCATCCTGCAAATGCCATATTCATAATAAACTTTTCTTGGATTTGTTACTATCTGGCATCTTTCTTTTACACATGTATCCAAACTATTAACACATTAAACTAGTAACGAAGCTTTAACATCTCATGCACATAATATCAATATTATCATAACCAGTAATCTATATTTGATGATGGTTTTATTTACTATTATATATTTATGAAGGTATGTATAAGACTAAAACACTGCTTTAAAGTGTTTTTTTTACTGGAAATTATAAAGGATGTTTATTCACACGTGTATAGCATGGCAGTCAGTTATGCTAAACAGCTTCCCAAAACCTATTCATTACAAAGGAAGTGTGCAGTCAATATTTACTGATGTGTTAGTATTGATCTCAATATCTGCCTTAATCAGAATGATATATAACCTTGTTTAAAAAGCCAATCCCACTTGGGAATAGTGGGCAGCTTATGTGTTGTCAATGTGTTTATTGAGGACACAGTTTGAACACCCGGTACACTTATAATTTCATACAGGGCCTTGAATGTTTTGTGCATTAATTCTAAACTTATTATGATTCATTGTACCACTCACTTTAAGTATCAATTTTGCAATTTTCTTTGAATAGTTTTTCTATGTTTAGTTACAGTGGGAAGCAAATGAACAAAGAGCACATTGCTTGTTTTTATCCAATACAGTATTCCATTTATTCTTCTGTCTATTGGACACGGATTATGAAAAATGTTTTGAGTGATTTGCACTTAAGCAAGTGCTCCTTGTAAAAGAGTCTTAATGTGCAGGGTACTACATAATATTTTATGTTTTTTAATTGTTGAATATTTGTCACATGGCTTTTAACAAACGAGGAAATGTTGAAATGTTCAGATTTGAGAGAAATCAGATAACTTTTCTTTTTGTGTTTTTTTTTAACCAAAGTAATTGTTTCTTCATCATGAGGATTGTACAAAATCCCTGTCAAACCATGTTAATCATGACTTGGGAAGAACAGCAGGAAGCCGATCCATTTGCAGAACAAAAGATAAACAGTAAATAATCCCCCTTTATGCAAAGACATTAATGCATACCGTAAAACAAAGTATTGAGATTAAAGCTCAGAACACGTAGCATATGCTACACTTTAACTATACTACACTAAACCTGTATATTACAATTTGAATAAAAGAGGATGTTCTAACTAGATTTTGTGAATATCACTGTGAAAAATGGTGCTGCAGGTTTCTCTAAAGAGTAGCTAAACTGGATCTACAAAGTGACAACTGACGAGCATTATATTTCTACCTCCCCTGAAATCAGTCTAAGGAAGGGCCTCAATTTGAAACGTCACCTATTCCTTCTCTCCAAAGATGCTGCCTGTCCCGCTGAGTTACTCCAGCATTTTGTGCCTGAAATGAATGTTTGGCTGTCTGTATAATGGGTAGGAAGGAGGTTAAAGAGCAGTGTTACTTTTCTTGTGATTGAATAAGATAGTTAAGATCTAATGACCCATATAATATAGGTGATGAAATGACTGAATCCACCAACTTGAATTTTATTATGGCTCCTTGATACCACACTTGCACATGGACAATAACTCACACCTTGCCTCTGTCGTTCAAGGTAGGAATAACATTTTGAAGTCAAGAATTGTACATGCAATTTCCATTGGCACAGTGGCGCAACGGTACTGTTGCTGCCTTACAGTACCAAAGACCCGCGTTCGATCCTGACTATGGGTGCTCTCTGTATGGAGTTTGTACATTCTCCCTTTGATCACACAGGTTTTCCCCGGGTGCTCCGGTTTCCTCCCACACTCCAAAGAAGTACAGATTTGTTGGTTCATTGGGTTCGATATGTTGTAAAATTGGCTTTAGTATGTGTACGGGGGGGGATCACTGGTCGGTGACAACTCGGTGAGCCAAAGGCCCTGTTTCCACAATGTATTATGTCTAAAGTCTGACCCATTTGTAGTTCAGAGATACAGCAAGAAAACAGGCTCTTCCGCCTGCAGAGTCCACACCAACCATCGATCACCATTCACGCTAGTTCTATGTTATCCCACTTTTCATCCATTCCTTACACACTAGGGCAATTTACAGAGACAAATTAACAGCTGTGCCACTGTGCTGCCCAATGTGGTAGAACTGGATATCCTCATACATTCCAACATACTATGTGCTCTGAGTTCACGGCAATAATCCTGAAGGACGTTTTTTTTAAAATTGCCTTCTCATTCAGGAAGCTCATATTACGGATTGCTTTGGGGAAACATCTTCTGTAGATAGGGTTCTGAAGTGCATTAGGGCAGGGCAATTTATTCTACATTATTCAACAACTGATCACTGTGTGCTTGGTGTCGTAATTTACATGGAATTTACTCTCACTGTATCTGATGACAGCAAATATTTACTAAAATAGGTTCCTAGTAATTGATTTTATTGAGAAAAAATAAGGTTAATGGTATGATTTGCTTTTAAATGAATTCTCAAGAACAATGAGGTTGTTGCTCCATTTAATGTTACTTTCTTTAACAGAATTTGTTAAACAAACATTTGTTAAGCAAACTCTTTTTCTGATAAATTTAGCTCCACATCTTGCCTTATAAATTAGACCTCCCAGTAAACAGCAGTTTTAACCAAGTTATTAAGGCACTAGCATTATGAAACATAATCTAGTTATGTACATTCCATTTCTCTTCCTGGAACCTCTATTATAGCGAATTAAATCCAAACAATTTTATTCTGACAATGATTTAAGCAATATGAAATAGGGAGTTCAAGCCTGTGCCTGGGAATTTTCCAGTTGTTATATGTTCATTTACATAAAAAATAAAAATAAAGGAGTAAAATATTGCTTATTATCTTAAACTTAAAATCTAAAAGACTATTTTTGCACATAATATATGGAAGTTGTTTATGTTCCATTAGAATTGTTTCTGTTCCTATCATTATTATCTGTTGAAATGTGCACACACAGATAGAAGATTAGAGCAATAGAGGCTGAAAAATAAATGTTTCACTCCTGAAATATCAAATATTTTCTTAGATAGTGTTTTATTGTTTGATATATCCATCATTATGCCTGTCAAAAGTTATTATGTTCGCTGTGGCATTTCTTGACATTTGCTTTTGGAATAGTCTTTTGTTTTTACAGAGATGAAAGAATTATGTTTGGCCTGGCTAGAAATTAGGTTCCTTTTTGTCATGCTTTTAAGCTAACTTTGAAATCTCTCATTGATGAAGTTTGTGCATTTAATTGTATTCAGAGCTTGTGAGTAATTCATATATAACTTAACCACTTTAAATTTATTCTTCATAAAGTGAGCTTAGGCATAATTTAACAAAAAATGTTGTACTCTATTCATTCTCCTACATTAAAATAAATTCAAGTGAATGAGATTTTTCTTCAAGCCATCAGAAGAATAGCTGTTCTATAACAGATTTACATAAAATGGTTACACTGCATCCCTCCAGACTGGTGGATGATATGTTTATAAATTATTGATCATCTTGTAATTAACCTTCTGTGGAATTGAATGAACTGAATTCCGTCAAAGTGAGCCATCTATTGAACAGCTTAATAGAATAGATAAAGCTGAGGTTTTGCTTAAGTATTTTTATTGATGCAATGTCTGGTTTCTAAATCTATATGTAAGACCACCAGAGCTACACTCAGACCGATTTATAAGTACGCTTTCAGATAAGATACAAATTATTGTTTAGAATATTACGTTAGCATGAGCATACATAGAAAAAACAGCAATATAGAAAGGGCATCAAAAGGGGGAAAAGTTTTCAATTCTGAAGTTCTTAGTCAGCAGCTTAGGTTTGTTGCCATGAGACAAGTCAATCAATATCTTGTAGAATACTCCTTGTTTTACATAAATCTCCTCAAGGTCAATCTCTGCCTCTAGGTATTAAATCTACAAAGACATGAAGTAGAACCTCTGTGCTTATAATTAGCCAGCATCTGAAAAGTGGATAATGAGAGCATCATAGTGCCTAAGATGTTTTAAATACAAATGCAGTGCACATATAAAATCCTAACCAAAAGAATGGAAATGTCTGTTGTGATTATACTTAGTTACGGCTTGTAGAGCCAACATATTATACTGCAAATATCTGTCAATGGCATCAAGTGTATTTTAAAACATAATAAATCAAAAATTCAGCCTATTCGTACCCATATTATGAATTTGTTTAGTTTAGTATATTTATTATTGTCTGATAAAGTCCAATTAAACATAGTTCAAAGGTATCCAATGCAGTCTGCATTTTTGATTGACAAAATAAAATATTTAAAATATAATACTGGTAATAACTTTGTATCTGAGTAATATACAAATTTGAAATAAAAAAGTTTGATGTTCCCTTGTAAATTCCCTTGTAAAACACAATAATTCCGTATGATGTGCTAATAGGTTTTATCTAAATTTCAGTCAATAGATGTGCCACTCAATGCACCTCCAGAAATTAATTCCAATATTCAGTGTATACAATTATTTTTGCTCATGGTGACCACTGGACATACACAGTGATATCAAACAATGGTGGCCAGTGAAGTGCAGAAGCCACAACCACACTTAACTGGAAGGCTGAGGCCCATTTAATGTTAGTTAAAATGGACCAGGATCAGCTGGATGGAAGTTGGGGATTCCAGTGCAATGATATTTTTGTAGGTATCATCTTTTTAAGTATTTTGGTTGGTACCATTCCCACTACCACCCACAGTATCCCATCGCTGACAAATTATTTTGGGATCCCACGTGTCTGTCCCCACAATAGTCTGACCATGTCTCCCTCCCTTCACTTGGTGATACCAGTCCACTACCTGATCTTCTATATGATTCCCCCCCAATCCCACCCCCTAGCCGCATCCAGTTAATGCCCGAACCATAGAAACCCACTACCACTTGATGGCTCTGTGACGCCAATTGGCTCATTCTCTGATGCTGCTTCATCCCCTTTCTCTCAATTTTTGGCCCAGTTATCCAATTCCACCCCATATTATTTCTAGGAATCATCCCATCTTTTGCATCCATCCCCTCCCCCAGCTCTCCTCCCTTATCTGCTGATGTGCTGCTGAATACATTTTGTGCTTATTTGTATAAGCAAGGAATGATAGTTTGGGTCTTGAATATTGTAGACTTTGACTGCCAAAAGGCCATGCAAAAACCTGACACGTTTTTGTGTAGGGATTGCTTTTTCACTCATTTTACGGCATGTAAGTAATTTCAGACCAATGTATTTTATTGCATTTTAGTTTAAATGTAGCCTGTGTAAATTCTGAGTTTGAAACTTTGTAAATCATATTATCACTTAAAATACATTTTATATTGGCTTTTAAAAATGTATATTGCCTAATTAAGGACATTATAGGTGCATTGGAACTGTGAGGACAACAAGACTGGTTCGTAGTTTCAAGCAATCTTTCACAAAGATTACTGCACTTGCACACAAGTATTTTAAAATATGTACATATATCAGTTAAAAATCTATCTTGTGCGTTTCAAATGCCTCAAGGCTTTACCTTCATATTTTATTAGGTTTAAGTTCTGTGCTGTAGGCTAAGCAGTTAGATTCCCTGTGCTTAATTAGTAGTGACATTTAGGCAACAGCTCTCAAGCAACAATAAGGAGTTGATTACAATTTAACCAAATTGGATTAATACGATAGTAATAGAATCAAAATGGGATCAAACTGCCACCAATTTGACAGGGACTTGACAATGTGCCCCCGTCCACCAGTTTGTTTGAGGGACCTTGCAAATATACTTAGTAATATCCAATTTTGAAAACTTTGAGTCAGGAATATCTGTTTAATATCATGTTATAACTGGAATACAGAAATATTTGCCTTTGTGAATATTATTTAATCATGTATATTTTACATTACTTTCTACTCAGTAGTCCAATGGTGCATGATCAGACATGCACATCACCCCATGCAGAAACACAGGAGAAGGTAAAGGTTCTTATTTTCCCTCATTATTTCTGGCAGTGCAATGCTTGAGGTTTACCCCCAGTTTGTGGGATTTTGCTCTAGATTTTCTAAAACACCAGCATTTGCACTTGGCATATCCAAAAGTTAATGATAGTGTGACTTGAAAGTTATGACAAGAGGGTGATTCTTCAGTAAGTGTCTACTTTGGTGTCTCGCTACTTTGATGCTGTATATAAGGAAAATCCATAATTCTATCCCATTCCTTCTCTTTCTATATTGTTAATAAACATGAATAAAGTGTTTTTCTTTTTCCCCCGATGTTCGATGCCCCCCGAAAACTGCATGCCCCAATGGTTACTTGTGAAATTTCAAGTCGGCATATTTATTTAATGGGGGATCTATCTGAAATGAAAATACTTTTAAACGGTAGGTATCAGTAATTAAAATATTTATCAACCTTTAAAAAATTCCTCTATTCCCGATAAAATTATATATCTTTTTTTTTTTTCCCCCAAAAGTTTCTTGTCCCGATGATTGGAGCCATTACCGTCACTCAGCTCTATTGAGCAGTCCCACATGGCTATAAATAGACTAGACGCCAACTTCTGACCTCAAAAGTCCGTAGAATTCAAAAGTCCCCTACCTAGTGAGTTTCTCCTGATTCGCGGGACAAGAAGCATGTGAAAACTCAGTTATTTGCTGCATAGCGGGTACGTACCTTTATTCAGCGTTATTCCCAAACAGTGCTGAACTCTTGGAGAAAAAAAAAATCGTTCTTTTTTGATTTGTTCTGGAGAACTAATCGTGCCATGTGCCATTTGGGAAACAATATGGCCAGGCATGGCCTTCCGGCGAGGCCATCCTGGGCTAAAGGCTTGGGCCACCATACCCATCATGGCCACATTCGCAACTTAACCCCTGATCTCCATCCAGCTACAGCTCCAGCCCGACACAAAGCCCCGGTACAACCGTCGCATCTTCCCATGACCCGATGTCCCTCCCCATGCCCTAGCCCCAGTCCTAGCCCCAACCCTAAACCCAGCCATAGCCCTAGCCCCAACCCTAGCACCAGCTCCAACCCTAGCCCAAACGATAGCCCTAAAGATAGTTTCTAGTCATCTCCATCACGTGACGTTCCCAAACATAGATAATCTCCACCATGCTGAGTCATATCCGTCACATGAGTATTTTATGCTTATAATGTGTAAAATAATACAACAATGACCATAATGATCAACTGTCATTGATAAATGAACAGTATGCTTCTGCCTATTCATCTGAAGTTAATATTGTTTTAGAGGAAGTTGGTGAGAAGTTATGTGAAGGTTACCATTCTTGCTGAAAATCACCATTTTTTTCAGCAGTAAACTGTTACGAAGGTTTAATATCAATGCGTTAGACTGAAAACGTTTTTTTTGGTGGTTTATTTGAGGAAGATGCTCTATAATTTGAAAGACTGCGACAAAGATTTGATTTTATATTCTTAAATCAGTTATATTTTGCAGTGTTGTTCATCATAAAAATATGATGGATATGACTGAATGCAATGGGCAACCTGGAAAAAGAAGAGGAAAAGATAAGTTAAATTCTCTAAAAGATTGAAACATATTTTTCCCAGAGTAGAGATGTTCATCTATGTGAAACAACATTCAAAGTTGCAAAATTTAAGTTTTATTTTCTGGTTTCCAGAAACTTAAAAGTAGACACTTACTGAAGAATCACCCAAGAACATAATCTGTCCATCTGCGTCCATAGATGCTGCCTGACCCACTGAATTCCTCCAGAACTTACCCAAGCTGCAATTTTTCTCTCTGCTTTGTTGTTTCACTGAATCTATTTTTATTTTCTGCGAGCTTATAGCATTCAAGTAATTAAGTTGTGCCTGTAGTAATAAGAAAATTATGGAGCTGGCACCAGATAGGTGAAAAATGTTTTTGTTATCTACTTTTTTGCCATAGCTGAATAGCTTTAGCAGATGAAACAAAATGATAAATATTGTGGACACTGGAAATTTTGAGTGGATTTTGGACATGTGTTCCAATACTTCAATTAGTCACCCTGAATGAAAGAGGGCAAATTGCCTGGAAATCATTCTGTGACTGGAGGTTATTTCTAAAATAAATTGATGTCTTTCTGTCTGCAGACATCAGTTCCTTATTAGCGATTCAGGCAGTCAGGGTAAGGACCTTGAACATCTGACAACCTGCACAATAAGAGACAGAGTCAGTGTTAAGTACATGTGTCCAGACAGAGCAATTCAGTCATGACTAAATTAAACATGGTTAAAACCAGAAAGGATTAAAACCCAAATAAAACAAATAATTACATCTTTAAAAAGGTTTTGTTCACTGAGGCATGTTTGACATTTACTTTAGCACTACTGCCAGACATGAGACTAATATTTCTACTTATATTATGTACTGATATAGTTTCAACATCACAACATAACATTTATATAAGGAACCGCTACAGATGAGTCAAGCTTTTCTTGGTGTTATTTTCCCAGTTCAGTTTCAAGGTCAGACTGTGCCTCTAGGCATTCTCTGCAAAAAGAGGTGAACATCCTCTCAACTCAGTAATAGAGTATTTAGATATTCTGAAAATGGAGATAACAAGAAAATCATGTTCTTTGAAGCAGGCGCATAAAGTAAATTCTGAATTCAAAGTTAAACAATTTCAATAATGAAATGGGTGCATTATTTAAGAAACCGCCAACCTGTGAAAGGGTGTGCATTGAATAACATGAATTTTGTAACAGTTAACACTGGAATGTTATGACGCACCAATTTCACTGGGCTCCCTCCACCGAATGTAATAGCACTTCCCGCCCAATGCAACACTTTGTGACGGTGGCACAGTTCTGCAGTACAATTTTACAGAAGCCCTTCAGCCTGCAACAATGACGGAGCACCTGAGAACTCTTTAATATGTCAGCAGAGGTTAAATTCTCAAAATAATGGGACAGTACATGTAGCATGATCTTATTTTTTAAAAGATTATTACCGTCTTAAAATCTGTTGTTTATCACTCCGTAACATAGTTAAACGTTACCCAGAATATAATCAATGCCTGCAATATAAAGTTAAAATATATGGGGTTTTTTTTAAACGTGTAATTGAAGAGTTTAGTGATATTAGGGTAATTTATCCAAGGCACGGAAGTCCTGTAATAAAATATTTTCAGTGGTGTAGAGAAGCATGTGTAGCCAGCCTGTGTTATTACCATGAGTATTTTAATCTACTGCATGGCGACAGAGTAGAAAACAAATTATCAGATAAGATGAAGCCTTCCTCTACCTCTACTGGGATAATGGGGCCAAACATAATTGGCAATAGAAGCCAATTCACAGGCCAACACAAATTAAATTATTCAATCACTAGACAAAATCCAGCATTAGAATCCGAAAATCAACAAGGAGAGCATTGAGATAAGCATGAACCTAATCTTGGCTGTAGCCGACGGTGCTGAGAGTAGCCATCAGCAATAGGTGTGGACGTAGCAGTCCGAGACATGCCGACAGGGGGAGCAGTCAGCCAATTTACGCCACGGCTGGGCAGCGCTCACTATCAAAGATCGTATAGCGGAGGCTGCGGAGCTATAGGATCTTTGCTCACCACCCACTCCTTCCCACAGAACTGAGCCCCCATAGTCCAACCTGAGAATGGGATATCCCGTTCACTGAATGGGAGTCTGTGGTGTGCAGTAAAGCACACCCAGCAAGATCCCACATCTGCAACGGGGAGAGTGCGAGTACTGATGTTGGGTTCAGGAGGAATCCCAGCGACTCGGAACACAGTGTGTAGGAATGTACTGCAGATGCTGGTTTACCGAAGATAGACACAAAATGCTGGAATAACTCGGCGGGTCAGGCTGCATCTCTGGAGAAAAGTTATGGGTGACGTTCTGGTTCGGAACCCTTCTTCAAACTGAAAGGGGTGGGAGGGGGCTGGAGGCGAGAAAGGGCCAGAACGTATACCTCGATTCCATCCTATCGCCCCCTTGTCCAATTCTTTCCCACCTATGTCCAGGACGCCTCACAAGACCTTCGACTCTAATAACTTTTGGTCCAGGCTCTGTTCCCTCATCTTTACCTTAAGGACCCTGTTTCTTCCTTGACCGCAGACCCAGCCAATTTCCCTCCACAAACACTCTCTTCTGCCTCCCAGAATTATTCTTCACTCTTAACAACTTCTCCTTCGAATCCTCCCACTTCCTCCAGTTCAAAGGTGTAGCTTTGGTCACTCGCATGGGCCTCAGCAATGCCTGCCTTTTTGTTGGGTTACATTGAACAGTTCCTGTTCACTGTAACCCAACTGGCCCTATCCCCAACTCTATCTCTGCTACATTGACGGGTGCATAGTCCCTAGTGTGTCGGACAGGGCTAGTGTACGGTGATCGCTGGGCGGCACGGCCTCAGTGGGCCGAAGGGCCTGTGTGTCTAAACTAAACTATGTTTTAATGTCCAAGTGTGTAGGAAGAAACTGCAAATGCTGATTTACACAAAATGCTGGTGTAACTCAGTGGGACAGGCAGCATTCCTTCCTACTCCCCAGAGATGCTTCCTGTCCTGCTGAGTTACTCCAGCTTTTTGTGTCAATCTTTATTGTGCAAGTGTTCCAGTGCAGACTGGAGAGCCAGTGAGAATGCATCCTCAGTTGACCTGTTGTGGCGCAAGGTGGGTCTAGGTTCTCTAGAGCTATAAGGCAGCAGCTTTACTACTGTGTCGCCAGTGGTATTAGCTACAAGGAGAGTTTGGACAAACTTGGATTGTTTTCACTGGAGCTTTGGAAGTTGAGAGAACAATCAAGTGCATAATGGGAGACATTAATAGGGTAGACAGAACCAATTTCCCAGGGTGAAAATTACAAATGCTATGTCAAAGGGCAGCTCTGTGGAGCAGCTAATAGAGTTGCTGCCTCATAGCGACAGAGACCCAGGTTTGATCCTGACCTTGGCTGCTGTCTGTGTGGAGTCTGCACGTTCTTCCTGTGACCATATGGATTTCCTACAGATACCCGGGTTTCCTCTGACATCCCAAAGAGGTGCGTGTTTGTAGGTTAATGGACCTCTGTAAAATTGTCCATTTTGTGTGGGGAGTGGATGTAAAGGTGAGATAACAAACAACTTGTATAAACAGTGATTGAAGGCCAGTGAGGACTCTGGGTAAAACAGTGCAGCACAAGAATTGGCCCTTCTGCCCACAGTATCTGTGCCAAACATGATGCCAAGGCCATCGCTTGTCTACCTGCACATATCCCATATCATTCCTTTCCCTGCATATCCATATACCTATCCAAGCATCTTTTAAATGCCACTATCGTATCTGTTCAACCACACCCCGGCAGCGAGATCAGCACTCTGTGTAAAAAATACTAACCTCTGTGTAAAAAAAAAACTTGTACATCATACATACAATCCAAGCCCATCCAACCTCTCCCTGGAGCGAATACCCCCTAATCCAGGCATCATTCTGGGGAAGGGTCTTAACCCGAGACATCACCCGCTCCTTCTCTCCATCGGATGCTGCCTGTTCCGCTGAGTTACTCCAGCTATTTGTATCATTCTGGTAAACTTCCTATGCACCCTGCCCTAACCCTCCACATCCTTCATGTAATGGGGTGACCAGAACTGTACACATTACTCCAAATGTGGCCTATCCAAAGTCCTACAAAGCTGCATCAAGATTTCATGATTCCTATACTCAATGCCCTGACCTATGAAGTCAAGCATACCACATGCCTTCTTTATCACTCTATCTACTTGTATTGCCACATGTATTGCCTATTCCTTCGCTCCATAGATGCTGTCTTACCCGCTGATTTTCTCCAGTTTTTTTGTCTACCAATGGGATCCCACCACTGGCCACATCTTCCCATCTCCTCCCCTGTTGGCTTTCTGCAGAGACCGCTCCATCCGTAACTCCCTGGTCAATTTGTCCCTTCCCACCTAAACCACCCCCTCTCATGGCACTTTCCCTTGCAATTGCAGGAAATGCTACACTTGTCGCTTTACCTCCCCCCTTGACTCCATTCAAGGACCCAAGCAGTCTTTCCAGGTGAGGCAGAGGTTCACCTGCACTACCTCCAACCTCATCTATTGCATCCACTGCTCTAGATCTCAGCTGCTCTACATCGGTGAGACCAAGTGTAAGCTTGACGATCGCTTCGCACAACGCCTCCGCTCGGTCCGCAATAACCAACCTGATCTCCCGGTGGCTTAGCACTTCAACTCCCCCTCCCATTCCGAATCCGACCTTTCTGTCCTGGGCCTCCTCCATGTCCAGAGTGAGGCCCACTATAAATTGGAGCAGCACCTCATATTTTGCGTGGGTAGTTTACACCCCAGCAGTATGAACATTGACTTCTTCAATTTCAGGTAATCCCTGCTTTCTCCTCCCCTTCCCAGCTCTCCCTCAGCCCACTGTCTCAGCCTCTTCCTTTCTTCTTCCCGTCCCCCCCACCCTCACATCAGTCTGAAGAAGGGTCTTGACCCGAAACGTCGTCTATTTCCTTAGCTCCATAGATGCTGCCTCACCCGCTGAGTTTCTCCAGCATTTTTGTCTACCCATTCACACAAGTTCTGTTATCCCACTTTCCTCACCCACTCCCTGCACATTAGGGGCAATTTTGCAGAGACAAGTTAACCTACAAAGCCAATGCGTCTTTGGGATGTGGGAGGAAACACACACGCTTGCAGGGAGAATGTGCAAATTCAACACAGACAGTGCCCGAGGACAGGTTCGAACACAGATCTCTGACGTGTGAGGAGGCAAGTCTACCAGCTGTGCCACTATATTATGTTTTCCAACACACAAAAAATTATATGTTGATAACTTTGGTTACTAAAAAAATGGAAATATCCATTTTCAGTTTTAAATTTCGAAGTGACGCTATGTCCCCCTTTACAGCTACTGTATGTTTTAATTAAGTTCAAGACTATGGGGGAGTACATTGGCCATAAAGTTGCTGCCTAAAAGTGCGAGAGTCCCGGAATTGATCCTGAATATGGGTGCTGTCTGTATGGAGTTTGCTGCTTTTCCCTTTGATCGCATGGGTTTTCTCCGGGTGCTCTTGTTTCCTTCCACATTCCAAAGGTGCGCAGGAACCTATTTCAGACCCAACCCAAAACATAATATTTTCCTTTTGTTCAGATATTCTGTCTGACCTGTTGAAATATTCCAGCTTTTTGTGTCTATCTTCAGTTTACCAGCATCTGCAGTTCCTTTCTACACACACGATACTATACGATAGAACTTTATTAATCCCAAGAGGGAAATTGTGTGTGTGGCTATATATTATACACACACACACACACACACACACACAGTTATATATTCATACATAAATATACACCGTTTTGTTTTCTCGTTTATAACATTGTTTACAGAGTACTATGTTTACATATTCTGCTGTGCTGCTGCAAATAAGGATTTAATTGTTCTAACTGGGACGTGAGAGCATAAAACGCTCTTGACTCTTGACTTACTCTGCTACCATAATCCTACCATATATATTAATGATTTGGAAGAGGGAATTAAGAGCAACACTAGCAAGTTTGCAGATGACACAAAGCTGGGTGGCAGTGTGAACTGTGAAGACGATGTTAGGATGTTGCAGGGGGGACCTGGACAGGTTGAGTGAGTGGGCAGATGCGTGGCAGATGCAATATAATATAGATAAATGTGAGGTTATCCACTTTGGCGGCAAAAATAAGGGGGCAGATTATTATCTCAATTGCCTTAGATTAGGTAAGGGGGTGGTACAGCGAGACCTGGGTGTCCTTGTACAACAGTCACTGAAAGTTGGCGTGCAGGTACAGCAGGCAGTGAAGAAAGCTAATGGAATGATGGCCTTCATAACAAGAGGATTTCAGTCCAGGAGTAAATAGGTTCTTCTGCAGTTGTACAGGGCTCTGGTGAGACCACGTCTGGAGTATTGTGTACAGTTTTGGTCTCTTAATTTGAGGAAGGACATCCTTGTGATTGAGGCAGTGCAACGTAGGTTCACGAGATTTATCCCTGGGATGGTGGGACTGTCATATGAGGAAAGATTGAAAAGACTAGGCTTGTATTCACTGGAGTTTAGAAGGATGAGGGGGGATCTTATAGAAATCATATAAAATTATAAAAGGACTGGACAAGTTAGATGCAGGAAAAATGTTCCCAATGTTGGGTGAGTCCAGAACCAGGGACCACAGTCTTAGAATAAAGGGGAGGTGATTTAAGACTGAGGTGAGAAAAAAACTTTTTTACCCAGAGAGTTGTGAATTTATGGAATTCCCTGCCACAGAGGGCAGTGGAGGCCAAATTACTGGATGGATTTAAGAGAGAGTTGGATAGAGCTCTAGGGGCTAGTGGAATCGAGGGATATGGGGAGAAGGCAGGCACGGGTTATTGATAGCGGACGATCAGCCATGATCACAATGAATGGCGGTGCTGGCTCAAAGGGCCGAATGGCCTCCTCCTGCACCTATTTTCTATTTTTCTATGTGGGATAGAACTAGTGTACAGGTGATCGGTGATCGGCGTGGACTCGGTGGGCTGAAGGGCCTGTTCCCACGCTGTATCTTTAAATTAAACTAAAAACACTAAAACCAGAGGGAGTCTAAAGAAGGGTCTCCCAAACATCACCCAATTTCTTCTATCCAGAATTACTGGCTGCTCCATGGAGATCCCCCGCACAATTAAAGCATGGAATCGTCTTCACCCTACACAACAGACACAACTAAATTTAAGGTACCTCTATTTTCCCCAAGAATCCTTTTTTGCTTAAGTCCAAGTCAAGAGAGTTTTATTGTAATGTGTCCCAGATAGGACAATGAAATTCTTGCTTGCTGCAGCAAACAGAATATGTAAACATAATACAGAACAGGAGATAAAGGTTCAGTGTGTTTATATACCATAGACTATATACATACACAATAAATAAACAGATAAAATGCAATAGACTGTTATTGTTCAGCCCTCCACCACCTCCAGTTTAAATTCCATTTAGATTATTTATGGAGGACCAGTAAACCAGAAGCAAGAGTTACTCCAGGGAGTTAGTCCAGATCCAGGGTCAGGGAGTGATCCTGCATTGGTTTTCAGCGGTCGCGGCGAGGCGGAAACCGGACAGCAATGGCGGCCAGATCTCCCACAATTCAAAGCGAGGGAGAACGTGCCCAGCGCCGACCAGTTGCCGTGGCAGTGCGCATGTGCTGGGTGGTCGATGATGTGCTGGCCGTGGTTGCAGGGGGAGAGATGTGCTGGCCGTAGCAGTGTGCATGTGCAAGGCAACCGGCTGTGCCAGCGATGCGGAGTGAGCGGAGAGCGGAGTCCCAGCGGCCCGGACACGGATACGGATGGTGGGCGGAGACGGAGATTGACAGACAGACAGAGATAGAGAGAGAGGCTCTCCCAGAGTTGAATGTTAGGTGTCCTGTCTTGGCTGGAGACCTCCTAGATTTCAAGACTCTAGGCTTCAGCCTATGAAGCCTAGTGGTAAATCCGGCTCTGTGAGGCCCCCCTAGATCTCGAGGTCCTAAACTTAAGGTTGTCAAGCTTATACGTAAATCTGGCCCTGCTGATCCATATCTGGCTGTATATTTTCACAGCCTTTCTCATAGTCCATAACCTGAACAATGGTGTCATCTGCAAATTTACTAACCAACCCACCTAGGTGTATGTCCTAGTCATTTATATATATCACAAAAGGCCGTGATCCCAGCACAGATCCCTGCAGAACTCTACTGGTCACAGACCTCCAGCCTGAATGTTGTCATTTCACCACAACCCTCTGTCTTCTATTAGGAAGCCAGTTCAGAATCCATACACTGTTAATCCCGTGCATCTTAATCTTCTGGATCAGCCTACCATGGGGGACTTTATCAAAAAACCTTACTAAAATCCATGTAGATAACATCCACCCCCCCACCCTCATCAATCATCTTTTGTCACCTCCTCAAAAGACTCAATCAATTTAGTAAGACATGTACAAATCCGTGCTGACTGTCCCTACGTAACCCATTCTCTTTCAAATGGGAGTAAGTACTGTCCTGAATAATCCTCCAATAATTTCCCAACCACTGTTATGAGGCTCACCTACCTATAATTCCCTGGATTCTTTCTCCTTCGCTTCTTAAATAAAGGAACAGCAATATCTACTGTCCAGTCCCCTTTGACCTCACCCCTGGCTAGAAGAGACACAAAGATCTCTGTCAAGACTTCTGCGATTTCCTCTAATGCCTCTCGCCAGAGAGTGGTGAGAGCGTAGAATTTTCTGCCAGTGGTAGTGGCGATTTAGTTTAGAGATACAGTGCGGAAACAGGCCCATCGGCCCACCAGGTCCGCGCCGCCTAGCGATCCCCGTACATTAACACTACCTTCACGTGGTCCGCCCTGTTTCAATGAATGCAATCAACCTGCCGTTCACAATCAAATAAGATCAAATAGAACAAGTTGTCCTACAATTTAGGCTGTGTATGCCATACACAAGAAGAAGAAGAAGAAGAACACTATCCAACACCCACTAGGGACAATTTTGACATTTACCAAGCCAATCAACTTACAAACCTGTACGTCTTTGGAGTGTGGGAGGAAACCGAAGATCTCGCAGAAAACCCACTCAGGTCACGGGGACAACGTACAAACTCCGTACAGACAGCACCAATAATCGGGATTGAACCCGGGTCTCTGGCGCTGCATTCACTGTAAAGCAGCAACTCTACCGCTGTGCCACTGTGACCACCGATCTATGCTCAATGTTCCTGCAAGCGAAATCTCAAAGCTATTTCTCTTGCAGTTATCTTGCAATTACACCACCTATCTTTACTGAGCGATTGAATGTTTTGCAGCGGTCAAAGGATGGAGTACAACAGGTCTATAGAACTATCTAAATAATTTTCTCCTCCACTTGACTACAAACTGCATGTGACGTGATATCAAAGGTTATCATTGCATGTGCTTTTGATGCAGCGTTGCACTTTGGTTCAGTTGTATTGTAAGAGGGGAAAATGTTAATGATTTGACTGCTTACCATCAGGGCTGATAATCTGCCAGCTTGATGGCTGGGTCTCAGCATTGCACCACTGAGATTGTCCCGCATGTTCCCTGGAACAGTGTGAGGTTGGATGACTTAAACTGACTGGGGCCACTGGCAAAAGAGGTCAATGATCAGGGACCCTCAGTATTTGGTGGTGGTGCTGGCTTTGCAAAAATAATTTAAATCTCCATCCATCTGTATACTGCACACCTCATCAAAACTTACCATGGTAATATTATGTCTGTTTGATGGCCATTCTATTGCCCATCGATCATTTGTATGGAATGCTAGTAACTACCTGCTTATTATTTTTTTAGATAATATGTACAGCTTATCATTACTCTGTCCAGAGGGACAGAGTTCTTTTTGTTTTGAGGTTCGTTATACAGCAAACAAAGAACTGGTTTCCCTACTGCTCTATTTCTACACTCCCATTAACAGAGCTAGCAGCAGACTAATGATAACTTGGAAAGGCTCGTTACAATTTAAAAAAATCATCATTTTGTGTCACAAAGTTCATTGCTAATAGGCAAGAGGAGGAGCAAAGCCCTCGTATCTAAACCTACCTGCTGCTTATATGAAATTGCTGAACAACATTTTATACCTTATACCACAATGCAATTCTGACAACAAACTAAATTATATTTACTGCAACGAATTGTGCCTATTGTAAAGGTACACAGAGTCCAGACTTAGGCACACTTTGAATTGCTGTGAGTTTTCCTATCACTGATTGAACAATACTTCCATCCAATGTCCTTACTTTCTCTCTTCCTTTAGCATCAGGAGCCAGGAAGTTAAAATGCAGAAAATCCTCAAACTACTGGCCTCGGGTATTACAGCTTTTGCTAGGTCGGTAGACAGAAAGATATGTCGGAAGAGCAACAGGATGCTCTGGCACTCCTCTGTAATGTTCAATTTGAGATCAACTGTTTCAGGAAGAGTGCCATCCGACCTACACTGAACCCAAAGTTCGCAGGGTTGTGTAGAATCAGCAGTGCACAGCCACCTACTCTGTTGTTCGGGGGCAACCTGCCTAAACAGGTAAAAGTCCTCGACGTAGAGGCAAAAGCTGTCGGCATGATTAAGGTGTCGGCCGCTACCAGGTCCTCATATATTCGGCTGCAGCACCGCTATGCATCCACCAGCAGGCCGCGTTATCACAGCGAAAGAACAGCTGGTGAAAGCTCGAAGGCAGTACAACCTACACAAAAAGGTCTTCTTTAGGACATATCCCAGAACGGCCTTCCTGGAAGATGCGCCAACCACACACCACAGCGCCTCCACCTCCCAGGAACCAAGGATGGAGAAAACCAACTCAGCACCACCGGTAACCATTGAGGTAGGTGAGTCTGGTTGCCCTCGGAACATAGCAAGTGTAACTTCTTCACAGGTTGGGGGTAGGTTACACTTGTTCAGGGATGCATGGAGTTCTATAATTTCTGATCTTTTCATACTGCACAGTATTCAGGGATACAAAATTGAATTTGTTGACAAACTCCTCCTTCCGGTTCAACATGCACCTAGCCGAAAATTTGTGCTTTCACAAAAAGAGAAAGTGGAAGGTCATGCGGAACTATTAAGACTACATACAAAAGGAGTAATAGAGAAAACTAAACATGACTCTCTTGAGTTTGTATCAAACATCTTTACCAAAAAAAAAAAAGATGGTGGATGCCGCATCATTATTGATTTGACACAACTGAATACTTTTGTGCAGTACACCCACTTCAAAATGGAAACTTTTGTTACTACTAAACAACTAGTTTCCAAGGGATTACTTCATGGTGTGCATCGACCTCAAAGATGCATACTACTTAGTGCCAATAGACAAGGTTCACCGCAGATATTTGAAATTTATCTGGATGGGGCAGCTCTGGCAGTATAAAGCGCTGCCTAACGGATTAACATCAGCCCCCAGACTGTTTACTAAAATATTGAAACCATTATTGGCGTTTCTTCGGAGACAAAAACATATTGTCAGGCCATATCTCGATGACATACTAATTGTGGGGAAAACCTTGTACTTGGCTAAATCGGCTCAACCACCAAGCTCCTATTTCAAAAATTGGGATTTATCATCCATCCAGACAAATCCAAATTAATGCCTTCTGTGACTATGGATTATTTGGGGTTCACGATTGACTCTGTTCATATGTCTGTCACTTTGCCAAAGGACAAAGCAACAGACTTGATAGAGGCATGTAACAGCCTTGTTTGCGTCAGTAAACCATCTATTCGGCAAGTAGCCAGGGTAATTGGGAAGCTCATGGCTGCCTTTCCAGCCACACAATTTGCATTACATTACATTCCCTTACATTACCAAAATCTACAAAGGGCCAAAATTGCACCACTCAAACACCATGCTGGCCATTTTGACAGGCCAATGCAGTTACCAGCCAAAGCAAAATTGGAATTGCGATGGTGGATTAGCAATGTTCGACATTGCTCTAATCCCATCACAGTCATAAACCCTTCGGTTGTGTTACAAACTGATGCCAGTGCTCACGGCTGGGGAGCAACCAATACCACCTCCAGTTGCGGTAGTATATGGAATGCAAATGAGTTAACGTTACTTCAGGCAGTGGGTATCAATCATCTAGAGATGTTGGGAGCGTTTCACGGACTTCGGGCTTACTGTTCAGACATGCACCATCCGCATGTTTGCCTACAAATTGATAATACCACCGTGGTGGCATACATTAATCATATGGGTGGAATTAAGTCGATATCTTGTGCATAGAAAGAAACATTTGGATATCAGCTACTTACCTTCCGGGTAAGCTCAATACAGTGGCGGACACCAGGTCAGGCAAATTCAATGACAACACCGAATGGATGTTGGACCACCAGGTATTTACTGACATTGTAGCTTGCTATGGAACGCCAGATATCAACCTTTTTGCATCAAGACTTAATCACCAGATACCAATATATGTTGCATGGGAACCAGACCCTGTGGCAGTAGTGATGGACGCTTTCTCGCTACACTGGGGGGATTTGTTTTTCTGTGCATTTCCCCCCTTCTGCCTCATCAGTCGGGTCTTGCAAAAAATTCAACAAGACTCCGCATGAGGTATTTTGGTAGTACCCGATTGGCCTACTCAGCCATGGTTCCCTGTGGTACTCGTCATGGTTTCAGAACCATGTATTCCGATCTCCAAGCGTACAAGTTTGCTGGTACATCCTGTGGCAGGGGAGAGTCATCCGTGCCATGACCTAATAAACCTATTGGTTTGCAGGATTTGAAAAGACCTCTCCTGGAATTTGGGCTGTCGGACCGAAACATGAATATCATTGCGGCATCATGCAGAGAGTCCACCAGGAAACAGTACCTCACCTATATCAAAAAATGGGAGGTATTTTGTAGGACAGACACTACTTACAACACAGCCACCATCACGGATGTGCTGGAGTTCCTGGAAAGTCTACATTTCGATGAAGGCTTGAATTATAGTGCCATCAACTGCGCAAGAAGTGCCCTATCCTCATACCTGGGACAGGGGTTAGAACACCATGGAGTAGGATCTCACCCTCTGGTGTCAAAACTCATGAGGGGTATTTTTAACTCTCATCCCCCCAGGCCTCGATATTCCCAGACCTGGGATATTGGCATTGTCCTGACCCTACTCAGAGATTGGGCACCAGCCATGTCCCTCTCACTAACCAAACTCACGTATAAAATAGTGATGCTGATGGCACTTGTAACTACGCAGCGGGTCCAGTCCCTACACAAACTAAGACTGGACGCCATGGTAACATCCCAAAATAAGGTAACCTTTCACATTTACGAGTTACTTAAACAAAACAGGCCTGGGTCATCTGGCCTCAAATTGGAGTTCCTGCCTTATCCCGTAGATAGACGCCTATACATAGTGACCCACTTTCTACATTACCTGGAGGTCACCAAAAGTCTCAGAGGAACGGAAATGGCTCTATTGATAAATTTTAAACGTCCTCATCACAGAGTAACCGTGCAGACCATCTCAAGATGGCTCAGGGTGGTGTTAGGTGCAGCAAGGGTGGACACTGATATTTTAAAATCTCATTCTCCCAGGGCTGCAGCTACATCAGCAGTGAGGATGATGGAAGTTCCTATGGACCACATCCTTGCAAAGGCGGGTTGGTCTTATGAAACAACTTTCCAGCGGTTTTATAACAAACCTGTGGCCATTGCCTGAGATATTTGCAGACACTATTTTAAGTTCTGTATTATAATTTCCCCTGAAGCTAGGGGTTATTATTATTATTTGTTAAATAAACACTTTATTGTTTTTCAGCACTGTTTCAAGTCTGAAATACATTAATATACTTCCTCCATTGGTTCTTATGGCAGTGTGTGAGCATGGACTCGTTTCCAGGGCATGAAATCACAGAGCTTTAAAGTCTTCACGTAGACACTCATGTGACTCCGAAGTAAAATAGTAAGATTAAATGAGAACTTACCTGTTCGAAGTTTGATCCTTATTTTATGAGGAGTTACGATGAGGGATTACGTGCCCTCCGCTCCCAATCCTCTATTATAAGGTCAACTGGTATGTTAGTTCTCTGATCTTACTATCTTCAGTCAACTCTACTATCTGTGATTTCACACCGCTGTTTTGAAGAATGTCGCGCATGCGTGCTGGCGGGGTCTTCAAGTAATCCCTCATCGTAACTCCTCATAAAATAAGGATCAAACTTCGAACTGGTAAGTTCTCATTTAATCTTACTATTTGCTTCTTTAAGAGGAAGGATGTAGATCAACCATATTAATCTCTGTCAATATAACCTTCACATATATTATGCATGATACACAGTCCACCATGTAATCAAGTCCGGGATTTGAGTAAGGAATGCATTACTGATAACAACCTGCTCGTCCCTGAGCTCAGCAGTCTGTAAGATGATGCAACGAGTGCAGCAGTATGTATTGTTCTCTCTGCATAGATTTTAATAAATGCCTTGTGGTTCACCTAATTCTTTGTAATGGTTTGATTACAAAACAGTCACTTTGGTCATTACCGTTTAAAATGGCTTAAAGTATACAAATATTCCAGTTTGCACCACAACATTTATATAGAAGTTATAAACTTGATCCCAGTTTAGCTTTAGATGCCCTGTCCCCCTGAGCAATCAATTAAATCGTCAATAAACTCACTTTAGCATTTTCAACCTTATTGTAACAAACTAGTCTTTACAAAGTAAATCTAACACGCTGGTTTGTTTATATTATCATCCTACCAGCTGGGTGGAAAAACCTTCTGAGGAAGAAAGTCCCGCTTCTAAATCAGGAACAGGAGGTGCAGCTATTTTGGGCAATGGGTTTATATCTTGGTTTGGGGAATAATTGTTGATTCTGGCTATGGAAAAAATGGTTCCCAGATGGTCATCAGGAACAGAACGCTTACATAACCCGAGTTATGCACTGGTTTGTAGAACAGTCTTCTGCATTTGTACTGATAATCAGTGGGCTGATAGAACAGTTGCTCATATCATGTCCGGATAGGTCTGAGCTTCTGCTCCGCCCAACGTTTTGAACTTTTTTTGTGAGTTCCCATCTTAAATTCATCCTCATGTTGTTGTTCTTTCAGCTCTTACTTTTGCCGAATCTCCTCAGTTGGGAGGTGATTTTATAGAGGTCTATAAGATCATGAGAGGAATAGATAGGGTCGATGCACAGTCTTTAACCCAGAGTAAGGGAATCAAGAACCAGAGGACAGAGGTTTAAAGTGAAAGGGGATAGATTTAATAGGAATCTGAGGAGTATTCTTTTCCACTCAAAGGGTGGTGGGTATATAAAATGAACTGCCAGTGGATGTAGTTGAGGCAAACTATAGTGCCATTTAAAGGCACATGGACAGATACATGGATAGGAAAGATTTAGAGGGATATATGGGTCAAACGTGGGCAGGTGCGGGCTAGTGTAAATGAAGCACCTTGGTTGGCATGGTTGGGCCGAAGGGCCTGTTTCTATGCTGTATGACTATAAATGGCATAACAATCCAAGCGCAGATGTGTGACTTCAGTTCAGACCACTGTAGGTATTTGTAAACTTGGAGAGGCTGAAAGCAGAGGATGAAATCAAAGGTTGGTTCTCTGCAGACTCTGTGAACTTTGTGTGATTAGCGAGGGAGTGGGTGATTAGGAGCTAAGGCCTTCCATAGTGATCTAGCCTGTAGTTCCTTCCTGTGCATGCTGGAGGCTCTATCAACACCCGTGCCCATGTACGGTGATTACACCTGGACTTGGCAGTGAAGTTTTGCTGATGTCTTGGTGTTGCAGGAATAGTTTTTAGATTGAACAGGTAGCCTGTAGTATGTTCCACAGCAGAGTGCTATTGGGGTGACCCTTTAAGTTGCACAGTTCTTGACTCAACATTATATAGCCAAATCAGGTTGGGTGACCAACAGGCCAGGTTTGGTAAAATGACATTGAATTTCTCTCAGCAGTTATGAAAAACAAAACTTTGCAAGGAATTATATTATGAATTGCACTCTTGAACTGGAGGTTCGTCACCCACACAAATAGATACTGCTCACTCCAGCAAAACGCCTAGTCAAATCTCTGTAATTATGCAAATTGACCTGCTTTGACGAGGGGTGTTCCTGTGTACACTGAACTTTTAAAAACAAGCGCCTTGCACAATTTTAGAAAAGAGCTGCTCTCCCTCTCCCTGCCCATTCCCCAACCTCAAGCTTGATTATTGGGGTTTCGGTACAGACATCAGATGACAACAATACAACAGATTGTATTGGATCCTTTGTACTTTATACACTTATAACTCAGCTTTTCATTGATCAACAACAGAGCCTCATTTATTTTGTAGTAGTGTCATTGAAATTAATATTTTTCAGCAGCAGAACTGTAAAGTAATGTGATCTTGTGGATGCAGTTTATGAAAATTTTGAATCCATTTTCAGCTGAAATAATTTGCATCCACAGTCTATCATCATATTAAAATTTCTGGATCCTGAATATATAAATTCTACTTTTAATAAACCATGTAATATTTGGTTGTTTACACATGGTTAGCGATACCCTCTCATGGTTACATGCGAGTTCTCCAGCTAACCGTGTAGATTCCGGTTCTAAAATTCCTTCCCTAGCCTGGTTCATCAAGCACTGATTCAAACACTGTGATCCAAACTCTTCTTTATTTGTAAACGGTACAGTGAGACTGGACTCAGAACTCCTTACTCGAGTCCACACTAGCCTCGCGTATACAGTACAGAAGACAGAGACAACCGGTACACCCTAACTGAAAGCTCACCCGTTTATACCTGCATAGATTAAAGGCGCAAAATTATTGCAGGAGGCAAGCCCTACAAGCCAATAATTAATACCAACGCAAAATTACATTGGGAGGCAACTACTTTGCCCAATCATAGATCAATATATATCTCATTCCTAACACGCAGAAACAAAGTAGTTACACTCCTAGGGCATAAAGAAACATGCCATGTGCAGGCCACTATCTGGGCCAATCACAGGTACCCATGGGGGACACTGAAATAAAGTAAGAACCTAAAACTTCCCCAACCAATCATATGCATGCATTCAGCGTCCTTACTCTGCAAAATAACAAAAAGCACTTAACACCTCAAACAGAGTGTCAACAAAAAGGTTACAGGTGCAGAAACTTCCTACAAATCCTGAAAAACTCCAGACATTGTGGAGCCTGGTCCAGCAACTTGCAAAATGAGGTCATCAGCAGCTCAATTTCACGGACATGGTTTGTCCCAAAGCACCCACATTTCTGATATCTACAATCATGAGTTACCCAGACATCATACAGGTCTGCCAATGCTCATCTGGGTTTAACTCTGTTTTTCTCCACAGATGCTGCCTGAATATTCCCCATGTTTCCTGCTTCTGTAATCTTTAATACATTTCTACATTGGAAACCACCAGTTGGTGAGAGACAGTTTATGTACCATAGAAAACTCTTCTCTGAAATTGGTATATGCACCAACTGCACTTCCCATCCATTATCCAACACCTTAAACATCTCTTTCAAATTCAATTTGCTGTTCATAATGGCAGGTTAAAGGTGATGATTTAAATGGGCACCTGGGTAACATGATGTTCTGCTCTCGCGCTCCCTCCCAGATGCAACAAGTAGAGAGTCCCCTGGTCCACTCCTAACAGCCCACCAGCCACTGTGTCCAATGCATCATCATCTGACATTTCCATCACCTCCAACGTGATCCCACCACCAGTCACATCTTCCCAACTCCATCCCTTTCCACCTTCTGCAGAGATGGCTCCCTCCACAATTCCTTGATTCACTTTTCCCTTCCCATCCAAAGCACCCCTCCCCAGGTACTTTCCCCTGTAACCGCAGGAAATGTAACACATGTCCTTGTACCTCCTCCCTCGCCTCCAGGGATGGCAGTAGACCTTCCAAGTAACACAGAGGTTCATGTGCGCCTCTTCCAACCTCATCTACTGCATCTAGTGTTCCTGATGTGGCCTCCTGTACATTGGTGAGATCAAGTGTAGACTCAGTGACTGTTTCGCCGAACACGTGCTCAGTTCGCCAAGGCTTACTCAATTGCTAACCATTTCAACTCCCCTTCCCATGCCCATAGTGATCTTTCAATGCTGGGCATCCTCCATTTCCAGGAATGAGGCCGCACGCAAACTGGATAACCTTATGTTCCGCTTGGGTAGCTTACAACTCAATGGTATGAACATTGCATTCTCCAATTTTAGTTTTAGGGAACCTCTAACAAAACCGCCCCCTCCCCTTTCTTTCCCAACCCCCTCCCCTTTCTTTCCCAACCCCCTCCCCTTTCTTTCCCAACCCTCTCCCCCTTTCTTCCCCAACCCCCTGCCCTTTCTTTCCCAACCCTCTCCCCCTTTCTTCCCCAACCGCCTGCCCCTTTCTTCCCCATCCCCTCCCCTGTGCCCCACCTGGGCTCACACCTATTTCTCCCCTCCATCTTCACCTACATTTCTTACTCTGGCTTCACAATTCCCAACTGCTATTTTTTGACAATATTATTGTAAGACTTAAAGAAAGAGGTTTATAAAAGTACTCAACCAGCCATGCAGGAAACCCACGGTCACAAATGCTGACTCATTTGTGCAGAATATTAAAAAACACATTTTGAAAAATAACACCATTGAAATGACAAACATTTGTATTATTTTGTACACTATATTCAATATAATTTAATATGTTTTAAATTGAAATGCTCTGACTTTGTCAACAAATTATTACTGATAGCACTGAGTCTACGGCCTGCTTATTTCATGGTCTAATACCAATTTATTTTGCATTCATGAAAATGCGATTTTTACACAGACTAAATTCTGCAGATGCTGCAGAAGCAATCCAATACCTTCATCTATTTCCCGTCTATTCTTCAATATTTTTCATCCTCGTACGCACACCAATCTATGTGCCAATTTTGTTTTAAACCACTTGGTGGAGACACTGTAACACTAAATTGTACTTGATTTAAAATTATAAGCACTGTTTTATAAATTGACAAAATATCACCGTTAGGTACATTTAAAGTACATCTTTTCGTGATTTTTACTGGTATATTGAAAAGCTAAATTGTTAAGAGTAAATGCATGCAATGCCTGATCTGTGATGGGTCACTTGCTTGTTAAGAATTGAGCTAAACTTTTCTGCAGAGTGGAGCTTGAAACTGAGCACTCAGAATACTTTGATATCCGAAGAAGGGTCTTGACCTGAAACGTCACCTATTCCTTTGTTCCATAGATGCTGCCTCACCCGCTGAGTTTCTCAGCTTTTTTGTCTACCTTCGATTTTTCCAGCATCTGCAGTTCTTTCTTAAACACTCAGAATAATATGATAGCTCCAGGCATTAAAGAAGGAACTGCAGATGCTGGAAAATCGAGGGTACACAAAAAGCTGGAGAAACTCAGCGGGTGCAGCAGCATCTAAGGAGCGAAGGAGATAGGCAACGTTTCGAGCCGAAACCCATAGCTCCAGGCCATGTTTTAGGGCAATAGTTTGGGTTGAGGGGAAGGTACATAGGTACCATGTGGTGATCCAAGGGAGACACTGTGGGCGATGGTGGTGGTGGATGGATGGGAGGAAGGCTCCTCCTCCTGAGCTCACTCTTAAATGAAGAGTGCTGGAATTATTATGCTTTTGTGCCTTCATTCATTTAAAGTACCTTTATTTGTTTAAATTTCTTTTACACAACAGATTTCATGGTCATAGAGCCGTAGAGTCATAGAGCTGTACAGAATGGAAACAGCCCTTCTACCCATGCTAACTTAGTTGGAATACTGGACTAGTCCAATTTGGCTGCTTTTGACCCATAGACATATATAGCATGGAAATAGTCCCTTTGGCCCAACTCATCCATGCTGGGCAATATACTCATATTTGTGAGTCTATTGTTTATTCCTATGGTGACATTATTCCAGTGAGCTGTAAGAAAATGGCCTTGATTGAAAGGTAAGCATATTGCACATGTAAATTTGAAAGTAGTTCGGCCTGAAGAATATATATGTATATATATATACATATTGTTTAGGTAATGAATGCTGTTCCACCACTCCAGAGGTTTACTGAAAGACAAGGATAGAAATTAGTCTTTTTTTTTTGGTTGATCACAACGGGCAACACAATGTGGGATTCTGTGGCAAACAATCTCCTAGCAAAAAGAAATCCAAAATGCAGTAGGTGTCTTATTGATTTTGGCCATGGACTGGTTTTATTGGACAGCTCTGAACTATGTTAATAAACATCCACCTTGAATGTGGACATTCAAACACTTGCAGCAACTCATGGTTTAATGAAGTTTTCAAAAATTATATTTTAATCTGGTTCTCAAGTCATTAAAGTATGTTCCTGGATTTAAATTTCAAGATGATGTATGGTCATGGTTTAGAATGTTAGGGCAAATCTTCATGTGATACCTTGGGAGAGTGAATTTTTGCCAGAACTGATGAACAAGATTTGTTTGTTTTCAATCATTTCCTATAGAACTGTCAAGGGGTACATTGTTCAGGTTCCGAAATTGTTTCTAAGTCCATGCCTTTTCAAATTCAACACACTGGAAGGAGGATGTTTAATACGATGAGGGATTACGTGCCCTCCGCTCCCAACCCTCCTCATAAAATACAGCTGGTAGTTTTAGTTCTCGAATCTTACTATATTCAGTTCAACAACTGTTATCTGTGACTTCACACCGCTGCTTTGAAGATTGATGCGCATGCGGGCTGGCGGGCTCTTCTTCATGTAATCCCTGATCGTAACTCCTCATAAAATAAAGATCAAACTTCAAACTGGTAAGTTCTCATTTAATCTTACTATTTTACTTCAGAGTCACGTGAGTGACTATGTGAAGATTTTGAAGCTCTGTGACTTCATGCCGTGGAAACGAGTCCATGCGTCACACACTGCATCAATTGACCAGGGATGAGTGGAATTTAATAAAGCATGACATAGATTGAAACATGCTGGTGCTTTTTAATGATGATAATAGTAATCCCACTCATCCAGGAGGAATTAAAATATAGAACCTAAAATAGTGTTGGCAAATACCCCCGGTCTGGAAAATGGGTTTCTATAACACATTTGGAAATTCGCTGGTTTGACCATCCTGCAGCCACTAGGATGAGGTCCAGCGAAACATTCACAATCCTCGCTGCTGATGTTGTTGCAGCCCTGGTGGAGTGAGATTTCAAACATCAGTATTCACTCCTGCACAAGCCAGCCCGTTAAATCACCTGCGGATGGTCTATACCGATACCTACGTCTGAGGTTTTTTTTGTGTGTAACTAACAAACATGCTAGTTCAGAGCCTCTAAAGCTTATGGTGACATAATGACTGTTGTAGATGTGTAACCACACCCACAACAAAAGGTCCACGGGGTATGCCATGAAACTAGTTTGAGACCTGACGCCTCCGGTCTACTCTGCAAGACTAAGTCATGAACATAAAGTATCATCTTATTTGCAGCTGTAACCATCCTGTCCAGTCGTAGCTTATGCAACGACTGGCCCCATTGCGCTGAACCCAGTGCCATGAGGATAACCACTTTGTAAGTGAATAGACCGAGGACAGGAATGTAGCTGGAGCCCACTGGCGACGCAGCATCAGCAGGACATAAACATCCCAGTATCTCTGAGTACCTGGGCCTGGGGGAATATGAGTTGAAGATACCCTTTATAAATCTGGCTATCAGAGGTCAGGACCCGACAGCGTGGTGTCCCGATCCCAGCAGGAAGTATGATGACAAGGCACTACTGGCACAATTTATAGCACTATAATTCCATCTCTCGTGAAATATAGCTTTAAGAGGAATGCCAAGACATCTGTTATACGTACCATGTCATACGATGTGTTGGACTGTAAACAGGACACTTACCATTCCTTGATATAGGAGATGTACTGTTTCTAGGTACTATTTCTTCAGGCCGCAGTGATTACATCCACCGTATAACCTGACAGTCCGTACCCCAGGAAAGGTCTTCTCATAGTCTGCAACCCAACAATTTGATTCGCTCATGCAGAGGATGGTTCTCCCCAGTCACGGGGTAAACCAGCAGATTTTGTGTTTGATAACAGCCATAAAAGGCTCTGTTATCATTCGCAGTATGAGTGGACCCTTGGCTGTGTAGGCCAGTCAGGCACTATCACGCCTGAGGCAGAGTCTTGCTGGTTATTAAGCAAGCACCGACTGATGAGGCAAAATGGAGGAAAGACATAACGAACATTCCTCCCCAGTGTAGCGAGAATGCATACATCGCCACCGCCCCTGAGAATGGCCGCCAGGCCAGATGATTTTGCAACTGCTGATTGAGACTAGATGCAAACAATCGATATTTGGTGTTCCATCAATCCATAATGTCATTAAATACTTTGTGATCCAACATTCATTGTGTTGTCATTGATTTACGTGATGATACACCAGCGCCAAATAAGGTTAGGTAAACTATCACAGGATATTAACTTAATTGAACCCATGTGATTAAAATATGCCACCACCGTAGTGTGTCAACTTGTAGGTGAGCATGCAGATATGCATATTCGTACAATAAGCCTTTAACCCATAGAATGCACCTAGTGATTTTAGGTAGTTGATACCACATAACTGATGGGTTGGTAACTCATGCACATCCCATCTGCCTCTGTGACTAGAGATGGGATAGCAATTTCACATCTTTGAGCACTGACAACAGTTTGTAACATAACTGAAGGTAAAAATGACAAAAAATACTGGAGCAATGCTGAATACTGTTTGTCCATCATTATGACTTATAGCTTCAGCTGGTAATAGCATAGATCTGTTGAAAATGACCTACATGGTACTTGAGAGCTTGCTCCTTTGCACAAGGTAAGTTCTGATAATGCAAAGCCCCAATTACGCAGCTGAAAACAACCACTAAATTGCCAATTTACACTGGCCACAATCTCTTGCCCCAGGGCGGAGTCGCAGACAATTAATAGAATTAAAGGTACATCGCAATCTATAACCTTAGTTGGTATCAACTTAAATTTCACTGGATGGATGAGAAACCCCAATTTCTCAAATATGAGTTTTGTGGCTGAAACTGTTAATTTAGCAAGATTCAGCGTTTTAGAATATCATCCAGATAGGCCATAAATATGTATTTTTGAGCTTTGAGCAGCCCAAGGACTGGCTTGGTAATTTGGTAAACAACCTGGGAGCTGAAGTTAGCCCATTTTGCAACAGTTAACTGCTATCGTTGCCCATCCAGCTAAATTTCAAATATCTTTGGTGAACCCTGTGAATGGGAACTGTATAGCATGCATCTTTGAGATCGATGCATGCCATAAAGTATCCTATGGAATATCCATTATTAGACAGTAACGAAGGTTCCCATTAAAAATGATACTGCACATGAGTTAATCAAGGGTGATCCAACATCATCTACCTTTGCTTGTTTGGATATCTGTTTGTATACCCAAACTGTTATTCGTCGACATTCGTGCAAAACTGTGTAATCTATTACCACACATAACTAGTCCACACACCCCGTGTTGCGGAAAGAACCAGACCCACCTACCTCCATGATTATCGGTGGTTTTATGATGCGTCCAAAGGCCCCTGATGCGGGCTCTGTTTCCGTCCTCAGGTCTGATTCCATCTTTGCATTTGAAGGTTAGGACTGCTGGGGTGCATGGATTGCACATGTACCCTCAGAGCCGGCTTGGGTATTGGCCTGAAAGACCTCTGCCCACCATAATGCACTCCTGTATGTTTCACGGACATACTTCACAGTTGGGAGTCAGTCACACTGACTCCTCGCACTCCCCTCCACAGAGAGGGAGATTTGTAAGCAGCCCTGCAACGGCGCTGCTGCAGGTCCCAGACAAGACCTGCGCTGATATGGTCCCGTCCATGGACCATATCAGGATGGAGCATCTCCTCAGTGGGATGAATGCCGTGCGGATGCATCCATGCTCCACCTTGGTAAACGTCCGAGGACATACCCATGGAGGGGAAAACTCCTTTTTCCCTTTTTTTTCCACGCAGCTGGTGTGCCGTGGAATGTTCCCTCACGACATACCACCAAACTGCGACTGCCTAGCTCCCCTCCTCAGAGAGGGAGATATAAAGCAGCCCTGCAGCAGGCGCTGCTGCGGGACCCCGAGACCTGCGCCGATATTACTCCCTTTCTTGGAGTATCAGGTGCAGCATCTCTCCCATGAGATGCTCTTCCGGAAAAGAAACGTCCGAAGATGCTCCCACTGCAGGAGGCGAATTTCGCCTGGCCGGACTTGTCCGAAGTTAACTGGCCTGCCGAGCCGGTATTTCTCACGGAGCTGGGATTCGCTGTGGCTTCCGCAGCCGGCGATCTTCATGGCCGGGTTTCCCCGAGCCGGGTTTTCCCTCGCGGAGCCGGGATGCCCCGCGGTGCCGGGATGCCCCGCGGTCTCCGCAGCTGGGTATTCCCTGTGCTGGGTTCCCCTCGCGGAGCCGGGATTCCCCACGGTCTCCGCAGCAGGGTTTCCCTCGCAGTTGGGATTCCCCGGAACGGCATCCAGCAGGAACTCTGTAGAGCTTCTTGGAAAGGCAAAAGCACAACCTTAAAAATAAGTTCGAAACTTACCTTCAGGTTTGAAACTTGCCGCTGGAGGAGCAGCGCGCCTGCCAGCCAGTCGCGGCACCATGCGTGGACTAATGACGCGCATGCGGGCTGGCGGGCTCTTCTTCACGTAGTCACTCACGTGACTCCGAAGTAAAACTATGTATTTTAAATGCATTAGACAGCATAGAGGAGCAGAAGGTAGTACTCCTATCTCTCAGTTGCAGTGATGCAGGTTCAATCCTGAGGTCCATGTGATCTCCAAGGAATTTGTGTGTTTTGCCTGTGACCATGTGCGCTGTTGTTGCTTCCATTCCATGCTTGAAGGATAATTTTAATTTTCTCCTGTATGCTGAGTTCTGGAACCAATAGTTCTGCCGAGCTCCATAAATCAGTCTATCTTAGCTTGGGTTGATTCTTTCCTAACTTCTCTGCAAACAGCAACAGATGGACCATGGGAACCTATAACACCGCCCCATTCCAACTTCAATAATTCTCATTAGAGAGCGCTGTTTAAAAAGACAAAAAGAATACTTAAGGATGTGAAAGATCTGAAGTATGGTTTGATGTACCCGGCTACATTAAGAGTTACCTACAATCAGAATTAACATACCTTTACTAACCCTAAGGATGCATTGGAGTTCGCCCAGAAGATCAAGAACCTGCCTGACGACTGAATATTAACTACAAAACACCTGACGTCAACGAACAACGTAACTTTGTAAAGATCGGATGGAATTTAAGCTGTTATACCTAAGGACAATTGAAATTGGATAAGGATGGCTGAATAAGGCCTTTCCTATGGGCATGTTACACTCATAGTTACTATTAACATTAATAACTGACAAATACTAACTATAACTGCGCGGTACTGTTAATAACTATTACTAATGTTTACTGATTACTTATAATTGAATTACTTAGAATTAGTTAAACGGTAATTATAAGTACGGTTTGATTTAAAGCTTGATTTCACTTTTCTTTCCTTTTTTTTCTCTCCTCTTCTGTTATGTATTTTGATATATACTATATCTTGATAATAGTTACCTTTTTATTTAAAAAAAATATATATATATTTTACTAATGGAATATGAATACTTTGGAACTTAAAATGTTTCCCACCCCCCCGGTAAGATATCGCTATGGAAATGTCAACTTAAAGAGAGCATGGAGCTAGTTAAGTTTTTTTTTCATCGGCTACAGAAGTCGGTAGATGTCTCGCCATGTTAATATGGCCATGTTAATATGGCCATGTTAATATGGCGATCAGTAACTGCACTACTCATAGATGTAGTTTTTTCTTTCTTTTTTCACTTTACTAACCACTTAATTTATCACTTTTTTAATATAGTACTTTATTATAATTTTAAGTTTGAATGGCGTCATAAGTTTTATCAAAGGAGACATATACGCGAGAAAGACCAACGAGACTTAAAATTCATCTATCTAATGTTCGGGTGTAATGTCGGGCTTGTCGAGCTGAACCATCTGCTCTTTTATAGACCTCCCTAAACAAAAGGTGCAAGTTTCAAATATGAAGATTGTGGGTGAAGGAATAATATTTCGCAGTTGGAACGTTAAGGGTATTAACAAACCAATCAAGAGAGGTAAAGTATTAGCACATTTAAAAGCACTTAAAACAGATGTAATATTTCTTCAGGAAATTCACCTTAAAAAGGATGCAGAGCATAGATTGAAAGCTAAATGGATTGATAAAATGTATCATTCCTCATTCACACATAAATCCACAGGTGTTGCAATACTAATCCATAAAGGGATACCTTTTAAACATATATCAACTATAACGGACAGTGATGGTAGATAGTTGTATTAATAGGTGAATTATATGTACAAAAACTGACTCTTATTAATGTTTATGGGTCAAATTTTGATAGTCCCTTGTTTTTTAAGAAAATATTTAATATAATTCCGGAATTAACACAACACAATTTAATAATCGGAGGAGACTTAAATTGTACATTACACCCCTATTTAGATAGATCATCAAGACAACGGAAAACAAAATCGCAGTCCAGTGACTTATTAAATGCATATATAGATAGTAGTAATATCAAGGATGTTTGGAGAATAGAAAACCCAACCGGATGAGAATATTCATTTTATTCATCGGTACATAAAACATACTCAAGAATAGATTATTTTTTGGTGGACTCTAAGCTTATTCCATTTACTTATAACTCGAAATATTACAATATTATAATCTCGGACCATGCTCCCTTAACATTTATGATTAAATTAAATGGAAGGACGGAGAAACTGTTACAATGGAGACTCAACCCACAAATTTTAAAGGAAAAAGCATGTCAGGAATATCTCACTAAACAGATTAATATGTTCTTTGAAATCAATGATAACCCTGAAACGTCTGCCTCCCTACTATGGGAAACATTTAAAGCATTTACTCGAGAAGCTATGATCTCCTCCCAAGCATTTCATAATAAAGAGAATCGGGCGAAACAACAGGCATTGGAAAGGGAAATAAAACAATTGGACATAGAAAATATGGCTACACCAACCATGATAAAACACAATAAAATTGCAGCATTGAAATATAAATTAAATAAAATATATTCAGACCAAGTTGTAAAATTTTACCAATATACTAAACAATTACATTTTGAATTCGGAGATAAACCTCAAAAATTATTGGCTCGTCAATTACGGAAACTGGACGGGGAAAAAACAATTCATAGGATTAAATCAGAAACAGGAGAACCACTAGTACAACCTAAGGATATTAATGAGAGATTTCTGCAATATTATCAAAACCTTTGCTAAAACGATAGATCACCGGACAGGAACAGAAGCATTCCTACAAAAATGCAATCTTAAAGGATTAGATTTGAAAGATAGAGAATTATTAGAAATAACAGTAAAAGAAATTGAAAAGTCTATCAGATGTCTAAAAAACGGTAAATCCCCGGGACCCGATGGCATAGGCTCCGAATTCTATAAAACATTCTATGACCTGATTGTTTCGCGTTTAAAGACACTGTACGAACATATCTATACCCAACAGAAATTACCAGAAACGCTAAATGAATCTATAATAAGGACCTGGATGATCCAGTTTCATATAGAGCTATAGCTCTTCTAAAAACTGATCTTCTAAATATTAACTAAAATCCTAGCACAAAGATTAAGCACAGTGATTAATAAATTAATACACAGGATTTATACCAAAACAGTACTCTTCACGTAACCTGAGACGATTATTCAATATTATATACTCAAAAAGAAGTACTAACAAAGATCTAGCAATTATTTTGTTAGATGCTGAGAAAGCTTTCGACCAGGTGGAATGGCCCTATTTATTTTCGGTTATGAAAATTTTTCAATTGGGCGAGAAGGGTAAAACTTTTATATACTAACCCATGGGTAAAACTTTTATATACTAACCCAACAGCTAGAATATCAACAAATCAAATGTTATCAGCTAAATTTAACTTATCTACTTATGTAGACAAGGATGTCCATTATCCCCACTATTATTTGCACTCGCAATAGAACCATTAGCAGAAATCATGAGGTCCCATCCTGAAATATATGGGTATAATACCAAAGATACTGAGAATAAAATTTCCTTATATGCAGATGATGTATTAATTTACATTACAAAACCTGAAGTTAGTATCCCAAACTTATTAAATTTAATAACTCAATATGGCTCGTTTTCAGGATACAGAATTAATTGGAATAAAAGTGAAATCATGCCAATAAAGGAAAGTAACCCACATATATTACAACAATTTCCTTTTAAAATAGTAAATGAAAAATTTAAATATCTTGGAATTTATGTAACAAAGAGATATACTTCTTTATTTAAATTCAACTTTCTGCCTTTATTGAACAAATTACATAAGAATATTTAATATTGGAAAACATTACCTATCTTAATGTTGGGTATAATTAATGCAATAAAAATGATTTTTCTCCCGCAATTATTGTACCTCTTTCAATTAATCCCGATATATCCCAAAAACTTTTTTTTAAAAGGTTGACTCTATAGTCACCAATTTTATCTGGGGATATAGCTAAATCAAATACACAGGACTATAGAAATAGAAAGACAGAAATTCTTGATGAATGTTTGAATAAACACCCTAATACAGAAAAATTGATATCTTATATTTATAATATTCTATTAGATAATGATGCACCCATGACGGAAATATATAGGCAATCATGGGAAAATGAACTAGGCCAAACAATAAGGCCAGAAATATGGGACGAAAGCTTACAACATATACATCACTGTTCCTTAAATGCTAGACATTCTTTAATACAATTTAAAGTATTACATAGATTGCACTATTCAAAAACAAAATTAAATAGAATTTTCCCCTGCATATCTCCTATTTGTGAAAAATGTCAACACTTAGAGGCTAACTTAACGCACACATTTGTAAGTTGTATAAAAATTAATAATTTTTGGACGGACATTTTTAAGATAATTTCGGAAGTTGTCAATACCCAATTGGACCCCGATTCAAAATTAATAATATTAGGAATACTAGAACAAAATCAATTATTTACAACAAACCAAAGAAACTTTATCGATTATAGTTTAATAACTGGGAAAAAATTAATATTAGAATTTTGGAAAGGCAGTAGCTTCTGCTGAGAGGTCATTTAGCAAACTCAAGCTGATTAAGAATTAAGACGACCGCTCTCGTGATGAGTGGATCATCGAACCCTTTTCCGTTGAAGAAGGTGCCATCAGCGATTCTGACGTGACTGCAAAGGTTGAATTTTACCGAATACGTGAAGATGCGCAGCTCAAGAGCGACTTCATGGAACAAGAGCTCGCCACATTTTGGCTGAAAGTGAAGGACTGTCCTGTTCTTTTGAAGAGGGCCCTGACCCAATTGGTCCAGTCCCCCTCAACCTATCGCAGTGAGGCTGGATTCTCAACCATGGTAACTCTGAAAACGAAGGCACGCAATAGGCTTGCCATCGACGCTGACATGAGGTGCTGCCTGCCGAGCATTCGTCCTCATTTTGGTTGCCTGAAGGCTGCGAATCAATTTCAGCCATCCCATTGACTGAGCATTGGCGGACATGTTTTAATAAATCGGGCTGTTTTTTTTTCAGTTTTTGTTTCGGGTGTCACGGTACTGACCAAGAATGTCTGATGGGGTCGTGGGGCCAAAAAGGTTAAGAACCACTGTTGTAGTAGGTGAGTTTAAATTCCCAATATTGATTGGCACTTACACAGAATTAGTTGGGGCATAATTTGCTAGGTACATGCAATGAGGTTTCCTTAAACACTATGTGGAGAGCCCGACTCGAGGAGGGACCAGACTGGATCTTGTATTGGGAAATTAGCCTGGCCAGGTGACTGGCGTTGGGATGCAAGAGGAATTTGGGGATAGTGATCACAACTCTGTAAATTTTCAGATTATTTTCAATCGGGACAAGTCTGAATGTTGAGGGAAAATATTGAATTGGGGCATGCAAGATTACAATGTCATT
The DNA here is from genome assembly GCA_963514005.1 of Raja brachyura. The sequence goes on along the minus strand of OY740789.1, from coordinate 44,687,471 downwards.
TGACAGGAGCTATGCATTGAAGTGGGATCTTGATATTGGGTAAGTCCACACAGGATATTTGGGAGTTGTTTAAAGACCAGCTGCTCAAAATGCAAGATCAGCATATTCCAATCAGGAGGAAAAATAAGGATGCCAAGGTAAGATAACAGTGGATGACCAAAGAGCACTCCGGAGCTTGCCGCACGGCAAACCGGTAAGGCAACGCCCGCTCGGTGATGGTCTCCCAGCGCTGTGCTGCCGCCGAAGCTGTGGTCCCAGTCGGTCCAGACAGGAAACGCCGCTTCAGTCCAATGGTAGGCCGCGAGAAGGTGGGCGAAGAAGCAGCTCGGAGGGAAGCCGCCTCTCCGACCAGGTAGGGACTTGGAAATAAAGTTTCCCCCTTCCACTCCCCCACCCACCACATAAAAGACTAGAAGACCTCCAAAACAAACACTGTAACTTACCAAAAAATTTTTAAAAGGGAGAAAGGACTAACAGCTGCTGGCAGGGTAGCCATACTCGACGGCGCCCCCTCCTGACACTAGTGGCAATCTAAAGGAGGAAATCTATGCCTAAAGTTGGGTGTATGTGAGGTACTAAACAAGTACTTTGCATCATAGAGTCATACAGTATGGAAACTGGCCCTTCGGCCCAACTTGCCCACAACAGCCAACATGTCCCAGCTTCACTAGTCACACCTGCCTGTGCTTGGTCCATTTCCCTCCAAACCTGTCCTATCCATGTACCTGTCTAACTGTTTCTTGAATGTTGGGATAGTCCCAGCCTCAACTACCTCATCTGGCAGCTTGTTCCATACACCCACCTTCCTTTGTGTGAAAAAGTTACCCCTCAGATTCTTATTAAATATTTTCCCCTTTGTCTTGAACCTATGTCCTCCGGTCCTCGATTCCCCTACTCTGGGCAAGAGACTCTCTGCATCTACCCGATCTATTCCTCTCATGATTTTGTACACCTCTATAAGATCACCCCTCATTCTCCTGCGCTCCAAGGAATAGAGACCCAGCCTACTCAACCTTTCCCAATAGCTCACACCCTCTAGTCCTGGCAACATCCTCATAAATCTTCTCTGAACCCTTTCAAGCTTGACAATATCTTTCCTAGAACATGGTGCCCAGAAATGAACACAATATTCTACATGCGGTCTCACCAATGTCTTGTACAACTGCAACATGACCTCCCGACTTCTATACACTTTACTCTGACTGATGAAGGCCAATATGCCAAAAGCCTTTTTGACCACCTTATCTAGCTGTGACTCGACCTTCAAGGAACCATCCACCCACAGTCCTAGATCCCTCTGCTCTACAACACTCCCTAGAGACCTACCTTCCGTTATTCGATGTCCCAAAATGCAACACCCCACCATTCTCTGTATTAAATATCATCAACCATTCCTCAGTCCATCTGACCAATCGATCCTGATCCTGCTGCAATCTTTCACAACCATCTTCACTATCTGCAAAACCACCCAATAGACAATAGACAATAGGTGCAGGAGTAGGCCATTTGGCCCTTCGAGCCAGCACCGCCATTCAATGTGATCATGGCTGATCATCCCCAATCAGTACACCTTCCTGCCTTCTCCCCATATCCCCTGGCTCCGCTATTTTTAAGAGCCCTATCTAGCTCTCTCTTGAAAGCATCCAGTGAACCTGCCTCCAACGCCCTCTGCGGCAGAGAAAGCCACAGACTCACCACTCTCTGTGAGAAAAAGTGTTTCCTCGTCTCCATTCTAAATGGCTTACTCCTTATTCTTAAACTGTGGCCCCTGGTTCTGGACTCCCCCAACATCGGGAACATGTTTCCTGCCTCTAGTGTGTCCAAGCCCTTAACAATCTTATATGTTTCAATGAGATATCCTCTCATCCTTCTAAACTCCAGAGTGCACCATTCTCTCAGCATATGACAGTCCCGCCATCCCGGGAATTAACCTTGTAAACCTACGCTGCATTCCCTCAATAGCAAGAATGTCCTTCCTCAAATTAGGGGACCAAAACTGCACACAATACTCCAGGTCTGGTCTCACTAGGGCTCTGAACAACTGCAGAAGGACCTCTTTGCTCCTATATTCGATTCCTCTTGTTATAAAGGCCAACATGCCATTCGCTTTCTTCACTGCCTGCTGTACCTGCATGCTTACTTTCATAGACTGATGTACAAGGACCCCCAGATCCCATTGTACTTCCCCTTTTCCCAACTTGACGCCATTTAGATAGTAATCTGCCTTCCTGTTTTTGCTACCAAAGTGGATAACCTCACATTTATCTGCATTAAACTTCATCTGCCATGCATCTGACAACTCCCCCAACCTGTCCAAATCACCCTGCATTCTCATAGCATCCTCCTCACAGTTAACACTGCCACCCAGCTTTGTGTCATCTGCAAATTTACTTTGAATCCCTTCATCCAAATCATTGATGTATATTGTAAATAACTGCAGCCCCAGCACCGAGACTTGCGGTACCCCACTGGTCACTGCCTGCCATTCTGAAAGGGACCCGTTAATCCCTACTCTTTGTTTCCTGTCAGCCAACCACTTCTCTATCCAGGTCAACACTCTACTTCCAATACCATGTGCCCTAATTTTTCCCACTAATCTCCATTGTCCATTTTCCTAGTTACACCTTCAAAAAATTCCAGAAGATTAGTCAAGCCTGATTTCCCCTTCGTAAATCCATGTTGACTCGGACCGATCCTGTTACTGCTATCCAAATGTGTGGCTATCTCATCTTTTATAATTGACTCCAGCATCTTCCCCACCACCGATGTTAGGCTAACTGGTCTATAATTCCCCGTTTTCTCTCTGCCGTCTTTCTTAAAAAGTGGGATAACATTGCCTACCCTCCAATCCACAGGAACTGATCCTGAACATTGGAAAATTATTACCAATGCATCCACGATTTCTAGAGCCACTTCCTTAAGTACCCTGGAATGCAGACTATCAGGCCCTGGGGATTTATCAGCCTTCAGTCCCATCAGTCTATCCAACGCCATTTCCTGCCGAATGTGGATTTCCTTCAGTTCCTCTGTCACCCCAGATACTCTGGCCACTACTATATCTGGAAGATTGTTTGTGTCCTCCTTAGTGAAGACAGATCCAAAGTACCTGTTCAACTCATCTGCCATTTCCTTGTTCCCCATAATAAATTCACCTTTCTCAATCTTCAAAGGTCCAACTTTGGTCTTAACTAATTTTTTCATCTTCACATACCTAAAGAAGCTTTTACTATCTTGCTTTATATTCTTGGCTAGCTTACCTTCGTACCTCATCTTTTCTCCCCGTATTGTTTTTTTGGTTACCTTCTGTTATTCTTTAAACATTGCCTAATCCTTTTGCTTCCCGCTCATCTTTGCTATGTTGTACTTCTTCACTTTAATTTTCATACTGTCCCTGACGTCCCTTGTCAGCTATGGTCGTCCCTTTCTCCCCTTGGAATCTTTCTTCCTCCTAGAAATGAACTGATCCTGCATGTTCTGTATTATTCCTAGAAACACCTGCCATTTTTGTTCCACTGTCATTCCAGCTAGTGTATCTTTCCAGTCAACTTTGGCCAGCTCCTCCCTCATGGCCCCATCGTCCCCTTTATTCAACTGCAACACTGACACCTCCGATCTACTGGTCTCCCTCTCCAATTGTAGATTAAACCTGACCATGTGATGGTCACTGCCGCCTAATGGCTCATTAACCTCGAGGTCCTTTATCAAATCCAGTTTATTACAAAACACTAAATCCAGAATTGCCTTCTCCCTGGTTGGCTCCAATACAAGCTGTTCTAAGAATCACTCTGTCACGAAGGCACTCTACAAAGTCCCTTTTTTGGGGTCCAGTACCAACCTGATTTTCCCAGTCTACCTGCATGTTGAAATCGCCCATAACAACCACAGCATTACTTTTGCATCAATTTTAACTCCTGATTCAACTTGCGCTCTATATCCAGGCTACTGTTTGACGGCCTGTAGATTAGTCCTATTAGGGTATTTTTACCCTTACAATTCCTTAGTTCTATCCATACTGACTCCACATCTCCTTTTTCAATGTCACCCCTTGCAAGGGACTGAATTTCATTCCTCACCAACAGGGCAACCCCACCCCCTCTGCCCACCTGTCTGTCTTTTCGATAGGAGGTATACCCTTGAATATTCAGTTCCCAGCCGTGGCCCTCTTGCAGCCATGTCTCAGTAATTCCCACAACATCATACTTGCCAGTTTCTAGTCCACTTTATTCCTTATACTTCGGGCATTCATATACAGTACTTTGAACTCCGCACTCACTTCCCCCCTCGCAATTGGCCCTGACCTTATTCTGTTGTCCATTCTCAAGCTTTCCTTCCCATTAATTCGAGAATCTTTTGTAATTTTTCCTGTAGTCACTTCCCCTTCTGGTACTGGAAGCAATCCATAGATAACCACCCTAGAAGTCCGGCATTTCAGTCTTCTTCCCAACTCTCTGAAGTCATGTTGGAGAACCTCCTTCCTCTTCTTCCCGATGTTGTTTGTGCCTACTTTTGTATCATCAGCAAACTTGCTAATCTTGTCCTGTATTTTCTCATCCAAATCATTGATGTGGATGACAAATAGTACCAGCCCAGCACCGAACCCTGAGGGACACCACTAGTCACAGGCCTCCAGTCCAAGAAGCAACCTTCCAACATCACCCTCTGCTTCCTTCCATTGAGCCAACTTGCTATCCATTCAGATCTCTCGGATCCCATGTGATCTAACCTTCTAGAGCAGCCTACCATGTGGAACTTTGTCAAATGCCTTACTGAAATTCATGTATACAACATCTACAGCTCTGCTCACATTGACCTTTTTGGTCACGTCTTCAAAAAACTCAATCAGATTGCCCGCCTAAATGCTTGTATAACCTATCCCTCAGAATACTCTCCAGTAACTTTTCAACTACGGATGTTAAGCTCTGACCTATAGTTCCCAGCATTTTCACTGCAGCCCTTCTTGAAAAGAGGCACAACATTTGCCACCCTCCAGTCTTCCGGCATCTCCTGTATTTAAGGACAACTCGTAAATTTCAACCAGGGCTCCCGCAATTTCGTCTCTGGTTTCCCACAATGTCCTCGGATATATCTGATCAGGCCCTGGAGATTTGTCTACCTTCATACATGATAGTACCTTCAGTACTTCTTCGACGGTAACACTGACTGCTCTCAAGACACTTCCATTGACTGCCTCAAGTTCCCGCGTCCTATTGTCTTTCTCCTCGGTAAAGAGGACTTTGAGGACCTTGCCCATCTCCTGTGGTTCCACACAGAGATGACCACTTTGATTCCTGAGAGGTCCCACTCTCTCTCTAGTTACCCTTTTCCCCCTTATGTATTTATAAAATCTTTTGGAATTGCCCTTTAACGTTACCCACCAGAGCTATCTTCTGGCCCTTTTGCCCTTCTGATCTCGATGCAGCCTCGCCAGCAGCCTGTGTGTCATTTTGACTTTTTTGTTATTTTTAGTGTGTCTTAAACGTATGTTTTAATGTTTCTCAGTATGTTTTATGTAGGGGTTGGGGGGGGGGGGAATAGGGGTAAACCTTTTTCAGTCAGTTACCTCGACGGAGATGTGATCTTTCTCCGTGTTGCATCTCTGTCCCCCCCCGCCCCGCGGCCTAACAACTTGGATTGGTGCGGCCTTTCATGGAGACCGGCTCGGAGCTTCAAGCCGCAAACATGGCGCGGACTTGCCACCGCGGAGCCGGGTATCCTTTGCCAAGGATCGCTGTGGAAGTGCTCTGACTGCAGGGCCTGTGGACTTTAACACCGTGAAGCCGCGGTCTCCGGTAAGAAGAGGGCAACTCGGGAGCTCTTTGCTGCGCAGTGTTCCGATCCATCCCGACGCCGGAGTTTCCATCATCTCGACAAGAGGGCTTGAACAGCGGACCGTCGACAATGGCAGTGTTGAGGGTTCAAAAGCCCCGACCACCACGGGTGAATAAAGGAGGAAGATGACTGAACTTTATTACCTTCCATCCCAGTGAGGAATGTTGATTCCACTGTGGTGGATGTTTATGTTAAATCTGCTGTGTATTGTGCTCTTTCTTACTTGTACGGCTATATGGTAACTCAAATATCACAGTACTTCAATTGGTGAATGTGACAATAAATGTAAACTTGAACGTGAACTTGAACTTTTTGAGTTTACTCCTTACTTCCCGAAGCTCCTCCAGGGATGTGCTTGATCCCTGTCCCATGCATCCTTCTTGTTTTTGACCAATTAGCTCAATGTCCCTCATCACCCAAGCTTCCTTACGTTTGCCTGCTTTGCCCTTCACTCTAACGGGGACTTGCGTATCCTGAGCTTTTGTTAGCACACTTTTAAAAACACCTCACTTGGCTGATGTTCCTTTCCCCTCAAATAACCTGCTCCAATCAACTTGAGCGAGAACTTCTCTCATACCCTCAAAGTTGGCCTTACCCCAGTTGAGCATTTTAACACGTGGGCTGTCTCTGTCCCTTTCCATAACTATCTTAAACCTAAGCGAACTGTGGTCACGAGTCCCAAAAGACACCTCCACAAACACTTCATAAACTTGCCCTTCCCAATTTCCCAATACTAGATCCAGTGTTGCCCTCTCACGTGTGGGGCCCTCTACATTCTGCTTGAGAAAACTCTCCTGAACACTTTTGAGGAATTGCACTCCATTTAAACTCTTCACACTATGATTTTCCCAGTCAATATTGGGAAAGTTAAAATCCCCTACTGCAACAACCTTATTTGACTTGCAGCTGTCTGCAATCTCCTGGCATCTTTGTTCTTCTAATTCTTGTTGACTATTCGGAGGTCTGTGGTAGACCCCCAACAAGGTGATCATCCCTTTCTTGTTCCTCAGCTCCACCCATATAGCTTCACTAGACAAACCATCCATAATGTTACCTCTGACCACTGCCGTGACATGCTCCTTAACCAACAACTCCCCCTCCTCTTATTGCCTCACCCTGACTCTCCTGAAGCTCCTGTACCCCAGAACATTGAGCTGCTTGTCCTGCTCTTCCCTTAACCAGGTTTCAGTAATGGCTACAACGTCCCAGTCACTCGTACCTATCCATGCCCGAAGCTCCTCTGCCTTACCCGTCAGGCCCCTTTCATTAAAATATGTGCAGTTCAAATCAACCCTCCTTCCTCACTCTCCACCTTTCACCTGCCTATTCTGTCCACGAACCTTTCCCTCACCACCCTCCATACCAACCTCTAACCTCTCACATGCCTCTGTCCTGTATGAGATCCCACCCCCTGCATCAGTAATCACTGAAGAGGACAGCGAATATGCTAGGCACTTTGAGATCGAGGAGGTGTAACCGAGGCTCTTGAAAGAACATTCAAGCCCTTTGCCTGATGGGATCTATCTCTGGTATTTGAGTGAGGCAAGAAAGGAGATTGCGGGGACTTTGATTAGGATCTTTGTTGAAACTATTGGAGAGAATCCTTTGAGATAGGATTTACTCCCATTTGGAAGGAGAATGCAGTCTGTCTGTCTTTTTTTAAATTTTTGTCCCGTTAGATGTATGTTTTTGGTTTTAATTTTTATTCTTTTTTAGCTGTGTATATGTGGGGGGGGGGGGGGGGGGTGGGGGGTGGGGAACCGTTTAATCCCCTCCCTGTACGGGGTACCCTGTAATCTCTTTCCTGTACTGATCAGCCATGATCACATTGAATGGCGGTGCTGGCTCGAAAGGAAATGGCCTACTCCTGCACCTATTGTCTATTGACCCGACTTTTTCCTTGTCGGGTCTCCGGTGTCGTGGGCTTAACATTGTGGAGCCGCCGGCGGCCTCCAACCGGAACCAACCTGAGGGCTCCAGTTGCAGAACCTGCGCACTCGCCATCGCGGAGCTGGCCGACTTCGGAGCGGGGAGAGCTGTGGTGGAGCGTTGCTGAAACCCGACTTTGAAGCTTTGGAGGCTCCGGCCGCAGGCCCGGTGGACAAGAACATCAGGAGCTCGCTGGTCCCTGGTGGGAGACCGCTTTTCGGAGCTTCTGCAAGGGCAACTTCTCCCGCTGGAATCGCGGGGTTTAAATGACTTGGAGCAGGGCCTAACATCGCCCGGCACGGCTTAAACGGCCGCGGGACTTACCATCGCCCCCCCAGGGGCTTTAACCTCGTGAGCCCCAGTCGCCTCGACACTGCAGTTGGACTGCTGGACCGCGGGAGAAGAACAAAGGGAAGAGGTAAGACTTTTGCCTTCCATCACAGTGAGGAGGTGTTGGAGATTCACTGTGATGGATGTTTGTGTAAACTGTGTTATGTATGTGTCTTGGTTTTTTTGTAATGTCATGTCTGCAGGAATGAAATTTCGTTCAAACCTTGTCTGTTTGAATGACAATTGTAGATTGGTTATTGCATGTGAACCAATCAGAGCAGTGTAGTACCACTAACTCCACCTTACTATACACTTTATATTAACACCTATTTCTTACGTTACGTTAGTTATACTGGCGGTAGCAATGAGCTAACAACCTGCTGTACCGCTGCATTATACCTGATGATTAAAGATGATTTAAACTCCAGACCAGTGTCTGTTAAGTCATTTACATGGTGTCAGATAGCGTGAAGTGACCCACTGCGTCCGTATACCGGGTTTTATTTGTGTTTATTAGTTTGATCTTTATTACCATGGCTCACTCGTGCCGTAAGCCAGCTCAGCTCATCTTTGACTCGGACATTGGTGAACGACGGAGGCTCTTCGAAATCGACTACAAACACTACATCAACATCGTTGATCGGAATGATCCAGATGAAGTCAATGCTTCACTGTTGCTGAAACTGGCGGGACCCGAAGCTCTGATTCGAGCGCAAACGTTCGACTTTGCGCAAGCTGTACTTGATGCTAACGGCCAGGTAGTAGTACCAGCTGAGACTGTGCGTAACCCCAATGTACTACTCTGTAAATTCCGTGAACTGTGTGACCTGCCCTCTAACCGAATCCTGGAAAGAGCTATATTCTTTGCGTGACATCAGCTTTCTGATGAAGGCCCATCCAAGGAACCCCGTTCCTACCTTGTCAACGCCAATGGTGTCCTCACAAAATGCCGGTGTACGACGAGGACGGTAAGAACACTCAGTTCACTCAATGCAAACTTTAGGTCATTTGATCCTTGCGCCCGCGGAAATCTCCAGCGCGGTCGAGACAAGGGGGTTCTGAAGTGCCATTCTCTCAATTGAGGACATTTTCTCAACTCTCCTAGAAGCAACGAGCCATGGCTTTACCAGTGGTTGTCTGTCTAACTGAAACCTCTCTTCCCCCACCTCTCACTGTCTCTCACTCGCATCTACCCCCTCTCTCTCGCTGTTACACCCCACTCTCCCCCGTTACCAGGCACCCCGTTCGCTTTTTTAAATTCTCGAATGACCTTTGAAAAATCCTATGATTCCTTGCGTTTTTCGGAATACCGAACTGGCTTATTCATTTCACTGTACCTTAGTTGATGCATGTGACAAATAAATTTGAACTTTGACTTTGACATGAATTTTGCTAAAGCTTTTGATAAGGTTCCTCATGGTAGGCTGATCCGGATTCACGCTGACTTGGTGGCATGGATTCTGAACAGGTTTATTCATAGAAGACATAGGGTTATGGTGGAAGGTAGATATTCTAGCTGGATGTCTGTGACCAGTGGAGTTTTGTAGAGATCTGTGTTGTGACCTCTGCTGTTTGTGATATATATATATAAATGATCTAGACGTAAATGTAGATGGGTTGGCGAGTACGTTTGCTGACACCACCAAAATCGGAGGAGTTTTACACAATGAGGAAGGCTGTCAGAAGATACAGCAAGATACGCTGTAGATCAGCTGCAGAAATGGCAGATGGTGTTTACAAGGTGTTGTACTTTGGGAGATTGAATGTAAGGAGAGAGTATACAGTTAATGGCAAGACTCTTAACAATGTTGATGTAGAGAGATGTCCAAGTTTATAACTCACTGAAGGTGGCAACACCAGAAGGTAGGGTGATAAAGAAGGCATATGGTATGCTTGCCTTCATTGCTAGGGGTATTGAATATGTCAGGAAGTCATCATGCACCTCTATAGGACTTTGGTTAGGCTGTATTTGGAGTGTTATGTGTAGTTCTGTTCGGTCCATTACAAGAAAGATGGTGAGGGTGGAGAGGAGGATTACAGAATTCTGCTTGGATTAGAGGGTTTCGGCAGGGAGATGTTGGATAGACGTGGATTGTTTTCTCTGACACGTCGGAGGTTGAAGAGAGAAGATACAATAGTGCAGTTTAAGAGGCTTTTGGATAGGCACATGGAAATGCAGTGAATTGATGGATATGGATCATGTGCAAGCAGATGAGATCAGTTCAGTTAGGCATCATGTTCAACACAAACATTGTGGGCCGAAGAGCTCATTCCTATGCTGTCGTGTTCTAATGTAAGATCTAGGTATTCCTTGCAAAACATCGGTGATTAAGTGATGTCATTGTTGATACCATCTTCCATACAATGATAACCAAGAGAAAACTAAATAAGTGCTATTTTGTTGGATTGTATTTGTCCTATCTTGTTATGGATTGGACAAATCGGCGCAATTGTCCATACTGTCAAATGACTGTGAGGACTTCAATCGTACTGGAATAGCTCAGTTGGAACTGTAGCTAATTCTGGAAGTCATTTTGGTGTCTGATGCAGTGCTCTCAGCCTTGAGATCCCATTGAATAAAGTAAATTAGTTAAGAACAGGCCTCGGATGCCAAAGTCTTAGGAGAATCTGATATATATCATCTAGTTGGCGCTCGTGGATGGAGATGTTTTAAAACTCTTTGTCCTTGTCTTTGGGACGGAAAGCTAGGCCTAGTCTTCATTTGAGCATTGGTTTAGGAGTGGCTTAATTGACGTTGCTGACTATCGATGGATGTAGCTATCGTTAAATGCTTTGGGCTTATTCACTGGTTGTGGGTTCATTTGGCTGTATTCTATGCTACATTTGTTTCTCATCTTGAGTATAGGCCTTTGTTGCAGCTTCACCCATTTGCAATTAATTTTTTATGAAATTTGTTGCTACACCCAGCAACAATATACTCTGTGACAATCTATTGGTTCCCTTGCTTTATAGTAATGGTAGTGCGAAGAATGGTCTAGCTATGAGTTTGAGCAACAAGACTTGTGACCATTCTTCAGACCGTCACCTATTCCTTTTCTCCTATGTCTATCTTCAGTGTAAACAAGCGTCTGCAGTTCCTTCTTACACAAGAAGTTGTGAATCTATCCAAATTACTACAATGATCATGACACAACGGGTGGCCTTGAGTTTAAATGGTACTTCATCTCAGAGATGGTGCAATGATTACTTCTACTAATATTGTTTGGAATGTTGAGAACATACTCCAAGTAGGTTTATAATTCGAGTTGGTTCTCTTGTATTAACAAAATAGGTAGGCCAAACTAGTAGGAATTAATGAGTTAATTGTGTATTAGCAAAAGAAATGGTGCAAGGTGCAAATATTTTCCATTATTATAGTCATAGAGCATGGAAACAGGCCCTTTGGTCCAACTTGCCCACGACAACCAAAATCCCCCATCTATACTAGTTCCACCTGCCTGAGTTTGGCCCATTTCCTTCTAGCTTTTCCTAACCATATACCTATCCAATTGGCTTTCTAATGTTGCTACAGTACCTGCCTCAACTACCTCCACCGGCAGCTCGTTCCTTATACCCATCACTCTTTGTGTAGAGAAAGTTGCTCCCCAGTTTCTTATTAAATCTTTCCTCTCACCTCATGTGCTTTGACTCTGTGTGATTGCAGAGAAATTGAAGGGTGCTGAGATATCATTGTTTAAAAAGATAAACCAACCACTGACAATTAAATTATTGGGAAAAACATTTTAGTTTAGAAATACAGCATTGGAAACAAGCCCTTTGGCCCACCGATTCCGTGCCAACCATCAATCACCGTACACTAGTTCTATCCCACACACTCAGGGCAATTTACAGAAGCCAATTAACCTACAAACCTGCATGTTTTTGAAAGATGGACTCAAAAAATCATCATTTAGAGAGGCAATGTTTACTCCAGGGGAGTCAGTACAATTTTTCAGAGAATTAAGACCAAGAATCAAAACAAGAAATCTCAATGATGCAGCATGTTTGATGTAGTTAACTTCTTATTCTAGAAAGATATTTTACTAAAAAACTGATATGGTAAATTGATTAATAATAAGTAAAGATATATATATGGGAGTGTGGGGAGAAATCAAAGGATAAAAGTGAAATGGAGTTTTAATGTAGAGATCTGTATTGAAGTGAAGTTCTGCAAAGGTCAGTTTTATGTTATTGAAGTCCTCCCATTTTAAGTCCTTGACACTAGGTCCAACTTCAGTGTCTATCTTAAATTTACAGAAAGTCTGCAATTGATTTATCGAATAAATATAAAGCAGACGGGAGAATGCCACCACTCTTATAAAGGTAATATTTCAAAAAAGTTTTGAATGAACTAAGTCTACTCCTAGCCACACAAAATCTCGATCGACTAAACATTTGTTTCAAATTGTTAATAGTGGAAGCAATATTATTCTTGGTAAGATTCAGAACCTTTTTTTATGAATTTGAGTGATAATCTGAGAATTAATAGTTACAGTTACCCAAGACGAACATACAGATTATTGTCTGAATCATTTAATAATGGTGCAATGAGAGCATAAAATCGAGTAAAGCAAACAAAATGCAAACAAACATGTATAAAATATCATCTTTGTCTTGATGACACGGAGCACTTTATTATCTAAAGACAACAAAGTCTGGAGATAACATTCATAGCTTTCTCAAAGCTACTCTGCAACACTGGTTCTGCTGGATTGCTAAACTGTTGACCAGCAAACATGGCAGCATCCAGCTTAAAAACAGTAAATTTGAAGCTCACATTCAATTTAATTTAGGAACCCATGGAACAATGCTTCATATGAAAGGCAGTAGCAGAAAGAATTTCACATCATAGTGTAGTCTTCAGGCAAAATTATCACAAGTTCAATTTAGTTTCTCAAAAATATTCCATGCGATTTATGTGCAGAGATAAGGTTTACTAACATTAATCACAATGAAGTGCAATGAAGATTATTCATTGTAACTTTAGAAATGCATTGTTTTGCACAGTGATATTTAGTTTTCACATAAATAGAGAACATTCAAACAAAGCTGAAGGTACCAGTTTCATTTAACGCAAAAATTGTGGAACGAATCAGTAGATAAGTCAAATCTTCAAATGTTGACAGGAAGAAACTGCTTTTAAATAGGGGAGGGGGGAAGGGCATTCAAATGGATGATACAACACCATTTCAAACTGGAATAAGGTGCAATATTAGATTTAACAAACATAATATTTAAACACTATGTCAATCCTGTGAGAAACACAGAAATAGATTTTGAATTTAAGAAAGTTGGTGTAGAATTTTTTGTGCAATTCTGCTTTGCAGATTAATTCTACTTGAATCAGTTTTGCTGAAAAGTAGATACAAGTGTAGGTCAACACAAAGATCATTCAAAAGCAAAGTTTCAAATCACATTATGGAGAAGGCATATATCTTTGGAGCTGCTGAAACCATCAGATGTTTGGATCACTGGTTAAGTTCACCTTGCTTACATTCATGAAGAAAAGGTTGTGGCTTGTTCAGAAGCTGAAGTACAAAAATTGTAAATTAATAATGTAAAGGATTATATAAAACGACAAATGTTCAGATTTTGATTATTTATTATTATAATTATACCTGCTCGATTCCGATACCTGGTTCTTGCTTCCGCCCTCTCCTCAGCGTCAAAGTACCACACCGTTATGGCATATCTAGAATACAATGAATTTAATCATAATGCCATTCAGCATGAAAACAGGCCCTTCGGCTCAAATCGTCCATGCCAATCAAGTTGGCCCATCTGCCTGCATTTGGCCCATAATTCTCCAAACCTTTCTTATTCATGTACCTGTCCAAATGTATTTTACATTTTGGTATTGTATCTGCCTCAACTATCTCTTCTGGCAGCTCATTCCGTATTCCCATCATCCCATGTATGAGAAAGTTGCCCCTCAGGTTCCTATTAAATCTTTCCCCACTCACCTTAAGAGTGTGTACTCTGTTTTTTTAAATTCCCCAACTGTGGGTAAAAGACTCTGCGCAATCACGATGTATTTCCCTTATGATTGTACACATCCCTATAAGATCACCTCCTTAGTCTCCTACGCTCCAAGAAATGAAGTTGCAGCCTGCCCAACCTCTCCATGTAGCTCAGGCTCTCGTGTCCTGAGAACATCCTCGTAAACATTCTCTGCACTCTTTCTAGCTTAGCGACATGCTTCCTGCACTACAGTCATCAAAACTGAACAAGTGCGGCCCCACAAACTTCTTGTAAAATTATAACATAACATCCCAACCTCTATAATCAGGCCAATGTAACAAAAGCCTTCTTGACCACCCTATCTACCCATGATGCCACTTTTGGGGATCTATGTATCTTGACTGCTAGATCCCTCTACTCTATAGCACTCTCCTGTCCTGGTTTGACTTCCCAAAATACAACACCTCACATTTAACTGTAATAAACTCAGATAACTATTCCACAGCCTACTTGCTCAGTTGATCAAGATCCTGCTTTATTTTTTGATATCTATCGAGACTATTTATGATACCACCTTCTTTAGTGTCATCTGCAGACTTACTAATCTCGCATTGTACATTTGCATCCAAATCGTTGATCACAAACAGCAATGGTCCAGCACTGGTCCTTGCGGCATGCCACCAATCACATGCCCTTCATCTGAAAAACAACTTTTTCTCCATCACAGTCTGCTTCCTTCCGTGAAGCCAATTCATTATGCAGTCCGCTAACTCTCCCTGGATCCCATGCGGTCCAGAAGGTTTCAAAATGTGTTCAAATTTGTTTATAACTACCGTTTTGTTTTGATCCTTTGTGCCCCTTTCAAATGCAAGTAATATTTTCATATCAGGTAATGGTCAACAGGCCTTTAATGGAAGTAAAACACATGCTTGGTTTTCTGTCTCATCAGCATTTAATTTATTAATGGACTGGGTCACCATTAGCCTTCTGCTCCTATATATCTATAGGGTGACACAATGGCGTAGTTGGTAGAGCTGCTGTCTTACAGCGCCAGAGACCAGAATTTCATCCTGACCTCGGGTGCTGTCTGTGTTCAGTTTGCATGTTCTCACTGTAAACTTGTAGGTTTCCTCCCACATCCCAAAGATGTACCGGTATGTAGAATTATTGACGTGCAGGGAGTGGATGTGAATGCAAGATAACATAGAACTCGTGTGAACGGGTGATGGATGATTGGCATGGATTTGTGGGCCGTGAAGCTTCTTTCCACGCTGTGTCTCAACTAAACAAAACTAAACAAAACTACTTAATAGCTTTTAAGGAGCATAAATCATAAAATTAATAATGGCAAAAACAGTGCTTTCACTCTTGTAGAATTAGAGTGTGGTATTTTTCTTGTCTCATTGAAACCCATTTCTTTGTAAGTCAATATCCACCATCAGCCTGGACAAAACAACAGAGAAAACTTTTTTTATAAATGGTTGGAGAGAGTCAGCAGATCAGGCAGCATTGATGTGGAGGGAAACAAAATGAACATTTCAGATTACTAACTTTTTATTTCTACCTATTTGAATGAGGAGTTCTGCTGCCTTTCTTCGAATGCTTCCATTGTCAGGGTTGTTTGGTTTTTGTTGGGAGTGGGGTATGACCATAGCCTTTGCCAAGAATTTGCTTCAGTTTACTACTCCTAGCACTTCACTTCAGCCTTAAATTAGGGATTCCAGATCTCAAATATCACATGTAAGTAGGGAAATGTACAAACCTGAAGTATGCCTACAATATCAAATGCAATTTCCTTCATCATTTTTACGTTTCATACTATTAAAAAACATTATTAAAAATAAAGGTTATAGTCTGAGTATTCTGGACAGAATCTTATCAGTATTCTGGACAGCATCTCCATTAACATCAAACATAAGATGAAATATTATTTAATTTGTTGCAACCTTGCCGTGCGCAAATTGGATGCCATGTTTACTTATTTAACAGTGACTACACTTTCAAATCACTTTGTTGCATGTGAATTATACGAATGGGCAATACCAAAGCAAATCCATTCTAGAGTTGCTGAAGATCGACAATTAATTTTGATTTTTAATTGAGTAAAAAGTTGAAAGTTCAGAGAAATATTGACCAGGATTCTGGTTGAAGTGACTACTTCAGATTTTAGATATAGCATTTCTGAACTTATGAGTGATGTTTAGTTTAGTTGCCTGCAAATAGGTCCTTAGCCCACCGAGTCCGCACTGACCAGCAATCATCCGTACACGTTCTATTCTACACGCTATGGACAATTTACAGAAGCCAATTAACCTACAAAACTGCACGCCTTTGGAATGTGAGAGGAAACCAGAAAACCGGTGTGGTCACAGGGAGAATGTACTAACTCCGTACAGAGAGCATATTCAGGATCAAACCCTGGTCTCTGCCGCTGCGCCACCGTTACTTTCATTTTTATGCCTCCTTCTGTCAGATCATTAAGATATGTAAATTTGGCTAATATCAGTTAATATTTAAGGGTGTAGCTGTTCAGGAATCCTTGTGTCTAAATTCTTCCAGTGTTCAAATCTTGAGCAAGAGTTGGTATTTTTGAACAGTGCAGAAATTTAATCTCTGACAAAAATGAATCGCTAAATGATACTCTTTAACAAAATTATTGGCCTGGACACGCAAGCTAGATTGTCTGTTATTAATCAGTCACAACTATAACATTACTGTATTAAAGCTCTGGTTCAAGTTTGCAAAATAATTTACAACTTCTCCAGCTGAAAACAATTGAACAATTGGCGTCAGCGAGAGAAAATTACATTAAGGAATCTTTGTACGGCTCGTTTGCTAGCCGTAGGGATTCCACCTAGGAACATACCTGACAGAATATGTTGGCTGTACTTCATGCGGATTTCTTCGATCAGACCAGAACAACAATAGTCTATCAAAGATCGGCTCGACGTCAACTACATAGGACTTTCCTTCTGGAGCTATTCGAAGAATACCACCGTCAACCTAAAAAGTGCGTTCAACAGTCATACTAAGAACCATGTAATCTGGGAAGAAAATTATGCTCTATTTTATGTTTTGGTGTGAACTTTTATTATGATCACTGTTCCAACATAAATCATGGTATAAAGTCGACAATGGTTACGTTATTTAGCTTATTAGGCTTATTATTATTATGCTATTGAGCAGAAAATATGTTCAATGTTGTATATATTAGGCCACAATATACTCCTAGCATAAAATAACATTGAATAGCTTCTTCCAGCAGAAATACCCAGCCACAGTCATTGCTGACAAATCTCCAGTGCAGATAGAGTGGAATTGTGGAATCATTGCCAATATGCAAGTTTGCATGTTTTTCAAAATATCCTCCTCTTTGGTGAAGAGCAAAAAATGAGGAAGATGTTTGGATCAGACATTCTATGTGCAATGTGTCCATGGTGCCTGGCCAACACAAATTGGAAAGTTCAAATTACTTCCAGGTTCAGAACTCAATATTTTCATAATGAATTGCAGGCTTTAAACAATGAAGTTATATACCGGCGGCCAACATGCCCGGACTGTCTGCCATGGACAGAAGATCGAGGGCTCGCCCGGAAGGTCTAGCTCGCGGACCGAAGACCCACCTGGAAATCTCAGATCATGGACAGAGGACCACGCCGTAGACCGGAACCAGCCCAGAAAGCCCAGTTCACCCGCTGCAGATCAAGGATTCACACCCAGATTGGGAACCTACCTGGAAGGCCCGGCTCACCCGCCTGGAGTCGAAGGAGTCAGACGACGGGACGGTAAGCAGACCTCTGCGGTAAGGAGCGCACTGCCTCTATGGTGGAGTGGGCCGCTGGAGGCCCTGCAGCAGCCGAGGGCTCAGCTGGACTAGGTGCTGCTCCAAGAGGCTGAGCGCGTGGACAGGACATGGCCTACAGTGGTGGAGCAGCAGCGGACGACACCATTGCTACGCTTTACCAGGCTGAGCCTTCAACGTCGCCAGGACAATGGGCCTTCACTGTCAGGTCAAGAACCCTGTATTTACAACAACTGGGACTTGAAAATGGTGCCAAACTGGCGACTCTGTGTACTGTTCAGTGTACTAATAGGGTGTCTGAGGAATTCTCTGCCTCAGAGGGTGGTGGAGGCTGGCTCTCTGGATGCTTTCAAGAGAGAGCTTGACAGAGCTCTTAAAGATAGCGGAGACAAGGGATATACGGGGAGAAGGCAGCAACGGGGTACTGATTGTGGATGATCAACCATGATCACATTGAATGGCAGTGGTGGAACGAAGGGCCAAAAAGCCTACTCCTGCACCTATTGTCTATACACTTATACTATATCTGAGATCCTTGCCTAAGATGTAAGTGCTAATGTATGTGACACTTGTACTGAACAGTATACATAAATGAATTGCACTATACCTCAGTATATGTGACAAGTGAAGTACCATACCATATTGCAGTATGGTTGGACACTGCATGTAAGCAACTGGCCATTTACAGTCAGAGCTGGGCTGCCAACTCTCACGCATTGAGCATGAGAATCACGCATTTGGCCAAATTTTCACGCTCTCACACTGATCACAAATTTCTCACGCTCTGTCGTGACAAATTCTGTGATCGCCAAAAATTTCAAAAGTCATATCAAGTGCATGGGCTGCGGGTGTTGGAGAGCCAGGGTGGAGGGAGGGATGGAAGCAAAAGCAGCAGCGGGGATAGATGCAGACTAGGAGCCGGGGCTGGCGAGTGTTTGCCGGGCTGGCAAGTCGTTCGCTGCAGCTCTGGCCATGGAGCAGCCTCAGTGCAAGAATCCCGGGCCATCAGAGGCGTCGGAAGCGTTGCGCAGCTGCCGTGAGAGTCTCTGTGCTGAATTCACCCAGATGACCGGCATGGACCAGGCTGCGGCTCTATGCATCCTGGAGGACAACCACTGGCTGCTGTAAGTAGGTACCAAGCACTGGGTAGAAACGATGGAAGATAGTGGCCTTCAAATGGGGGTGGTTGGAGAAAGCATCCTGCTTGCCTGCTACATTTTCGCTTAACTGCAGAAAAAATGTTCCCGATGTTGGTGGAGCTCAGAACCAGGGGCATGGTTTAAGAATAAAGGGTAGGTCATTTAGGACTGAGATGAGGACAAACTTTCTTCACGCAGAGTTGCGAATCTGTGGAATTCTCTGCCACAGAAGGCAGTGGAGGCCAATTCACTGGATGTTTTCAAGAGAGAGTTACATTTAGCTCTTGGGGCTAGCGAAATCAAAGAATATGGGGAAAAAACAGGAAAGAGATACTGATTTTATATGAACAGGCATCATCATATTGAATGGTAGTGCTGGCTCGAAGAGCCGAATGGCGTATTCCTGCACCTATTTTCTATGTTTCTATGCTTGAGTATATGGCAATAAAACTCGACCACTTGATTTTGAAGCATTCATGCATGGTGGAGGTATAATGGAGTCATAGTGACACAGTGTGAAAACAGGCCCTTCGGCACAACTTGCCCACACCCGCCAACATGTCCCAGCTACACTACCTGCTTTTGGTCCATATCCCTCCAAACCTGTCCTATCCATGTATCAGTCTAACACGTCTTTTCAAAATCACCATAAAACACTACCATGTCTATGATATATTAAATTGGTGGAATGGAAATATTTTTGTATGGGAGTGGATAAGATGTCAAACGAGTTAAAAAAAATCCACAAGTGTGCTAACACTATAGCTAATTTAAACAAGTTCATACCTTAGCATCCCAGTTTTTATTCAGGTAATAAATACACGTCACACAACGCCCATCACCAGTTGGATTATCAACATGTCGGACATAACCTGTTCCATGGCCTGGGTAGCAGGCTACCATAGCCTGAAAAGAAAGGAAAATATTAGTTGCAACAGTTATTATTGATGTTAGCTTAACAGATAACAGTGCGAATGCAAAGCATGCATCATTAAATTACTGAACCAATAATCCAGAGGATTTGGAACATAACTTCAAATGCCATTAAAACCAGGGAAAACTAAATTCAATTAATTAAAGCATAAGTTAAAAAGCCAGCCCCATGAGACTACCAGATTGCCATAAACATCCACCGGATGTATTTTAGAGCTATCTATCATGTGGCATGTGTGTTTTCATACCCAAAGATCTGTGCTTGGTTTTAACTGCTCACAAATTAGAGTCAAGAGTGTTTTATAGACCAAGTGGGACCCATTGGGACCCGTCCCCCAACGTGGGGGGGGGGGGTGCGGCGTCACACGGAAGGGCTGGTGTTCAGCCCTACCAAGTGCTTCATGGCTGAATTTCCAGGCCTAGATTAATTTGACTGTATGTGGTTTTCTAGAGGTGCTATTTGGAACAGTACATTTGCTCTCTTCTGTGAATGGCCCTCGACATACTGCCCGAAGAAACTTTCTTGAACATATTTGACAGATTCCACCCCCATCTAAGCCCTTGGCATGATGATAATCCCATTACTAAACTTTAAATTGCCTACTATGACAACATAATTTGTCTTGCAGCTGCCTGTAATCCCCTAGCATATTTTCACTTCTAATTCCCATTGACTATTTGGGAGCCCATAGTACACTCCCAACAATGTGATCATAGGCCTGGCCAGGATGGCCATTCGCGGGTCCATGGAGCGGGCAGTCGACGGCCGCACAGCGGTCGGCTGCCTGCCCCTTTTCCGGGGTTTACGTCTGTGCCCGCGTGTCCTTATAGAGGGATCACGCGGTGTCCACGGGGACTCTGGAGGCCTTCCGTGAACGCTGGTCGAATATATTGTTGATAAAAATGTTAATATTTTAATTAGATAACTTTGTTTGTAAAATGCCAATATAGGTATTCTTTGATCATGTTACTACTTTGTATTTTTGTTTGTTCTGAATAAAAGCATTTTGTATGAAAAAAAACAAAAACAATGTGAAAATCTTTTTATTTTTCATTTCCACCCATATAGCCTCACTGGAC
This sequence comes from Raja brachyura, assembly GCA_963514005.1. The sequence continues at coordinate 44,666,468 of OY740789.1, read as the reverse complement.
GAACCTCTTGTCAAGTCAAGTCAAGTCAAACAAACTTTATTGTCATTTAGAAATACATTGATATATGCAGTTCCAAACGAAATTACGTTGCATTTGGCTCCCTGTGCAACACAATAAATTAACCGAAGGATAGGCATGGATGAAAAGGATAAATATACAATGGTGGCAGCCCATTACATGGCATTCGGGAGTCTGATGGCTCGTGGGAAGAAGCTGTTGCAGAACCTTGATGTTCTGCTCCTTATGCTGCGATATCTTTTTCCCGAAGGCAGCAGAGTGAACAGTCCGTGATGGAGATGTGTGGGGTCTTTTATAATACTGCTGGCCTTAGACACACAGCGTTTGGTCGCAATATCCCCGATTGAGGGGAGAGAGGTCCCGATGATTTTTTCCGCTGTCCTCACCACTCTCTGCACAGACTTCCAGTCGGAGGCTCTACAGTCCCCAAACCAGACAGAGATACAGCTGGTCAGAATACTCTCTATGGTGCCCCTGTAGAAAGTAGTGAGGATGGGATGGGGGAGATGAGCTCTTCTCATCCGGCGCAGAAAGTGCAACCGCTTCTGCGCTCTCTTAACAGTTGATGAGATGTTATTTGACCAGGTCAGACTGTTGGTGATCTGCACCCCCAGGAACTTTGTGCTACTGACCACCTCCACATCGCTGTCGTTGATGTGAAGTGGTGTGGGACTGTGCCGGGTTTTCCTGAAGTCGACGATAACCTCCTTTGTTTTTTCGACATTCAGGATCAGGTTGTTCGTATTGCACCAGTCCGCCAGTTGTTTCACCTCCTCCCTGTAAGCCACCTCATTGTCGTCCCTGATGAGGCCCACCACTGTTGTGTCATCTGCGTACTTCATGATGTGGTTTGTACTAAACCTGGCACAACAGTCATGAGTCATCAGGGTGAACAGCAGTGGACTCAGGACACAGCCCTGAGGGGATCTGGTGCTCAGAGAGATGGTGTTGGAGGTGTTATTTCCAACCCTCACAGACTGGGGTCTGTCAGTGAGGAAGTCCAGTAGCCAGTTACACATGGGGGTGCCGAGGCCCAATGGAACCAGTTTGCTTATCAGGTGCTGTGGGATAATGGTGTTGAATGCTGAACTGAAATCCACGAACAGCATTCGCACATAGGTGTTTTTCTCCTCTAAATGTTCCAGGCTCAGATGGAGCACGGAGGATATAGCGTCCTCTGTGGAGCGGTTTGGCCTGTAAGCAAACTGGTATGGGTCGAGTGTGGAGGGGAGTCTGGAGGTAATGTGGTCCCTGACCAGCCTCTCGAAGCACTTCATCATTATGGGGGTGAGTACTACAGGGCGGTAGTCATTGAGACATTGTATGTTGGATTTTTTTGGCACTGGTATGATGGTGGCAGTCTTGAAACAGTCAGATGGTGGCAGTCTTAGACTACTGTCATGCCATTTGTCCCAGTCACATGCAACTGTCCTCATCCTGAGTTCATCCACCTTAACCGTCAGGCCTCTCGCATTAAAATAAATAAAATTCAATCAAACAGTCCTTCCTTGCTCCCTGCATACTACTGCATATTCTGTCCACTGAACTTTCTTTCATACTGACGTCCAGCCTCTCATCTGCCTCAGTCCTGCATTGGATCACACCCTCCTGCCAATCTAGTCCACCCATGTAGCAATAGCAAACCTGCCTTCATCTGTCCTAAGCATTTATCTGTCCTATCTTCCTGTTCCTACCTTCACTAGAATGTGGCACTGGGAATAATCCAGAGATCACTTCCCTTTTGCCTCACTCCCTATAATCATTTTGAAGGACCTCATCCCCTTTCCTATCTATGTCATTTGTGTCAAGATGCACAATGACCTGGCTGAACCCTGCCCCTTGCGAATGGCAAGATACCCTGGCATCAAGGAGGCAACATATCTTCCTGACATCTCGATCGCTGCCAAAGAATCCCCTGTCTGCTACCATAACTAGCGAATCTCCTACGACTATGGCTCTGCTTGCCATTACCCTTCCCCGCTGCACCTCAGAGCCACGCCCAGTGCCACAGCCCTGCGTGCTATTGCTCTCATGCCAAACGGACATCCTTTCCAACAGTATCTTAAAGGGTATAACTGATTTGAAGGGAAATAGTCACAGGTGTCACCTGCACGCTTTGTCTACTCCCTTTCCTCATGGTCACTCACCTACTCTCTTCCTGTACCTCAGGCGTGACCATCGTCCAAGAGTGATACAGTATGGAAACAGGCCCTTCGGCCCAACTTGCCCACATCAGCCAACATGTCCCAACTACACTCGTCCCACCTGCCCGCGTTTGGTCCATATCCCTCCAAACCTATCCTATCCATGTACCTGTCTCTTAAATGTTTGGATAGTCCCTGCCTCAACTACCTCCTCTGGCAGTTTGTTTCATACAGCCACCACCCTTTGTGTGAAAAGATTACCCCTCAGATTCCTATTAAATCATTCCCCTTCACCTTAAACCTATGTCCTCGATTCACGTACTCTGGGCAAGAGACTGTGCGTCTACCCAATCTATTCCTGTCATGATTTAAACATCTCTATAAGATCACCTCACTATAATACCCATCTATGAAGCTCTCATTCTCCCTTATGATCCCAAGGTCGTCCAGCTGCAGCTCCAGTTCCCTAAAGTGGCGTGTCAGGAGGTGCACCTGGGCACAATTCCCACAGGTGTAGTTATCATGGACATCAGCAGTTTCCCTGACTTCCCTCATCCTGCAGGAGGAAAAGGTATCATTCTATCTGCCATCACTACTGCACTAAAAACCAAGAGAAAAGAAAGCACAATAATCACACACAACAAACAGCCGATTGTACCTTTACCTCCTATAATGAAATAGCAATACAATCACAACTAAGAGAATAATTTTATCGGAAAAGAATCTGAATACAGTCATTTATTTTATTGTATTTGCAGGAAATATTTTTCATACTTCCTGCAAATAATTTAAGTGCTGCGCAAAAAAAAATCAGTAAGTTTTTTTTATATATAGCTCAAGTGCTACAATCAGATCGCCCAATAACAAAGAACAGCTTCTGTTTTTTGTCAAGCAAACTGAATAAAATGAGGTCAGTGTTAGCATCGATCTGCAAATATTTTATTCCTTACATACAGTTCCCTCCATAATGTTTGGGACAAAGACCCATCACTTATTTATTTGCCTCTTTATTGCACAATTTTATATTTGTAATAGAAAAAATCACACGTGTTTAAAGTGCACATTGTCAGATTTTTATAAAGGCCATTTTTATACATTTTGGTTTCACCATGTAGAAATTACAGCAGTGTTTATACATAGTATCCCCATTTCATGGCACCATAATGTTTGGGACACAGCAATGTGATGTAAATGAAAGTAGTCATGTTTAGTGTTTTGTTGCATATCCTTTGCATGCAATGACTGCTTGAAGTCTGCGATTCATGGACATCACCAGTTGCTGGGTGTCTTCTATGGTGATGCTCTGCCAGGCCTGTATTGCAGTCATCTTTAACTTATGCTTGTTTTGGGGGCTAGTCCCCTTCAGTTTTCTCTTCAGCATATAAAAGGCATGCTCATTTGGGTTCAGATCGAGTGATTGACTTGCCACTCAAGAATTGACCGTTTTTTTAGCTTTGAAAAACTCCTTTGTTGCTTTGGCAGTATGTTTGGGATCATTGTCTTGCTGTAGAATGAACCGCCGGCCAATGAGTTTTGTGGCATTTGTTTGAACTTGAGCAGATAGGATGTGTCTATACACTTCAGAATTCATTATGCCACTACCATCAGCAGTTGTATCATCAATGAAGATAAGTGAGCCAGTACTTCCAGCAACCAAACATGCCCAGGCCATAACACCCCCACCACCGTGTTTCACAGATGAGGTGGTATGCTTTGGATCTTGGGCAGTTCCTTCTCTCCTCCATACTTTGCGCTTGCCATCACTCTGATACAAGTTAATCTTCGTCTCTGTGGAAGAAAAATTAATATCCCTTCGTATTTAATTTTGATTGGAATTGAACAAGGTAATGAAAGGGTGTTTTGGATGTGACAATTGGCAGCTCTTGCTTGACCAGGTGCAGAAGAAGTTTGTGGGAATCGGCAATGTAAGATTCTGGGTATGTGATGAATTGTGGATAGTAAATGTAAACGTGAAATGGGAGGAGATAACGAAGCTTGTTTACATTTCTGAGAAGTTACAGTGGATCACCCGCGCCTCCCACCGTAAGTAGCGTAGATGCATGGTAGTAAATGGGAGGCTTATGATTGGCACGAAATGGGGATGGTGACGCAGGCCGCTTGAAAGATGAATAGAATAATGTCAAGATGCCCTTATATTGTGTTTGACTTATATTAACCATCTGTTGTTGAATAATATTAACATAAGCGAAAAGTATGTTATGACTAATCAAATAATTGGTACCCATGTAGTAGATAGTATATTTTTGTATAGCTGTATCTAAACAGTACACAAAAGTTATTTACTGCACAGTATAACTGTCAGCTAATTCTGCTGTGAAGTCAGAGAACTGGTGAGCAGTTTTCTGCCGCCATCTCTCCATGATATCATGCAATAAAGTATCTTGAAGCAAACCTTTTATTTCCCTCTAAATTAATTTCTTCCGCAGTCTCATCTGTCCACAAGACCTTTTTCCAGAACTGTGGTTGCTCTTTTAAGTACTTCTTGGCAAACTGTAACCCGGCCATCCTATTTTTGCGGCTAATCAGTTGTTTGCATCTTGCAGTGTAGCCTCTGTATTTCTGTTCAGGAAGTCCTCTGCGGACAGTGGTTATTGATGAATCCACATCTGACTCCTGAAGAGTGTTTCTGATCTGTCGGACAGGTGTTTGGGTTTTTAATTTATTATAGAGAAAATTCTTCTGTCATCAGCTGTGGAAGTCTTCCTTGGGCTGCCAGTCCCTTTGCGATTTGTAAGCTCACCAGTGCTCTCTTTCTTCTTAATGATGTTCCAAACAGTTAACTTTGATAAGCCTAAGGTTTGGTTGATGTCTCTAAAGGGCCGAAACTTACATGATTCTTTCGGCAACTGCCGGCGACTGGCAGTCGTAGCAGGACGCCGAAAAAGCAGCAACTGGACCCCCTCTACGACAATGTCTACGACAAGCTACCACAACCTACCACCTAGTCGACATCAAGCTACAGCAAGCTACCGACAACCGGCGACCCATTAGGACACCCACCTACGACCACACCTACGACAACCTACAACCACACAGGCGACAACCTGCGACAACGAATATCAACCTACGTCCACCTGCGACGAGCAACGACCCTGTCGGCGACAGCTGAAGACAATTCAGTCGCCGGTACCTGTCGCCGGTACCTGTCGCCGGTTGACGTAGGTAGTTGCCAATGGAATTCACCGAAGTCCGCAGCCGGCGACAACCAACGTCACCTAGCGACAACCTGCATCATCCTGGCGACAACCTACGACAACACCTACGACAGGGGAAGACAAGCTACGTCAAGCCCACAGTCGCCGAAAAGGTTTGAACATTCCAAAATCCAGTGGTGACCAGAAAAACGTTACGACTCTTAAGGCGACTTGAGGAGACTACTCACGACCATACAGGCGTCACCCCGCGACCATGTGGCGACAGCTTAGTCGCCTGTAGTCGCGAAAAAATCGCCTAAGGGGGACAGGGGCTTAACAGTTTTATTCTTGTTTAACAGTCTCATAATGGCTTCTTTGACTTTCATTGGCACAACTTTGGTCCTCATGTTGATAAACAGCGATAAACGTTTCCAAATGTGATGGCAAGACTAGGTGCTGAAAGCGCTCTTATGGATAATACGATGACCGAGCTGTCTAAGGAGATAAAGAGACTGAGAAAGGAACAAGAAAGTACTGGGGGAGCAACTTGCTAAATGAAGGATAAATGTCTGGACTTGGAAGCAAGATTGAGAAGGCAGAATTTAAGAATAGTTGGAGTAAAAGAGGGAAGGGAGAGTGGACAAAACCCTCAGGAGTTTGCTGCCAACTTACTTAAACAAGTACTCAAGCTGCCTGAAACCCCGAGAATACACGTGGCTTACCGGGTTCGACGTAAGGCTCAAGCAAGCTTAGCTCCCCCCAAGACAGATCATTGTGAAATTTTATGACATCTCTACCCTGGAAGAAATTATGAAACGGATTCCATATGGATCGAATTTGATGTTTGGAGAGGATAATCTAAGATTCTTTCGTGACTATCCAGCTGAAATTGTTAAAAAGAGGGACATGTTCACAAAGACAAGAATGGTATTGAAAGACATTTCTGGTGTAAGATATGGAATAATGTATCCTGCAAAGATTACGGACCCAGAAGAGGCATTTAAATATGCACAAGGTATCGCTAAGGAGGCCGACTGATTATCAGGAGTCAGTCTCCCACAACAATACAGAGGAGAAGCGGCGAAGAAAGGACATTTTATAAAAAAGCCTGCTCTGGTTAAGATGGCGGATTTCTCCATGAGGTGCTGTCTCGACACTTTATCTTTGGAATGTTAACTCAAGGTCGATCTTTATGTTTCACTCTGAATGAAGGACTTGGAAAACAAGAAGAACCGAGGTGGAAAAAAACTGAATTTGGGAATACGAAAAAACAATATTAATGGACTTGTATACAGAAATTTATGACTTAAGAAACATACAAGTATATACTAACATAAAACATTTAACTAATAGAACTAACTCAACAACAATAACCCACTATTGTGTAATATTAATGCACAGCGTAATAATGACTGATTTTTATCTCATGATGTTAATTAATTTCTAAGTATAAGAATAATGAGTTAAATATGATCGATAAGTATTAACAATATACTAACAAATGTTATGGATATAGTAGATCTAGTTTAAATTGTGCGTAAGGGGGGGGGGGGGGGGGAGAGGAGATTCAGATACTTGGAAATTATCCAGGGGTCTGAATCTGGTTAACCCCTTGGAACCTGCTGCTGTCTAATACAAAAGAATGAGACTTAATTTGGGAGTGAAATGTAATAATTGTCGTTATATTGGCAGATATGGATATATAACTAACATAGTTACTGTTCTATTTAAGTATATACTTAATGTTGGATTTTTTTTGAAGATGCATTCCAATAGTTAGATTTGAAATGGGTTTTATCTTATATAGTTTTTAATTTTGAACCGGCCTCTCTTCCTTTTAATAATAATTGGTCAAGGGGGCAGAGCGATATGTATAACAACATCTACGGAAGTCGACAAGAATTTTTCTACCACCTTTTGGTGTTTTTTAAAAAATTATAATATCCTTATTTTTAGATATTATAATATCACTTTTTGTTTTTAAATTATCTTTTCACCATCTGGTCTTTTCTAAGGTCTATTTTGAAGGGGAGATGCCGACAAAATTTAACAGCTGTGGATGACCACCCATCACCTAGAGTTCTGAAGTACTTGGTTGCACCATATGACTTAAAGGTATCAACATGATTTACAATGCAAGACGATAAACAAAAGAAAACTGGAGGAATCACGTTCTGTAGCTGGAATATAAGGGGTGCTAATTAACCAATTAAAAGGGGTAAGATTTTTGCCCAATTAAAAGCACTCAACTGTGACATAATCTTCTTACAAGAAACACATCTGAAACATCAAACCCAGATAAGATTACTTCTAAATCTAGAGGCACAGCTATTATTATTCGTAAAGGTATACCATTCAAATCAAAGAATATCATGGCAGATAAAGAGGGGAGGTACGTCATAGTTATGGGAGAAATTCACTCTACCCCACTTACTTTGATAAATATTTATGCTCCCAACTTTGATAACCCCCAATTCTTTAGTAAAATTCTGGATATAATTTCAGAATTTAACTATCAAAATGTGATAATAGGGGGAGATTTCAATTGCGTTCTAGATCCATATCTGGATAAATCAGCAAAACAAAAAATGATTAACATTAAAACTAGTGAACTCCTAAATCCATACATAAAAAACACAAACATAACAGATGTATGGAGAATCGCTAATCCAGTAGGTAGGGAATACTCATTTTATTCAACGGTACATAAAACATATTCATGTATTGATTATTTTTTAGTGGACATGAAATTAATTCCCTATACATATAACTCTAAATATCATAATAGTATTATTTCTGATCACTCCCCGTTAACTTTTTTTTTTAAATTAGAAGGAATGTCTGATTAAAAAATCGTTCTGGAGGTTTAACCCCCAAATCTTAAACAACTTACAAGGTTGTACATATTTAAAACAGCAGATGATATTCTTCTTTGAGACAAATGATACACCAGCTATTTCACCCTCCTTATTATGGGAAACTTTTAAGGCATTTATTATAGGAACTATAATTTCATATCAAGCTTTCCAAAATAAAAAGGAACAACAATGAACAATTGCAGTTAGAACAAGAAATTAGACAATTAGATTTAGAAAATGCCAAAGAACCAACCATAGATAAACATAATAAGCTAACAATATTAAAATACAAATTAAATAAAATTTTATCGGCCAGAATAATAAGATTATTTCAAATTACAAAACACGAAAATTTCGAATTCGGTGATAAACCACATAAACTCTTAGCACGTCAACTGAACAAATGGGAAACAGATAATACAATTACTAAAATTAACTCAGATAAAGGTGAATTACTAACATTACCTAAAGACATTAATAAAAGATTTGCTCAATTTTACCAAAATCTATATACATCTAAAACTTCTGCAAACAATATTAAAATTACAAACTTCTTAGACAATTGTTGATACGTTGGATCAAGAGGAATTAGGAGCTCAGATTACACTTAACGAAATAGAAGCAACAATAAATTTGTTGAATAATGGTAAAACGCCAGGACCAGATGGCTTTAGTAATGAATTCTATAAAAGATTCTATGAGATAATTTCACCACACTTACAAAATTTATATATACATGCTTTTAAAGAAAATATACTACCAGAAACACTAACCGAGTCAACTATTACACTTATACCTAAAAAGTATAAAGATCTAGAAGACCCAGGCTCATATAGAGCCATAGCACTCCTAAATACAGATAAAAAAATATTAGCAAAGACCCTAGCGAGAAGATTGAGTAAATATGTTAGCAAACTAATAAATCCGGATCAAACGGGGTTTATACCCAAGAGATACTCATTCAACAATTTGAGACGGCTGTTTAATATAATGTACTCATATAAAACTGAAGAGGAAGACTTAGCAATTATTTCATTGGATGCAGAAAAAGCTTTTGATCAAGTAGAATGGCAATATCTATTCAAAGTATTGCAAAAATGTAATATGGGAGATACTTTTATCTCATGGGTAAAATGATTATATGATAAGCCGACGGCTACAATACTTACTAATAATATATTATCCCCAAAATTCTAATTATCAAGAGACAATAGACAGTGGTGTGCATTATCGCCCCTGCTATTTGCACTTGTGATAGAGCCTTTAGCAGAAAGTATAAGAAGTCATCCGAATATTCATGGATATAATACCAAACACTCAAATAATAAAATTTCATTATATGCAGACGCCATATTATTATATATTACAAATTCTCAAATTAGCATACCAAATATACTAAATTTAATAGAGGAATTTGGTTCTTTTTCAGGATATAGAATAAACTGGAACAAAAGCAAAATTATGACGATAAAACCTCAAGAGCCGCCAAGAAATTCCCTTTTAGAATTGGAACAGAAAAATTCAAGTATTTGGATATCCAAATTACTAGGAAATATAAATCATTACTCAACGCAAACTATATGCCTTTATTAACTAAATTGAATGGGTTGATTAAATTCTGGAAAACACTGCCAATGTCCTTAAAAGGCAGAATAAATGCTATAAAAATGATCTTTTTACCACAAATACTGTACCTATTTCAATCAATACCAATATATTTACCAAACAAATTCTTTGAAAAACTAGACTCTGATATTACAAACTTCATATGGGACTATAAATCACATAGAATTCAAAGAAAACATCTGTGTACATCTAAAGAATTAGGGGGACTGACACTCCCTAATTTGTTATACTACTATTGGGCAGTGAATATTAAATATATAATTTATTGGTTGGACAGTTCTGCCCAACAAGTAGATTGGATAAGAATGGAGAAAGAGGATTTTTCCCCTTATAATATAGGAGCGATTCTTCTTTCCCCAATGAAACTGAACAATATAGTATATAAGAAGAATCCAATTATTCACAGCATAATATGAATTTGGAAACAAATAAAATTAACTTTAAAATTAAGAAACTTATCGCTTCTTTCCCCAATAGCTAACAATCCCTCATTCAAACCATCTATTATTGATAAAATGTTTATCCATTGGGAAAGAATAGGAATTAAAATGATTGGAGATATGTATGAAATGGGAACACTTCTATCATTCCAACAATTACAACTAAAATATAACCTGAAAAGTATCCAATATTTCAAATACCTTCAAATTCAAGATTATTTGAAAAAATATATACAAGGATATCAAACTCTAACCTCAGATTTATTAGAGGAAGGAATCAACAGAAAGGCAGAATCAAGCAATTTAATATCATATTTATATAATATAATTTTAAATATAAAAACACCAACGACAGAGGCAATTAGAAGGGACTGGGAGCAAGAGTTATTGATAAAAATTCCGAAAGACAGATGGGAAAAAAACTTATTATATGTACATAAATGTTCGATTAATGTAAGGCATAACCTAATTCAATTTAAAATTTTATATAGATTATATTACTCGAAAACCAGCTTGAATAAAATATTTCCAAATGTTTCCCACATTTGTGACAAATGTCTAACTCAAAATGCACTATAGCACATTCCTTTGTCTCTTGTACAAAACTTCATAAATTTTGGAATGAAATTTTTTGAACTTTTACAAAACTATTCAACACAAAATTGAACCCCAATACAGAACTGATTATCTTCGGATCAATGGAAGAGGGACGTAAATTAATACGTTCCAAGAAGCTCTCTTTAATTACGGTTTAATAACAGCAAAAAAAGTTATACTTAAACTTTGGAAAAACGCAACCACGCCCACGTTCAGAATGTGGATTTCAAATATGTCAGAAACGCTACATCTTGAAGAAATGAGATTCCTCCTACTAGGCAAAGTAAACCAATTCTGAAAGATTTGGTCTCCTTTTATCGACTTCTTACAAGCATATGGTGCAGCATAACATAACCATAGAAATTAAATGGTTCAGAACCGGGTGACAGATGGGTAAAGATACTAAATAGGTATATCTCTCCTAATTTATTTTCTTTCTATTTTCTCTTTTTTTCTCAATCTCCTTAGCTTCTTATGTCTGCTCTCTGTCTCTCTCGCTATCTGTTTCTACTGGCTTGTCTATCTATCTCGACACCCTTTATTTTCCATTTTCTATCACTGCTCTTTTATTATTAAATTAAAAATAATAAGCTGTATAAGAATTGTAACGTGTATGTATGTATCAGGTACTTAGGTACCACATCACTGTACTTACTGCTAACAAAAATAAATATATTTTTAAAAAATCAAAAAAATCTCAAATGGTGGAGTACAGAGACAATAAATAAATTATGGGTCTTTGTCCCAAACATTATGGAGGGCACTGGACGTGCTAACACTCATGAACTGAAAGCCACTAAACTATTGATTTCATTCTAATACTTCCTATTACAGTTTCGCTTTGCAAAGACAGCACAGTTCAGGGACCAAAACATTACCATTTTATTCAGTCTTTACTAATCTTGGTTTGACATAGCAAATGTTCAAAAGACAAGAACCAGTAAGCCACAGGAGAAGCACTTAGTAATAACGACTTGCTGGAAAAGATCTGGTAACACATCAGTTTGCCGCTTACATCGTAATCATGGTTTCAACTAAAGGCTGCTCAGAATTTATCCACAACATTTCAATATAATCCTTCCACTTATACCCAAAAACTTAAAACAAAATTACTTTAACCACTTCCAGCATAGCAGTTTTAATATAGTCAACTAACAATTAAGTGTGAAAGATGAGGTATTGTTGAAATTTAATGTTTGCAATGCCTAATATTTATGCGCTATTAACAATTGCAGGTAATATTAGATTCAGATTTTAAGCCAAACAGGTATAAAAATATAATGGCCATATTACTTGTTTCATAAACTAGTGTTTTAATTTGGTGGCCAAATCCAACTGTGGCAGTCTGAGAACTTAAATTTTGTTCAGCAAATAATCTGGAGGCAAAAACAAAAAATGTTAATATAACTATAAAGTAATCATTTGGCTGCTGTATTTTTTGGAAAAAACAATCTGATTCACTATCATCTTTTTCTCATCAGACCTAAATTCATCTCCATTCCCAATCAAAATGTTAAAAAAAGAATTATGAAGCCACTCGTCGTACAGTTGGGTAATATCACTGGTTTGCCCGTGATCCCCATATTTCATCCATGAATTAAAACAAAGATTGCATTATACTGTATTAACATCTCTCCAAAGAATCCACATTAAACATGCATAAAGCACTCCATCAATTTTACCACCAGAGCCAGAGGACTATGAGTGATTTGATGGATTGTGCAGATACTACTTTACATGATGCATTAATGTTACAAGGAAATGTCTTGATTAACTTCAGTCAATTTTATTTTAATTTACTAATTCTGGAGCTGACCATAACACAGTCAAGGGAGATTAAGAATATGATAAAATATAAAAGACTACATCTTGCATAACAGGAGATTTGTTAAAGAACCAGATCTGTATTGTTGTATGTGCTAAATGCAATCCTAGGCAATCACTCAGGATTGAGAATGAATTTCTTCCATTATGATTTTGTGAAGTTTAAGAGAGGAAGTGAAGAAGACAATAAGAAAAAGAAAAGAAAATGGCAGCTAACACAAAAAAGAACCAAAGATCCTTTTATAGCCATGTATACAGTTTACAGGTAGCAAGAATCAGCTGAGGACAAATTGGGAATAAAGGTAATTTGTGTTTCGTGTGCATGGCAAGGTCACAATACTTAATGAAAAAGAGCATACTTACACAATTGCAACTGAAGTGGAGATGGTAGATGAAAATGTGAGTGAAGATCATTGATAGGATGCCCTGAAAAGGCTGACCATGCTAAAGAGTAACACGCCTGGGACAGATAGCTTGCATCTCTGGTCGCGAAGGGAACTGGAATAAAAGATCTTCCAATCTTCCTTAGATGTGGAGGAGATGCCAGAAGATTGGAAAATCACAAATATTAAAGGGCATAAAAGAACATCCCTAGAGAGGTCAGTTAAAAAAAATGGCAGGTAAGCTTGTTGAAACAACAAAAAAATAGGCAGATTGTGATTGGCTAACCTACTTGGATTTTTTGTGTAATAATTGAAAATGTTGAAGAGAATGCAATAGACATTGTATAGATTTTATGGAAGTGCACGATGAAGTATGAGGATAGTTGTGAGACCGTACACTTATGAAATTGTCAGGTCTCTGCCAGCTTCAGTAAAAAAATGGTTGAAGGATAAAAAATGAATCAGGGTCGCAGTTCAGACTGAAGGGTGGTAAATGGTGTTCCTCAAATAGCAGTGCTGGAGCTATTGTTTTTGTTTTTTGTTTTTGGATTCCAATATTTAAATAATTCCTATACATCAAGTGTAAAATTTCAAAATCTATTGATAATACCAAACATGCAGGAGCTGTAAACAGTGATAATAATACCAACTGACTGCAATAGCATGTAGGCAGGCAGGATATGCGAGATGTTGCATTTTTACAGAGGTAGGACAAGCATTACAGACTTAAATGGCACAGTTCTAATGTGCATATAAGAACTGAGAGATCTAAGAGTACACCTGCACAGATTTTTTAAAGAAGGAAATACACATTAGAGAGTAGTTAGCAAAATTTATGGAATCTCGGGCCTCATAAAAAAGTATTTAATACAAAAGCAAGAAAGTTATGCTGAACTTTACACAGTTGTTGTTAAGCCAGAGTGTTGCATCTGGTTCTGGTCACTTTTTGGAAATAGTGTTAAGTGGCGGCGCTGCCCAAGCAGCTGCGGCTCGCCTGCAGTCCGTCTGTCTTTTCCTTTTGTTGTGTTTTCTTTTGTCTTGTTAGATGTATTTTCAGTTTATTTGTAGTTGTGTATGTGTGGGGGGTGGGAGAAACTTGCTTTTAGTCTCTTCCTTCGGGGGGGGATGTGACGTTTTCTTTGTCGTATCCCCATCACGGTCTCCGTCTGTGCTGAGGCCTAATTGCGGAGCTGGCGGCCTCCAACTGGGACCGACCTATCGAGGCTCCGGAGGCAGAGCCAAGACTTACTTACCATCGCGAAGCTGGCCGACTTCGGGGCTATGTTGGCGCTGCTGCGACGCCACGACTTAGGGGCCTCGGAGGCATCGGCCGCGGTTCCAGTAGACGACAACGTCGGGAGTTCGCAGGTCCCAGGTTGGTGACCGATTCTCCAGAGCTCCCGCGACAACAGCTTCGTCCGCTGGACTGGAGGGTGGCAGCTTCGTCCGCCTCGGGCCGCGGAGTTTGAACCGGCTCGTTTGCAGAGCTCGGATTCGGCCGCGGGACTTACCATCACCAGGCGGGGGACCCAACATCGAAAGCCTGGATAGCCTCAACGCAGAGGGAGAACAAGGAAGGAGAGACAAGGACTTTAAGACTTTTGCCTTCCATCACAGTGAGGAGGTGCCTGGTAGACTCGCGGTGATGGATGTTAAACTGTGTTCATTGTGTGTTCTTTTATTTTATTTTTTTGTTATGACTGCAAGGTATGCAATTTCTTTCAAACTTGAGACAGTTTGAATGACAATAAAGGCTACTTTATACTTGAAAAAGATCCATGGGAGAGTTTTGGATCCATAATGTTTCCAGGGATGAGATTTTCAAAGAGTCAACAGTCAAAATAATTTATTGTCATGTGTCCCTGACGGGACAATGAAATTCTTTCTTTGCATAGCACAACAGAACATAGTAGGCATTGACTACAATTATATACGTAAATACACACATGAATTAATAAATTAATAAAGTGCAAATAACAGATGGAGGGATATTAATTTTCAGAGTTCCGAGCCAAGCTTAATAGGCTGATGGCTGTGGGGAAGTAGCTATTCCTAAACCGGGTTGTTGCAGTCTTCAGGCTCCTGTACCTTCTACCCGAAGGTAGCAGGGAGATGAGTGTGTGGCCAGGGTGGTGTGGGTCCTTGATGATGCTGCCAGCCTTTTTGAGGCAGTGACTGCGATAAATCCCCTCGATGGAAGGAAGGTCAGAGCCGATGATGGACTGGGCAGTGTTTACTACTTTTTGTAGTCTTTTCCTCTCCAGGGCACTCAAATTGCCAAACCAAGCCACGATGCAACCGGTCAGCAAGCTCTCTACTGTGCACCTGTAGAAGTTAGAGAGAGTCTAAAGAGTAAAAAGAGTAGAAGTAAACCAGAATATCATAGGTTTAGAAAAAGGTGGACAAAGAAAATCTGTTATCATCAACTTGTTGGACAGAAAAGCATAGATTTAAGAATTTAGGCAGAAGGGGGAATGTGAAGAAAGTTGTTTACTAATGAGGAAATGCATGGATGGGTGTGCTCCATAAAAAACACCTGTGTTCCCCAAAGGCAGTTTGGGAAAAACTGAATTACTATACGGAGAATGGGTTCCATGGGCTGAATTCTGAAAGACTCCTATGCCATTATGACTATGCCAAAACATGCTTAGCACATTAAGAGCCCTGGTAGAATGTCATTTATTTAATGGTATTAGGTAAGAAGAGCTTAGCAAAAGGCAAAATCTCCATTGTCACAGACTGTTTGTGTTCTTCCTGCAGCATTCGACCACGAGATCAAGCCAATGGAATATGCAATTAGAGGGCTTTGCATCTGTTCAAGACCACTTTTACAAAATTCAATTTGGCATGATCTCTGCTGGTCATTATTCATTCACCTGCCAACAGCACCTATCCTCTCCTCTCTCCAAGGAACTCAATGTGACTTACTAATGAGTAAGTAATGATGAGTGAGAGTATAGGAGGGAGATGGATCATCTGAAATGTGCCAGAACAACCTTGCTCGCAACTAAGTTAAGACCAAGGAGCATGTTGTTAATTGTTAACTGTAGAAGAGGAAGGCCAAGAATCCATGAACCTGTCTGAATTGGAGGATCATTGGTGGAGTGAATAAATTCAAGGACATGCATATCTCTGAAGATGTCCTGGAACCAGAACATTGATAAACCATTAAAAAAAACCTATTTCCTTAAAAGAATAAAGAAATTTGATATGTTGATGAATACTCACCTGAACATTAACAGGCATATGGTAGAGAGCATATTGACTGGTTGCCTCAAGGCCTGGTTCGGCAACTGGATCACCCAAGAACAAAGGAGATTACAAAAAGTGGTGGACACCGCCTCGCCCATCACTAATACTGACCTCCCCACCATCGAAGGGATCTATAGGAGGCAGCCAGCATAATCAAGGATTTTGGCCACACTCTTCATTTCACCCCTGCTATCAGGAAGAAGGTATAGGAGTTTGAAAACCATGACAAATTCAGGAACAGCCTTTTCTCAACAAACATCAAGGTACTGAACACCACAAACACCAACTAAGTTTCAAACTACGAACGGCCTTGGTGACACGAGGGAGAATGGGGTTTGTATTTTTTTCCACTAATATTGTTTTTTTAATTTAATTTATTTTAGTTTGTTTTTATTATGTTATCTATTGAGTACTATATTTACTGTTCTGTTATACCGCTGGAAGTGAGAATATCATTGTCCCGTTTCAGTACATATGACAATTAATCACTCTTGACATGTACACTTAAAAATTAGGTAGCCAAAAGCCAATCTATAAAAAATCCTAATTAAAACAAAAGGTTTTTTCTCCCACGGCCGATGATATACATATGATTTACTTCACTTATTTTGCAGCTTTCGGCTATTAGGAAGAGTGAAATGGAAAAGGCAAAGTTATTTAAATAAATTACAAAATAAAGGAATAAAAGATTGGGAAATTCCAGACTGGTGCTGAGTCAACTAAACTTGCCTAGAAGTTCTGCAATTGCTTTCAGTATTATGTGCCAGTCACAAGCAACGACCAACATTTCACATGCAACAGCTCTCCGGAGATCCATATTGAAAAACACACGCATGTTCTGAGCTAGGTTCACCCATTGCATGGGACTGATGATTGAAGAGTCGACCAATGAGTGTCCTTAAACACATCTCCAACTCTTCTTATAGAAGATGATACATAAAACTATACAAATCCCTTTGACAAACAACAGGCTCCATACCAGAGAAGTCAAACTTCCCAGAAGAAATAAACAACAAACTCAAGAATGAGACCCAGTCAGCATTGGATTGGGGCGGGTGAAGGCTGTTGCCCAGTCAGTCTGAGAATACTTGGGTATAAACCTAAAAAGTACTCTTAGGAAATTGAATAAGGAATTTAAAAATCTGGAAGTATTAATTTAGGTAACTTGTATGCTATTGGGAAATAATTACAACATATAATCTACAATGTAATCACGAACAGTAATGTTTGAGAGCAGGATAGCTGTTTCCTGCAAGGTTTGGCTTTCAGCCCAGCTGCTTGATGGTTTAATGACAGTGTTACGTGCAGAACGTGGACACACTGATAGTCAAATTCCAATGAACTAAGTTATTGTACAAGTAAACACCTCAATCAAAGCAGAACTTGTTAGGGCAGTGCTGTAAATTAATTGTATTTATTCCTTGACTAGTTAACAGTAATTTTCAAGAATTCAAGAAAAAGTATTTCCCCAGCACCACCTCATTCCCTTTTTAAATAATAGTTTACAAACTGCAACATGAACATAGTTTTAATTTTATTTTTGGCAGCCAATTAGACTTTGTTTTAGGCTAACACAAAGAAAAATTGAGGATTAGTTATATTTGATGACTCATTAATTGAAATGGAAATTCTAGTACCGATTTCCCAACCAATGCCTCATACAAGTATAATGCCATGCCATAAACATTTTTCTCGTTCCACGATTGTGCTAATCTTTAACAATTTAACAAATAACACTGCCAGAATGTACTTCCAGCGGTGAGATACTCACACACCATGCCGTTGTTCATAGTTACCACTTATCTATCTTTTGAGGAGGTACCACTATTAACTTGCTGTTATGCACGGTCCATGTCCCAAGCCTTGCACGATAAAACATTGTATCTGGGCAGGCTAGTACAAGCTGAATCCACAAATCAGCTGAATCTATTTCCATCTGTCAAGCCAATGACATTCAAAAGTATTAAAAAGATCAATAATACAAATGACAAATTCTTGACATGACTCATTAACAACGTTAATTAACCAAGAGTTGTTCTTTCAGCTATTCCTTTCTGTGGAAAGGAGAGGACATTCTGTGGCTGCATTAATGCTTATTTAGCTTATAAATTCCGTAGCATAACTGCTAGAAAACTGCAGTAAGTTTGTGCTCTGCCACTGGAGTACAATTTCAAAGTGCAGTCAGCGATGAGCAGCCGATATATTTGTGCTGACTCCACGTTTCACGAGTTTGTATATTAGCTTGGATAGGATAATGGTATTGAATGCGGAGCTTGAGTCTATGAGTAGGAGTCTGACGTAGGTGCCCAGGGCCTTCTGCCAGGATTCCAGGGATGAATGCAAGGCCAGGCCGATGGCATCAGCCATGGAAACGTTCTGGCGGTAGACGAACTGCAGTGGATAAAGGTTGATTGGTAAGCTAAATTTAATACATTGCATAACCAGCCTCTCACAGCACCATGATGGTGATGTCAAGAACACTGGACAGTAGGCGTGAGTTCTTGCTTTTCTTTAGCACTGATGATAATGGTCTTCATGAAACCGATGGGTACCCCAGAACAGAGTAGGTAGAGATTAAAGATGTCCATGAACACTCCCGCTAGTTGGTCCGCACAGTTCTTAAGGACGTGGCCAGGGACTCCATCCAAGCCAGTTGCTTTCAATGGTTCACCCTTACGAAAGCCAATTTAACTTCTGCAAAAGTGACCCTAGGAAAAGGCACACTCAAGTCTGACAGGATGGATGTCATGACCCTGTTAGCCTTCTGCTCAAAGTAAGCATAGGTCATAAGTTATAGGAGTAGAATTAGGCCATTTAGCCCATCAAGTCTACCCCACCATTCAATCTTGCTGATCAATCGCTCCCTCCTAACTCCATTCTCCTGCGGTCTCCCCATAACCTCTGACACCTGTACTAATCAAGAATCTATCTCTGCCTTAAGATTATCCACGGACTTGGCCACCACAGCCTTATGTGGCAAGGAATTCCACAGATTCACCACCCTCTGACAAGACATTTCTCCTCATCTCCTTCCTAAAAGAACGTCCTTTAATTCTGAGTCTATGACCTCTAGTCCTAGACTCTGCCACCAGTGGAAACATCCTCTACACTATCCAAGCCTTTCACTATTCTGTTTGTTTCAATGAGGTCCCCCCGCATTCATCTAAACTCCAGCGAGTACCGGCCCAGTGCCGACAAATCCTCAACATATGTTAATCTACTCATTCCTGGGATCATTCTTGTAAACCTCCTCTGGACCCTCGTCAGAGCCAGCACATCATTCCTCAGATATGGTGCCCAAAATATGCTCACAATATTCCAAATGCGGCCTTACCAGCAACTTATAGAGCCTAAGCACTACATCCCTGTTTTTGTATACAAGCCCTCTTGAAATAAATGCTAAAATTGAGTTTGCTTCCTTTACTACCGATTCGACTTACAGATTAACTTTTTGGGAATCCTGCACCAGCACTCCCAAATCCCTTTGCACCTCCAATTTCTGGATTCTCTCATAGAGTGCATTAAAATTCATCAGGGAGGGCCGCAGGATCACCAATGATGTTGCCTGTATTCACCTTGCAGCCAGTTATAGTATTCAGGCCTTCCCGCAGTCTGCGGGCATCCAAATTATTATACTGGGACTCAAGCTAGTATACCAGTATGACCATACTAATATTTTGTCATGAAATTGCTGCTGTTTTTCAGCACATTTCCTTCCAATGAAATACAAGTCTTTCTTTAGCACATTTAAGATAAAAATCAATAATTCAGCTCAATAAAGATTAGATTTTTGGGGGCTGCTGGTTTTATGTGTAATACAAACATTTTCAAAACTGAAAAATGAAATTCATTAGCTATTGGAAATCTGAAATTAAAAAACAGTAAACATTGTAAATAGACACAAAATGCTTGAGTAACTCAGCTGGACGGACAGGCAACATCTCTGGAGAGAAGGAATGGGTAACATTTCAGGTCAAAACCGTTCTTCACACACAAAACTTCACCAATTCCTTCTCTCCAGAGATGCTGCCTGTCCCGCTGAGTTACGCCAGCATTTTGTGTCTATATTTGGTGTAAACCAGCAACTGCAGTTCCTTCCTAAACACTGTAAATACTGACAATATCTGGAAAGTGAGAGGATCAGCGACATTAAGCAATTGTTCAAAATGATAAAAATAAATAAGTTAAAGCATCATCAGGTGCTACAAGTTAATTGAATCCATTTCATAAAATAAAATAAATAAACACTTTCCTGCACCAATCTCAATGAGATCCCACCACCAGCTACAATCATCTCCTCCATATCGCTTTCTATCTTTTGCAGGGATCACTCCCTACTTGACTCCTGGTCTCATCTTCCCTCCCTGACCGCTGGCACTTTCGCCTGCAACCACAGGAAGCATAACAATTGTTTTTACAGCACCTCCCTCGCCACCATCTAAGGACCTAAAGAGCCCTTCCAGGTGAGGTGAATATTCATGTGCACCTTTTCAAACTTATCTACTATATTTGGTACTCCCATTGTGGCGTACTCTACATCAGCGACACCAAGACAAGGCAACCAATTTACTGAGCACCTGCATTCTGTCCGCAAGCCTCCAGTTGCATGCCACATCAAATCCCCTTTCAATTTCCACACCGACCAGTCTGTCCTCATCTTTCTCCACTGCAGAATGAGGCTCAACACATCATATTTCACCTGGGTCGTCAACAACTGAATAATATGCACATTAAATTATTCAATTTTAGGTAACCCTCCCCTCTGGTATGTTCATCCCAAACTCTATCTCTGCTTCTGATCTTCCCTGGTCCTCCAATTTTTTGTCCCCTTTTCCATAACCCACCATTGGACCCCCTTCACTCATTTTCATCCTCTTCCCCCTCCAGGTTTCTACTTCAAACACATTTCACCCAGAGGCCAGCAACCCACAAATCTTGTTCCGGATACATCTGCCATTCGTCTGTCCGATTCTCCTGCCCAATAATGAGATTACAATACTGGCAGCCTTTTTGTTCCTGCTCATTATCTTCTATCAGCCATCTCCAACTTCACCCACCCTCACCTGACTCTTTTTAAAAATTTTCTCCTCTCTTCTGTCTGCATCATCTACCTGTCTCTTTCTCACAACTCTAACTCTCTTCCTCGCCACCTTGCTCAATTTGCCTGCATCTTTCACCCCTCCCTGGTTCACCAATTATCTCACACTTCTGTCTCACATCTCCTCATCTTTTTATACCAGCTATATCTCTTTAATCCAGAGTTTCAACCCAAAATGTCAACCATTCCTTTCCACCCAGAGATGCTGCTCAACTTGCTGTTCCTCCAGTAATTTATTTGATGCTCTATATTCCAGCATCTGCAATCCTTTGTGTCCCCAGAATGATTAAGAGCATTCTAGCTGCACAGTCAGAGGCTATATATGATTTTAAGATCTCTCAGAAAACTTATTCTGTTATTATAATCCTCATTCATGTTCTTTGGAGTGTTGTGGCTTCAAAAGCTTTTGATCCTCACTCGATCCTTGGAAAACAATAAGAGACATATACCACAATATAGTTTTAGTCATCGTGTCTTAATTCTTTAAATTTCATCTTACTCTAAACTACACTATTTGGTCTCTGAAAAAATGTGTTCAGTCCTAGTGACATGGCTTTTCAATATTTCCAATTCTAATTTTTGAATGACTATCTGCTAAATGGTAACAAAAAAATCAAGAAGTTGTATAACATTGGAACAGAATTAAGATGATCTGTATTTTGACTTTGAATGCAGAATATAAAGAAAGTAACACAGTCCACTTCCGCAATATGGGCATTTGGGTAATGGAAATTCACCCGTACAGAATTCACAAACCATTACCAAATACTTAGAATAACAAAATAAAATGCACTCTCACTGAATTTACCTAAAAAAAGGAAATAAATAAAATAATTATTTATTCCTACTCGCAAACCTTGACAGGGAAGCAAACAACATGGCTTTGCATTATAGAAAATCGCGATAGTTTACTAAGATTACAACACCCTCACCTCGAAACAGGAGAGTCACCTGTAGTGTTAGAACTGGAGCTGTTACTCATCAAAACTTTCTCTGTCAAACATTTTAAAATATTTTCCATTAGAAAACTAGAACTTAGTTTGGAAGGTGGAATTGAATTACAATCCTATTCAATATGTTTTTGTAATTTCATATCTCTTGAAAAAAATACTATAAAGATTCAGAAGTTAAAGCAATATACTGAACACATTTCCAGACAAGAATCCGTTTAGTAACAATATTTAAAAAGATGAAAATAACGCCTTATGAACAAATAAAATTAGTGTTAAACCAAGTGAAATCCATGTGAAAGGACTATCCAGTTAAATGAAATTGTACAGTTGCCTTCAGTCATTTTGAGTTGTCTTCTGTCCTTTGGAGACTAAACGGTACCTCTTTTATATACTCTGGCTCATCTATCTAGAAATAAACATTGTATACAGGAGAAAGCAAGAACCGATTGATATACTGGCTCACTTTATATTCAAGCCAAGTGGCTTTAAATCATCATTTTGCCCCAGTTAGATTCTCACTCAAAATTTACACTGTCAATCTTGTGCCTAACTACACAAAATATTTTTCAATTTATTTATTGACATGATGTGGGCATTTCTGACAAGACCTGTATTTATGCTAATCTCTAACTGATATAGAGATGATGGTGGTCCTCATGCCTCAAGAATATCCTCTTTGCAATTTCATTTTATTGTGTAGGCCTCTGTAGTTTAAGAATCACTTAGTTAATTTTATTTGTTCATTAGTTCTATTTCATTATTTAATAATATTTTAAACAAATTTTTGCCTGCCTTGCAATATTGCTTTTAATTACAAATATTTTTTAATACAATAGTATTGTCACAATGAGATACAAAATTGCAACATATGTTGCAAATAAATTCTCAGTCAGGATGGTATGCGACTAATGGGCCTATCCCACTTGCCGATTTTTTAGGCAACTGCTGGGACTATCATAGTCGTAGCAGGTCGCTGATCATCCTGGCGACAACCTACGACAGTACCTATATCAGAAGTCAAGCTACGCTCATTGGCGTCAAACCCACTGTTGACGAAAATGTTTCAACATGTTGAAAATTTAGCGGCGACCAGAAAGACGTTACGGCTTTTTGCGCGACTGAGCAGACTACTCCCGGCAACCACCAATGAACGTGTGGCGACAAATTAGTCGTCTGTAGTGCCTAAAAAATTGCCTGTGGGATAGGCCCATTAGGAGGGAATTTGCAGGTGTTATTGTGCCCATGGACTTACTGCCTTTGGCTTTGGTGGGAAAGGTTGAGTTTTGGAGGTGTAGCGCAGGTGAACAACTGGTGCTTTTTGTAAATGGTACATACTACACCCAGTTTATGATGGTGACGGAGGGAATTAATGTTCAGGATGGTCATGAGGTTCCAATCAACAGCCTGCTCTTTCCTGCATTATGTCAAACTTTTTTAGAGGTAGTTTGGGGCTGCAAACATTGATATAAGTGGAGAATATTGCATCAAACACCTGATTTGTTCCTTGTAGAGATGGTGAATAAGCTCTGAATAATAACAGTCTATTATTATTATTGCACTATATATATGTTTATTTATTGTGTATATATGGGCTATGGTCTATAGACACACTGAAGGACTGGTTACGGAATGATGCGTTGGGTTCGGAGGCTGGGAGGAATGAAAGATGACGACCAGGCAAACTGTGGGAGTCAGTGGGTTTGTAGTAGACATCAATTGATTGTCTGTCCCCTGTAATGGAGACAGAGAGATCAAGAAAGGGCAAAAGATATAAGAGATAGTCCATGTGCATTAGCGGGCAGCATGGAGTTAATGGTAAAGTAGATGAAATCAACAATTTCCGAAGTGTAGGAAAGAACTGCAGATGCTGGTTTAAATCAAAGATAGACACAAAATGCTGGAGTAACTCAGCGGAACAGGCAGCATCTCTGGAGAGAAGGAATGGGTGACATTTCGGGTCGAGAACTTTTTCAGACTCTGAAGAGGTGCAGGAGGCAGGTCTGATGCAATCGTTGATGTGGCAGATATAGTGTTGGTGATTGGTGCCGGGGCATGTTTGGAACAAGGAGTGATCAGCATAACGAGCAAAGTGACAGGCCTAGGTGGGGCCCATGCTAGTGCTTTTGACTTGAAGAACATGAGGAGTCAAAAGAAAAGCTGTTAAGAAGAGAAGATCTGCCAGGCGGAGGAGAGTGTTAATTAAGGGGAGTTGATTGGTTTTCTATTCAAGGAAGAACTGGAGGGCCCCAAGTCTTCCTGCTAAGGAATAAGTTATAAAGGGACCGAACATCCATGGTAAAGATGTGGCTAATGAATAGAAAGTTATTAAAGTGGTGCGGAGCGTGTGTGATGTCCCAATGCAGGTGGGAAGGGACAGGACAAGGGAGGGACATAATAGAATCAAGGTTATTGGAGAT
Source organism: Raja brachyura (assembly GCA_963514005.1). The sequence continues at coordinate 44,641,703 of OY740789.1, read as the reverse complement.
AAGTTCAGTGTGGCATGAGCAATCAGAAACGATGGGCCTACATGTGGATTTTGAGAAGGAGATGGAAAAGAGCAGTAAGGGATAACGTTGGAGGCCGGGGAGGAAAGTTTGCTAGAGGCGGTAAGATCTCTCTCTATGGAATGCAGGAATGGGTGGGGACAGGAAGATGTGACTGGTGGTGGGGCCATATTGACTCAATGGAAATCGGAAAGGAGTAGAACTGGGTAGATGTGACTGGCGATGGAATGCCGTTGACTATGGAAAGCGAAGAAGGATGAGGACAGGGTTCTGGGATAACGTTGCAGTAAATTATATCACATAACTATATAATAGTTGGCAGTACCATGATTTAGTAATATTATGCTAATGGTATTTTGTTTTGGAAGAGATGCATGTCAACTAAATTGTTTGCAAGATCGCAAGCTGCACGAGATACTGGTGCGGCCACCGTTGCAGTATTGTGTTGTTTTGGTCACTGCTATAGAAAAAAAGTTGTTAAGCTGGAAAGATTGCAGAGAATATTTCAGAGGATGTTGCCAGGACTTAAGGGATTAACCTATAGGGAGATGTTAGGCAGGTTAGGACTGTATTCCTTGAAGCCCAGGAGGATGAGAGGTGATCTTCTAGAGGTATGTATATACAATTGATATATCAACACAACTGATATTTTGTCACAAAAGGACACCAGAGGAGTTCCTCAGATGTAATATGAGGAGAGATTGCGTTGGCTAGGTCTCTATATTACAGACATACAGCGTAGAAACAGGCCCTCTGGCCCAACTTGCTGACCAACATGCCCTATCCACGCTAGTGGCATCTGCCCACGTTTGGCCTATACCTTTTCTAAACCTATCCTATCCATGTACCTGTCCAAATGTTTTTTAAATGTGATAATACCAGCCTTAACTACCTCCACTGGCAGCTCATTCCATATAAGTACCACCCTTTCTGTAAAATAAGTTGCCCCTCAGGTTCCTATTAAATCTTCCCACCTTAAGCCCATGCCCTTTGGTTCTTGTTTCCCTTGCTCTGGGTAAAACACTCTGCATTTACCCTATCTATTCCTCTCATAATGTTAGACACCTTTATAAAATCACCCCTCATCCTCCTGTGACCCACGCAATAAAGTCCTAGCCTGCTCAACTTCTCCCTATAGCTCAGGCACCTAGAGTCCTGGCAACATCCTCGGAAATGTTCTCCGCACCTTTTCCAGCTTAACAATATCTTTCTTATATAAGGGTGACCACAACTGAACACAACTGGTCACCATGGTCTTGTATAACTGTAACATAACCTGCCAACTTCCATAGTCAATACTCCAACTGATAAAGGCCAATATACCAAAAGCCGCCTCGGCCTCACTATCTACCTGTGATGCCACTTTTAAGGAACTATGTATTTGCACTCCTAGATCCTTCTGCTCTACAGAGCCATGGTTAGAATTCCCAAATTGCAACACCTCGCACTTCTGTATTATATTCCATTAACCATTCCTCAGCCCACCCGCCCAACCGATCAAGATCCTAGTGCAATTTTTGACAACCGTCTTCGCTATCTACAATACCACCCACTTTTGTGTCATCTGCAATCATCTGCAATCTTACTAATCATGCCTGGTACGTTCTCATCCAAATCATTGATATAGATGACATCTGCAGTGGGCACACCACTAGTTACAGACCTCCAGTTTGAAAAACTAAATTCCACCATCACCCCGTTTCCTTCCATGAAGCCAATTTTCTATCCAGTCGGCTAGCTCTCCATGGATCCCTTGCAATCTAACCTTTCACAGCAGCCTACCATGCAGACGCTTGTCAAATGCTAGAGCAGCCTACCATGCGGAACCTTGTCAAATGGTGTATAGGGAGTTGCACGGCAGTCAGGCTCACAACCCGTGACACGTACTGTTGCCACACATCGCCTTCTGGAGTACACGCGTTGGGCCCGTCTTCTGTCCCAGCAGACTGGTTCCACACTCGCGGAACCCGGGCTGTCTGTCCCCGCAGCCGGGGGGGGGGGGGGGGGGGGGGGGGATTTCGGGGTGTCGGTGCAGCGTGGTCAGTGACTCTGGGTGGGCGGAGGGACCAGACTGTCCCCAACTCTGCTGCAGCTGACGGGAACGTTACCGGGTTTTCGTCCCCGTGTGTCCGCTGCCCGGAGCCGCAGCCCCGCTCCACCCAGCCCCATGTGTGGCCACTGCCGACCCACAGCCCGTGACAGTGCGGCCCACAGGGGGAGACGGGGCAGAGGTCGGCCGTGGCCGGACAGCGCTGACCACGGGGGGAGAGTGGGGGTTGTCCCGACGGATGCGCTCCTTCGGCCGCTTACACCATGGTGCTCGGGTTCAGAGCAAAGATACTAGAGCATTTGGTTCAGAGCGCTCAATCACCCTCCACAATTCTTTACAGCGCAAAAATTGACCATTTCGGCGGTTTTTAACAGGTAAGAAAGTACGTGTTTCGTGAGTTATTAGTGTATGCGAGAGGCTGCCATGTCCTCCAGAAAGATTGAGCTGCTCCGTGCGTCACGCCCTTTGACCCAATTACCTTACGTGCAACCCCCCCCTATAAGATCATGAGAATAAATAGGCCAGATGCACAGTCCAGTCAGAGTAGGGGAATCAAGAACCAGAGAACAAGATTTAAGATGAAAGGGAAAAGATTTAATAGGAATCCAAGGGGCAACTATTTCACACAGAGGGTCGTGGGTATATGGAATGAGCTGTCAGATGAGGTAGTTGAGACAAGCTGTATAAACATTTAAGACATTTTGATAGGTACATGGATAGAAAAGGTTTAGAGGGATATCAAATGCGGGCAGGTGGGACCAGTGCGGATGGGGCACCTTGGTTGGCATGGGCAAGCTGGGCTGAAAGGCTTGTTTCTGTGCTGTATGACTCCATAACACTCTTTCTCAGTAACACTGTGATATAAATGGAACATTCATTATTCTTAACCAAAACCTACAATTAAGAAGCTTCATAATAAACTGTTTTTACGAATGAGAACATTGGTAATTCAGTACAGAGAAACAGTACTCTGTTATCCACAAAAAATATATTTTAAAGTCTGAGATGGCACGAATTATACCAGAACTACTGATAGTACTTGAAACATTTGTCCTAATTCAATAAGATAATAGAACCCATACCTATTAAATTATTCAAACTAAATGAAGCAAATTCGAACAAAGTGGAAATTATCTAATGCTAAATGACGATAACTTACCTGGGATCTGTTTTTTATGCTATAATGTCCCAACTTTTCCCCACAAAGCATTATAAGTTTATCAAGTGATGAAAGAAGGAACTCCATTGCATTGCAATTGTCTTTGATGCCTCTGATCCAAACAATCTGGTCACCCCGCAGATGTCTTTTCGAGTAACTAGTTCTCCGACCCGCTAACTGCCCATCATGAAACTCTCCAACAAAATGCAAATTACGAACTTCTTCAAAGATACAATCGCCAATTACAGTTCCCAAAAAATTGTCAATGTAATAATAACCATGTTCATTCAAATGAGGCACGATGGACTCTCTCGCTAATTTCTCAAGATCTGAAAGCATCTTGCAATTGCGTAAATCTGTTTTCAGTTGAGGATCCAGTGCTGCTATATTTCTCGAACGTGCCACCAGTTCGGGGAAACTTTTGAATAGGGAGATTCCGCCGGATATCTCACAAACCCGTTTCTTACTAGCAGGTACTCGGTCGCAGAAAGCCCAAGCAAAATGTACTTCAGTGCGAACCTATCGGGTCCAGCGCCGCGTGGATTCAAGATTGCTACAAACCGAAGGAACAGGCGACGTGCCATTACTCACGGGAGGCGACGTGCCGAGTGTGCGTGGGGGAGGAGCCAGGAATCTCTTGTGAGTTAGCCCAGCGCTCGGTGCCATTGAGGAATCCCTGGGCGGCATGTAGGCAATGTCAACTTTCTCACTCCCAAATAAGGGACAAAAGGTCAAAATACGGGACGAATTCCTTTTCGAACATGTAAGATTTGTGATGTTTATGAGAATTTATTCAATGAGTTGTGTATAGGTATTATTGTTCATTTCATTTTATTGCTATTTTGCTTTGTTTTTAATTTTTTTGTTTTATATGTTCAAAATAAAATATATACTAACACTACTAATACCGGACAGTTGGCAACCCTAAATACCACCCATTCTCCCTTGATCCCCAAATTTCTCATATTTGTCCGTTCTATCAAAATAAGCGAATTATTGAATGAAAATGCCCTGTTTCATTTGGTTCTTCTGACTGACGCTGAATGATGAAGGGAAGGCATCTATGTATTAGCAAAAATATGTTTCAAGCGTACACCACCGTAATCTGAATAATTATGAAAAGGTTTTGTTAAATAATTAGATTTCACACAATCATCTTAAAACGTAGATTGCTGGGATTACCAGTAGATTGCTGGTCAAGCAGTATCTATGGAGAGTCAAAGAACTGCCGACGCTAGTTTACAAAAAAGGCACAAAGTGCTGGAGTAACTCAACATAGTCTGGAAAAAGGCTCCCGACCTGAAACTTCAGCTATCCAAATTCTCCAGAGATGCTGTCGGACCCGCTGAGTTACTCCCGCGCTTCATGTCTTTTTTAATCCACGAAGAGTAGCAGATTTAACGTTTAAAGGAACAGAGAGTTTATCAGAACTTTAAAACAAAAACAAACGACAAAGAAGAGAAAAAAGGAAAGTTTATGGTGTTGCCAGAAGGCAGAAAAAATAAAATGATGAAATAGGCATTGGTGTAAAGTGGCAGGAAATAGTAATAAGATGTAATGGAGCTGAAGGTCAGAATGGAGATAAGTAAATACTAAATAATTATCTGAATTTACCAGTGCTAGATTGGATGGTTCGTTGAAATTTTTTTTATATAAATGTAAAGATTAAAATTGGGAATGACTCTCAAGGCTGTAAGCTGTCTGATGTCAGAAAAAAACTGCACTATCATGCTGACACTGCTATATAAAGTTACTGCAATTAAATATACAAGACCTCGCTGAAACTGCACCTAGAGTTTGTTTCCTTACCCAAGAGAGAAAGTACTGAGCAAATTTCTTCACGTAGCGGGTGGTGAGTCTTCCGAATAATCTTCCCTGGAATAATGGCCCAGACAGGATGGATGCAAGCAGAATGTTAACCCAGTACCAGGTAATCTCAAAATAAGGAGTTGACAATTTAGAGTCATAGAGGGATACAGTGTGGAAACAGGCCCTTCGGCCCAACTCACCCACACCGGCCAACTATGTCCCAGCTACTCTAGTCTCACTTGCCTGCATTTGGTCCATATCCCTCCAAACCTGTCTTATCCATGTACCTGTCTACCTGTTTCTTAAACGATGGGATAGTCCCAGCCTCATCTACCTCCTCTGGCAGCTTGTTCCATACACCCATCACCCTTTGTGTGAAAAAGTTACCCCTCCTATTAAATCTTTTCCCCTTCACCTTGAACCTATGTCCTCCAGTCCTCGATTCCCCTACTCTGGGCAAAAGACTCTGTGCATCTACCCAATCTATTCCTCTCATGTTTTTGTACACCTCTATAAGATCTCCCTCATCCTCCTGCACCCCATGGAATAGAGACCCAGCCTTCTCAACCTCTCCCTATAGCTCACACCATCTAGTCCTGGCAACATCCTCGTTAATCTTTTCTGAACCCTTTCATGCTTGACAATATCTTTCCTATAACATGGTGCCCAGAACTGAACACAATATTCTAAATGCGGTCTCACCGACGTCTTATACAACTGCAACATGACTTCCCAACTTCTATACTCAATACTCTGACTGATGAAGATTACAATAAAAAGAAATGTCTTCACTCAAAGGGCAGTGAATCTTTAGAATTCTCTCTCATTGAGTGCTATAGTGTTCCAATGTTGAGTTCATTTTCAAAATAGATATTGATACATTTCTAGATAGTAAAGGAATCAAGAGATATGGAGACAGTACTGGAAAGTGGAGCTGAAGTGTCATGGTCCCAATTGAACAGCAGAGTAGGTTTGAAGAGCTGGACACAGTACTCCTGCTCTTATTTCTTATATTTTTATGTTTTTAAATCCTAATTCGGCTTTGTCTTTACATTTGTTTTGAACATTTTAATTCAGAATGTAATGTTTTAGCTGTGAAAGCAGAAATGGGTTTAGGTTGAACTACTAAAGAAAAAGAAACAGCAATTGAATAAGAATGGTTCTGCAACAGGAGTACCACCAACACAAAAAAAACCTACATATTCTGGTACTACGTACTATTTGAAAAACAGCAGGATGAATGATGGATTAAATTATATGAAAGAACGAGATAATTTGATAATCAAAATCATTCATAATCATGAGGCCATATATGGAATGGCTGTCAAGGGGTATGGAACTTTAAATAAAAAATTAAATTAATCTACAGACCTGAAATAATCTAACTGAATGGTGTAACATTCATGAGCAACAGAATAGCCCAATCTTCTAAACATTATGCCCTTTTCCTCCACCATTCATACCTTCAGCCACTTTAAAACTAACATGCAATTAGGAAAGCTGATGGTATGTTGGCCTTCAGTGCAAGAGTACAACAATAAAGATGTCTTAAACCAATTATATAGGGCTTGGTGAGTCCATATCTGGAGTATTGTGTACTATTTAGGTCTTCTTACGTAAAAATGGACATACTTGCAATTAATATTTTGTCACAAAGGGTCACCAGAGTGGTTCCTCCGATGTAATATGAGGAGAGATTGAGTTGTCTAGGTCTCTATATTAGAGACATATACAGCGTTGAAACAGGCCCTCTGGCCACATTTGCCCATGCTGACCAATATAGCCCATCCACACTCGTCCCACCCGCCTCTGTTTGGCCCACAACGAAGGCCAGCAACATAATCAAGGACGAGTCGCTCCCTGGCCACTCCCTCTTCTCCCTTCTCCCAATGGACAAAAGGTATAGAAGTGTGAAAACGCACACCTCCAGATTCAGGGACAGTTTCTTTCCAGCTATTATCAGGCAGCTAAATCATCCTACCACAACAAGAGAGCAGTCCGGAACTACTATCGGACCATCTTTGATCGGACTTTACTGGCTTTACCTTAGCACTAAACGTTATTCGCTTATTATGTACCAGAACACTGCGAATGACTCGATTGTATTCATGTTTTGGCTTACCGCTAGCTGGTTAGTATGCAACAAAGTTTTTCACTGTACCTCTGTACACGTGACAATAAACTAAATGAAACCAATCCTATTCATGCACCTGTCCAAATGTTTTTTAAACATTATGAAAGTACCTGCCTCAACTACCTTCTCCAGAAGCTCTTTGCATGTACAAACAACCCATTCTGTAAAAAGGTTGCCCCTCAGGTTCCTATTAAGTCTTTTCCCCCTCACTTTAAACCTATGTCCTCTGAGTCTCAATTCACAAGACTTTGCATTTACCCTATCTATTCCTTTCATGATCTTATATACCCCTATAACATTACCGCTCATCCTCCTGCACTCCAAGGATTAAAGTCCTAGCCTGCTCAACCACTCCCTATAGTTGGTCCTCGAGTCCTGGCAAGAATCTTGGAAATCCTATCTGCCCCCTTTCCAACTTAACAAAGTTTATCCTATAACCAGATGACTAAAACTGAACATAATACTCTAAATGTGGCCTCATCAATGTCCTGTGGAACTGTAATATAATCTCCCAACTTCTATAGGCAATATGACTGATAAAGGCCAATGTGCCGAAAGCCTTCTTCGACTTCCCGATCTACCGGTGACGTAACTTTCAAGGAACTACGTATCTGCACTTTTAGATCCCTCTATTCTTCAACACTCCCCAGAGCCCTCCACTATGTAGATCCTGCCCTGGTTAGACTTCCCAATGCAACACCTCTCTGTATTAAACTTCATCAACCTTTATTCAGCCTACCTGCCCAACCAATTTTTGATTTAAACATATTTGCTATCTGCAATACCATCCACTTTAGTGTCATCTGCAATTACTATTCATGCCATGTACATTCTCATCCAAATCATTGAAGTAGATGACAAACAGCAATGGGCCCAGCACAAAACCCTGAGGAATCCCACTAGTCACAGGCCTCCAGTCCAAAAAACAACCTTCCACCATCACCCTCTCCTTCTTTCTATTAAGCCAATTTTCTATCCAGTCAGCTATCTCCCCTGGGATCCCATGCAATCTAATCTTCCAGAACTACCATGTGGACACTTGTCAAATGCCTTGTGGAAATCCATGTGTACTTTTGCAACCCTGCCCTCATCAACCTTTATCGTTACCTTTTCAAACCACTCAATCAGATTTGTGAGACACAATCTCCCACGTATAAAACTGTGCTGACTATCCCTATCAGCCCTTGTCCATCTAAATGCATGTAAATCTTGTCCCTCAGAATATTCTCTGGTAACTTTCTGACCACAGATCTTAGACTCACTGGCCAGTAGTTCCCAATGTTTTCTCTGTAGCCCTTCTTAAAAAGATGCACAACATTTACCACCCTCCAGTCTTGTGGCACCTCACCAATATTTAATGACTCATAAATCTCATCTAGGGTACCTGCAATTTCCTCTTTAACTTTGCACCGTGACCTTGGATATCTCTGTCTAGCATTTAGAATAGTAGGAGGTGACCCCACTGGAACATAAACATTTTTAGAGGGCTCCATTCGGTAGATATGAGGAGGGTGTTTTCCATTGAGTAAGGAGTTTAGAATTAGAGTCATAGTCTCAAAGTAAGTGGTGGACCATTCAGGATTGAAGTGAGGAGAAATTTATTTCTACTTTGGTTGCTGAATGTCTTCTGTCGAAGGCTTTCAAGGATCAGCCATTGACTGCACAGAAAAAAAGATTAATTGTTTCTGTATATTAAACAAGTCAAAGGATATCGGGATAGAACATGAAAACTAACTTTGTGAGAGAAGTTCACTCATGATCTGTGCAGCAGACTTATGGGACCAAATGGCCTATACCCATTTCCATTTCAGCTGTTCTTACGTAAATGATTGGCTAAATACAAGTACAGATTATTGTCCGGTAAGAGACCAAGTGACATCTAGAAAACAATGGGTTATCATTAGACTGAAAAAATAGCCACAAGTAGATTTATAATCAAAGGTATTTTGCTTCATGAACAATTATGTCCATCGTTTTTGTAAAATTTAGAATTTACTAGATTAAGTGGGACCCATTGGGTCCCAGCATCACACGGGTGGGCTGGGAAAATAGAGCAGTTTGTATTGGAGCCAACCAGGGAGAAGGCAATTCTGGATTTCGTGTTTTGTAATGAACCGGATTTGATAAAGGAACCTGAGGTTAATGAGCCATCAGGAGGTAGTGACCATAATATGATTGGGTTTAATCTACAATTGGAGAGGGAGAAGGGTAGATCAGAGGTGTCACTGTTACAGTTGAATAAAGGGGACTATGGGACCATGAGGGAGGAGCTGGCCAAAGTTGACTGGAAAGATACCCTGGCAGGAATGACATGGAACAACAATGGCAGGTATTTCTAGGAATAATACAGAAGGTGCAGGATCAGTTCATTCCTAGGAGGAAGAAAGATTCCAAGGGGAGTAAGGGGCTGACTAGGGACATCGGGGACAGTATAAAAATAAAAGAGAAGTACAACGTAGCAAAGATGAGTGGGAAGCAAGAAGATTGGGTAATGGTTAAAGAGCAACAAAAGATAACTAAAAAGACAATACGGGGAGAAATGATGAGGTACGAAGGTAAGCTAGCCAAGAATATAAAGGAGGATGGTAAAAGCTTCTTTAGGTATGTGAAGAGGAAAAAATTAGTTAAGACCAAAGCTGGACCCTTGAAGACCAAAAAAGGTGAATTTATTATGGGGAACAAGGAAATGGCAGATGAGTTTAACAGGTATTTTGGATCCATCTTCACTAAGGACACAAACAATCATCCGTATGTAGTAGTGGTCAGAGGATCTGGGGTGATGGAGGAACTGAAGGAAATCCACATTAGGCAGGAAATGGTGTTGGATAGACTGATGGAAAGCTGATAAATCCCCAGGGCCAGATGGTCTGCATCCCAGGGTACTTAAGGAAGTGGCTCTGGAAATCATGGATGCATTGGTGATAATTTTCCAATGTTCTATAGACTCAGGATCAGTTCCTGTGGATTGGAGGGTAGCTAATGTTATCCCACTTTTTAAGGAAGGCAGGAGAGAAAAAACAAGGAATTATAGACCAGTTATCCTGACATCGGTGGTGGGGAAGATACTGGAGTCAATTATAAAAAATGAAATAGCTGCACATTTGGATAGCAGTAACAGGATCGGTCCGAGTCAGCATGGATTTACGAAGGGGAAATCATGCTTGACAAATCTTCTGGAATTTTTTGAGGATGTAACTAGGAAAATCGACAAGGGAGAGCCAGTGGATGTAGTGTACCTGGACTTTCAGAAAGCATTTGATTAGGTCCCACATAGATGATTAGAGGCAAAATTAGGGCACATGGTATTGGGGGTAGAGTGCTGACATGGATAGAAAATTGGTTGGCAGGCAGGAAACAAAGAGTAGGGATTAACGGATCCCTTTCAGAATGGCAGGCAGTGACTACGGGGTACTGCAATGCTCGGTGCTGGGACCGCAGCTATTTACAATATACATCAATGATTTGGATGAAGGCATTCAAAGTAACATTAGCAAATTTGCAGATGACACAAAGCTGGGTGGCAGCGTGAACTTTGAGGAGGATGCTATGAGAATGCAGGGTGACTTGGACATGTTGGGGGAGTGGGGAGATACATGGCAGATGAAGTTTAATGTGGATAAATGTGAGGTTATCCACTTTGGTATCAAAAACAGGAAGGCAGATTACTATCTAAATGTTGTCAAGTTGGGAAAAGGGGAAGTACAACGGGATCTGGGGGTCCTTGTTCATCAGTCTATGAAAGTAAGCATGCAGGTACAGCAGGCAGTGAAGAAAGCAAATGGCATGTTGGCCTTTATAACAAAAGGAGTCGAGTATAGGAGCAAAGAGGTCCTTCTGCAGTTGTACAGGCCCCTAGTGAGACCACACCTGGAGTATTGTGTGCAGTTTTGGTGCCCTAAGTTGAGGAAGGACATTCTTGCTATTGAAGGAGTGCAGCTTAGGTTGATAAGGTTAATTCCCAGGATGGCGGACTGTCATATGCTGAGAGAATGGAGCGGCTGGGCTTGTACACTCTGGAGTTTAGAAGGATGAGAGGATATCTTATTGAAACATATAAGATAAGGGTTTAAACACACTAGAGGCAGAAAACATGTTCCCGATGTTGGGGGTCTCCAGAACCAGGGTCCACAGTTTAAGAATAAGGGGCAAGCCATTTAGAACGGAGACGAGGACACACTTTTTCTCACAGAGTGTTGTGAGTCTGTGGAATTCTCTGCCTCAGAGGGCGGTGGAGGCCAGTTCTCTAGATACTTTCAAGAGAGAGCTATATAGGGCTCTTAAAGATAGCGGAGTCAGGGGATAAGGGGAGATGGCAGGAACGGGATACTGATTGGGGGTGATCAACCATGATCACACTGACTGGCGGTGCTGGCTTGAAGGGCCGAATGGCCTACTCCTGCGCCTATTGACTATTGTTTTGTTCCTGGAATAGCACATCAAATTGCAGAGATAAAAAGAGCATACAAATTGCCACCCTCTTTAATCCACATGGGGCAAACCTTCATGTGAATGTCACGTTGAAGGAGCTAAAACCAATTTAATGCTTTTCAATGCTTGACGGACCTTCTGCATGTTGAGGAATGGGTATGATTGGGTCTCGTATGATAACTTTATAGTTCACATACGGTTTCTGGTTTGGCAAATAACTGTCCACTGGAACTAATAAATAATTTTATTAGATTTAATAGGCAAAAGTGTGATGCAATAATACAAATAATATCACTTTTATTATATCCCCCCCACCCTATCTACCCCCAACCCCCCTCCCTCTCTACCCCCATCCCCCCTCCCTCTCTGCCCCCTCCCTGTCTGCCCCCCTCCCTCTCTACCACCCCTCCCTCTCCACCACCTCTCCCTCTCCACCACCCCTCCCTCTCTAGGGATTGAAAAGGGAGGGTGAAGAGGAAGTGGAGGAAGTGCTGGGGGATGAGGAGAAATGAGTCGCGCCTGCGCAGTTGGGGGCTATGCGTGAGTGGTGCAATATTGCGTTGGTGGAACATCTTGCGTTGGGGGAACGGGTGAGTGGTGGAATCTTGCGTTGGGGGCGCAACGGGTCTGCACTCTTAACTGTCACTATCATATCTGCCTCCACCACCACATGTGGCAGCCGTTAAACTTTGTCCTTCGCACCTTATATTTATGCTCTCTAATCTTTGACATTTCCACCTGGGAAAAAGGTTCTGACTGTCTACCCTAAACGTCTCATAATGTTATATACTTCTATCAGGTCTTCCCTCAACATCCAACACTCCAGAGAAAATAATCTAAGTTCGTCCAACCACTCTCTGTAGCTAATATCTTCAAATCCAGGCAGCATTTTTGGTAAACATGTTCTGCACTCTCCAAAGCCTCCAGATCTTTCTTGCATGGGACGACCAGAACTGTGCACAATGTAGTCTTACCAAAGTCCTATAAAGCTGCAACATGACTTCCTGACACATGCTCAATGCTTCGACCGATGAAGGAGAGCCTTCTTTACCACTCGAGCTATTTGTGTTGCAACTTTTAGCAAGCTGTAGACTTGGACTTCATGAGCGCAGGGACCGAACGGGGAGGGGGGGGGGGGGGGGGGGGTGGTGACACAATTATTTTTTCGTTGTTGTTGCTCGACCTCTAAAAACTGGTGGATAATACAAGCCATCCCCCAACTCAAAAAGTGGGGGGATATATCCCCCATCCCCCCACTCTCTCCCTCCCTCTCGGGGCCGACTCTCTCTCTCTCTCGGGGCCCACCCTTCAGCTCGACGGCTAATTACAGCGCTTCGTTCCCTGCCCCATATCTCGACTGTGAACCGCGCTGTGATTGGCTGTTGAGCGGGGGAGGGGCGCAATAGGTTTCCGCCACGGCTGGTCGTGGAGCTCCGCTCTGATCTTTGGTTTTGCCGCGCTCACTGTGCACTTGTTCTGAGATTCTGGATGTCGGATGTCTTCAGATGAAGAGAAAAATATGGCTGCGAATATATTTTGCGAATGTCTCGCAAAAAAAGTGGAGGGGCTGCAGCCCCCCCAGCTCCCCCCCCCCCCCCCCCCCCCCCGGTTCCCCGGCCCATGTTATAGGTATGTTACAAAACTTACCTTGAGCAACGCTGCAGTTCTGCCGCTCCCTGTGTGCGTGCCTTTGGCGCCTTTCAGAGGGGGGCAGGCTTAAAGTGCCGTTTTTCTGCAGACAGGGAAAATCGATCCATGTCGGGCGATTTCGTTGCGGAAGAAAAATCGCTCGGACATTTCATTCATGAAGGTATTTTTAAATTACGCTAGATTATTTATCAACTAGAGTAATTAAAAAATCACCTTCAAAAGTCGTGAGCGCCGACAACGGGAAGGATTTTGCGTAGGGGAGAAAAAAAGGTACAGTTTATTTTTATATTAAAAGTTGGTTTTTAGGGAGGCTTTAATCACATTTTCATGTTGCGAAATGGGGTCCAAAAAAATGTATGAACCAACAGTATTTTTCCTCCCGACTGCACCGCAAACCGCAACGTTGCAATCCACTGCATTCCACTAAAACCCACTCGCTGGTTGATTTAAATGGCCATTAATTTACAGGCATTAAACACGAAATTCCTTCCATTTGGCCTATAAATTCATGAAAATGAGATTTTAAAATTATGTTATATTGTGGATTATTGTGTGAATGTTATTTGGACACTTAGGCAATTTAAAAAAAGTTTATCTTTTCTTAAGAAATGGATAGATGTTTAGATCTACTCATTGAATTTTGTAATTAGCTACAATTAGATAACTAACTAATTATATGCTTTAATTTCAGGTCATCCAAGTAAGATTGTTTCATATTTGTTTCAGAATGCTTCAATCTATAATAACTGAAAATTACATTGAGTTCTCTTAATTTTTAATAAAGTTATGGGCTTTTAACTGATCATAGCTTTTGAGTTAAGTCAATTGAAAGGCAATGGGGAACAAGATGCCAATTTCCGAGTATGAAAATGGTCATAACTTTCTTAATACTGAAGATATGAAAGTGAATTAGGTGTGAAATTAAACTTCTTTTTATGCTTTATCTGATGGGATAAATTGCAGACTTGATTTTTAAAATCTCAACATTTTGTAACATTGCTACATGTTATACTTTCTCCTCACTAAGTGCCGCACCTCACACTTACACGGATTAAACTCCATCTTCCATTTCTCTGCCCATTTTTGTAGCTGATGTATCTTGTCAGCGTTCCTCCTCCTTCTGACTGACCCCATAAAATTTGTTGGGCTCAAATTTACAAACCAACCCATATACATTTAATTTTATCTACACGTAATTTAATTTTTGCTACTAACCTTGTGTCTTCCTCTAATTTTGTAATGTCCAAGTTTCCCATCTGCATGCAATATAAGTTTATCCATTCTCTGTAGGAGTTGGCCTATGGACGCACAACCGGTTTCCGTTCCCTGCACCCACGTTATTTTGTCTCCACGAATAGTTTTATTGGTCGAAGCAGTTAATTCTTTATCTGAACTTGTACTCTGACCTGCCAGCACCCCATCCTCAAAATTGCCACTCTGATGAAGAGCGATGACTTCTTGCAAAATTTTGTCACCAATTTTGTGCCCCAAGAAGTTATCCACAAAGCATACGCCGTACTGATTCATACAAGGTACTATATGCTCTAACACCAGTCTTGATAAATTGATTCTCTTATTGCTCGTCGTTTTAGGGCAACGGTGTTTATTCAGGGTATCAGATACGACCCATGAATCACATTTTGCTTGGATATTCGACGTTTCCTTGGAGCATTTTGGTAATTCATCCTCGATATCTCCGTCGTTTTCCAGTTTGTCACTTTCTGAACTCTCTGTAAAAAGTTTATTCGCGGGGTCCAAAGAGGAATCTCCATGTGGTGTTGGTATTTGGGTTGGCATCGTGTTGGCATGTGGTGAGTTCGTGCGGTACGTGTCGAACAGCATGTCCGCATGTTTATTGACTGCTCGAGAACATAGGCGTTTTCGCGGCGGCTCCGCGCACTCGCAATCAGTCGGGGACGCGCTCTCGCCCTCGCGCTTGTCGGGCACGCCGAACGGTCGAGCGCAGGAGTCTCGCCAACTGTCAGCAGCCCCCGAGCGCCCCGCGCGCTCACGCTCGGGCTGCAGAACCCCATCACCTGGCGCGAACTGCTGAAGCCCCCTTGTGCCGCTCTGAGGTTCCCCGACCAACCGTCCCAGTCGGCTAGCGCCGCTCGCGTTGTGAGCTGCGGCGTCGGGTTGCTTCTCCATGCCTTTCACTTCTGGGGCATGATAACAAGTCTCTGGTAAAGTTGCTCGCTCCCTATCGCCCACTCGTTCGCTTTGTGCGGGTCCGCTCCCCCTATCTCGCAGAGGGAGCGAAGGGTCCAACACGCAAAATTCGGGTAGATTCGCCTCGGTCTTCGAACAATCTCGACCCTGCGCTGCCTTCCCGGTCCCGGAGCTGGTGCGCGTGCACGCGGCCGCTTCCATCTCCGGGTGCCGCGAACTGCTGTCGGATCCCAGCCGCTCCTGCACGTGTCCGCCCCGTTGCTGCTGCTTTTTACAATCCTCGAACCCTGTCATCATATTTAACTATTCCCGTCGGCTGGTTATAAAGTCCAACACATTGTGCGGCTGATGCTTCATTGTATGTGCACGCACTCTCGAAATGTTTTCTATCAGTTTTTTTCATTGGTCTAAAGGCTTCAAAATCATTTCTGCATTCCCGCTGCAGACAGCGAGTTCATTGAGTTTTCAAGCTTATTGGAAAATAAATCCTCAGTGGCAGACACATCGAAAAGTGCATTACTGCGCTCAAGTTGTTCTTATTTATACTCGTAGCCATGTGACTAACTTATTTTGGGAAATGAGTAGTTGCACTTTTTAAAACTCATGTACGGGTTGGGTTGTGAAGTCACTGGCCAGATTGTGGGTTATTGTCCATCTCGGATTGTCATGAAGAGGCGATGAACGATCGTAATCTTAAACAACTAAAATATGGGGATGAAACTTCTTCCAGAGTGTTGTTAAAATGAGATTCCCTGAATCTGACCCAAATAGGAAGAAAGTATGGTGTTCAAATCAGGATGGCATGTGACATAAAACAGAACAATGAGCACGGGACACAACGGCTTTGGACCAGTGTCCCTACCCAACATGATGCCAAGTTAACTAATCTCCTCTGCCTGCACGTGATTCATATCTAGGATCTACTGAATCCCACAACAAAGCAAAGAACAAACACTTAGCAGAGCCAGACACCTTGTGTCACGTTTATTCCAGAAGCCCCTTTTACCTACATTCTCACCAATCATAACTCGTGTGTAGATAAGGCCAATAAGCGAGTTTGGTATTCCGAAAAATGCAAGGAATCATGGGATTTGTCAATGGTCATTCACCAAAAAGAAAAGCGAACAAAGCGCTGGCAGAAAAAACTGTATAAATTCTTATCTTTATTCATAATTTATGTGTAAAAATATATTTAATCTGAGGAACGGGGGTGCTGTGTGGTCACATTCCAGACTGGAACACAACGATAATAGTTTCTGAGTCGAATTTCACTATTCTGCTCATTTCAAGGCAATGGAATTCTTCAGCCTCATCTATGAATACGAATGAGCAATGAAATTCCCGATTCCAGAGAGACTCCCATAAATGGCCAACTCCTCATCCCCCCCAAAGGAACAGGTAGCGGGAGTGCAGGGTGTAACAGTGAGAGAGAGGGGGCAGATGCGAGTGGGAGACAGGGGAGAGCGCACACACAGAGCACCGCTCATCCGCAGCCAGGATCGAACCCAGGTCCCCGGCTCCGCAAGCGCTGCCGAACCGTCACTGGATCCCCCCCCCCCGAATATCCCATCCACGTGGTGACCTCGGACCGATGACACCAGCGACCCAAGGCCCACAGCCAGCTAGGAGAATAAGCGCCAACTCCAGCTCAACTCTGCCTGTCCCGCTGGGCCAACCGGCAGCCCCGGACGGACGACACCAGTGGCCCCAGGCCCACAGCCAGCATGGAGAAGAAGCGCCAACCCCAGCCCAACTCCGCCTGTCCCACCGGGCCAACCCACAGACCCGGACCGACGACACCAGCGGTCTCAGGTCAACAGCCAGTGCCAGCAGCCGCCGGCCAACACCCCCGGCGCTGGCGAAAGCCAAGCACCAGCCATCAACGGGGATACACACTAAGTGCTGCAGCAATGCAGCTGTCTTCTTCCTGCGCCATCTGCAAGCCTGGCCCGACACCACCGGCCGCCCCCCAGATAGCAACGGGACACCCGGGAGGAGACGGGGACGAGAATTTCAACTCAACAGTGCCCGCAGCACCGGAGACCTGGGCCCGACCCCGACCACGGACAAGCACGATCTCGCTCTCTCACCAAAGCATAAAACAATAAAAATCTTAGCTTTTAACAAAGGAACAATAAATACAACTAAGTCATAGTTTGAAAGCAGTATTTTCTTACCTAGAAGAATCAAAGCTGGAAAAAATTGAAGAAATGAAGGTATATGTACACAGCTCCACTGCTTTCCAGCAATGTTTATGCATAGTGACCTTTGACATGGGCACGAGCAGTCGGAATACCGAACTTGCTTATTAGTGCGTCTGACCTTGGAGTTGTTATTGTGGTCTTGTGGCTGACCTTCTCGTGAGGCTGCTGGCGAGTCGCCAGCTGTAACTGGCTGTATGCAAAATCAGTGAGGGTGTGATGGTGCCACAGTTACCCCCTCAGCCACTGAGTCATGCAAGGTGGCAACTGCCTGGTTTTGTTCTGCCCCGTACCGATCTGGCGGGTTGATTTTATGGCCTGATCTTGTTTGGTGCTGCAGTGTGGGAGGTCTTTGATAGGAAGTGTTGGGGGTCTTGTGACTTCGCCGGTTCGATGGGTGAGGTAGCCGGTTGGTTCTCAATGTATGCTGGCTTTAATCGGTCGACGGATAAGGTGTTAGTTTTTCCGTTCCGGTAGATCACAAAACATTTGGGTGGGCGTTGGATGATTTGGTTAGGGCCATCGAATGCTTGCTAAAGAGGTCGGCGGACGGCATTGTGTCCGTCCAAAACGTGTGCAAAGTTGGTGGTCAGCAGGCATGTAGACCATTGCAAGTGTTCGCCGTGTCGGTGTTGGCCTGAGTAGCTGCAGCATCTATGAAAGGGGGGGGTGCAGGGAGTACATTGTACCCAGGCCCGCTTTTGTTAAATTTTGTCCGGAATGTACGCAAAGTATTGATGTACCCTAATGCGATATAATAATACGTACGTATGTATATTATATATAATGGTCAAATACTACGTTACGTGCTTGTTTTAGATGAAATACTGCCTATAAACGCATTAATGAAAAAAGAAAATGTTGCCTTTGAGTCTCAAGTCAAAAACAGTTGCCGAACATGCGATCAGTTGATGCGTGGCCACTCGTCTTAGCCGTCATGCCATCACGGCATGTAGGTAGACATGGACCTCTGTAAATAATTAACCCAAAGAAGTAGGCTAATAATTGCCCGGCAGGATAGTCAACTGTGTGAAACCGAGGGATTTGGGGTTTTAGTACTGGCATGAAGGCAGAATTTGTAATCGTGTTTGATGAAGACAGCTAGTTTAGTACCAAGCGTGGGATTCACATCGGTAGTATGGTGTAGTGACTGGGGATCATGGATCAGCATTCTGAGTAGGCTATATTTACGACACTACATGACAAAATAGACAATTAGGAGGTATGTTACTTTTCCTCACCAGCAGGCATGTTTTAGGGTATTTGGAATTTTAATAATAAGATGCTGAATATTCCACGGCAGACTTTGACAGTACTGGCCTTTTTTTAATTTCTGTTTTACTACCGACAATTCCAAGTGCCTGTTTGACACATAGGGTGGGCTGTATGGCGATGGTTGTTTCACCTTGCAACTCAGCGTAGTAGCCTTTGATCACCCCAAAATGTCAGGCCTAAAGGATTTAGGCTCAGATAAAGATGAAAAGCAGGAGGAGCAAAAAGGCAGCAAGTCTGCACAGAAACGCATCATAAAAATGGCATTTATTCCTTTTGAGTAACCAAATATTTTCCTGTGTTGCTATCCAACAAAATACTGCCGCTTTCTGGTGCCTGTTGTCACTGCCGTATAACTAACATAACGAATGTATTAACTGTAATCTATATTACACATTATTGCAACAGTTCATCTATAGAACTTTTGTGGCCTAATGATGATAACTATGATCGCCAGCTTGGCTAAGCCTATTCAAAAGATCAGGCATCACATGGAAATTACTACAAAACCGTATTGGTTGTTCTCTTCATGGTATGTCTGAAACAAGATGGTCCAATCGTGTTATATGTGCAAAGCCTTTTGCAGCTCACTTGCCTGGCATTAAATTAGCACTGGAGGACCTCCTAGAACTAAATTTGATGGTCAAAATAAGAAATGAAGTCCATGGAGTTTTATTATACAATAGACCAAGTGGGACCTGTTGGGTTCGTCCCCTCAACATGCGGGTGCGGGGGGAGGGGGTGGCCTGCGGCGTCTCACACACACACTAACCAACCCCTCACACATACTAACCACCCCCCACACATACACACACTAACCACCCACATTAATATTATATTAATATTATTCATTCACTCATTTTACCCCATCCCCCGCCCTATCCACTCACGTATATCCCCCAACTCACAAGCGCTGCTAGAGAGGGAGGGGGTAGAGAGAAAGGGACGCAGAGAGGGACATAGAGCCACAGAGAGGGACACAGAAAGGGACACAGAGAGGGACACAGAGAGGGACACTGAGAGGGACAGAGAGCGACACAGAGGCACAGAGAGGGACACAGAGAGAGACACACAGAGCAACAATGAGGCACAGAGAGTGACACAGAGGCCAGAGAGGGACGCAGAGGCCAGAGAGGGACACAGAGGCCAGAAAGGGACACAGAGGCCAGAAAGGGACACAGGGAGGGACGGCGAGGGACACAGAGGCATAGAGAGGGGCACCGAGAGGGACACAGAGTGGGAGGGGGGGAGGGACGAGAGGGAGTGTGATGGGGGCAGAGAGGGAGGGGGTAGAGTTTGAGGGGTGGGGGGGCGCGTAGTTACAGGGGAGGGCTGGTTCCCGAACGCAATACTCCCTCGCACCCGGCTGCAAAACGCACCCGTCCCCTACACGTTGCCCCCACGTGGGGGGCAGAGAGGGAGCGTGAGGGAGGCAGAGAGGGACCATGAGGGAGGCAGAGGGGGAGCGTGAGGGGGGCAGAGACGGAGCATGAGGGAGGCAGAGAGGGAGCATGAGGTGGGGGGCAGAGAAGGAGGGGGTGTGGAATTTGAGGGGTGGGGGGTGCGCGTTGTCAGAGGGGAGGGCTGGTTCCCGAACCTCGCCCCCGCCAATCGGCTCCAGGCTGATAGCAGGTCCCAAGTACAGGCGGGGGGGGGGGGGGTGATGTCACTTGCAGCGTGAGCGAGAATACAAGGTTTTTCGGCACAAACAGGACGGACCTGTCCAGGTGTCGTGCTTGGTGGCTGAGCCAAACCAGACCATGATGGAGAAGGTGAGGACAGACTATGATGGCCGTATAGAATTGGACCATCATTGCCTGTGGCAGATCCCTATCGAACCACTGGTCACAGACCTCCCTCCAGTCAGAATAACATCCTTTTACCACAATTCTCTGTCTTCTACGAGTAAACCAGTTCTGAATCCAAATGATCAAGGCTGAACTGGAACTGATTAGGGAGCTTAAGTTAAAGGAACCCCTGGGAAGTAGTGACCATAACATGATAAAATTCAACCTGCAGTTTGAGAGGGAGATGAAATCAGATGTGGCAGTATAACTTTGAGGAAAGGTAACTACAGAAACATGAGGGATGAATTGGTTAAAGTTGATAGGAAAGGGGCCCTAACAGGAAATACCGTGCAGCATCAATAACAGGAGTTTCTGGGAATAATGGGAAAGATGCAGGATTTATTCATCCCAAAAATTATCAAATGCCTTAATCCATGTACATAACACCCACTCACTGCCCTGCCGCCATCACACACCCTTTTTTACCCCTTCCAAATTTGGAAATCATGAACTCCCATGGAAAAACCATGCTGACGGTCCACAATTATCTTATTATCTTCTAAATGCAAGTAATTCCTATCGTGAAATATCCTCACCATTGGTTTCCTTTGTGCAAAACATGGAGTTTAGTTTATTATTATTATATATACCGTGTAGTTTCTACCAAGCTCAAGGAACTGGAACATGGTGAACAAGGGAGTTCAATAAAGTTGTGGATAAGTATTGCAGGTATTTAATAAACAGAGTTGGGTCCAAAGTCCTTTTGGGGAGGTTTACTAGTGCTACGGAAGGTGTATAACATGGATTGGTAGTCAAAAGCAGCAAAAAATAATGAAGTTTAGATAAAACGTTTTAGTTTGGTCTAAGGTAGATTAATAGTGTACATATGTAAACATACAAACAGTGTTGAACTAAATTGGAGAGCCAGTATGCAATTAGTCATGTGGGATAAACACAAAAAGCTGAAGTTACAGGCTGCATCTCTGGAGAGAAGGAATGGGTGACGCTTCGGGTCGAGACCCTTTTTCAGACTGGTTAGGGATATGGGAAACTAGAGATATAGACGATGATGTGGAGAGATGAAGAACAACGAATAAAAGATGCAAAAAAGTAAAGATGATAAAGAGAACAGGCCATTGTTAGCTGTTTGCAGGGTGCAAACGAGAAGCTAGTGGAACTTGGGTGGGGGAGGCATAGAGAGAGACTTGAAGTCAGTGAAATCAATTTTCAGACCACTGGGCTGTAAGCTGCCCAAGTGAAATATGAAATGCTATTCCCCCCAATTTGCGGTTAGCCCCACTGACAATGGAGGACACCTATGGAAAGGTCTGTGTAAGAGTGGGAAGGAGAATTAACGTGTCCGGCAACCAGGAGATCAGGTAGGTTCAGGCGGGCTGAGCGAAGGTGTTCCGCGAAACAATCGCCCAGTGTACGTTTGGTCTTGGCGATGTCTAAGAATCCACATCTTGAGCAACAGATGTAGGACATGAGGTTGGAGGAGGTGCAAGTGAACCTCTGCCTAAGCTGAAAGGACTATCGGAGTCCCTGGACAGAGTCGAGGGAGGAGGTATAGCGACCGGTGTTGCATCTTCTGCGGTTGCAGGGGAAGGTAACTGGGCAGGGGGTGGTTTGGATGGGTAGGGATAAGTTAACGAATGGGGGCGCCATCGAGTATGGCTGCCCAGCCTAAGCTGTCCGTCCTTTCACCCTTTTTTAAATTTTTAGTATGTTAAAAAGTTGCTTTGGAGGTTTTCTAGTCTTTTTATGTGGGAGTGGGGAAACTTTTTTCTCAGTCTCTACCTGGTCGGAGATGCGGTTTTGCTCCGAGCCGCATCTTCGCGGCCTACCAACGGAACAGGAGCGGCGTTTTCTGCCAGGACTGGCCAGAACTTCAGCTTCGGCGGCAGCGCAATGCTGAAGCACCATCGCGGAGCGGGCAAAGCCTTACTGAGGGTCGCCGTGTGGTAAGCTCCGGAGTTGGACCAACTCCAACATCATAGAGCTGTGGTCGCAGAGCGTCCAGCTGCGGGGCGGCGCTGACTCTGAACACCGCGGAGCCTGGGATCTCTCGCCGAGATCGCCAGTGTCAGAGCTCTGACCAGCGCGGCCTGTGGACTTCGGAGCCGCATTCGCGGGTAGGAAGCGGCCATTCCAGACACTCCAAGCAGCTGAGAGTCTTCTCCCGATGTTGGAGACCCATCATCCGGCGAGAGGGCCTGTAACATCGGGCCACCGTTGCGGCGACTGCAGAGGCCTCAATAGACCCGACCATGGGTGAACAAGGGGAAGAGGACTGGGCTTTGTGCCTTCCCTCACAGTGGGAACAATTGTGGGGGGATGTTTTTATGTTTTGTGTTAAATTCTTTTTTAATGTTGTGTCTTATTTTTATTGGCGTGCTGCAAATGGCAACTCAAATTTCACTACACCAATTGGTGTATGTGACAAATAAATGTCCTTTGTCCGGGGTACAAAGTCAGCGTGGATTTACGGAAGGTAAATCATGTCTGACGAATCTTATAGAGTTTTTCGAGGATGTAATTAGTAGAGTGGATAAGGAAGAACCAGTGGATGTGTTATATCTAGACTTTCAGAAGGCTTTCGACAAGGTCCCACATAAGAGATTAGTATACAAACTTAAAGCACACGATATTGGGGTTTCAGTACTGATGTGGATAGAGAACTGACTGGCAGACAGGAAGCAAAGGGTAGGAGTAAACGGGTCTTTTTCAGAATGGCAGGCAGTGACTAGTGGGGTACCGCAAGGCTCAGTGCTGGGACCCCAGATATTTACAATATATATTAATGATTTGGATGAGGGAATTGAATGCAACATCTCCAAGTTTGCGGATGGCAGTAAGCTGGGGGGTAGTGTCAGGTGTGAGGAGGATGCTAGGAGGCTGCAAGGTGACTTGGATAGGCTGGGTGAGTGGGCAAATGCATGGCAGATGCAGTATAATGTGGATAAATGTGAGGTTGTCCACTTTGGTGGCAAAAACAGGAGGGTAGACTATTATCTGAATGGTGGCAGATTAGGAAAAGGGGAGATGCAATGAGACCTGGGTGTCATGGTACACCAATCATGGAAAGTAGGCATGCAGGTGCAGCAGGCACTGAAGAAAGCAAATGGTATGTTAGCATTCATAGCGAAAGGATTTGAATATAGGAGCAGGGAGGTTGTACTGCAGTTGTACAGGGTTTTGGTGAGACCACACCTGGAGTATTGCGTACAGTTTTGGTCTCCAAATCTGAGGCAAGCCATAGAGGGGGTACAGAGAAGGTTCACCAGACTGATTCCTGGGATGTCAGGACTTTCATATGAGGAAAGGCTAGATAGACTCGGCTTGTACTCGCTAGCATTTAGAAGACTGAGGGGGGGATCTTATAGAGACTTACAAAATTCTTAAGGGGTTGGACAGGCTAGATGCAGGAAGATTGTTCCCGATGTTGGGGAGGTCCAGAACAAGGGGTCACAGTCTAAGGGTAAGGGGGAAATTCCTTTCGGACCGAGATGAGGAAAACATTTTTCATACAGAGAGTGGTGAGTCTCTGGAATTCTCTGCCACAGAAGGTAGTTGAGGCCAGTTCATTGGCTATATTTAAGAGGGAGTTAGATGTGGCCCTTGTGGCTAAAGGGATCAGGGGGTATGGAGAGAAGGCAGGTACAGGATACTGAGTTGGATGATCAGCCATGATCATATTGAATGGCGGTGCAGGCTCGAAGGGCCGAATGACCTACTCCTGCACCTATTTTCTATGTCCTTGTTAACCAGGGTGTTGCAGGGGGGAACGGTCTCTGCGGAAGGCGGGAAGGGGTGGAGATGGAAAAATATGGCTAGTGGTAGGATCCTGTTGGACGTGGTGGAAATTTCAGAGGATTTGTTTGCGACGGCTGATGGGGTGGAAGGTAAGGACTAGGGGGACTCTGGCTCTGGTGCGACTAGGGGGAGGGGAGCAAGGGAGAAGCTGCAGGGTACCGAGAAGACACGAGAGGGCCTCATCTATGATGGGAGAGGGGACTCCCCATTCCCTAAAGAATGAGGACATCTCAGATGTCATGGTAAGGAACACCTCATCTTGGGCCAGATGTGACGTAGGCAGAGGAATTAGGAGTAGGGGTAGAGTCTTTGCAGGAAGGAGGGTGGAAAGAAGTGTAGTCGAGATAGTTGTGGGAGTCAATGAGTTTGTAATAAACATCAGTCAATAGTCTATTTCCTGTAATGGAGACAGATAAGAAAGGGGAGAAAGGTGTCGGAGATGGTCCAAGTAAATTGGTGATGAAGTCCATGAGTTCTACATGGGTGCAGGAGGTAGCACCGATGCAGTCATCAATTTAACGGAGATAGAGTTTGGGGATAGGGCCAGTGCACGCCTGGAACTGGCATTGTTCAACGTACTCTACAAAGAGGCAGGCATAGCTGGGGCCCCTGTGGGTGCCCATAGCTATGCCTTGGACTTGGAGGAAGTGGGAGGAGTCAAAGGATTAGTTGTTGAGGGTGAGGACCAGCTCCGCTAGGCGGAGTAGAGTGTTCGTAGAGGGAAATTGGGTGGTAGATTGAAAAAGGGAACAGGCAGAATGTCTGGAGAACATGGATAGGTGACATTTCAGGTTGAGGTCTGAAGAAGGGTCTCAACTAGTGACATCATCTAACCATGTTCTCAACCTCCTATCTCAGAGATGTTGCTCAACCTGCTGAGATACTCCAGCACTTTGTGTCCTCAAAGTTAAGAAGATATTTTTGAGATGCCTCGGGGAGAATCGTCTTAATCTGTATATTTAAAGCCAAATGAGAAAGAAAGTGTTTGAACTTGGTATGAGGGATTGATGAGGGCCAAGTAGAGCAAGTGTGACTGAGAAATATGGGGAATAGTGATCACCATATCAAAATCTTTAGAATAGCTCTATAGCTGTTGGAGTATCACTTTATGATTTTAATAGTCAACTGAAGTAAGGTGAATTGCAAGAGGATAAAGAGATACAAGAAACTGCAGATATTGGAGGAACTCGGTGAATCAAGCTGCGTCTGTGGAGGGACTGGACAGGTAATGTTTCTGGACAGGACCCTTATGCTGACTGATTGGCGCAAGAGGAGGAACACTGGAAAAGAGGTTATGAACAGAGACAGGATAGGCCCACGAGTTAAAATTCTAAATTGGGGCAAGGCCGACTTTGGTGGTATGAGACAGGAACTCGCTCAAGTTGATTGAAGTAGGTTGTTTGAAGGAAATAATCTGACTGCAGAACCATCCAAGAATGTGTTTTGTTTTTTTTAAGTGCTGACAAGAGTCCAGGACATGCAAGTTCCTGTTCGAGTGAAGGGCAAGGCAGATGATTGTATAGAAGCTTGGATGAGTTGGGAAATTGAGGCTCTGTTCAAGAGTAAGGAGGAGGCATGGGATATAAGCAGCTGGGATCAAGTGATTCCTTGGAGGAGTTATACAAACTAAGGCTCAAGCTAAAAACGGAAATCAGGAGGGCAAAAAGGGGACAGGAGATAGCACTGGCAGATAATATTAAGGAAAATCCCAAGAGAGTTTATGTACATATAGGGAAAAAGGATGACAGTGGGACCTCTCAGGAATCAAAAGCGGTAGACAAATTCCAGACCTGATCAGATATATCCAAGGACACTGTGGGAAGCTAACGAGGAAATTGCAGGTGCTCTGGCTGAGATTTACGAGTTGTCATTAAATACAGGTGAGGTGCCGGAAGACTGGAAAGTGGCAAATGTTGTGCCTCTATTCAAGAAGACTGCAGGGAAAAGCCTGGGAACTACAGACCAGCAAGCCTAACATCTGTGGTCAGAAAGGTACTAGAGGGATAAGGTATACATGCATTTAGGGCTGATTAGGAATAATCAGCATGGTTTTGTACATGGGAAGTTGTGTCTCCTATGAGTTTGAGTATTTTGAAGATGTGACCAGAAAGTTTGAAGGCAACAGAGCTGTAGACATTGTATATATGGATTCCAGCAAGGCATTCAACAAGGTTCTGTAGGTCGGCTGTTCTGGAAGGTTAGAGCACATGGGATCCAAGGAGAGATAGCTGAATGGATAGAAATTTGACTTTGTGGAAGGAAGCAGAAGGTGATGTTGATTGAAGGTTGCTATTCAAACTGGAGGCTTCACACTCCAGTCTGAAGAAGGGTCTCGAAATGTCACCTATTCCTTTTCTCCAGAGAGGCTGCCTGAGCCGCTGAGTTACTCCAGCATTTTGTGTCTACCTTTGGGGTAAATGCAGAGTCTCTTGTCCAGAGTAGGGGAATCGAGAACCGGAAGATATAGGTTTAAGGAGAGGAGGGAAAGATTTAATGGGAACCTGAGAGGTTACTTTTTTTTTACACAAAGGATGGTGGGTGTATGGAATGATCTGCCGAGGAGGTAGTTGAGGCAGGTACAATCGCAATATTCAAGAAAGGGATATGGGGCAAATGCAGGCAGGCTTTAGAGAGATATATGGGGCAAATGCATGTTGGTAGGACGTGTAGATGGGACATGTTTGTGGGTGTGGGCAAGTTGGGTCAAAGGGCCTATTTCAAGGCTGTGCCTCTAAGAAAGTTAGTGATTGGACAAAAGTAAGTGTCAGGTGAATGCACTTGAAGGGGATATGATTGGCATATGGATGGAGTACGTGACAATTAAGCGAAAAGGAGATTAAAATGTGTCAGATAAGGAGAGGAGGAGTGAAATGTAAATCTGGAGGGAGTGATGTGGGTAGAAAAGGACGAGGATCGGAAAGAGTGGGATAAAAAAGGGATTGGGGATTGGAGCATGGGTGATGAGTGTACGAAGCAAGGGAAAGGATCAGGGTGACGGGTTAGGGAAAGTCAGACATAGGAGCGCACCAGAGTTGGGGTTAGCACTGGAATAAATGAGGATGTAGGAAGGTATTTTTTTTTAAGTTCTCCCTCCGGCTTGACATTGCACACCTCCTATCCTCTGCTTATCATAGACCATTTTGTTTCCTTTTCACCTCCATGGCAGAGGGGTGAAACTAGTTGAAAACATGAAAAGTTAGAACAAAAATCTTCAATAGATAGCATGCAAACAGTGAAAAGAGAGGAGGGTCTGATCAAGGCCACCACAATCTATTCATGAAGGAATGGCAAAGATATTTTATTACGAGATATAAATTAATAAAGAGGAGATTCTGGAAAGGTGAAGTCACCCTATCCATAAGGGATGCAACCTAGGTTGTTGAAAGAAGCAATATCTTCTAATGCAGACAGCATGCTGATAAACCTTTTTTGCATTCCCTTCAAATCCTCCACATTCGTCTTGTAATTGGGCGACAGGAACTGGGCACGCAATACTCCAAAGTTCTAGCCTAACTAATTGCTGCGATGTTGGCCATTGGCTTCCAAATATCTGGTTAGAAAAGGGGGAGTTGGCCCTGAGGGCTGAAGAATTGCAAAGATTATATCTTATACAATAAACGTATAAGGATAGAATCTGCAGGTTTAACGTTGGGTGTGGGGAATTGATTGATTAGAGAGAGCCAGCATGATTTTGCAAATTGATTTTAACTATTTGATGAGGTAACAAACATGGAGTGTTAATGACCTTGATACAATACACATGAACTCAAAAGGCATTAAATGATGTGCAACATAATAGGCTGATCATCAAGATTGAAGCATCTATCTATCTCTATAACACTAAAACTTTCCGTTTTGTTTATGGCTGTGTGTGTGAATATCTGGTTGATTCCTATTTTCTTCCATACGGTAGGCCACAGCCTTCCCATTTTCACACATTCTACTCACATTTTTCCCGTCGAGGCAATAAACATCTTCCCGTCGCATTCCTACCTATAATCGATTTTAATCGATTAACGTTTTAAAAACAGCCTGAAAACCCACCCTTTTCGGAAAACAAAACCCGGGTGACGTCACAGTGCACTTGCAAGGCAGGACGGGACCCTCCGTGAGGGGCACTCCACCGTTCGTGCGGCAGCTGAACGGGTGTCGCGGGATGCCTGTAAGATCGTGAGAGGTCTCCTAGTCACCCAAAGAGTTGTAGCATCTTTCTGGTAGCCGCTGAATTTTCAACATGTTGAAAATTTTTGTCCACCTATGACGGGTGCCGGCAGTCGCCGAAAAAGTCGCGTAAGTGGGACAGGCCCTTTCCTGTAAGTGGGCACTGCACGCAATATTCCAGAGTTCCAGCCTAACAAAAATTCTTTAAACATATGCTCAATTCTCTGACCCATGAAGGCTCAATTCTCTGACCCATATCTGTATCCCGCTATATAATTTGATAGCTCTCCTTACTGCTGGCCACTCCGCTAATTTTGGTATCATCTGTAATGATATATAAACCAGAGAGTTAAGTTCAAAAAGACCAGAAAAATCTGAAAGTTTATGAGCAAAAATTGTAGTGCAAGTTGAGATCTTCGGCTTTTTAAATGGAGGCACAGAATGTAAGAGCTCTATATTGTAATGAATCTTCATAAAACACTGGTTCAAATGCAACTAGAATATTGTGTCCCATTCTGGCTGCTGCGTAAAAGATGCGAAAGCCTAGGAAAAAGCATAGAAGATATTGAACTAAATGATTTGAGGGATGAGGGATTTTAGTTATGTAAATGTACATGGGATGCTGGGAGTATCCTCCTTGGAACAAGGAAAGTTTGATATGGAATCCTACAGAGATATCTAAGAAATTACTCTGAACAGAATAGATAAAGAGATACTGGTCTACATGGCAAGTTTAGTCTGGTAAGGCAAGGAAGCAGAGTCCAGAATGAAGGTGATTAGCAAAAGAATCAAAAGTGACATTAATGAAAGAGTAAGTATTTTTATGTACTGGGCCTTAAATTTGAAATGTTGGGCGGGGAGAGGAGGGGTGTGCGAGGGGTGGTAGAGGAGAATGATTCAATTGGAATTTCAAATGGAATTCGAAAAGTACTTAAACTGAAAATATTTGCAGTACTGTGGAGAGAGGACAAAGGAATGTGATGACTGATGAGTTAATAGTAAGATTAAATGAGAACTTACCAGTTTGAAGTTTGATCTTGATTTTGTGAGGAGTTACGTTGGTGATTACATGAAGAAGACCCGCCAGGCCGCATGCGCACCAATCTTCAAAGCATTGGTATGAAATCACAAATAACAACACCGAAGTGACATAGTAAGATGAGTGACTCGAGAACTACCATATGATCCTTTATGAGAGAGGGTTGGGCGTGGCGGGCATGTAATCACCAACGTAACTCCTCATAAAATCAAGATCAAACTTTAAACTGGAAGTTCTCGTTTAATCTTATTATTTTACTTCGGAGTCACGTGAGTGATTCCGTGAAGAGTTCAAAGCTTTGTGATTTCATGCTGCAGATTACAAATCTCGACATCTCACTGCATTGATTGACTCGAATGAGAAATTAATGCATTAGTAGTAACATTGCATTTAATGCGGTAATAAGGTTTATTTAAAAATATAAACAAACAACAGTACCCCTTAATCCCAGGGCACCTAAACAGAAAATTAAAATGGCATTGGCAAAAAGCCCTGGATCAACAATCGGTCGATGATAGAAATTCTGAAACATCAGCTCATTTGCCCATCCGGTGACCGCCAAAATATGGTCGATGGGCACGTCCCTCGCTTTGGCCGCCAACGTAGTTGCTGCCCTAGTGGAATGAGATGTAAACACATCAGTGTTAATACCTGCATCAATCAAGACTTGTTTCAGCCATCTCAAAATAGTGTTAACTGACAATCTCTTATGTGGTTTTTTATAACTGATAAACAATCCTGTCTCCATGTTATGTAAGCCCTCTTTAGCTGCAATGTATTGCATCAGATGTGTTTACAAGCATAAGGATGGATCCGTGGGATATGCCGAAAATACTATTTTAAACCCAGACACCTGGCCTGCTTTGTTTGAGGAGGTCATAAATGTAAAACGTAACATTGTCTGCAGCAGTTTCCCTTCTATCTAACTGTAATTTTTGTAACATCTGTACCCTTTGTGCTGAAACCAACACCATAAGCATGGCCACCTTCATGGTGATTTTGGTCAAAGACAAAGATGAGATAGGAAACCACTCACGTAGTATTCTGATGACCATACTCACATCCCAAATAGCCATATATCTAGGCTTGGGAGGACTGGAATTGAAAATCCCTTTCATTAGTCGAACAACGAGAGGGTGAGATTCAATCGAATGTTTGTCTGACTTCATCACTAAATATGATGATAAAGCACTTCTTGCTGTATTGATTGCACAATAAGTTAATCCTTCATAATAGTAGAGGGTTGACAGAAACTCCAAAACATGTGAAATACGTGCTGTACAATAGTCAATATTATTTTGTACATGGTAAACTTCCCATTTTTTTACATAACAAATATACTGCTTTTGACTACTGATCTCCAAGATGCAGTAAGCATGTCCACAGTTCGGCCCGACAATCCATGCCCCACATATGGCCCTCTTAGAATCTGCAAATTAACAAATCAATACGGTCATACAACGGATGGCATTCGCCAGTTACCGGATGCACCAATAAATCCCTTTGTTTGGGAACAGCCATCAGGGGTTGTGTCATCAGCTGTAGGATCAAAGGGTACCATGGCTGGGTAGGCCAGTCGGGTATCACCAGTACCCCTGAAGCATCATCCTGCTTGATTTTAAGCAGACAACGATTTATGAGACAGAACGGTGGAAATACATATATATATACATACCACCCCAATTCAGCGAGAAAGCATCAATCGCTACTGCCCTAGGATCTGGTTCCCATGATACATATTTGGGAAGCTGGTGGTTAAGTCTGGATGCAAAAGGATTTCAAATATGTCTGAAACGCTTCATCTTGAAGAAATGAGATTTCTCCTACTAGGCAAAGTAGACCAATTCTCAAAGACTTGGTCTCCTTTTATCAACTTTTTGCAAGCATATGGTGCAACATAACATAACCTCAGAAATTAAATGGTTTAGAACCGGGTGACGGATGGGCAAAAATACGAAATAGGTAGATCTCTCCTAATCTCTCTTTTCTTTACTTTCTCCTTCTATTTCAATCTTCTCAGCTTCTCTTCTATCTCCTTTATTTATTTTGCTATCTGTTTCTACTCGCTTGTCTATCTATTCCGACACTCTTTATTTATTTTTTCTTCCACTGTTCTTTTATTATTAAATCAAAAGTATGAAGTTGTACAAGAATGGAAATATATATGTATGTATTAGGTACTCAAGTACCACACTATTGTACTTACTTCTAACAAAAATAAACAACAAAAAAAAAGTCTGGATGCAAACAAGTCGACATCTGGCGTTCCATATATGACAATGATCTCTTTGAACACATCCCGATTTAACATCCACTATGTTGTCATGGAACTTTTGTGACCTGGTGTCTGCCACAGTATTGAATTTCCCTGGCAGATATATAGCTGAGAGCCAAATGTGTTTATCAATACATCAAATCCAGATTTGGTTTGCCAGTCTGTCACAAGATGCTGACTTGATACCACCCATGTGATTAACATATGCAACTGCCATAGTGTTATCAATTTGGAGCTGAACATGCAGTCTGCTTTTGTTAGAACAACAAGCCTTGAGCCCATAAAACGCTCCTAAAAGCTCTAAATGGTTTATTCACCATGTCTGCAGAAGCAAAGCTTCTTCCATACTCCATCTTCCTCCACAACTTGAAGTTGTATCTGTGGCACCCCACCCAAGTGCACTGACATCAGTCTGTAAGACCATTGAAGGTTGTTCTAGCACCACTATGCTGAAACTACTGGAGACATGTTCGATCCAACATAAAATATCAGTAATTGCTTCTGCTGATAATTGCATGTAGACCCAATTGTACCCTAAGTGCCTGTTCCTTTGCTCTTTGTAATTGCTGATAATTCAAAGGCCCAAATTGTACTGCTGGAAAGGCTGCTACCATTTTCCCAAGCAGCCTTGCCACTTGTCTAATTGAAGGTTGATGTTTGTTTACAAGCTTTATACAATCCTCAATTAGCTCTACATTTTTCTCCCTGGGCAAGGTAATTACCATTTTAATTGAGCCAATTGTGAACCCCAAATAATCAATTGGGGTAATTGGTGTCAATTTAGATTTTTACAAATGAATAACAAAGCCCAGTTTTTCAAGTGTGGATTTGACAATTGCCACTGATGTTTCAGCTAACTTTTGTTTGGCCGATAATTAAAATATCATCCAGATAGGCCATAATTACATGGCCCTGACCTCTAAGTAGCCCCAATATTGGTTTTAACAATTTAGTGAATACTCTAGGAGCTGAGGTTAACCCATTTGGCAGTGCCTTATACTGCATAATTGATTCATCCAAATGAATTTAAAATACTTTCTATGCTCGCAATGAACAGGCACCGAGTAATAAGCGTCTTTCAGATCTATGGTTGCCATATAACAACCTCTGGAAATCAGTTGCTTGAACAAAATGGAAACCAATGTTTCCATTTGAATTGTCTATAGAGTACAAATGGATTTAATTTTGTCAGATCCAAAATGATTCTGCATCCTCCGTCTTTTTTGGGACGGGGAAATATATTTGACACAAATTGATGGACTATTGATCATGGATATATTACTATATAAATACTGTTTGTATAATATACCACTGTTATTTTATTTACTTTCTTCTTTTGGTTATTTTATAACTATCTTTATGTTAATCATTTTTCACATTTTCCTACTTTTCACTATAAAAAAACTATAATAAAATGTTTAGAAGTATATATAAGAAAAGATGGTAATTACTACCTATCTCTTTATCAAGAATGTTGTTTTAATATGTACTTATACTTGTACTTATACTTCTAATAAAAAAAAATATTCAACAGGATTCTGCATCCTCCGTCTTTTTTGGGACGGGGAAATATATTTGACACAAATTGATGGACTTGACGAACCGTCTTCTCGATTACACCTTTGTTACATAATTTTACGAGTTCAGCTTGAACCTCTATTACCTCCGTTTGTGAGAAATAAAGTGTTCACTTACGTGACTCCGAAGTAAAATTACTCTTTTACAGACTTAACAACTTCCTTCCATGCTGAAACAGTTTTAGTATTTCCATTTCCTGATATCTTTAACTTTCTAGATCAGGGGTCTCCAAACTATGGCCCACGGGCCACATCCGGCCCGCCATGAGATTTTATCCGGCCAGCAGCAAGCTCTTAACACGCTCCGTGTGACAGACTATTTAGCGGATTCTGTGGAAGCGCAGCTTTAGAGATGCAGTGCGGAAACAGGCCCTTCGTCCCATCGAAGTGATGCCCGTATGCACTAGCACCATCCTACACACACTTGGGACAAATTCAATTAACCTGCGAATGTGCAATGTGGGAGGAAACCAGAGCATCCGGAGAAAACCCAAGCAGGTACAAACTCCGTACGGACAGCACCCCGTAGGCAGGATGGAACCCGGGTCTCTGGCGCTGTGAGGCAGCTACTGTACCGCTGCGCCACCATGCCACTGCTCCTGTGTTGCAAAGGCAAGTTCAGCGGGGTGGTAGCGTGGTGTGGGGAGTGGAGCGAGGTGGAGGGGGGGAGCTAATTGACGGCAGGGTCAGCCAGGGTCAGTGTGTAGCGGTCTCCCCCTGTGAGAGTGGCCCGTGAACAGTTCCCGCTCCGGGGCGCCACACTGACTGGGACCCGTGCCGGCGCGGCCAGGGGAATCCTCCTCTGCCCTTTCTCTCTCTCTCTCTCTCCCCTTTCACTCTCTCTCTCTCTCTCTCTCCCTCCCCCCCCCCCCCCCCCCCCTCTCTTGCCAGCCCTGTGGAGATCGGCGGATCGGTAGACAGCTTTGTGTGTGTGCCCGATGGGTGAGTATGGCTATCAGAGATAGAGATAGATAGAATGTGGGAGAGCCTGTATGTGTCAGTCTGTGTGTGTCTCTGTGTGTGTAAGTGGGTCTGTGTGTTTGTATGTCTGTGTGTGTCGGTGTGCGGGTCTGTGTGTGTTTCTTTATGTGGGAGTCCACGTGTGTGCTTCTATGTGTGTGTGTGTGTATGTCACTGTGTGTCAGTGTATGTGTGTGCCGGTGTGTGCGTGCCAGTGTGTATGTGTCAGTGTGTATGTGTGTCTGTGTGACATTTCTTTATTTTTTCCTACGGCTCGCAAAAATGTGCCAAATATATAATGAGGCCCTCAAATTGAAAAGTTTGGAGGACCCTGTTCTAGATGGTAGAGCATATGTGTCCAGAAACTGCTGATAGAAATGTTGCTGTTGTGCAATTTATATGTAAAGAAGTTTCCAAGACTAAGCAATTCCTTCAACCGTTTTGGTCCATATTTACATTATTAAAACTTTAGCATGATATTTAGGACTATATACAATTGTGCATTGGGGGGAAATAAATCACAATAAAATGCTTAAATGTCAGCAAAATTGTATGGATACAATAAAAATCCACCACCTGACTATTCCGAAATCCTTGTGGTTTGCTATCTAGCTCCCAGGCGATGTTTCCAAGCTCCCATGAAACTGAATAGTGTCCACATATGCTTTTA
Source organism: Raja brachyura (assembly GCA_963514005.1). The sequence goes on along the minus strand of OY740789.1, from coordinate 44,606,528 downwards.
ACTTATTGAGTTCACTAATCTATTACAATACAACATCTAAAAATATGTATTAAAAATGTATTGGTATTAAAATAAATAACATTCAATAATCTGGAATGTCTTGCCATTGATTATAAGACATTTACTGATTTTATTATTGCCTAATATTCTAATCCAAGGTATTTCAAAGAAATTATATGATTAGACCATTATTTTGTCGTGACAAGGAATTTCTCATTAATGTGTGGGAAAGAACTGCAGATGCTGGTTTAAATCGAAGGTAGACACAAAATGCTCGAGTAACTCAGCAGGACAGGCAGCATCCCTGGAGAGAAGTGAATGGGTGACGTTTCGGTGTAAGACCCTTCTCAGATTGATGTTAGGGGAGTGGGCGGGACAGAGATCGAATGTAGTCGGAGATGACCTGGTATGGAAAACCTCATCCTGGGCACAGATGTGGTGTAGACGGAGGAACTGGGAGTAGGGAATAGAGTCTTTACATGCAGACTCTACTCCCAATTCCTCCGTCTACACCGCATTTGTGCCCAGGATGAGGTTTTCCATACCAGGTCATCAGAGATATCCTCATTCTTTAGAAAATGGGGGTTCCCCTCTTTCATTATAGATGAGGCTCTCACTAGGGTCTCCTGGATATCCCGCAGCTTCGCTCTTGCTCCCCCTCCCCCTATTCGAACAGCACCTCATATTTCGTAACAAGGACAGAGTCCCCGTTGTCCTCACCTTCCATCCCATCAGCCATCACGTACAGCATATAATCCTCCAACATTTTCGCCACCTCCAATGGGATCCCATTACTGGCCACATCTTCCCATCTCCACCCCTTTCTGCTTTCCGCAGAGACCGTTCGCTCCGCAACTCCCTGGTCAACTCGTCCCTTCCCACCCTAACCACCCCCTCCCCAGGTACTTTCCCCTGCAACCGCGGGAAATGCAACACCAGTCCCTTTACCTCCCCCCTCAACTCCATCCAAGGACCCCAACAGTCTTTCCAGGTGAGGCAGTGGTTCACTTGCACCTCCTCCAATCTCATCGATTGTATTTTCAGGTGTCATTCCAGGTGTCAACTCCTGTACATCAGCGAGACCAAGCGCAGGCTCGGCGATCGTTTCCTTGATCACATCCGCTCAGTCCGCCTTAAACTACCTAATCTCCCGGTTGATCAGCACTTTAACTTTCCCTCCCATCCCCAATCTGACCTTTCTGTCCTGGGCCTCCTCCATTGTCAGAGTGAGGCCCAGCGCAAATTGTAGGAACAGCACCTCATATTTTGCTTGGGTAGCTTACACCCCAGGAGTATGAACATTGACTTCTCCAACTTCAAATAGTCTTTGCTTTTACTCTTTCTCCATCCCCTCCTCCTAACCAGTTCTCCCACCAGTCTTACTGCCTCCGATACATTCTATCTCTGTCCCGCCCACTCCCCTGAAACGTCATCCATTTCTTCTCTCCAGAGTTGTTGCCTGTTACTCCAGCATTTGTGAATTGTTTCAGATTTTATTTCTTTAAATGTTGAAGTATACAAATACATTTGGTGTGATTGTCTATTGCTACTTATTGTTATTGAAGCTTAATGCAGGTGCAAGCCTTCAGGACTTATGTAGGTATGTTACAAAACTTACCTTGAGCAGCGCTGCAGTTCTGCCGCTCCCCGTATGCGTGACTTTGGCGCCTTTCAGAGGGGGGGGGCGTGTTTAAAGTGCCGTTTTTCCTCAGACTGGGCAAATCAATCCATGTCGGGCGATTTCTTTGCTGAAGAAAAATCGCTGCGACATTTCATTCATTAAGGTATTTTTAAATTATGCAAGATTATTTATTAACTAGAGTAATTTAAAAATCATCTTCTAAAGCTGTGAGCGCCGACAACGGGAAGGATTTTCCGTAGGGGAGAAAATAAAGTGCACAGTTTATTTTTACATTAAGACGTGGTTTTTAGGAAGGCTTTAATCACATTTTCACGTTGCGAAATGGGGACAAAAAAAATGTATGAACCGGCAGTGTTTTTCATGCTGACTTCACCGCAAACCGCAACGTTCTAATCCATCGCATTCCACTAAAACCCACTCGTCAGTTGATTTAAATGGCCAATAATTTACAGGAATTAAACACTAAATTCCTTCCATTTGGCCAATAAATTCATGAAAATGAGATTTAAAAATCATGTTATATTGTGAATTATTGTGTGAATGTTATTTGGGCACTTAGGCAATTAAAAAAAGTTTATCTTTTCTTAAGAAATGGATAGATGTTTAGATCTACTCATTGAATTTTGTAATTAGCTACAATTAGATAACTAACTAATTATATGCTTTAATTTCAGGTCATCCAAGTAAGCTTGTTTCATATTTGTTTCAGAATGCTTCAATTTATAATAACTGAAAATTTCATTGAATTCTCTTAATTTTTAAGAAAGTTGTGGGCTTTTGACTGTTCTAGATCACAGCTTTTGAGTTAAGTCAATTGAAAGGCAATGGGGAACAAGATGCTAATTTCCGAGTATGAAAATGGTCATAACTTTCTTAATACTGAAGATATGAAAGTGAAGTAGGTGTCAAATTAAACTTATTTTTATGCTTTATCTGATGGGATAAATTGTAGATTTGATTTTTAAAATCTCAAAATTTCTATCCAGAAAGTTTGCATACAAGTATATATAGTGTACTGGTACCAGGTATTACTATTATGTTTATGGACCACCAGGGAATGGAGACTGTGTGCTGAATTGGCACTTCCACATTATAAGGATAATGTTGTCCATTGATGTGCAGGCCCGTATGAAGCTTTTTAAAAAGAGGGGTGGCATGACAGGATTACAAAAATTATATGTGAAATAATGTGTGCGCAGCGCACATCATGAGTGCGAAGCGCAAAGTCTCTCGCGGCCGGGGTCCAGGGCTCGCTTAAAGGGGTTTTAGATGCTCTCTGGTGCATTCTACCCTTATTTTGGAGCTTTTTTGCACCAAATTTATGACCAATATTTCAGAAATAATTTTGGTTGTGTCATGAGTAATGAGTGGAATGGGATGATTGGGGTCATTGATGTATACATCTTTTTAAATCAAGAATTGAAGTTGTCCATGTTTTAATAATCAAGTTGTACTGTTGTAAAATGTATGTAAAATGTTATAAAGTAGTGATGTTACAATACATGCCTTCAGCGGCGCTGCAGTTCTGCCACTGGCCGTGTGTGCGACTTTGGCGCCTTTGAAGGTGGGGGGGGGATTAAAATGCCGTTTTGTACTGCCTATCGGAGGCGGACTTCCTCGGGGTGCTAGCTGCTGAAGAATAATCGATCCGACTCCCGTTCGCGCTATATATTTTTTTTAATCGCTGGACAATTTAATATTTGGATTAAAATAAAAATCTACTTTGAACGCCCTCAATGCCTACAACGTGACGGATCGCAAGAACGGGACGAAACAAAGGGTTAGTCGTCTATTTTACATATAATCTTGCTACTTAGGATGGCTTTAATCTAATTTTACGTTGCGAAAATGGGATTTGGGCCCCATACGAACCGGCAGTGTTTTTCCTGCTGATATGGTGTTCAAATTCACCACAACTGCAACGTTCCAATAGATCACGTTCCAGAAGCAAGATTATTAAAATGCCCTTTATGTTTGGACAATCATGTCATAAGCCGTCCAAATTGTCTATATTTTGTGTCATTCTCTCTCCATGATCATTATTTTTAAACTAAATATTCACAACAGTTGAGTTACGTGTATTGTGCAAAAAACAATAATTTTTCTGGATTTCTGGATGTTTCTGGATTAATTTATGGGAATTTTACATTAAATTCCTTCCATCTGGCATATAAATTCATGACGGTGAGATTTAAAAATCATGTTATATTGTGAATTCCTGTGTGAATGGGATTAGATTGTCATTTAGATCCTTAGGCTATTTTTTCTACAGGACATTCTTAATGGGAAAGTAGTTATCAGAAAGGCATGTTCTTCAAACCATGTGTGGTTTGAAGAGCAAAAACTTGTAGTTTACAGTAGCAAAATTGAAAAGTTGAGGAAAAACAAGGTGTACAGAGTTGCTTATTGGTTACAATCTGAGGGGTATGATGATGCTACTGATTATGATATGCCAATGTTCCAGCTAGCAACTGATCTTCTCCATAAAGACTTGGTCTATTGCTAGAAATTGTAATTTATTTACCTATCTGTTACAGAGTTATAGCATATTATACAATAATATTAAAGTTCTGATCTTGAGAATATCATATTTTTGAATTTTCAAAGCAGTCTGGGTGTTTATTACTATTTCCGTCACATCGGTCAATTTTGTAATTAGCTACAATTAGGTAATTAACTAATTATATGCTTTAATTTCAGGTCATCCAAGTAAGATGGTTTATATTTGTTTCAGAATGCTTCAATCTATAATAACTGAAAATTCCATTCAGTTCTCTCAAATTTTAAGAAAGTTATGGGCTTTTGACTGTCCTCGGTCACAGTTTTTGTGTAAAGTCAATGGAAAAGCAATAGGGAACAAGATGCTAATTTCCGAGTATGAAAATGGCCATAACTTTTTTAATACTGAAGCTATGAAAGCTATGAATTAGGTGTAATATTAAACTTATTTTTATGCTTTATTTGGTGGGTTAAATTGCAGACTTGATTTTTTATATCTAAAAATTGTGTAACATTGCTATATAAAGGAGCATGCAAAAACTGCAAATAAAATTGCAGTAAAGAAAACCTTTTTTTAGAAAATGTTTAGTGTGTTGATTTGATTGCCCGTTACTGTTAGACTGTGTTAGTGTGTGCAGTGCACCTTTAATGGTCCTCCTGACCTAACAACGTCACATCACATCAATTTCAACATGGAATAGTGATGTGAATACAACATTTAGTTCGACTTCAATTTCCATCATGAAAATGGTGCATTTACATTACAATGATCACTTTCAAGCTAACCTATTTTACTGTCATACTATTATAACTAATTCTAATTCCATGATGACTCCTAAACAAGATCACAAATCACATTTTGAATTCTCCAACCCAATTGCAGAGCTGCCAAGTTTCACCAAGCATTTCCACATTTCCATATTCCATATGGATGAAAATCAGTATTTTGTTGGGGAAAACGGCATTTCTCACATAAATGCAATAGAACGTACTACACAGAAACTGGATTGTGAAACCATTTTTGAAATGTGAACTTATAATTCTTCATTATGATTCAATCATATCATATCATCTCTATACTTATAAAACTGATCTTCAATGTGGATGTATTTGTGTGTGTATTTGTGTGTGTGTATGTCATGTTTGTCTGTGCTTCACATCTTCTCGAAAACACGACGTGTTAACAATGAAATCTTTACATATTCTGATAGAGATTTACCTCATGGTTTCAAAAATCACTTCATCTGAAAATTGGATTAATTGTTTCTTGAGTTTTTTATTAAAATTGTTCACAAATCTGAAATCTTTTTTAAAGCTAATGAGCTGATGATGTCACAATGGCACTGCTCCTCGCGGCCTGCTGCGCAGTTTTCAATGTGCAGCTTGCTGGGCACTGTTTTCCACGAGCTGCGAGTTATGTAACCCCTCACCAACTCGCAGTTGACTCGCACTCGGCCGGTCATCTGCAGCATCCCACCCCACCGCAAACCACTCGCCCACCCCCCCCCCGGCTCTGGATTGAAGCCACTCACGAGTTACATTAACCCCCCCCCCCCCCCCGACTCACAGTCATTTTTTCACCTCCCGCTCGCATACTCGGCCGTCCACCCCGCACCGTCCACAGCCCAGCCACCCTCCCCCCCAGGGCTCTGGATTGAAGCCGCTGAACATGCATTAATTTGGTTGGGCTTCCGCGGGCTTCAGAGGTCCTGCGAGGTCTCGCAAGATCCAGAGCGCTTCCGAGGCACGTCCACTCGGTGCCCGCGCCGCCCACTCGCCGACTTCAAGTCCGCTCTCTCCCCCCCCTCCCCTCCTTTCCTCCACTCCTCCCTCTCTCCCCTCCTCTCCACCCTCCTCTCCCCCTCTTCTCCACCCTGCCCCTCCTCCCTCCCCCCACCCCTCCTCTCCCCCACCTCCCCCCCTCTCCCCCCCCCCGTCTCCTATCAAGGGGGGTGGATTGTTTGTGGGGGTGGTTAGTGTGTGTGTGGGGGAGGGGGCTGTGTGACGCCGCAGGCTGCCCCCCCTCTCCCTCCCTCGCAACCGCACGTGGAGGGGACGGGACCCAATGGTTCCCCCTTGGTCTAGTATATCATATCTATCTATATACTTTTAAAAGTCTATGTGTGCATGTCATTTTGCCTTTGTAACGTATCTCCTTGAAAACCAGACGTAAACACGGGGAGATTTTTACATGTTTCGGTAAGGATTTGCCTTATGATTTACCTTATCATCTGTAAATATCATGAATTATTTCCCCAGACTTTGAATAAAATTGTTCACAAAACTCACTTTTTAAAAAAAAATTGCCGCTTGCCAGCTGCTGACGTTACAATGCCCACATGCTCACCAATCGAAGCCCACCTGCCTCCTGGCCCCGCCCTCCCACCTGCCTCCTGGCCCTGCCCCCTCCCCCACTGTGGATTAAAGCATTGTCTATTTCTTTTTTTCATACTATTGAATTGTATTGTTTCTCTGTGTCCCTCCCCACCCCCGTCCCGGCTCTGGATTAAATATCTGTTAAATCACTCCCCCGCCCCCCGCCCCCCATTCTTTAAAAGGCGCAGAAAGAACGAGCAGGTTCTTCAGATCCCGAGCACATCTGCTTTCTTTTGTGAAGTCACGCCCCTCCCCGCGCCCAGCGTGAGCGGACTTCTTTTGTGGGAGACCAGCTGGGGCAGGCGTGGTGCGAGCGTACTTAGTGACATCAAGTCCGCTCACGCTTCAGGTCGTCTTCCAGAACATTGCGGCGGTGACCTCAACTGCTCGCAGTCGGCCCGCAGGCTCACTCAGGAGCCCCCCACCCCCGTACTCGGGGTATGAAGCGTTCGGGAATCAGTCCTCTGTGAAGACCCGGAGATCCTGGGGAGTGGAGGAGGGTGAGTGGCGGGATTGAGGTCGAGGAAGGAGAAGGGTGAGAGGCAGGGGGAAATGGGGGCGGTGAGGAGGGAGAGTGGGGGAAGAGGGGAATAGAGGGAGAGGACTGGGGGAGATAGGGAGTGGGGAATAAATGGAGTGGCCCTACCCCTCTCCTCTCACCTTTTCCCCTCCCTTCTCCCTTCTCCCCCCCTCCCCTCTCCCCCCCTCCTCTCCCCCCTCCTGTCCCCCCCCACCTCTCCCCTCCTCCGGCCTCTCTTCCCCCCCCCTCCTCTGCCCCCCCCCTGTCCCCCCATTCCTTCGCCATGCCAGCAGCATCCCAGGGTGCACAAGTAACCACGCCAGCAGTGCCCCGAGAACAGGGCTCCCGCTTAACTTTATTTCACTGTTGCCAGCTGGGCAACCTTGACAGCTTTTTAGGTTGCCAAATGACAGTTTAGGTGGTCATTTAAGGCGGTTTGCATGACGTTTGCGATAATGTGCTTAGACGAAGTGCGTAGTTACCAGTCGGAATTATGCTCAATGAAGCATTCACATATTATGTTCAAGAAGGAACTGCAGATGCTGGAAAATCGAAGGTAGACAAAAGTGCTGGAGAAGTCCAGGCCGAAACCCATCAGTCTGAAGAAGGGTTTCAGCCCGAAACGTTGCCTATTTCCTTCGCTCCATAGATGCTGCCGCATCCGCTGAGTTTCTCCAGCACTTTTGTCTACATTCACATACTAATTCTGCTTCAAATAACTCACAAACTAAACATATTTACCAATCAAGACATGATATACACCACAATGACATGCAGCAAAATTATAATACAATATCTCAACTCTTTTTACACGTTGCAATTAATGCAATTTCTATTAGTTCTTTCCACTTCCAAACAAAAATGTGGTTGGATTATTCAGCATATGATCAACCTGTGTCAATAAATCCTGGACCATGGTAACATATATGCTTAACCATGCACACTACAGATTGATGCAAGCATGTTTTCTGTGAAGGACCGAAAATTACCATGACATGGCCATAGCATGGGTTGTTATTGCTATTGGTACAGAAACACTCTCACTTCCCACATAATTTATCCACAACAAAATATACAGGTTGCAAGGAAATTTCTAAATGCATATTATTATTTTTTAAATATTTTTATTAGAAGCAATTCATATTGTCTAAAGTATAACAATTCTTCAAATACAAATTAATCTTGTTACAAAAATTGTACAGATGTTACGGAATAATTTATGTATGCTTCTGTTTTTTTTGGAAAGTAAAGGAGTGGTAAAATAAGTAAAAGTATAGATCAATAATCAAGAGATGTTGATTAAATAATAATGATTATATAAGAAAAAATAAATAAATAAATAAAAATAATTTAAAAAAGACAATTATAAAAATAAACAAATACGGAAAATAACCACAATTATTATATAATAAAAAAATAAAGAATACATCTTAACAATAAATGGAGCAATTTCACATAATAATATCTATAGAGACGTGTATGCATATCCCAGAATACATCTTTTCATCTAATCCTACACCACGGTACTTATTGAGTTACAATGCTGAGCTCAGCTACCCCTTTAAATAATCAATGAATGGAGACCATATTTGTTCAAAAAGTTCATATTTGTCCATTAGGACAAACCTAATTCTCTCCAAATGCAACGTCTCCGACATTTCCACAGTCCACATTTTGATTGTGGGGTATAATGTTCCCTTCCAGAATTTTAATATTAATTTTTTTCCAATTATCAAACAGTAATCAAGAACATTTCTTTGACTTACTGTTAATATTAAGCTTGAATCAGGAACTCCTAATATCAATAACTTTAGATCGGGATCCAATTTAGTTATAACCATATAACAATTACAGCACGGAAACAGGCCTTCTCGGCCCTTCCAGTCCGTGCCGACCATTTATTTTCCCCTAGTCCCATCTACCTGCACTCAGACCATACCCCTCCATTCCCTTCCCGTCCATATACCTATCCACTTTACTTTTAAATGTTAAAATCGATCCTGCCTCCACCACTTCTGCTGGAAGATCATTCCACACAGCCACCACTCTCTGAGTAAAGAAGTCCCCCCTCATGTTACCCCTAAACGTCTGTCCCTTAATTCTCATGTCATGCCCGCTTGTTGGAATCTTCCCGACCCTCAATGGGAAAAGCTTATCCACGTCAACTCTGTCTATCCCTTTCATCATTTTAAAGACCTCAATCAAGTCCCCCCTTAACCTTCTGCACTCCAAAGAATAAAGACCTACGTTATTCAACCTTTCTCTACAACTTAGTTGCTGGAACCCAGGCAACATTCTAGTAAATCTCCTCTGTACTCTCTCTATTCAAATTGGTACATTTGAAATATTTCTGTCATAGCCCCTGCTATTTCTGCACTAACTTCCCTCAATGTCCTAGGGAATATCCTGTCAGGACCTGGAGACTTTCCACTTTTATATTTTTAAAAAGTGTCAGTACTTCCTCCTCTTTGAATCTCATAGTTTCCATAGCTACTCTACTTTTTTCCCTTACCTCACAGAGTTCAATATCCTTCTCCTTGGTGAATACCGAAGAAAAGAAATTGTTCAATATCTCCCCCATCTCTTTTGGCTCTGCAGATAGCTGTCCATTCTGGCTCTCTGATGGTCCAATTTTATCCCTCATTATCCTTTTGCTATTAATATAGCTGTAGAAACCCTTTGGATTTACTTTCATTTTTCTTGCCAAAGCAACCACGTATCTTCTTTTAGCTTTTCTTATTTCTTTCTTAAGATTCTTTTTACATTCTTTATACTCATCTAGCACCTCATTTACTCCATGCCTCCCATAAAATCATTGTAGATATCTCTCTTTTTTCAAACCAAGTGTCCAATTTCCCTTGTAAACCATGGCTCTTTCCGATTTTTACCATTTCCTTTCAACCGAACAGGGACATAAAGATTCTGTACTCTTACAATTTCCCCTTTAAATGTCCTCCATTTCTCTTCTACATCCTTCCCATAAAACAAAATGTCCCAATTCACTCCTTTTAAATCATTACGCATTCCCTCAAAGTTAGCCTTTCTCCAATCAAAAATCTCAACCCTAGGTCCAGTTCTGACTCTCTCCATAATTATATTGAAACTAATGGTATTGTGATCACTGGTCCCGAAGTGCTCACTAATGCATACCTCCGTCACCTGACCTGCCTCATTTCCTAACAGGAGGTCCAGCACTGCCCCTTCTCTGGTCGATACCTCTATGTATTGCTGCAAAAAAACTATCCTGCACACATTTAACAAACTCCAAACCATCCAGGCCATTTACAGAATGTGTTTCCCAGTCTATTTTTGGAAAATTGAAATCTCCCACAATCACTACCTTGTGCTTACTATTAATATCTGCTATCTCCTTACAAATTAGCTCTTCCAATTCTCGCTCCCCATTTGGCGGTCTATAATACACCCCTAAAAGTGTTGCTACACCGTTCCCACTTCTCAGTTCCACCCAAATAGCCTCCCTAGACGAGCCCTCTAATCTATCCTGCCAAAGCACTGCTGTAATATCTTCTCTGACAAGCAATGCAACCCCTCCACCTCTAGTCCCTCCAATTCTATCACACCTGAAGCAACGAAATCCTGGAATATTTAGTTTCCATTCACAACCCTCCCGCAACCATGTTTCACTGATTGCCACAACATCATATTTCCAGGTGTCAATCCAGGCTCTAAGTTCATCCACCTTTCTTACAATGCTCCTAGCATTAAAATATACACATTTTAGAAACCCACCATCCCTTATTCTCTGTTTATTATCTTTTTCCTCTTTCTCGCCTACATTTTGGGTCCGAGTGCTTACCTTCTCTGCCTCATGCCCCTCACCCTGTCCCCTAGCCAGCACTACCTGAGTCCCTCCCCCCAGCCTTTCTAGTTTAAAGTCTCCTTTGCTAACCTCCCCACCAGGATATTGGTTCCCCTCGGGTTCAAGTGCAACTCGTCCTTTTTATACAGATCATGCCTTCCCCAAAAGAGGTCCCAGTGATCAAGAAACTTGAATCCTTGCCCACTGCACCAGTCCCTCAACCACGCATTTATCCTCCACCTCATTCCATTTCTACTTTCACTGTCACGTGGCACAGCCAGTATTCCTGAAATTGTTACTCTTTTGGTCCTTCTCCTTAACTTTCCCCCCAACTCCCTAAATTCTCCTTTCAGGACCTCTTCTCTTTTTCTGCCTATGTCATTGGTACCAATGTGTACCACAACATCAGGCTCCTCTCCCTCCCTTTTCAGAATCTTTTCGACACGTTCTGACACATCCGGGACCCTGGCACCAGGGAGGCAAACTACCATCCAGGTCTCCCGACTGCGTCCACAGAATCGCCAATCTGACCCCCTAACTATGGAGTCCCCTATTACAATTGCCCTCCTCTTTTTGCTACCCTTCTGAGCATCAGGGCTGTTCTCTGTGCCGGAGGCCGGCTGCTGTTGCTGCCCCCAGGTAGGCTGTCCGCTCCAATTGAACTCAAACATGAGTACCTATTTTCCAGGTGTACAGCCACCGGGGTACTCTCTAGTCCCTGCCTCTGCCCCTTGCCCTTCCTAACAGTGACCCACTTGTCTGCCTCCCTTGGTCTGGGAGTGACCACCTCCCTGTAACTCCTGTCTATGACCTCCTCATTCTCCCTGACCAGACGGAGGTCCTCGAGCTGTTGCTCCAGGTTCCTAACACAGTCCTTTAGGAGCCCCATCTCGACACACCTGGCGCAGATGTGGACGTCTGGAGGGCTATCAGCTTCCCTGACCTCCCACATCTGACATTCACAACAGTACACTGCCCTGGCCTTCATACTCCCCCCTTATACAGAATACAATCTCAACACAATACAAAGTACACAACAAACTGCTGGAATCTGACTGCCAATCAGCTGCTTACCCTAGTCCACTTCCCACCAATCAGCGGTTTCCTCAAAAAGAAAAAAGACTTCTCCGAATGGAATGTTATGGATTTTGGTAAGCCCCGCGCTGGATTTTTAACCTTACCGGTCGGGTATTGCTCCTCCCCCTCCTCCTCTTCTTCCAACGGCTCCTGTGGGCCTCTGAAAAAGCAAGCCCCGCGCTGGATTTTTAAGCTTACCGGTCGGGTGTTGCTCCTCCCCCTCCTCTTCTTCTTCCAACGGCTCCTGTGGGCCTCTGAAAAAGCAAGCCCCGCGCTGGATTTTTAAACTTACCGGTCGGGTGTTGCTCCTCCTCCTCCTCCTCTTCTTCCAATGGCTCCTGTGGGCCGTTTTAAGAACTTCAGAAATGATTCTAAAAATATCAGTCCAATAACTATTAAGTTTTATGCATGTTACAAAACTATGCGTTAAGTTAGCTTCTAAATTCTGACATTTATCGCAACTAGAAGAAATGTTAGGAAAAATTCTATTTAATTTTGTTTTTGAGTAGTGTAATCTATGTAATACTTTAAATTGTATCAAGGTATGTCTGGCATTTAATGAGCATTGGTGTATACGTTGTAAACTTTCTTCCCAAGTGTCTTTCATTATTGATAGGCCTATTTCATTTTCCCATATCTGTCGGTATGATTCTATTGTTGGGACTTCCCTATCCAAAAGAGTATTATATATGTACGCTATTAGTTTTTCTGTATTTGGATGCTTGTTAAGCCATTCATCCAGTAATCCTGGTTCTCTATTCTTATAGTCTTGCATGGTTGACTTGATATAGTCTCTAATTTGTAAATACTTAAACAAGTTATTTGGGTGCAATTCATATATATCTTTTAACTCTTGAAATGAAAGAAATTTTCCTTTCCTGTAAAGGTGTTCTATCCTTATAATTCCTAAATGTTTCCAATGTCTAAACCCCTTATCCAGTAGAGAAGGTTTAAATACGGGATTATTCATAATTGGTAAACAAAGTGACATATTATCCAAATGTAAAGTCTTAACTATTTGTTTCCAAATACGTCTATTGCTACAAATTATAGGGTTTTCCCCGTAAGTTTTTTTTGGTACTTCACTTGGAGCAAGAAGAATCGAATTTATATCAAACGGTAAACAGTCTTCCTTTTCCATCTTTAGCCAAGCTGGTTCCTGATCCATTTTTACCAACCAAAAATTCATATTCTTAATCTGAACCACCCAAAAATAATATAAAAAATTAGCTAACGCTAATCCTCCATTTATCTTGGATTTACATAAGTGTTTTTTACTTATTCTGTGATTTTTATAATCCGAAATAAAGCTGTTAATAATAGAATCGATTTAAAAAAATAAAGTTTTAGGGAGATATAAAGGGATAGCTTGAAATAAATATAATAATTGTGGTAAAAAGATCATTTTTATAGCATTTATTCTGCCTATCATTGATATTGGTAGTGTTTTCCAGTATAGAATATTATTTTTTAGTTTATTCAATAACGGAGGATAATTTAATTTGAATAAAGAATTATAAGATTTGGATACATTAATTCCTAGATATTTAAATTTGTCCGTACTTTAAACGGGAATTGTTGTAATATATTTAATTTTATTCCAGTTATAGGCATAATTTCACTTTTATTCCAATTAATTCTATATCCTGAAAATGTACCAAACTTAGTTATAACGTTAAGTAGATTAGGAATACTAATCTCCGGTTTTGTGATATATATTAAGACATCGTCTGCATATAAAGATATTTTATTCTTTGTGGTATTAGTATTGTTTCCATATATTTCTGGGTCTGATCTAATCCTTTCGGCTAATGGTTCGATTGCAAGAGCAAATAATAAGGGTGATAACGGGCATCCTTGTCTACAACCCCTAAAGAGATTAAATTTGGCTGATAACATTTGATTTGTTAGTATTCGTGCTGTTGGGTTGGAGTATAAAATTTTAACCTATTTACAAAATCTATCCCCCAGTTGAAATTTCAGCATTATCTTAAATAAGTAAGGCCATTCAACCTGGTTGAATGCTTTTTCCGCATCTAGTGAAATTACAGCTAATTCAATATCATTCATTCTTTTTGAATATATGATATTGAATAATCATCTCAAATTATAAGTGGAATAACGTTTGGGAATAAAGCCTGTTTGATTATGATGTATTAGTTTATTAATCACTAAACTTAACCTTTGAGATAAAATTTTAGTTAATATTTTTTGATCGGTATTTAGAAGAGCAATTGCTCTATATGATCCAGGATCTTCCAGATCCTTATCTACTTTAGGAATGAGTGTGATTGTAGACTCATTTAGAGTTTCTGGTACCTTTCCTTGTTCGTAAGCATATTTATATATTGCTTGTAAATGTGGGGAAATCAAGTCGTGAAACTTCTTATACAATTCAGCACTTAGGCCATCAGGGCCAGCAGCGTTTCCATTTTTCAACGATTTGATTGATTCCTCAATGTATTTTACTGATATTTCAGCATCTAACAAGTCTCTGCCTTCCTGATCTAAACCTTTAATATGACATTCGTGTAGGAATGTGTCCATTCTATCCGGTTGTCCCGTCAGTTTAGTCGAGTAAAGTTTTTGATAGTAATGCAGAAATCTGTCATTAATATCTTTTGGTAAAGTTAATATTTCTCCTTGTTTTGATCTGATTTTATATATCATTTTTTCCTCATCTGATTTTCTAAGCTGGCATGACAATAATTTTTGTGGTTTATCACCAAATTCAAAATGTACTTGTTTAGTCTGTTGAAAAAGTTTTATAACATGATTTGAGTATATTTTATTTAGCTTATATTTTAATATTGCAATTTTATTATATATCACCTTAGATGGAGATATTGCATTTTCAATATCTAATTGCTTGATTTCATTTTCTAAAGTTTGTTGCATCTTTTGGTTTTCCTTATTAAGGTATGCTTGTGCAGATATTATCACACCACACATAAAGGCTTTATATGTGTCCCAAAAAAGTGACGGAGAAATTCCAGGTTTGTCATTAGTCTCAAAAAACAATTTAATCTAAAGGCATTTTATGATAATCGCTCTTAAAACCGACTATACCCATCTGACAGGTTAAACATTGCACTAACTGACAAGAGATGGCCAAAGGACATAACTGCAGCAAATGTTCTTTTGGTAATATGTTTAAAGGTGTCAAAACAAATAATAACATTGGGAATTAAAACAGATTTGATTGCATTCCGTTATCAAACATAGTCAATGTTCGCTCTGAAGATCATGAAGCACAATAGGGTCAGGGGGTGTGTGAATCAGTGCGGGGTGGATAGATGGCGGGGGGGGGGGGTTGAGAAGGCAATAGGTGCGGAATGCATGGATTGAGACAGGTGAATTAGTACGTGTTGGTTGTAGTATGTAAAATTGTGAGGGGAGAGCACGGGGGATGTCAGTGGTGTTGAATGGGGGGGGGGGGATCAGTAAGGGATGGATGGGGGAGGTCAGTACAGGATGAATGGGACGTACAGTACAGGATGAATGGGGGTAGACAAAAATGCTGGAGAAATTCAGCGGGTGAGGCAGCATCTATGGAGCTAAGGAAATAGGCAACGTTTCGGGTTGAGACCCTTCTTCATACTGGTCTCCCCATTCTTCTTGAATGGGGGGATCAGTACAGGATGGATGGGGGGGGGATCAGCACAGGATGAATGGGGGGTTCAGTACAGGATGAATGGGTGGGTCAGGACAGTGTGGATCGGAGGGTCTGTGCAGGATGAATGGGTGATCACTACAGGATGAATTAGGGGATCAGTATAGGATGAATGGAGATCAGTTTGGGATGAATGAGGGGATCAGTGCAGGATGCATGAGGGGATCAGTACAGGATGAATGGGGGATCAGTAAAAGATGAATGGGGGATCAGTAAAAGATGAATGGGAAGATCACTACAGGATGGATGGGGGGATTGGTGCAGGGTAAATGGAGGGAGAAGTGCAGGATGGATGGGAAGGGGGGTGAGTACAGGATGAATTGGGGGACCAGTGTAGGTTGGATGGGGGGGGAGTGGCAGGAGAATCAATGCGAGGTGGGTAGGATGATGAATAGATTGGGGGGGGGGGTAGATGGGGAGGGGAGCACAGGGGATGTCAGTGAGGACTGAATAGAGGAGGGAATGGAGATCAGTACGGGATGGAGAGGAGGGGCCCCAGGGTAAGAGGGGTGGAGGGGGGCATACAAGAGAGGGGGGGTGGGAAGGGGCAGAGGAGGTGTGGAGGGAGGGAGGTCAGCGCTCCTCGGACAACATCGCCCGCTGCCTTGGCCGTCCCTGTCGAACGCCAAAGTGCCGCCGCAAAAGGGGGTGGCACTTTATATAATCGCCACTGCCTCCCCTCCTCCGCCAGCCAACAGCAAGGTGCGGGGCCGAGCGGTGCAGCTCAAAGATCCTATGGCTATAGGATCTTTGGTGCAGCTGCTTCATACGGCTGAAGGAGACCTCCCTCTCCCCCTCTCTCCCTCCTCCCGCCCTCTGCATGTGAGAGAGGTTGTTTTGAAAGCGCCGTTGGCGGATTTTCAGGCAGCGGCCGTTATCAGGGCGATAGCGGCCGCTGCTTGCAAATCCGCCAATGGCGCTTTCAAAACAACCCCTCTCACACGCCGAGGCCAGGAGGAGGGAGGGAGGGAGACGGAGGCCTCCTTCCGCCGGGCAGGGTGCGGGAGGAGAAGGCGGTGGAGCCACTATCGCAGCCGCTGTTGCCGCTGTTCGTGGCCCGTCATTCGCTCCGATCCTTCGTCACCACGCACCTAGTAATTTTGCCCCGCAATCAAAGATACTAGAGGAATACAGCCGCCGCCACAGCCGACATGAAACATCACGTTCCTATTCTCCAGAGATGCTGCCTGACCCGCGGAGTTACTCCAGTTTTTATCGGTATAAACCAGTATCTGCAGTGCCAAGCCGGGCAAAATGACTCGGTGTTTAGGTTGCCCGGCGGCACTTTGGGTGGTCAATGGCACCTGGGCAACCACTAATTTCGAGCCCTGGAGAACCAGCAGCAGGTCGCCCCAAGGAGCCGCACAAGCGGCGGGTTGGTGAAGGCGGATTGCGGCATTCGCACTCCGACCTCAGCTGCTGCTTTTCCCGAGCCTGCTCAGGCTTGGACAGTTTCTTCGAACATTGTGGATTCGAGCCCGAGGTGATCGAGAACCTGGTCAGGGAGAGGTTTGCCGCCACCACCGCCTTCGAAAGCCTTGCCCTCAAGTTTCGCAGTGTAAGCTGCCCAGACTCGGAGAGCGAGCTGTCCCACAGCAGCAGCAATAGCGGCAATGAGCTGCTCCGGGGGGAAGAACAAGCCTCTGTGGTGGGCAACTTACTGGAGAAGATTCTAAGGGATAAGATATACATGCATTTGGCTAGACAGAAGCTAATTAGGGGGAGTCAACATGTGTTTGTACATGCAAGATAATGACACAAATTTGAGTTTTTTGGGGGTTTTATCCAGGTTAGGGGAATCAAAAACAAGAGGACAAATATTTAATGTGAGACTGTTAAAGTTCCCAAGATTTAATATGCCAACATTTAGTGCAAGATAAAATCTAGTAAAGCCCAATTAAGGATAAACCAAAGCTCTGCAATGAGATAGATGGTAAGTTACTATAGAAGTTAATTTCAAAAGCTCCATTTACAGTGTGGGCAGATTGGCATTTCCCAAATATTTTGGCAACTACATCTTCCTTGCCTCATTAATGGTTTTGTTGTGGACTAATTTGTGTTGATTTTCATTTTACTGTTGTTAATGGAACTGTACGGGTCTTAAAATAGAAGTCATCAGGTATACTGATGATGCTATATTTGGAGTTATATTATATCAATAGAACCCCAACTTTGACATATGCTACAATCATCTCTAGAGGGTACTGATGAATACCAGAAAGACTCAGCAATGAATTGAATATTGTTATTATTACCCTGTAACAGTACTGCTGCTTGGGATCCTTATCCTCTATGAACATAACTTTTTCCATCGGGCACTTGGCTTACCCTTTCCCCTGTACAATTTACGCTAATGCCACTTCAATCTTGTAACCTGGTGAGTTGTATCAGAACATCTTTTGATCGAGAGAGAGAGAGAAGCACCCTTACTGCGCCAATTCCAAAGTATAAATCCCAAACAAGGTTCTTCACACCTGAAGAAGAGAAATTGAAAAAAAAAACAAAGAACAAAAATGTAAGAACCAAGTTGTGAAATATAAGTTCAACTCCAACAGAATGCTAAATATGGAGTTGAGGGCCTGTCCCACTTCTGCGACTTTTATTGCGACTGCCGGCACCTGTCATAGGTTGTTACAGGTCACCCAAACATGTCGCAAGGGTGTTGCCTGTATGGTTGTGAGTAGTTTCCTAGTCACCCAAAGAGTTGTAGGGTCTTTCTGGTCGCCGCTGAATTTTCAACATGTTGAACATTTTCGGCGACCTATGACGGGTGTGAAAAAGTCGCGTAAGTGGGACAGGCCCTTTACTGATCCTGCTGGAGTATGCATATGACCCATTTGATTAGATTGCTCCCTTAAAAATAAATTTCTGTACATACATATTTTAACTGTGGCTTACCAACATTTATTTGGATAAATGAAACATCAACTTTAGTACTGAACCATGTAAATAAGCAAAATACCATGTCCCAACACTGTTATGTACTTAATTGATCTCAAGTAAGGCAGCATTGAAGTTAAATATTTGGCTGAGGGAGGAGTCTGCATTACTAAATAATGAGGACACATGAGGTGTTAGCATCTGAAACAGCAATCGACCTGATGGAGGAACTCAGCGGGTCAAGCAGCATCTGTGGGGTGTAAGGAATTGTCAATGTTTTGGGTTGCTGCAAGATTTGACTGAAACGTTGACAATTCCATGCCCTCACAGATGCTGCTCGAGCTGCTGACGTCCTCCAGCAGACTGTTCGTTACCAGATAATGATCCCTGCTGGAAAATGGAGATGCCTGAATATTTGTTGTGCACATTTGTTGTGATCATCCATACCTATTGAATCTCCTGAGCTGGCTAATCAGTTGATGCTGCTATTGGGCTATATTGAATGGACATCCAGGGATGAAAACATAGAACGCAGCACAGGAACAAGCCTTTTTTTCCACGTCTGTGCCAAACATGATGCCAAGACCAAACTATATCTGCCTACACATTATCCACATCACTCCATTCCCTGTATATTCTAATGCCTATCCAAAAGTCTCTTAAAAACCAATATCTTATTTGCCTTAACCTCCGTACCCAGCAGACCAGGGCACTTGCCACCCTCAGTGCAAAAAACGTACTGATTGTGGTCTGTGGGTCACATAGATGTCACTGAACGGCTGCAGAACATTCTGGAGGGGGAGGGTGAACAGCCAGTTGTCGTGGTGCATATTGGCACCAACGATATAGGTAAAAAAAAGGGATGAGGTCCTACAAGGTGAATTTAGGGAGCTAGGAGATAAACTTAAAAGTAGGACCTCAAAGGTAATAATCTCTGGATTATTACCAGTACCACGGGCCAGTCAGAGTAGAAATAGGAGGATATTGCAGATGAATACGTGGCTTGAAAAATGGTGCAAGGGGGAGGGATTCAAATTTTTAGGGCACTGGAACCATTTCTGGTGGAGGTGGGACCAGTACAAACAGGACGGTCTGCACCTGGGCTGGAATGGAACCAATGTCCTTGGGGGAGTGTTTGCTAGTGCTGTCGGGGAGGATTTAAACTAATGTGGCCGGGGGATGGGTACAAGAGCAGAGAGGCAGGTGGGTGTAAAACGAGGGTGGAAGCAATAGGGAGCAAGGTGAAAAGTAAAAGTGGCAGGCAGACAAAACCAGGACAAAAATCAAAAAGGGCCACTTCTCAACAAAATTGTATAAGGGGTAAGAGCATTGTAAAAACAAGCCTGAAGGCTTTGTGTCTCAATGCAAGGAGTATTCGTAATAAGGTGGATGAGTTGAACGTGCAGATAGCTATTAATGAGTATGATATAGTTGGGATCACGGAGACATGGCTCCAGGGTGACCAAGGCTGGGAGCTGAACATCCAGGGATATTCAATATTCAGGAGGGATAGAGAGAAAGGAAAAGGAGGTGGGGTAGCGTTGCTGGTTAGAGAGGAGATTAACGCAATGGAAAGGAAGGACATTAGCTTGGAGCATGTGGAATCGGTATGGGTAGAGCTGCGAAACACTAAGGGGCAGAAAATGCTAGTGGGAGTTGTGTACAGGCCACCTAACAGTAGTAGTGAAGTTGGGGATGGTATCAAACAGGAAATTAGAAATGCGTGCGACAAAGGCAAGACAGTTAGAATGGGTGACTTCAATCTACATATAGATTGGGTGAATCAAATTGGCAGTGGCGCTGAGGAAGAGGATTGCATGGATGAACTACAAAAATTGTTCATCCCCGTTTGGCAAAAGAATAGATCATGGAAGGTAGTGCATCCGTGGATAACAAGGGAAATCAGGGATAGTATCAAAGCAAAGGATGATGTGTACAAAGTAGCCAGAAAAAGCAGCATACCAGAGGACTGGGAGAAATTCAGAAATTCAGCAGAGGAGGACAAAGGGCTTGATTAGGAAAGGAAAAATAGATTATGAAAGAAAACTGGAAGGGAACATAAAAACTGACTGCAAAAGTTTTTATAGATACGTGAAGAGAAAGAAATTAGTTAAAACAAATGTAGGTCCCTTGCAGTCAGAAACAGGTCAGTTGATCATGGGGAACAAGGACATGGCGGACCAATGGAATAACTACTTTGGTTCCGTCTTCACAAAGGAAGATATAAATAATCTCCCGTAATAGCAGGGATCCGCGGGTCAAAGGAGGACTTGAGTGAAATCCAGGTTAGTCGGGAAGTGGTGTTGGGTAAATTGAATGGATTAAAGGCCGATAAATCCGCAGGGCCAGATAGGCTGCATCCCAGAGTACTTAAGGAAGTAGCTCCGGAAATAGTGGATGCATTAGTGATAATCTTTCAAAACTCTTTAGATTCTGGAGTAGTTCCTGAGGATTGGCGAGTAGCAAACATAACCCTTCTTTTTAAGAAGGGGGGGAGAGAGAAAACGTGGAATTACAGACCAGTTAGTCTAACATCGGTAGTGGGGAAACTGCTAGAGTCAGTTATTAAAGATGGGATAGCAGCACATCTGGAAAGTGGTGAAATCATTGGACAAAGTCAGCATGGATTTACGAAAGGTAAATCATGTCTGACGAATCTTGTGGAATTTTTCGAGGATGTAACTAGTAGCGTGGATAGGGGAGAACCAGTGGATGTGGTGTATCTGGACTTCCAGAAGGCTTTCGACAAGGTCCCACATAATAGATTAGTATATAAACTTAAAGCATACGGCATTGGGGGTTCAGTATTGATGTGGATAGAGAACTGGCTGGCAAACAGGAAGCAAAGAGTAGGAGTAAACGGGTCGTTTTCACAATGGCAGGCAGTGATTAGTGGGGTACCGCAAGGCTCAGTGCTGGGACCCCAGCTATTTACAATATACATTAATGATCTGGATGAGGGAATTGAAGGCAATATCTCCAAGTTTGCGGATGACACTAAGCTGGGGGGCAGTGTTAGCTGTGAGGAGGATGCTAGGAGACTGCAAGGTGACTTGGATAGGCTGGGTGAGTGGGCAAATGTTTGGCAGATGCAGTATAATGTGGATAAATGTGAGGTTATCCACTTTGGTGACAAAAATAGGAAAACAGACTATTATCTAAATGGAGGCCGATTAGGAAAAGGGGAGATGCAGTGCGACCTGGGTGTCATGATATGCCAGTCATTGAAAGTAGGCATGCAGGTGCAGCAGGCAGTGAAGAAAGCGAATGGTATGTTAGCATTCATAGCAAAAGGATTTGAGTATAGAAGCAGGGAGGTTCTACTTCAGTTGTATAGGGTCTTGGTGAGACCACACCTGGAGTATTGCGTACAATTCTGGTCTCCAAATCTGAGGAAGGACATTATTGCCATAGAGGGAGTGCAGAGAAGGTTCACCAGACTGATTCCTGGGATGTCAGGACTGTCTTATGAACAAAGACTGCATAGACTCGGTTTATACTCTCTAGAATTTAGAAGATTGAGAGGGGATCGTATAGAAACTTACAAAATTCTTAAGGGGTTGGACAGGCTAGATGCAGGAAGATTGTTCCCGATGTTGGGGAGGTCCAGGACAAGGGGTCACAGCTTAAGGATAAGAGGGAAATCCTTTATGACCGAGATGAGAAGGACTTTTTTCACACAGAGAGTGGTGGGTCTCTGGAACTCTCTGCCACAGAGGGTAGTTGAGGCCAGTTCATTGGCTATATTTAAGAGGGTGTTAGATGTGGCCCTTGTGGCTAAGGGGATCAGAAGGTATGGAGAGAAGGCAGGTACGGGATACTGAGTTGGATGATCAGCCATGATCATATTGAATGGCGGTGCAGGCTCGAAGGGCCGAATGGCCTACTCCTGCACCTAATTTCTATGTTTCTATAGACAAGAATCCAGTATAAAGGGGGGTGCTGATTCCTAGCTCCAAGAGTTTATAGACAAGTGGATTAAGGTGTTGAGGCTGTTTATCAACTGTAGTTGATAAATAGGAGTGTACCGTTGGTATCCTTGTTGTCTAGCTGTTTCAGATGATGAGTTTAATTTCAGGAAGATGATGGTCCTATTGTGATGGTTAGCAAATTGTTATGGATCAAGACTGGTTGAGAGGTTGCAGTTAATGTGCGTTATCACCAGTCCCTGAAAGTGCTTCATGATGGTGGGTATCAGAGCCATTGGACGTTAGTAATTAAGACATTCTACCTTATATTTCTTTGGCACCAGAATGGCAGTAATATTCTTGAAGCAGGTGGGTACCTCAGAATGGAGTAGTGAGAGGTTAAAGATTTCTGTAAATATATCTGGCCTGGTTGATTTCCATTGATTCACTCTCAGAACTGAAATGTTCAATTTCATCTTCATTGTTCCAATTTACAAGGTTATACTTACACTTGAATAAAAGGATTGCTACAGTTGTTTAACAATGAAAGCATTTAAGAACAAATGAGCAGAAACACGTTAATGTTCTTAAACATTATAGAATGCTTAATTGTTCATGAAGAATATTTTACTTCCATTAAAAAGACCAATCTGAAAACGGGTACTAAGACTTGAGGGTTTATACTTGGTTTAAGTTATGCACCATAAGAGTTCTACAAACATTGTGTTGAGTTCAGTAACAGTGTAAATATACCCAAATATATTGGCCTGGATTTCCTTGAGAAACATTGAAATTTCCATGTTTAATTGCTTGCCTTTCCCACATAGAAAGCTACTGTAGCATGTCTGTGTGAATGTACAGAATAAGTACTGAATTAATTCGCAACTATTCACCAATATTTTCTTGAATGGTGAATTCTTCATGGAGTCCATTTATGCTTGGAAATCTGCCAAACACCATGCTCTGAGTGTAGTGAACTAATACTAGAAAGAATGATCAGGTCAAAGGGCTCTGGTGGCGTGAGTGGCCAGTATTTGCTTAGCAGGTGAAAGGAGCAGTGTAGTTGGATCAGGTGCTGATGGTTGGGTTTAATGATAACTCGATGGGATTATAGGTAGGTTAGCGTCAGACTTGACAAAGCAACACCATAGTTGATAGTTTTGTTTATTGTCATTAGTTTGTGTATCGAGGTACAGTGAAAAGCTTTTTTGTTGCATGCTCTCCAATGTGCAAAAATGATACATTGCAATCAAGCCATCCAGTGTACAGATACAAGATAAAAGGAATAATATTAGTGCAAGATAAAGTCCAGTAAAGTCCCATAAAACATAGTCTGAGGGTCTCCAAAGAGATAGATGGTAAGCTAGGGCCCATCTCTAGTTGGTAATAGGATGGTTTATTTGCCTGATAACAGCTGGGAAGAAGCTGTCCCTGAATCTGTAGTTATGTGTTTTCACACTTCTGTACCTCTTGCCTGATGGGAAAGGGGAGAAGAGGGAGTGACTGGGGTGAGACTCATCCTTGGTTATGCTGGTAGCCTTGCCGAGGCAGCGTGGAGTGCAGATGGAGCAATGGAAGGGAGGTTGGTTTACGTGATGGTCTGGGCTAAGTGCAGAACTATCTGCAATTTCTTGTGGTCTTGGATAGAACTGTTCCCGAACTTTTTGTTTTTACTTGATTGCACTTAGAACACAAAGCGCTGGAGTAACTCAGCTGGTCAGGCAGCTTCGCTGAAGGACATGGATAGGCAATGTTCGCTCAGGACCCTTCTTCTGACTAATTGTAGTGGGGGATTGGGGGGGGGGGGGGGAAGCTGAAAGAGAAGTGGGGACAGGTCAAAGCCTGTCAAGTGATAGTTGGAACAGGGGTTAATGTTTTCTAATGTTTTTCTTAGAACATTTTAATATTTTAATAAATTGTAAGAGTCTGAATATTTTTAGTACTTTAGGAATATTTCTGAATGTTTCAGAATCTTAAAAGTATACTTAACATATAGAATCTGTCATTGGCATATGAAATGCATTACCTTCATGATTTGTAAAATGTAACTTTTCTGCATTCATTTTATGTTTGGTAGAAACTATTGACAAACTAACATATCTTTGGTGAAGAATTATTTTTGCAGTTGATAGAAATTGTGTTGAGAGACTTTTTGCTTAGTCACTACAGTTCAACTTTTTGTGCAGTGTATGTTTTTTTAAAGAATCAAAGACCTAGATTATGAAAATTCAATCAACAAGTGGAACTCAGCAGATCAGGCATCATCTGTGGAGCCAAAGGGATAGATGACATTTTGTGTTGAGCTCTGAAACAGGGCCGAGTGGGTAGAGTTTGTGGGTGACAGGGAGATAGAGAAGGAGAGGAAACTGGGAAACAAAAGGCTCAGTAGAGAAGAAGTGTGTGCGTGAGAGGACATGGGGATCACGAGAAGAGAGAAGTGCAGTTCCACATGGATTCTATTCTTACATCTAAGAATGATATAGGAGAAGGTGTACCTCACTTGTTCATCTCATTGGATTGTAGAATACCAGGTGGAATATGAGATGCGGGTTCCTCTAGTTTGTGTCTGGCCTCATCATAGCTGGTCAGCAGAGAAATGGGGAGGGAAGTGGAATTGGCTTTTAAATGGGGGCTCAAGATGGCCATGCTAGACAGAATGCACATACACAGCAAGCCAATGTAGAAGAGGCTACATTGATAGAACGGAATGTAATAGACCAAGTTGGAGGAGATGCATGTGAATCACTGCCTCATCTGGAAAGGTTGTTTAGATCCCTGGATGACAGTGAGTTAGGAGGTATAGAGACAGGTGTTACTCTATACTTTACAGTTGCAGGGAAAAGTGCATGGAGATGGGAAGATTATGGACATACCAAGGTGTCATGGTTTCCCATGAGGCAAACCATTGTTATCTGCCCCTCTCAATCTATCAATTGCCAGCTCCTGCCTCACCATCTTCCCCTCAACACTTATAAAGGGCTCTGCCTGTTCTATACTCAGTCTTGTAGCGGGGTCTCAATCTGAAATGTTGACCATCCTTTTGCCTGCACAGTTGCTGCCTGGTACGATGAGTTTCTCCAGCATCTGTTTTGTGCAGATGACACATGCAAGTACAAAGGCCAATGGGCATGTTCATTCATATCGAACTGCAACACATGGTTTGATGTTAACTGAACAAAAAGTATGTTTTAAATCTAGAGTCCATAAATTGCACATCGAAGCAGGCCTTAGCCATAGATTTGATTGGGTTTATTCCAGGACTTCCGGTTTCCTCCCACACTCCAATGACGTACAGGTTTGCAGGTTAAGTGGCTCAGTATAACTGTAAATTATCCCTAGTGTTTGTAGGATTTGATTAAAGGGGTTCTATCTGACATGATTTGACACTGAAAAATCTGGCTTGTCAGTCAGTGGGTTCTCCTTTAAATGTTATTCCCATAACACTGTTGTTAATGTTTTCAGGCTTCTGACTGCCCGCAAATGCTCCTAACTGATCCAAACCACAATTACCCTCTTCTATTGCCTCACTGATCAATTCCTCAAACTCTCCCACTATCACACTTTTATCTACCCACAATCCCCTTTCACACATGGGACATAGCATTACCATGCCCCGATGAACAAGATATAATAATATAAAGAACCATGTGGAACGTACTTATCCTCCAAGGTTTAGGGTACCTCAGGAGACTTGCCTGTGATATTCATCATACTCAGTCTTACAGTTATAGAGTCATAGAGCACGGAAACAGGCCTCTCGGCCTAACATGTCCATGCCAATGAAGATGCCCAATCTAAACTAGTCCCGTTTGCCTACGTTTGGCCCATATCCCACTAAACCTTTCCTATCCATGGACCTGTCCAAGTATTTTTTAAATACTGTTGTAATACCTGGCTCAACTACCTCCTCTGGCAGTTCGTACGATATACCAACTATCCTCTGAGGGAAAAAGTAGCTCCTGAGGTTCCTATTAAATCTTGCCCCTTTCACCTATGTCTCTGGTTCTTGATTCTCCTACTCTGAGTAAAAGACTGTGCTTTCACCATGTCTATTCCCGTCATAATGTTACACTTGAAAAGATTACCACTCAGGTGCCTGCACTCCAAGGAATAAAGTTCTAATCTTCCCTATAGTTCAGGCCCTTGAGTCATGGCAACATCCTGGTAAATCTTCATTGCACTCTTTCCAGCTTAATGAAATCCTTCCTATAACAGAGTGACCAAAACTGAACACAGTACTCCAATTGTGGCCTCACTAAGATCTTGTACAACTGCAACAGTAACATGCAACAAAAGCTTTTCACTGTACCTCGGTACACATGACAATAAAATAAATAAATTCAAAAATAGAGTCTCAACTTTCAATACTCCATACCCTGAACGATAAATGCCTATGTACCAACAGCCTGCTTTACTATCCTTTTTATGTGTGATGCCACTTTCAGGGAACTATGAAGTCATATAGAGTCATACAGTACAGAAACTGGCCCTTCAGCCCAATTTATACATGTCGGCCAAGATGCCCTCATGCACAATTCCCACCTGCCCGGTTTAGGCCCATATCCCTCTAAACTTTTTATATCTCTGCAAATATCTTTTGAATGTTGTCAGCTCTGCTGAGTATCTGTCACAACTAGCTCCTCTGGCAGCTCGTTCTTTATACCCACCGCTCTCTGCATGAAAAGTTGCCCCTATGATTTCTATTAAATCTTTCTCCATTCACCTTAAACTATTCTTGAAAATACTCTGTGCATGGACCATATCCATTCCCCTCATTACCTTATACACCTCTGCAAGATCACCCCTCATCCCCGTTTGGAATAAAGACTGGCCTGGCCAACCTCTCCCTAAAGCTCAAACCCTTGAGTCCTGGCAACATCCTCGCCAATCTTCTCTGCACTCTTTCCAGCTTAATGGCAGAAGATTAAGCAGGGTGTCTAAAGTTCTGTGACAAGTTATTCACCTGTTGGATTAACTCAGTTTTTTGCATTCCGTGCTTTTATCAGCAGTTCAGAGATATACAGTGGCTTGCAAAAGTATTCATACCCCTTGAACTTTTCCACATTTTGTCACGTTACATCCACAAACTTAAATGTATTTTATTGGGATTTTATGTGATAGACCAACTCAAAGTGGTGCATAATTGTGAAGTGGAAGGAAAATGATACATGGTTTCCAAATGTTATTACAAATTAGGTAAATTAATTTACTTTTTTACCTAATTTTCTATCCACAGATGCTGATTGGCTTGCTGAGTGCTTCCAGCACTTTCTGCTTTCATTGCATCAAACATATTTGATTTTATAATATTATTACAATTCATCAGTTTTAATTTTGTGAATGCACAAGTTTTTACTTGTCTCATGCAATATTACATCAGCCTTTAATTTTGTACTTATAAGGGATGCTTATAGACTATATAATTCAATTGTTTAGAATATTTAAACTTGAAAAGAATGGCGCTTCCATTCTTTTAAAGTGATTTAATAAGTGTCTTAAAAAAGGAACATAAAATTGTATTTCACATGTTAAACTATATCAAACAAAACATGTAATTCATATATAATTTCCAAATAAATTGCAATTTTAAAGTCTTTGCGAGACATTTATCATCAAAAATTGCTACGTTGTTTAGTTGTTGCCTATTTGGCCAGGAAACCGTTCTGCCTCATTACTAACCTCAATTATTTAAAGCAGAATGTATCAAAAAACAGTCATAGTATATCATTGAAGAAAAATGTATGTTTGTTTTACAAAGCACAGTTCATGTATTTTGCACTGATGCAAAATAGTACTTAAAATATTCAGTTGCTGCTTTTCCCCTAAACAGGAAATATTAAAAAAATTACTGAAGTGAATAAAGATAAACTGATTTCATTCATGCATTTCACTTTAAACATCTGCTCGGCTCCCACCCAAACCTGCTCAGTGTTTAGTCACGTACTATGCATCATGCAGTACGTGACTGCATGATGCATAAAGCTACGTAAAAATGCAGACATACAGTACGTGAGCCCATGCACACATAGCAACAAACAAAAGGCTTTTTAGTACGTCTGTCTGATAAAGAATCCAATTTTAGGGATTAAATGCCAACAAATATGTGTAAAGATCGGAAATGCATATGTCTAGGGATTGGATTCAATAGCACTTTTTTTTCAGTACAACATAATTTAAAAATCATTTATATCTGAAATAAATCACACCACCAGTGGTCATTTCCAAGTGAAATCGTGCCAATCACAAAATTAGACCACGTTTTTGCGTTATGGTCCAAGTTAACACATCCAATTTTTTCCCAGTATCAAAAGCATATTAAATGCATCAGTCATTGTGCAATAAAATGGGAGCTCTTAGCTCCAGAAAATGACTATTACTGACAGGCACAAGAAACCAAAGAACATAATATGTTTTTAGTCGGTTGTGATTTAAAGGACCACCCTGACAATATCAGGACACCTTGTAAGGCAACTCCAAAACTGGCTACATATTATTGAAACATCTGTCAGAGTCCCCAGATTATGTGCTCGAACAATATGTGTTTGGTGGCGAAACCAAGCGCAGGCTCAGCGATCGTTTCGCTGAACACTTCCACTCAGTCTGCCTAAACCTACGTCATCTCCAGGTTGCTAAACCCTTTAACTCCCCCTGCCATTCCCACGCTGACCTTTCTGTACTGGGCCTCCTCCATTGTCAGAGTGAGGCCCAGTGCAAATTGGAGGAACATCACCTCATATTTCACTTGGGCAGCTTATACCACAGCAGTATAAACATTGACTTCTCTAACTTCAAGTAACCCTTGCTTTCCCTCTCTCTCCATCCCCTCCTCCTTCCCAGTTCCACGACTAGTCTTACTGTCTCCAACTATATTTTATCTTTGTTGCTTTGTTGTTATCATCTCCCAACTAACAATGATCTATTCTACTTTTTCCTTGGTCTCCATTCTCTTTGTCCTGTTTTCACACCCATACACTTCCTTATCAATGTAACTTGCACTCCCCTGACAATAGATTGAAGAAGGGTCTCGACCCAAAATATCTCTCCATTCCTTCACTCCAGAGATGCTGCGTGTCCCGCTGAGTTGCTCCAGTATTTTGTGACTATCTTCGATTTAAACCAGCATCTGCAGTTCCTTCCTACACTAACTTTGTTTGGTGCAGCTTGTAACTCATCATTAGCGATCACTCGAAGTAGTGTATGATTGCCCTGGTGGGTTCTTTCTGTGGTCTTGAGATGGTTAAAGAGGCCATTCCTGGAGCCACAGACTTTGCAGGTGGTATGTCCTTCCAGCTGGAAGCTTGTGTGTGACATGTTTTATCATAGGGAGATTGGTACACGGACAGCCACCACATATTCCTTGACCGTGACAGATCTGGATGCAAAGCCTTCTTCCTCCATAACAGCCATTGTGGTGTTTCACCTACTGGCTAGCCACTAGCTTCCAGTCATTCCACAGTTGAGGGCCTTTTCTTGGTTCGGGATTTGTCAGGAACCTCCCCCTCAATCTGCTCGCTATGGGTGACCCATCCAGGGCATTGCTCCAGTCAGTTTAGCTCTCAGGATCTTAGGCATATATACGCTTCTCCGCCAGGACAAGGTGGCAACCCTTGGACAAAAGTATGAAACTATTGAGCAACTCATTCAATGGGTGCTTCTCTGGTCATACTGGCAGCACTTTACGAGTGGAAGTGACTCAGAAAAGGTAGTGAATACAGGACACAATGCATAGAAATGCTTTGTTATTTCCAGAAGGTCTTTAATGATATAAAGACCATGCTTAGACCTCTCCAACGTGGAAGGTGTATGAAGGCTCCCCATTTGGACAGTGCCATTGTAAGCCCTTAAAGACAAACAGAAGAATCCTACCAAGATAGAAATGCATTTTCCTTTGGTGGCTATGCTTATCATTGCCTAGAATAATACAACAGCCATGCCATACTATACTGCAATGAGGCAATTACTTTTACTTTGATAAGGACCTCTACCAGCAAGAAGCAGTCAAATATGACTTTAATCCAGTTGACCTGAAATCATGATGTTAGCATCTTTACTAATTGAAACTTCACCAGATATGCAGCTGCCAGACCACATGTATTTGAACATTGAAAGGTGCTCCTATTGTTTCAGCTTCCTGACCCAAAGCTAAGCAGACAGACAGGCCCAGACTAATGAATGTCTGAGCCCAGCTGTCTTCATTGGAAATTGAGTTCCTGTGCAAATAGCGCAGGACTCTGCTCAACCTGGAGAGATGGGTGAATGTTAGAGTTGTGGGTTGTCGTAGTCTTTGCTCCTGCTGGAGATGTTCATATTTTTTCTTCATATTTCTTTATAACATAGAAGGAGACCATTTTGTCCTATTAAGTTTGTACTATCCATTGGACAGCTTCCACTTCCTTTTTGATTGTTTTCTATGATTTATTCTCTCCACATTCCCAACAACTCCCACCAGAATATATCAATCATCTATACCCCAGGGACAGCGTACCATTCCCAAATGACCTACCAACCAACAGATCTTTGAGTTATGGATGGAAAATAAGCAACTGGGTAAAACTCGTAGGATCACGAAGGAGAATATACAAACTCCACACAGACAGCACCAGAGGACAGGATTTAACCTGGGTTGCTTGCACTGTGGGGTGGCATCTCCACTAACTGCGCCATGTCACTCGGCAGTCTTTCACTTATGCCAACGGTCTGCTCTAGAAGGAGAGCAAAATGCTCAGAGATATTTAAAAATATTTCAAAAGGAGGAGGGGTGATGGACAGATGCAACAGAGGTTGCGAGGAGATAAGTGTATACAAAAAAGATCTGCAGATTAAGGAATCTGATAAGAAGGTGATGAGTGGAAACATAAGTGAGGAAAGGTGACCAAATGTGAACAGTAGGAGAAGGAGGTAGGGGACTCAGTGGATGATGGGCAGGTAGAACTAAGTGGGAAGGGGAAAGTACCTTAGTCACAGTGGGTTGGGTGAGCATTTGGAAAGAAAGGTGTGTGTGTGAAAGGGCCTAGGTAGATCAGAAGTAAAGAATGGTAAGGAACAGAGAGGGTGTAATTCTTGATGTTTTCAATTAACTTCCAGCCGATTTACTTTAATGAGTTAAAAAATATATTTGAAATTAGTTTAGTTTAGAGATACGGCATGGGAACAGGCCCCGAGACCCTGCAGACCAGCGACCACCCGTACACTAGTTCTACCCTACACATTAGGGGCAATTTACAAAATCCAATTAACCTATAAACCTGCATGTCTTTGGAGGAAATCAGAGCACCCGGAGAAACCCATGCAGTCACGGGGAGCATACAAGCTGCGTACATGCGGAACCCATAGTCAGGATTCAAACCCAGGTCTCTGATACTGTGAGGCAGCAACTCTACTGCTATGCCACTGTGCTGCCTATGAATGTGATTGAAAGGTTGTTGAGGAAAAGTAGAGGCCCATATGGGGATTGAACCCATAACCTTGACATTATTAGCATCATGCTCTAGCGAACTGAGCTAATCAGCCCCACTGCATTTTTAAATGGTTTTAAATGTTGCTGATCATCAGAGATATTTACAGACCTTTGACAAAAAGAGGTTCAAAATCTTTGACAGCAGTGAGCTGTCAAAATCCATCAATTCATTCTAGGAATGGGGCCATATAAACTCATGCCTGAGGCCTAGATTTTGCTTGCAGCTTTTGTTGCTCATGCGATTTGTACAGATCAGATCTGCAGGGCCTCCAAAAAATGGATGGAAGAGTAGCACAGTATGTACAAATTGTGGGTTAGATCAACCATTGTCTAGTCTGTGATCTGAATCCATAGGAAGAGGATAAACCAATCACAATTAACCTTTGTACATGAGTGTACCCTGCACATTTCTTATTGCATCTGCACAGTAGGCAGTTTGGCCTTTGTTGCCCATTTGCCTGTGAAGAGGAGGATTGTCCACTTTAGCCTGATGAGTTACAGCACTCAAAGGATCCTCCTCCTGTCCAAGAGGCTTCGCTGTTATTCTTACCTGTTTCATCTTAACCTTTTGATTGTGCCACGTTTGGAGGCTTGACTTCAGTAACTCCGTGGGATTAAATTGCCAATGGTGGAATGAGAATGGTGGATTGGCAAGACTGGGTGAAGTTTGTGGTGAGTGTGGGTGAGTCTGTGATACTGTGAGCACATGCATAAATGTGTGTGTTCCACTCTGGATATATGTCTTCAGGAGAACATTGTATTTTTATCGGACTATAACTTGAGATAAGTTAATTGCATGAAATTTCTTTCAACACTGCTCCATTATGAGTAGTTTCTCAGTCTGGAGGAAATAATGAGCCGAATCCTACCAAGCTCTTCCTGTGGTGGCCCTGATATGTCTCTTACATCCTCTTCCCATTCATCCATTACACAGAATTACCATATTGCTATGTTGTTCACTGATGAGCACCTCAATGTCTCTTTCCAAAAATTCTGTGAGCTCTGATGCTCTTCTCCAAAGTCTGCTTTGCTGTTGTCAGGTTATCAAAGGGAATGTGCTTTTCATGAAGATTGCCTTTAACTGCATTAAATTTAGACAAGTACTGTCAGGAATTGCACAGGTTATATTTTACCATTTCTTTCTAACCAGATGAGGCATTGGTAAGTAACACAGATATCAAGAGCACATGAAGTATATGTTCTAGTGAAAATTAGATTAAAATGTAATTTATTCTGTCCACGGCTCAAAATTCTAGCATCACGACCAGAAAGAGCGCTCGTCATCGCAATGCCATCTGCGGCCGCTCAGGGAATTTCAACTTGTAATTTAGTATGGATTATAGGGATGGGCAGAACATCAATTGGTGTTCAACCTGTATTAATCATTTTTCATTACAATTTATCCGAATTGGGTGTTTTCAGATGTTATCATTTAGATGTCCAGGAGTAAATTTGGATATGAGTTTCATTCGAATCTATAGCAGAACAGGAAAAATAACAGTGAACAGTGAAAATAACAAGAGCTCAAGAAGTCACGGCATCAATCTATTGTTAAAATGAGTTGCTATTGAAGCAACACAAAAAATGATATTTCATAACTGAAATGATGCAAGAAAGTTAGCAGGAAAACAGACCCAGATTACCTCATATCCATTTGCAACACATCATATCTGCAGTTTGATTGAGAAATCTAATTTTAAGGTTTACTATAAACTGAACCATTCTGTAGATATGTACCAACAAATGCAAGGCAAAAGGTTAAAAAGGATAGTAATTTCCTGATTACTCCCAGTTCCAATATAAGTGCTATATGGGTTGGAATAGGAGGGCAGGACTGATGAAAGTGTAGCTGAGGAGTTACAGTGGAGGGCAGAAATTAAGATGTTTGGACCATTGGAATCTCTTCTGAGGCAGAGGTGAGCTGTACAACAGGGACAGGAGGGGCCCAATATCCTTGCAGAAAGTTTACCTAGGAAGGACTAAAGCTAAGGGAAGTGGCATCCAGAGTAGAAAGTGAACAAATGGAAAGACTGGAAGGTCATGACCAGTATTCTCAAAGGAAGGTAGGGAGAGGTTAAGGAGCATGGTGAGGGTAATGGGCAGCAGAGTGTTAATTACATTGTAATGCCCCTGTCCCACTTAGGAAATCTGAACGGAAACCTCTGGAGACTTTGTGCCCCACCCAAGCTTTCCGTGCGGTTCCCGGAGGTTTTTGTCAGTCTCCCTAATGGTCGAAAGTGGTTTCCCTTTTAAAAATCGGTAATTTTTTGTCGAAGCTGGTTGCGATGCTAGTTGAAGGTGGTTGCTGGAGGACAAAAACCTCCGAGAATCGCACAGAAACCTTGGGTGGGGCGCAAAGTCTCCAGAGGTTTCCGTTCAGGTTTCCTAGTGGGACAGGGGCATTAGGAGTATTGTGGGTATTGCAGATGAATTTAGAGCCTGGATAGAAACATAGAAACATTGAAAATAGGTGAAGGAGTAGTCCATTCGGCCTTTGAGCCTGCACCGCCATTCAATATGATCATGGTTGATCATCCAACTCAGTATCCTGTACCTGCCTTCTCTCCATACTCCCTGATCTCTTTAGCCACAAGGGCCACATCTAACTCCCTCTTAAATATAGCCAATGAACTGGCCTCAACTGCCCTCTGTGGCAGAGAATTCTACAGATTCACCACTCTCTGTGTGAAAAATGATTTTCTCATCTTGGTCCTAAAAGACTTCCCCCTTATCCTTAATCTGTGAACCCTTGTTCTGGAGTTCCCCAACATCGGGAACAATCTTCCTGCATCTAGCCTGTCCAACCCCTTAAGAATTTTGTAAGTCTCTATAAGATTCCTCCTCAATATACTAAATTCCAGCGAGTACAAGCCGAGTCTATCCAGTCTTTCTTCATATGGAAGTTCTGCCATCCCAGGAATCAGTCTGGTGAACCTTCTCTGTACTCCCTCTATGGCAAGAATGTCTTTCCTCAGATTAGGAGACCAAAACTGTACTCAATACACCAGGTGTGGCCTCACCAAGACCCTGTACAACTGCAGTAGAACCTCCCTGCTCTTGTACTCAAATCCTTTTGCTATGAATGCCAACATACCATTTGCTTTCTTCACAGCCTGCTGCACCTGCATGCCTACTTTCAATGACTGGTGTACCATGACACCCAGGTCTCGTTGCATCTCCCCTTTTCCTAATCGGCCACCATTCAGATAATAGTCTACCCTCCTGTTTTTGCCACCAAAGTGGATAACCTCACATTTATCCACATTATACTGCATCTGCCATGCATTTGCCCACTCACCCAACCTATCCAAGTCACCTTGCAGCCTCCAAGCATCCTCCTCACAGCTAACACTGCCCCCCAGCTTCATGCCATCGCAAACTTGGAGATGTTGCATTCAATTCCCACATCAAGATTATTAATATATATTGTAAATAGCTGGGCTCCCAGCACTGAGCCTTGCGGTACCCCACTAGTCACTGCCTGCCATTCTGAAAATGACCCGTTTACTCCTACTCTTTGCTTCCTGTCTGCCAACCAGTTCTCTATCCACATCAATACTGAACCCCCAATACCGTGTGCTTTAAGTTTGTATACTAATCTCTTATGTGGGACCTTGTCGAAAGCCTTCTGAAAGTCCAGATATAACACATCCACAGGTTCTCCCTTATCTACTCTACTATTACATCCTCGAAAAATTCTATAAGATTCGTCAGACATGATTTACCTTTCATAAATCCATGCTGACTTTGTCCAATGATTTCACCACTTTCCAAATGTGCTGCTATCCCATCTTTAATAACGGATTCTAGCAGTTTCCCCACTACCGATGTTAGACTAACTGGTCTGTAATTCCCCGTTTTCTCTCTCCCTCCCTTTTTAAAAAGTGGGGTTATATTAGCTACCCTCCAATCCTCGGGAACTACTCCAGAATCTAAAGAGTTTTGAAAAATTATCACTAATGCATCCACTATTTCTGGGGCTACTTCCTTAAGTACACTGGGATGCAGCCTATCTGGCCCTGGGGATTTATCGGCCTTTAATCCATTCAATTTACCTAACACCACTTCCCGGCGAACCTGGATCTCACTCAGTTCCTCCATCTGATTTGACCCCCGGTCCCCTGCTTTTTCCGGCAGATTATTTATGTCTTCCTTAGTGAAAACAGAACCAAAGTAGTCATTCAATTGGTCTGGCATATCCTTGTTCCCCATGATCAATTCACCAGTTTGTGACTGCAAGGGACCTACATTTGTTTTAACTAACCTTTTTCTCTTCACATATCTATAAAAACGTTTGCACTCAGTTTTTATGTTCCCTGCCAGTTTTCTTTCATAATCTATTTTCCCTTTCCTAATTAAGCCCTTTGTCCTCCTCTTCTGGACTCTGAATTTCTCCCAGTCCTCTGGTAGGCTGCTTTTTCTGGCTAATTTGTATGCTTCATCTTTAGTTTTGATACTATCCCTGATTTCCATTGTTATCCATGGATGCACTACCTTCCCTGATTTATTATTTTGCCAAACTGGGATGAACAATTGTTCTAGTTCATCCATCTTTAAATGCCTTCCATTGCATATCCACCGTCAACCCTTTAAGAATCACTTGCCAGTCTACCTTGTCCAATTCACATCTCATACCCTCAAAGTTACCTTTCTTTAAGTTCAGAACCCTTGTTTCTGAATTAACAATGTTACTCACCATTCTAATGAAGAACTCAACCATATTATGGGCACTCTTGCCCAAGGGGCCATGCACAACAAGACTGCTAACTAACCCTTCCTCATTACTCAATACCCAGTCTAGAATTGCCTGCTCTCTCGTTGGTTCCTCTACATGTTGGTTTAGAAAACTATCCCGCATACATTCCAAGAAATCCTCTTCCCCTGCCAATTTGATTCACCCAATCGATATGTAGATTGAAGTCACCCATTATAACTGTTTTACCTTTGTTGCACGCATTTCTAATTTCATGGTTGATGCCATCCCCAACTCCACTACTACTGTTAGGTGGCCTGTACACAACTCCCACTAGCGTTTTCTGCCCCTTAGTGTTTAGCAGCTCTACCCATATCGATTCCACATCCTCCAAGCTAAAGTCCTTGGAGTTGTGTTATGGCCATTATGGAGACATGGACTGGCAGCTTAACATATGCCATCGGGTGGCTCCGTCAGCGATGGCAGCCTCGCCAACGGTCTGTCTGTCTTTTGTTTTTTTTGTTATTTGAAATGTGTTTTAAAAGTGTGTGTTAATGTTCTCTGGTTTGTTTTATGTGGTGGGTGGGGGAGGGGGTCGGGGAAGCTTTTTTTCAATCTCTTACCTTGCCGGAGATACGATTGTTTTCCGAATCGTATCTCCGGTCGCTCTGCGGCCTAATCTCATGGAGCTGGCGGCCTTGATCGCGGGGCTGTGCTATGTGGCCTGCTATCCTTTGCCTGGGATCGACGCCCCAACCGCAGCAAGTGAATTTCAACATCGAGGAGCTTGCAGTCTCGGGTAGAGAGTGATGTTGGGAAGCTCCAAAGTCGCAGGAGATTCGACCAGCCCCAAACGCCCGGTACAGGAAGGCTGAGAGCCCCCCGAGGCGGGAGCTTGATTGCCCCAACGCCAAGGGCCCGACTGCCGGCTACTGGAGCCAAGATCGCCCCGACAACGGAAGGTTCGAGGCCAGGAGGACAATAAGGGAAGAGATTGAACCTTTTTCTCGCCTTCCATCACAGTGAGGAATGTGGAGGAGTGACTGTGGTGGATGTTTATGTTAAAATGTATTTTGTGTGTCTTGTTGCTTTTTATTGGAATGACTGTATGGCAAATCAAATTCCTCATATGTTGCAAAATAAAGTATGATTCTGATGAATATGATTATGATGATTCCAGGGTTTTGATGTTTCAGCCGGGATAGAGAGGGAAGTAAAAGAGGTGGAGGAGTGTTTTTACTAATCAGCAATACTCAGAGAGGAGATACTGGAAGGTTTGGTGTAGAGCCAAAAAATAAAGGTACAATCACTTCAACAAATATGTAGACAGATTATGAAAATATGCAAAAGAAACAGCTTGTTTAAGAAGGAACTGCAGATGCTGGAAAATCAAAGGTAGACAAAAATGCTGGAGAAACTCAGCGGGTGAGACAACATCTATGGAGTGAAGGAAGTGCAGTGGGTGACTTTAACTTCCCTAATGTTAATTGGGACTTACGCGGTGCAGAATGCTTAAACGAGGGCAGAATTTGTGAGGAATATACAAGAGGGTTTCATGAAACAGTATGTGGATAGACCAACTCGAGGATTGACTATCCAGGACTTCGTACTGGAAAACAAGCCTAGCCACATGACTGGCATATCAGTGGAAGAGTATTTTGGAAACCGTGTTCACAACTCCATAAGTGTTAAGATAGTTATGAATATGAAACTTACTTGTGGTTAGGCAAGTTACATTGTTATTACATTATTAATAGGCAGGAGCTAGGGAGAGTAATTTGGAAGCCTTTTTTATTGGGTAAATCAACATCTGAAATGCAGGAGTCATTTAAAGGTGAGCTGATCAGATTTCAGGACCGGGATGTTCCAGACGGGGAACATTTGGAACAACGGGTCCCACTTGGTCTAGTTTAGTCTATATACTTATAAAACTGTCCTCTTCCAGTGTGCAATGTTTTAAAATTTGCGCAAAAACGGTATCCGATAGCGCTACAATTTTTTGCCACCTTACCATTCTCCTGTGCTGCAAGTGCATCAAGTTTTGTTCCGATCGGTGAAATATTACAAAAGTTATTGGTCTTCTCTCCTGTCATTTGTCGGGACAGCAATGCCCCTTCCGGCACCCAATGTCAATCACCGGCGGCGAGAATAAAGCTGAAGGAGCGGAGTGAGCAGTGTGGGCTGGGGCTGTGCTCGGGGGCAGGAAGTGTGTTCACGGGCAGGAGCTGTGTTCGCGGGCGGGCGGGAGCTGTGTTCGCGGGATGGCGTGGGGATGTGTCCCATGGGCGGGGCTGTGTCCGCGGGCGGTGGCGGAGGCCATCACGATGAGCCAGGATCCGCTGAGTGCAGCTGGGGCCGGGAACCGTTGAGTGCGACCAGAGCCGGGGACGGGAGGTGTTGCGCAAGTCCGGAGCCGGGTCCTGGAGCCAGTGAGTGCAGGCGGAGCCGGGGCTGGGAGCCGCTGAGCCCAGGCCTCCTGTGTGAGAATGGGATCCAACGGGTCCCTGTTAGTCTGGTGCTCTTACGGTTTGCGTTGTTTCTACATTTGCGCAAAAACAGTACCCGATAGTGCTACATTTCTTCGCCACCTTACTCACCATTCTCCTGTGTTGCAAGTGCAACACATTTTGTTCCAATCAGTGGTATAATACAAAAGTTATTATTTAAAAATCGTAAAAACCTCACATGCGTAGATTCATCAGTCAGCGCCACACAGATTGCTCTCCACTCATGTCACTCAACCGGGGCGGCGATGCTCCTTCCTGCACTGTGCCCTCTCCCGCCTCACTCACAAACTCCTCTCTCCCCTCCTCACAGTAACTTGTCTACCATCTCCCTGGGGGGAGGGGGGGGGGTGGTCAGTAGAGGCCCTGGTCCCGTCTCTCTCTCCTCACACCTCTCCCCCGCCCGCCCTCTGCGGCAATGGCGGTTCTGTCTACCCGGGTGAATGGCTGCGACTGTCCTTCTCTGCCACCCCTGTGTTAACTCACCCTCACGGCCCTCTCGGAGGAGATCTTCTCCACCAACTTGTCGAAACTCGTGGTGCCCAACGTGACGAACACCCACTCCATTCCCCCCCCCCCATGGCCCGGCAGCAGCAGCGAGCAGGCGGGTGGGCAAGACAGGGATGGGCCAAGTGGCAGAAGCGTGCGGACAGGTCGGTGATGGGCCGAGCGACAGCAGCGTGCTGGCGGGCAGGTCGGGGACGGGCCGAGCGACAGCAGCGAGCGGACGGGCAGGTCGCGGATGGGGGAACGAGGGGGGAGGGCAAGGGGGGGAGTGGAGGGGTGAGGGGAAGGGGGAGGTCAGTGGCATCACAATGGGCACCCGTCAGCCGTGCCTGCGCAGTTGGAGGCTATGGGTGAGTGATGGAATATTGCGTTGGGGGATCGGGACCCAACGGGTCCCACTTGGTTTAGTAATGAATATAACTGTGAGTCCGACTGGAGATGTATGTTGAGCGAGACTGTCACAGACGTCCCAGGTTTCACCGGCTACTGAACCCGCCTAATTAATGGGTGAGGGCAGATCCTGTGCGTTCCCCCATTTACTGAACCCACTGACTGCCAGTGTGCAGAGTGGGGGTCACGGCCATAGTGGGACTGGGGCAGTGCCAGGCTGGGGGAAGGCTAAGGGATCTTTCACTGAGAGGAAAATGCCTAACCCTAGCTCGCTCCCCTTCCAGAGCTGCCCACGGCTGGAGCTGGAGCCGCTTTGGGACCGGCTGCGGGCTCCGTACGTGTGGCCCGTCCACCTCGGCCAGCATGGCCTTTTGGGCCATCAGCAGCAGCCCACCCGATGCAAAGATTACCCTGAATGTCAACATGGTGGGGTGCAGCATTGCCCTTCACGTCGCCCAGGCCGCCTTCGGCAGCGTCGGCTCCGTCAGTCTGCCCGTCCGCTCGCTCGCTGCAACACCGACTGGCCGAAAACCCGACCGACCCCTCACTGCACCCGCTGGCCGATATCCCGACTGACCCCTCACGGCACGCACCGGCCAGCTAACAGCACGACTGACCCCTCACTGTACCCACCAGCCTGCCGACAGCCCGACCGACCAATCTCAGCACCCACCGGCTGACCATCCGCCCGACCGACCCCTCACAGCACCCACCAGCCGGCCATCAGCCCGACCGACCCATCACAGCACTGACAGACCCCCCTTTTCCCCTCTGCTGCTCAGCTCGGCCCAGGGCCGAGTTCAGCACTCCCATAGCACTGGCTCCGTCACGGAAGTCCTCAGAAAAAAAAATGCGCCTGCAGGCTGGATGTTTTTGGGTTACGGTCAGGATCTGACCCGTGGACCATAGGTTGCCAGCACCTGCCCCAACCCTAACCCTAACCCTAATCTTATTCCTAACCCTAGCTCTACATTTTTATTCATCAATTTTATTTCACAGTTCATCATAACTTTACAAAGATAAATCAGTTGGAAAACAAAATGTTAGCATTACCTTTCATCCTTCGAAACCTTGCTATTGTTGTAATGTTATTAGGAGGCAATCATGATCCCAGTGTGCTCACTGCTTAGCTGACATGAAACAAAGCGCGTGATTGGTCAATTGGTCAATCGACAATGTCAAACGTGCTGTCAACTCTGTGGTAAAAGCTAGTTTCTTCCAGCTTCGTACCATAGCTAACATCAAACCATTTCTCCAATTCGACGACCTTGAAAAAAAATCATCCACGCTTCTGCTCCAACCCCCTATACACTGTCATCAACCAATCATCCCTGTCCCGCCTGCAATTGGTTCAAAACGCCGCAACGAGAATTCTGACATGTATCCGTAAAAGGGACGTCATCACCCCGATCCTGGCCTCTCTCCACTGGCTCCCAGTACGGTACAGAATCAACTTCAAGCTCCTCTTATTCGTATACAAAGCCCTTAACAAGCTTGCCCCCCCCCCCCCCCCCCCATATCAAAAATCTTCTAACCCACCATTCTACCTCCAGGTCCCTCAGGTCGGCCGAATTGGGGCTACTGACTATCCAGCAGTCTAGGTTTAAGCTCAGGGGTGACCGTGCTTTTGTGGTTGCAGCACCTAGACTGTGGAACAGCATCCCTCTCCTCAACAGTAAACAGTTTATGTATGTATTGTTAGGTCTGTGTACCATTGTATCTGATGTACAGCACTTTGGTCAACGCGAGTTGTTTTTAAATGTGCTATACGAATAAAATTGATTGATTGATTGATTGATTGATTGATTTTGGGAGCTTGACAAAATGGAGGATTTCTGTTTCTGTGAAACCTGCTTGTCATCTTTTTCAAAAGCTGTAAAGACCATGAGGATCATGGCTCCAGAGAGTCTGTAGCCTTGGAAGGGGTTGAATAGAGCTTGATGTCCAGATGGCCTTTAATTGTTATTATGTATGAGATTTTGCAGAAGGAGCTAGATCTTGTTGCAAATGCATCTTGGGATTTGTTGGGGAAAGGATGGGTTACAATAATGTTGCAGACTATGTTGCATAGACCTCCCACCGCTGATTATGATTGGCCCAGGAGAGGACCCGCGGTATTGGATTAGGTAATATATTGGTATTGGTGTTATGTAATAAGAGAGAGTTGGATTTCCAGTGCTCGTATTCGGTGTTTGACTGAACCAGGCTAAGTTTAGGACCGGAATTACAATTGGACAATTACTACTCTGAAAATTTTAGGTTTTTCTCATATTTTAAAAGTATGTGCAGGGTTTGTTCTTGACGGGTATAATATTTATAATGTTGTGGCGCCATCTGACATTCGTGCCATTGTTTAGTCGAACCCTCGGAAGAAGCGCGTGACTGAGGGGCGGGGGTTGAAGATAAGGAATTAAAAAGGGAGTTTTTGTGTGTGCCTGGCAGAGGGCGACGCAGCTGCTCTGAGCTCAACCACACTGCTATTGTTTTGAAGTTCCTTCGTATTTAATAAAGCTTTCTCTGGAGTTTACAAGTGACTCGCCTTTGTGTGCTTCAGTGGTGACCTTGATGTTTTCCAAACTGTGGTTTTGGAAAAGCAAGCAGATAAGCAAAATGTAAGCAGCTAACAGCCCACCCGATGCAGTCGTCCCTCTGGCTCAGCAGAACGCAGTTGCGGTTAAATTATCCGTGTTTTGGACGTCGCAGCCGCACGTATGGTTTGAGCAGGCCGAGGCTCAATTTCATATTCGGCATATTACTGCTGACGACACAAAATACTATTACGTGGTCGGGGCCTTGGATCAGGACACGGCCTGTCGTCTCGTTCATTTTCTTCGCCAACCACCAGCTGCCGAAAGTATGATGGCCTTAAAGCGCTCCTTTAGCGCGCTTTCCTGCCCAGCAAGAGCGATAGGGCTGTGAGTATTCTAAACATGGGCGGTCTCAGTGACCGCAAGCCGTCAGTTCTGATGAGCGAAATGCTTACCTTGATGGCCGGTCATCAACCCTGTTTCCTTTTCAAGCCGTATTCCTGGAGCAGATGCCCGAGAACATCCGGCTGCTCCTCGCGGGTGACGATTTTTCTGACTCACTGCAGCTGGCTGAACGTGCCGACGAGCTGTGGGAGGCCAAAGAGCAGGGTGCCTTTTCCATCGATCGGGTGTCGGCGGGGCCGTGACACAGCCCGCGGCCATTTCCGGTTTCAGTTGAGGGTTCAGAAGGCCGGTTTCGAGTGATGTGGGGAGAGGTAAGTGGTGCTACCACCATCACGCTGGGGTCCTGCAGCCCACCAATTCCGTCCACCCTGCTCATATCCGAGAAACACTGTGGCCCAACAAAACCTCCCTCCCTGCTCGTATCTGGGAAATGCTGCGGCCGGCCGCCAATAGTGGCTGCCGCGGCCGGCCAGAAGAATCGTCTATGCCTGGGACCGTCATTTGGGATGGCGGTTTCTGGTGGACACGTGGTGCTGAGGTCAGCCGTTTGCCCCCAGCGGGAGTCGACACTCAATCAGGTAAGCGGGGTCCCGTTCTTACCGCAGTTAACGGCAGCCCCATCCGTACCTATAGTTTTCGTACTGTCCCGCTTATTTTCGGCTCCTGCCATTTCACATGGACTTTCACTGTGGCTGACGTGTCCCAGCCATTGCTGGGTGCTGATTTTCTACGGGCACAATCGCTGTTGGTTGATGTGCGTGGGCAGTGGCTCGCACATTCTGGAACTTTGGAGTCGATTTCCCTTCGCCCTGCACCAGTTCCTCTGCCTCGCCTCGACCCGGTTTCCACTGTTGGCAATATATACGCTCAGATATTGGCGGAGTTTCCTGTCATTCTGACCCCTCAGTTTCAGTCAGTCATTTCCAAACA
The DNA here is from genome assembly GCA_963514005.1 of Raja brachyura. The sequence continues at coordinate 44,562,719 of OY740789.1, read as the reverse complement.
TGGGGTTTTGCATCATATTACTACCACCGGACCGCCACTGCATGTTCGGGCACGTCGTTTGTCTCCTGACCAGCTTCGCATTGCCAAGGCGGAGTTCCGCCAAATGGAGGAAATGGGGATTGTGCATCGTTCCGATAGCCCGTGGGCCTCTCCACTGCACATGGTTCCCAAAGCAAATGGGAGCTGGAGGCCTTGTGGGGATTATCGCCGTTTAAATTATGTCACAGTGCTGATCGATATCCTGTTCCACATATCCAGGATTTCACGGCCCATTTGAATGGGGCCAAATTTTTTTCAAAGATTGACCTGATGAGAGGTCATCATCAGATTCCAGTTCATCCGGCTGACGTCACCAAAACTGCTATCATTACCCCTTTTGAGCTGTTCAAGTTCATAAAATGCCTTTCGGTCTGAAGTACGCCACACAGGCTTTCCAGTGCTTCATGGACATGGTTGGTCTTTCCATGGTTTGGACTTTATATTTATTTACTTGGACGATATCCTCATCGCCAGTTTCTCTCGTCAGGAGCACTGCGACCACATCTGTTTGCTGTGTCACCGTCTCAGTGAATATGGACTGGCCGTTAACCTCGCAAAGTGTCAGTTTCTTCTGAGTTCTATCACTTTTAAGGGACATTGTGTTACACCACAGGGGGTGATGGCGCTCCCGAGTACGGTTGACGCCATTCGGCATTTTCCTCGACCATCCACGGTGCGTGGCCTGCAGAAATTTTTCAGGATGGTCAATTTTTACCATTGTTTCGTCCCCGTGGCTGCTGGGATTATGCAGCCATAGTTTAGGTTCATGTCCAGCAAGCGGCGTGACTTGGTGTGGGATGATAATAATAATAATAATAATACATTTATTTGTATAGCACCTTTAAAAATAACGCACGTTGACCAAAGTGCTTCACATCAGTGCAGGTACTAATTTGATACATGCAACGGTAGACAGACCTAACAATACATACATAAACTGTTTACAGTGTCCCATCAGAGGGGCTCAAAAACGCTTGGGAGTAGAAATAGGTTTTGAGTCGTGACTTAAAGGAGTCGATGGTGGGGGCAGTTCTGATGAGGAGCTGGATGCTATTCCCCAGTTTAGGTGCTGCAACCGCAAAAGAGCGGTCACCCCTGAGCTTAATCTTAGACCGCGGATAGTCAGTAGCCCCAAGTCAGCCGACCTGAGGGACCTGGAGGTAGAATGGTGGGTTAGAAGATTTTTTATATGGGGGAGGGGGTGGGGGGGAAAGCCCGTCAAAGGCTTTGTAAACAAATAAGAGGAGCTTGATGAGACCACGGCTACGTTTGAGGGCGCAAAGGAGGCGCTGGCGAATGCGACGATGTTGGCGACAATTTGATGCTCTGCCTGCCCTGATGGTTGACGCTTCTGACACTGCTGTTGGGGGCATACTCGAGCAGTTGATGGATGGGCACTGGCAGCCTCTCGCCTTTTTCAGTCGGCTCCTGAGCCCAGGTGAGCGGAAGTACTTTGCGTTTGATATAGAGCTCCTTGCGCTTTACCTGGCCGTTCGCCATTTCCGATATTTTCTCGAGTACAGGGAGTTTACCGCTTTCATGGATCACAAGCCTCTTACTTTTGCATTTGCAAATATATCGGATCCCTGGTCAGCACGGCAGCAGCGCAATTTGGCTTACATGTCGGAATACTCAACTTGCGTCCGGCACATTGCAGGGAAGAGCAACCTGGCTGCAGATGCGTTGTCCCGCACCGCCATCCATGCTGTCCATGAGGTGGCTCCGAGTATTGATTATACTGCACTGGCGGCTGCGCAGCGTGATGATGATAAGGTGCTCGCCTACCGCACCCGCTATTTCTGGTTTGGTTTTGGAGGATGTGCGTTTTGGTAATGCTGGTGCCATGGCCCTCTGTGACGTGTCGACTGGTCAGCCGAGATCCATCCTTCCTGCAGCTTAGCGTCGCCGGGTTTTCGATCTGGTTCATGGCTTGACCCATCTATGACCTCGGCCCAGGGTCTAGAACATACAAACTCTGTACAGATCAGGATGAAACCTAGGTCTCTGGCGCTATATGTAGGTATGTTACAAAACTTACCTTGAGCAGCGCTGCAGTTCTGCCGCTCCCCGTGTGCGTGACTTTGGCGCCTTTCAGAGGGGGGCGGGTTTAAAGTGCCGTTTTTCCACAGACAGGGTAAATCAATCCATGTTAGGGGATTTTGTTGCTGAAGAAAAATCGCTCCGACATTTGATTTATGAAGGTATTTTTAAATTATGCTAGATTATTTATTAGTTAGAGTAATTTAAAAATCATCTTCTAAAGCCGTGAGCGCAGACAACGGGAAGGATTTTACGTAGGGGAGAAAATAAAGTACACAGTTTATTTTTACATTAAAACGTGGTTTTTAGGAAGCCTTTAATCACATTTTCATGTTGCGAAATGGGGACAAAAAAAACGTATGTAAAAAAACAGTATTTTTCCTGCCGACTTCACCGGAAACCGCAACATTCTAATCCACCGCATTTCACTAAAACCCACTCGCGTTGATTTAAATGGCCATTAATTTACAGGAATTAAACACTAAATTCCTTCCATTTGGCCTATAAATTCATAGAAATGAGATTTAAAAATCATGTTATATTGTGAATTATTGTGTGAATGTTATTTGGACACTTAGGCAAATTTTAAATGTTTATCTTTTCTTAAGAAATGGATAGATGTTTAGATTTAGTAATTGAATTTTGTAGTTAGCTACAATTAGGTAACTAACTAATTATATGCTTTAATTTCAGGTCATCCAAGTAATATTATTTCATATTTGTTTCAGAATGCTTCAATCTATAACAACTGAAAATGTCATTGAGTTCTCTTAAATTTTAAGAAAGTTATAGGCTTTTGACTGTCCTAGATCACAGCTTTTGTGTTAAGTCAATGGAAAGGCAATGGGGAACAAGATGCTAATTTCCGAGTATGAAAATGGCCATAACTTTTTTAACACTGAAGATATGAAAGTGAATTAGGTGTCAAATTAAACTTATTTTTATGCTTTATCTGATGGGATAAATTGCAGACTTGATTTTTTAAATCTCAAAATTTTGTAACATTGCTACTATATGGCAGCACGCTCTGCCACTGTGCTGCCCATGCATACTGTATACGTGATGGATAGGTAGGCCAGCATTTTACTCTTCATTCATAAAACATTGTGACACAATTGTTGAATGTCACAACAAACTGTGGAGTAAATGTTTTCTGCATGTTTCTAACATCCAACTAATTATGGGCAGCACTGTGGTACAGCTGGTAAAGCTGCTGTCTCACAGCACCAGGGTCCCGGGTTCAATCCTGACCTCAGCTGCTCTCTATGTGGGGTTTGCATGTTTCCCCTGTGATTCCATATGTTTGCTCCAAATGCACTGGGTTTCTCCTACATCCCAAAGACGTGTGAGTTAATTGGCCTTTGTAAATTCACCCTAGTGTATAGGGATTAGGTGCGTAAGCGGGTTAACAGAGATCTAGTGTGAAGGGGCTGATCAATGGTTGGCGTGGACTTGGTGAGCCAAAGGGCCTGTTTCCATGCAATCTCTCAAAAACTAATTATTTTGAAAGAGTGCAAAGAGGCGTGAAACACAAGAAGCTCAAATGAGTCCTCTCTATGAAACGACCCCCTGACAGAGATTCTATCATGAAGTTCCTATAAACATTGTAACCCAGAGAAAAGATATTCACACAACACAATTCTTTAGGGAAATAACATCTTGGAACATCAATTATTTACAATATATTTGCAATATCCATTGCTGATTTAATAGGAGAAAGGTTGTTGATGACAACGATTGATCATCCTTCAACCATTCTTGTGCATAAATAAGTGACCATGCAAATCCAGCTATATTGAATTCTTACGTTTTATCTATAAATATCTTTAAAATGTAAACATAACCAAGATAGAAATTTGCAAATTATATCTTGACTGTGTTTCCATGTTGATTATATAATAGGCAATAAAGGAACAACCCATGAATGTTCCTCAGTCAGCAGTAAATTTGGAGCAGGTTGTTAGGCTACATTTTATAGCCTACATATTTGTGCAATGTACATGCACTTGACATAGAAAATGGTGCCATCTCTGGGACTTTTCCTGCCATCTTTTTGAAGGTGTGACAGTTTTGTATTTATTCTTATTTAAAACATAGTAAGATTTTGTATCCTTAATCTTTAATGTCAACAGATTAGAAATATTCCTAAGCTATTCAGCATTCCCTGAACATCACCGATGTTAATTTGAGATGAATGTGTTTGCACATGCATGTTCTGACCTCTCCCTTCAGCATTCTGTGAAAGCAGTCCTGCTCCACTTTTTAATTTCATTCTCCATCTCTTCCAGTGCTGTAACAACATTTTTTTTTCCTTGCCAGGTATTAGGGATTGCGAATTGAACAACTCTTGTACTAAAGCACACCTACAGATCTTTCGTTCCTATCACATTCTACTGATAAAAACTCTTTGAAGTTCCTTGCACATTTTAATCAATCTGTTGTGATCTTTACTCTGGTAATTGATTCTCAATGGAAGTCTAACCATCATCGTTTTAGTTCCAACCTTAATAATATTAAGTTTGACATTCAGCTTTAACTTCAGTGGCCATGCCTTTAATCAATACTCTTTTGTTTCTCTGTGGAGCACCTGGCTTTGCACCTTCTTCCTGTGTACCGGCAGATCCGGCAAAGATGATTATACTGAGCTGATCATGGGAGGCAAAGGAGTGACTTCATGACTGCTAGAACTCAATAGTCCAAGCAATGTTCAAGGACTCGACAACGGACCTGAACAAATGTGGCACTATTATTATTGGTTTCATAACGAAATGTGTGGAGGCGTGTGTTACTACCCAGACCATACAAATATTATCAGACTAGAAACCTTGGCTGAACCAGGAGATTTACAAACTACTGACAGCTAGATCTGCAGCATTCAAGTCAGGCGATTCATAGTCATAGAACTTACACCAATACGCCACAGGAGCAGGCCCTTCACCCAATAATATCTGTGCCGAATATAATGCCAAGACCAACCTTTGTCTGCCTGCATATTATTAGTATCCTGCCATTCCCTGCATATCCATGTGCTTATCCAAAAGTTAGAGAAGACGTCCAGGTAAATCTGTGAAAAAGCCATCAAGAATGCAAAGGAATGCTTCCGGACAAAGCTGTAGACTCAGGCAAATGCAAAGTTGTGTCAGGTCCTGCATAGCATCACTTCGTGGAGTAGATCTGGTGAGTCTGGCACATCACTCCTGGTCAAGCACAATGCTTTCTCTGCTTGCTTTGAAATGGAGAACAAAACTGTACCTTCACAGGCTCCCACAGCCCCCAAAGACCCAGTAATCTCAGTCTCTGAGGCTAACATAAGAAGATTGTTCTTGAAGGTAAACCCTTGGAAAACATCCAATCCTGTTGGTGTAACTGGCCTCGTGCTCAAACCCTGCATGGACCAACTGGCTGGAGCTTTCACAAACATTCTTCAAATCGAGTTTCATGTGGTACACATGACAATAAAATACCTTTGATTCTTTGAACTGCTTACTGCCACAGTATGAGGTTCTTACTTGGTTTAAAAGGACTTCCATAAAACTGGTGTCCAAGAAGAGCAAGGTAACATGCCTAAATGACTACCCACCCGTGGCACTCATCTCTATTGTGATGCAGTGCTTAGAAATGTTGGGTACGATGCGAGTCAACACCTGCCTCAATTATGACATGGTTCCACTTCAATACACCTATTACCATAACAGATCAATAGTGGATGAGATCAAACTGGCACTCTACTGTACAAAGAGCTTAATATTGTGTTATACATACAAAAGAACAAAGCAGTACAAGAAGCAACATAACTAACAAATTAAATGATGGTATGAAAAGGATATGACAAACGACTATAACATGTACCTCTAAACCATCTATTATTCTAAGCTTCAACATTGTGTTGAATGAAATGACTGACAGTTGCCTTTTCCATAGGAACAGCAGATTGTCTGTTGTTCAGGTCTCAGCAGATTGCAGACACTTATGCATGATCAGTCATTTTTGATCATCCTATATAAAGGATGTCAATAAGCTGGAAGGTTTGCAGAGAACGGTGACGCGGTGTCGCAGCTGGTAGAGCCTGGACCATTTAATGTTGCTGTGTGTCGATATTCCCAAACATTTAGTTCATATAAAAAATATTGTTTAAAAATTAAAAAATGGCAAAACATTTTACCACTTAAAATACTAAAAAGCACTTGCAGCATTAACAAGCAATCAGAATCATTGACACTAACTGAGATAAATAATTTTAAAGAATACAAAACGCCTTCCATTCACTTGAATGGAGATGGCTCTCCTTGTGCCAGATTTAACGTAGACCAGATTCAACAGGCATATTACCAAGCCTGAAATCAGGGAGATTTGCAGAAAATTGCACAATCAAAGTTCACCAGAGCAGCACCAAGTCTGGAGTAGAGGGGTGGTGCTCAGTGGTTTATGCAATGTCATCCTGGGCCAGTTCCACCACTAGCAGCCAGTACTGATAAGTATGACCTAACATTCGTGCGTTGTCAAGGCAGAAATGAAACTTCAATGTTAAGTTGTATTTCTAGTATTGACATTTAAAAACATTTTATAATTAACAAATACGATGAGTCAGTCACAATGACTGATGAAAGTGTATTGGGATTCACATAGTGGCATGACAGTGCAAGTTTCAAGCAACTGCATTCCTTTTATTTCTATTTCCAAAGAAATGCTACAAAAAAAACAAGATATACGTGGGAATTATCTCATTTAATGTCTAAAAACAGAAGCATTTCGTTTTTGAATGTGAAAACTTGCCAAAGTTTTCATCTACCAGTACTTAGTACAGAGGACAATATTTGTGTCACAGTAAATTAAATGTTGCTCTCCCAGCATAGAAAATTGTTCACATGTGTTAAGTCATGCAAATATTGAACAAAAAATTAGCGAAAGCAGTGAAAGATGTGAAAGAAGCAGTCAAAATGGCAAGCCCTTGTTTAAATTTGAATTCTCGTATTTTTTTACAACCTAGAGAAGATAAGTTAACCAACCAAGTCTATACTGTCGTTTCAAGCATTCAATTTGGTCCCCTCCTCCCACTTATTTCCATTTCGCACGTACACATCCTGACTGTGGCCAAAGCCACAGCAGTAAATTAACCTACCAATGTGTCTTTGGGAGGAAACCAAACTAAAACACCCATTCACTACAACATACTGTAGATCTGTACTGCCTTCTCAGCAGTGTAAGAGCAACAGTGTAGACCTGAGTTACAGTTTGCTCCCTGCCTTTTCAAAGATAGAATAGTAAGATTAAATGAGAACTTACCTGTTCGAAGTTTGATCTTTATTTTATGCGGAGTTACGATGAGGGATTACGTGAAGAAGCCCCGCCAGGCGCATGTTCGGCATACTTCAAAGCAGCGGCGTGAAAAACACAGAACCAATAGCCGGAGTAAGATAGTAAGGCTCACAAAGATTAGAACTACCAGATGATCATTTATATTATGAGGGTTGGGAGCGGAGGGCACGTAATCCCTCATCGTAACTCCTCATAAAATAAAGATCAAACTTCGAACAGGTAAGTTCTCGTTTAATCTTACTATTTTACTTCAGAGTCACGTGAGTGACTACGTGAAGATTTTAAAGCTCTGTGATTTTCATGCCGTAGATCATTCCATACGACACGCTGCTTCAGTTTACCCAATAGGGAGTAAATAATATATATTGCTTGAAATTATGCAATAAATATTTATATATATATATATATATATATATATATATATATATATATATATATATATATAATTTTTTTTATTTATTTATTCTTTTTTAATAATAATAATAAAACGAAAAATAATAACCCCTCTATCCCAGGGGAAATAACAACAAATGTTATGCAACAAAGCAAACAATTTTGAACAGAACCCAACACAGCATGTGCAACTCTGGCACTGTAACAACAGGTTTATCATAAAACTAGGAAAGTTTCTTTTTTAGACCATGCTGCATTCTCCAGAATTTGGTCGAGCGGCACGTCCTGCACCTTCGCCGTGGACATTGATACCGCCCTTGTGGAGTGAGATTTATACACATCAGTGTCTACTCCAGTTAATCCAGAACCCGTTTATCCATCTAGAAATAGTTTGTACTGTCACTTTTATATGTTTCTTGTGGGTAATGAACATTGGTGTCTCACAATCTCGGAGACTCTTAATTCAATATATATTAATTCAGATGCTTAACCACACACAATGGTTAGTTGACAGCGTATGTCTTAAAGATTACATTGGTTCCAGCCTTTCTTGGCTTGCTTTGCTTGCTTAGATCATTGACATAAAACGTTATTTTATCTACAGACAACTGTATACAATCTAACCACAACATTTGTAATGTTTGTACTCATTGTGCTGATATTAATGGTATGAACATAACCACTTTAAATATTAATATTAAAATTTTGGAAAGGCCCTATAACCCCCACAATTAATATGTGGATTGCAGAAATGTCAGAGACCCTATATTTCGAAAGATTAAGATTTGTCTTAATGGACAAACAAGAACTATTTAAAATAATATGGTCCCCATTTATTGAATATTTGAAGGGGCAAACTGGTTCGGCATGAGAACCCGACTGAAACCTGAATCAAAGAATAGATGAAGTACATTTCATAAAACGCGGATATATCTCCAACAATGCATAATCTGTAGAACATTCCATTCTTTCTCAACTTTTTATCCTTTTTTTGTTTAACCTTTCTCTATCAATTTCTATCTTTATAAAAAATGGAAAATATATATATAAGTACAATTATTATGCAATTGTTAATATAAATAATATTGATAATGTATGTCTACAAAGAATAAAATGCTTTTTATTATGTTGACAACGAAGAAACTGCTTTTTATTATGTAGTTGCTTCTAATTAATTAAAAAAAAATTAACAAAAAAAATATTAACTTCTGAAAAGACAGTGACGTTTTTGGAGTCCATTGCCGAAGCAATGTGAGAACTATACTGACATCCCAGATTTCTGAATATCTGGGTTTGGTAGGATTTTATTAAAATTCCTCTCATAAATCGGGATATTAACAGATGAGACCCGATAGTTGTCGATTCTGAAATAGTCCTAAATAGGAGGACAAAACACTCCGAGCTCCATTCATGGTACTATAACTCAGATGCAACATAACAAGGAACTCCAATACATCCGATATATCTGCAGTATGATAAAATATATCTGACTGTATACAAAAAGATTTCCCATTCCTTATATGACACATATATTGTTTATTAGTGCTATCTCTCCAAGCTGCAGTAATGACATCCATGGTCCTATCCGACATTCCATCAGAACCTGCAGATTAACAATTAATACGGTCATGTAATGGATGACTTCTGCTGTTACTGGATGTACCAACAATTACTGCACCTGAGATTTGTCATGAATGTCTGAATCATCATTCTAAGCACCAATGGGAACAATGGCTGTGTAGTAATGGTCCCTAGATAAGGGACGCATCAGATATTAACTGATAAGAACAGATACTACACTTGATCTTAGCCAAAAGGCCGAGAACAATACCAATTTGGAAGCACCAAATGCCTGCAGCGGAGACTTGCTCTATTTTGGTGACACACTGTCTAATCAGACAAAATGGGGAAAACATAAAAGACTATACTTCCCCAATGTAGCGAGAATGCATCCACCGCTAATGCTCCTGGGTCTGACTCCCACGAGACACATTTAGACCACTGGAGATTTAATCCAGACACAACAGATCAACATTTGGTACACATACTGTCTGACAATCTTTTTTAAACTTTTTTAATTTTAACATTCATTCTGTATTGTCATTGCACTTTCGTGATCTGGTGTCTTACCACAATATTGTATTCTCCCACAGTTGTGGTATTGTCTACTCATAATTGAACATGTAAGTTCTTTATTGTAGAATAACAGCTACCAATGCATAAAACACCCCCAATAACTCCAAATAATTCAACCATGTATTTGGAGAATTAATCGTCTTGGACAGTCCATCGACCACCACAACTGGTGTCGCTGTCCTAAGCTCCCCATCCAAGAGCACTCTCATCAGTCTGTAATAACACTGAAGACTTCTGAACAAGCACATTTTTACTTCTAGTAACTTGTGCAACATTGAAAATCCATCATTGAATTCAGCTCAACCTTTAGTTGGTAACTGCATGGACCTAATCAATAACCTGCACGCTTTTTACTCTTATACTCTGGTCTTTGCAGACTTTGATCATGCAGAGGTCCCAATTTGACAGCATCTATGTCATTACAATGTGATTATGAGTCCTCATTAACACCAGTGCTGGTTTCAATAATTGTGTGAGCAATCTGAGGGCTGAATTTAACCCATTAGTTAATTCACTTCTGAAAAGAATAATAAGGCATCTTTTTTTTTTAAGTCTAAAAAATAACCACATAGCAGCCTTGTGATAACAACTTCATTATAATGCTGAAGTGTACTTTTTTAAATGTTCATACTGAACTATAAATTTAAGTTTGTGAGTCCTAGAATGACTCTGCAACCCCTATACTTGTGTCTGGGATATATTATCTCTACCTGACTAGTTCCTGGTACATTCAAACACCAAGCTGATCAGATTTAATGCAGAATTACAAAACAATTGTAATCTTAACCAACCAGAGGTTGTTTCCCCAGAAATTCCATGTGTAATGGAATGCCGTTTCTGTACTTCCGTAAATAAACCAGAAGATCTCCTTCTCTTAATATAGGGGTTCGTATTCATCAATCATAAATCTGGTTATAGCTTTCCCACATAATCCTGCATTTTTTGGGTATAATGTTAGCCAATGGCAATTTTCATCATGCAATTCGGTTCGAATATGCTTTGCAGAGTAAAGCAAGCATGTCTTAAAAGTATTGGACATAATCAACCCATGTATGTCTTCCCCAAATGCAGTGATGCCAACTGAATATCAGCTAGAGGACATGCTGGAACACATTTCCTGTCCTCGCATCATTACACTCATGAGTGCCCATTTACTGTTGGCACCCTGAGCGAGGCACAATAGACGGGTGTTTTATATATTTTTATATATTATTTACTGTTTCAGTCATAACAGTATCTTGGAGTAGGTGAGAAACCAAATAATGTTGGCCGCCAGGTTCATCCATAGCCTCACCAGTCCATTCCGATATAGCAAAACTTGGTGCTACATCAGGAACACCCGGAATATTTCTATTGTGCTCTGGTGTATACACATAAGTAGGGATACCAGCTTCAGGGTCAGTTTCATCCTGCCCTGGTACTCCCGAGTCTTGCTCTAGGGAGACTTCATCCAGACCTATGCAAGGCACTGGTGAATGAGATTCTCATTCTTCATAGGCACTATACTCATTGTATAGAAACTCCTTCGGAGCCTGCCTTAGAATCTCATTGGTCTTTAGAACCCTTGACTGATTAGAGTTTTGAGAATTTTATCTTGCTCTAGGGACCTCATCCAGACCTAACCAAGGTACTGGAGAATCAGAATTCCATTTTCATAGGCACCATACTCAGCGTATGGAAACTCCTTTGGAGCTTGCCTTACGGGAAGACATACATGGGTCTTAGAACCCTTGACTAAGTCAAGTGTGGAGCATTTTCTCCATTTCCAGCCTTCCCCTCATTCTTGTCCTCCATTGGAGGAGAGTTACTTTCTTTACTGTTTTGTACTTGTGCATAAATCATATATGTTTAAAATTATAATTCTGAGAGGCACATTCTGCTTGCAGAATATTTGTATTAACCTCAGTATCACACAGGGTTATATACATTTCCATAAAGGAAAACTGCATCTGGTAACATATATACAGAGCAGACTTTATTTTACAATTGTGGGTATTTGGAGCCGGCATTTAGCGCGGCCGTTATCTCCAAACCCGATCTAAATAGCGGTAAATAGCGGAACCGGCTTTTAAATCAGCCTTATCTCCCGATCCGAACTAAATCGGAAACTGCGGTTTCAGCGCGTTCCATTCAATTACCGCAGTTTAAACATGCTTATACTCTAGCTGGCTCCGTATTTTCAAGCCAGATTTACAGAGTTTTTTTTTTTTAATTCCAAAATACATAAACACTCTAGCTGGCTCTGTAGACTTACAGAGTTTAAAAAACACTCTCAAGAAGTTCAACACTGACTTACCTGCGGGTTAAACTTACCGCTGGTGGGGGCTGCATTCTCCACCCTGTCGGTGCCACATGCGTCGACGTAATGCCGAACATGCGCCTGGTGGGGCTTCTTCACGTAGTCACTCACGTGACTCCGAAGTAAAATAGCACTACAGAGTCCAGATCAGTCAGAGATACAAAGGTAGGGAGCAAGCTATAATAGTAAGATTAAATGAGAACTTACCTGTTCGAAGTCTGATCTTTATTTTGTGAGAAGTTACGATGAGGGATTACGTGAAGAAGCCCCGCCAGGCGCATGCTCGGCATACATCATAGCAGCGGCGCGAAAAACACAGAACCAATAGCCGAAGTAAGATAGTAAGGCTCACACAAGACTAGAACTACCAGATGATCATTTAGATTATGAGGGTCGGGAGTGGAGGGCACGTAATCCCTCATCGTAACTCCTCATAAAATAAAGATCAAACTTCGAACAGGTAAGTTCGCGTTTAATTTTACTATTTTACTTCGGAGTCACTTGAGTGACTACGTGAAGATTTTGAAGCTCTGTGATTTTCATGCCGTAGATTCATTCCATACGACACACTGCTTCAGTTGATACAGTAGTGAGTAAATAATATTATTGAACATTGCTTGAATAATGCAATAAGTATTTTAATAATAATAATAAAAGAAAGAAAATTAATACCCCTCTATCATAGGGGAAATTACAACAAAATATATGAATCATTACATAAAAGAAAGCAAATAATCAAACAGAACCCAACAATGCATGTCCAAACTCTGGCACCGTGATAACAGGTTTATTGTAAAACTTGGAAAAAGTTTCTTCTTTACACCATCCTGCGGCCTCTAAAATTTGGTCGAGCGGCACGTCCTGTGCCATTGCCGCGGACGTAGACGCTGCCCTGGTGGAGTGAAATTTAAACACATCAGTGTCTACACCAGCTAAATCCAAAACCTGTTTTAACTCTCTAGAAATAGTTTGTACTGACACTTTTTTGTATGTTTTTTTATGGGCAATAAGCATTGTTTTCTCCCAACCTCGGAGACTCTTGGTTACTTCAATATATTGAGTCAGATGCTTAACCACACACAATGTTTGGTCGACAGGATATGCTCTAAAGATTACCTTGGTTCCAGACTTCTCCGGTCTGCTTTGTTTGATTAGATCATAAACATAAAAATAATGTTATCTGCAGACAAATGCATACAATCTAAACGTAACATTTGCAATGTTTGTACTCTTTGTGCTGACACTAATGCCATAAGCATTACTACTTTAAATGTTAATTTCTGAAAAGACAGTGACATAATTGGAGCCCATAGCTGAAGCAATGTGAGAACTATACTAACATCCCAAATTTCTGTATATCTGGGTTTGGGAGGATTTTAATTAAAAATCCCTCTCATAAATCGGGATATTATGCCCAGGAGTTCACCTCCTGGGCTGCATCGGTCTGGGGTGACAAGGCTCTGGGGTTAGGCTGGGATCATTCTCTGCGGGGTGATCTTAGTGCGGGAGACTTGTGTAGGAGAGGTGTACTGACTGTTTGGGCAGACACTTTGGTAGTGATTGCCCACCAGTCCCAAAAGCCGCTGTGTCTCCCTATCCCTGGGATAGCAGGGGGCAATCAAACAGCACAATACCCCCCTCCCCCTCTACGCCAACACAAAGGGCAACGAGCCCAAGGCTTTAGGGTCAGAAACAGCGGGCAGGCGACAATCACCCGCCATAACGCAGGAGAGCTCATGCGCTATTGTAGATCTCCTTTGCACGTTGGTGTTTCTGTCTTTCTCCATCTCATTGTTGACCCTGTCTGTCGCCACCCCCACACCCACCCCTCTGCTTCCCGGCCATGTGTGTGACCCCTTCCCTCCCCTCTCCAGCTCCCCGCCCATTGCACCGGGCACGGGGGCTTCGCACCGTCTTCACGTCGGCGACGATCCCAAGACTTTAGACAAAAGCTGGGGTAACAAGGGTACACAAAAGGCTGGAGAAACTCAGCGAGTGCAGCAGCAGACTGAAGAAGGGTTTCGGCCCGAAACGCTGCCTATCTCCTTCGCTCCTTAGATGCTGCTGCACCCGCTGAGTTTCTCCAGCTTTTCGTGTACCCTCGATTTTCCAGCATCTGCAGTTCTTTCTTTAACAGCTGGGGTAACAACGCGGGCCAGGTAACATCTCTGGAGAATGGGGATAGGTGACTTTTCGGATAAGGGCTCGTCTTCTGAAGAAGGATCTCGACCCGATAAGTCACCTATTCCTTCTCTCCAGAGTTGCTGCCTGACCCGCCAAGTTACTCCAGCATTTTGTGTTGGGCATCAAACAAACCCTCGTCCTGTACTGACTAATCTATTTATTTTAAATGCCAAGCAACATATTTCCTACTGCTTCCCCTAATTCCCATTTCTCGAGAAAGGGTTGAAGCATTAACTTATCACAAAAGGTCACATGTTGGAATAACTCTACGGGTCAGGCAGCATCTCTGGAGAAAATGGATAGTTGACGTTTCGGGTCGGGACTCTTCTTCAGGGCCTTTTGTTTAGTTTAGATACAGTGTGGAAACAGGCCCTTCGGCCCACCAAGCCCATGCTGACCACAATCACCCGGACACTAGTTCCATCCGACACACTGCGGGACAATTTACAGACGACAATGAACATACAAACCTGCATGTCTTTGGAATGTGGGAGGAAACTGGAGCACCCGTAAAAAGTCTACGTGGTCACTGGGAGAACGTGCAAACTCCGTACGGACTGCACCAGTCGTCAGGATTGAACTCGGGTCTCTGGCACTGTGAGGCAGCAACTCTACTGCTGCGCCGACAATGTGACATTCCAAGTTTTAGAATGAAGTTAGCCCGCTACAAATTCCATTCTCTGCCCAGCGTGGAGAATCATGAATTGCCAAGACACAAGGCACTGTAGATGTTGGTTCCTTTGTAACAAATCACAAATTCAAAGTTATCTATTCAAGAATAATGTAGTGTGGTTCGTTGGATTTGTCCATACTCAACTTAAAATTGTCCATAATCTAGAACGTAAAGTTTTTTTTAAGCATAAACTACCCCACCCCACCCCCCCCCCATGGAAAACTGCGCATGCGTGTTGACAGCAGCTGCATTAATCCACTGCGGTGGGGGGGGGGGGGGCAGGAGGCAGGTGTGCCTTGATTGGTGGGCATGGGGGCATTGTGACGTCAGCAGCTGACAACCGGTGATTTTTTTTTTTTTAGGTGAGTTTTGGTAACAATTTTATTCAAAATGTGGGGAAATTATTGAGCAAATTGAGAGAGTCCACATAAGTTAAATCGCTGCAGAAATATGTAAAAATCTCTGCGTTTTTCCATCTGGTTTTCGAGGAGATAAGTTTCAAAGGAAAGTATATAGATAGATGTACAGGGCACCCATCATTCACAGAGAATGATGGGTGCCCGGATCATGCTGCCAGGGATGGTGGTGTGAGCAGATTCGATAGAGGTTTTCAAGAGGCTTTTAGAATGAGTGTGGACTGGACATCTGAAATAACATTAAAATCTGTCCCAAATCTGAACCACCATGACGAATCTAAATAATTCTAATCCCCAGTATTTTCCATTTATAGTGGGATAACCTCAAACATGCTATTGATCTGTTTGAAGACTAAACACAAAATATTGATCAAAAACAGCGGACACAAGAAAATTGTACGAGTAGGCCATCAGGTGCTTCAAGCCTGTCTCACCATTTAATATAATCATGACTGATTTATGATGGCCTCAAATTCTCTTCTGTGCCATTTCTCCATATCTCTCACTTCTTTGATGGCCCCATAGCAGAAGCGTCCACATCGTGGGTCTGGAAACTGGAAGTATCCTGAGCTAATTCTGCTACCATCATCATCTATTGCAACAAGTGATGACTCCCACTGATTGTCGCCGGAAGCTTGCATCCTTTTCAGGATGGACGATGACGGCAATGTCAACATTTGAAACATGGAAGATGGACACGAAAGAGGAAGACTTCCTTGATTATTCAAATCTCTTCATCTCCGGTTTAAATGCATTTAATTATGCAACAGAGAATTCCATTGACCACCCTTTGCAAGAAGAAATATCTGCGCCTCAGTTTTCAGTTCTTAAACTGTGGCCCCTGGTTCTGGACTCCCCCAACATCGTCAACATGTTTCCTGCCTCTAGCGTGTCCAAACCCTTAACAATCTTATATGTTTCAATGAGATCCTTCTAAACTCCAGAGTGTACAAGCCCAGCTGCTCCATTCTCTCAGCATATGACAGTCCTGCCATCCCGGGAATTAACCTTGTAAACCTACGCTGCACTCCCTCAATAGCAAGAATGTCCTTCCTCAAATTAGGGCACCAAAACTGCACCCAATACTCCAGGTGTGGTCTCACTAGGGCTCTGTACAACTGCAGAAGGACCTCTTTGCTCCTATATTCGATTCCTCTTGTTATAAAGGCCCACATGCCATTTGCTTTCTTCACTGCCTGCTGTACCTGCATGCTTACTTTTATAGACTGATGTACAAGGACCCCCCAGATCCCGTTGTACTTCCCCTTTTCCCAACTTGACGCCATTTAGATAGTAATCTGCCTTTCTGTTTTTGCTACCAAAGTGGATAACCTCACATTTATTGCATTAAACTTCATCTGCCCAGTCCTCC
The DNA here is from genome assembly GCA_963514005.1 of Raja brachyura. Next base: position 44,545,851 of record OY740789.1, on the reverse strand, counting down.
AACCTGCCCAAGTCACCCTGCATTCCCATAGCATCCTCCTCACAGTTCACACTGCCACCCAGCTTTGTGTCATCTGCACATTTGCTAATGTTACTTTGAATCCCTTCATCCAAATCATTGTATATTGTAAATAGCTGCGGTCCCCACTAGTCACTGCCTGCCATTCTGAAAGGGACCCATTAATCCCTACTCTTTGTTTCCTGTTTGCCAACCACTTCTCTATCCATGTCAGCAGTCTACCCCCAATACCATGTGCCCTAATTTTTCCCACTAATCCCCAATGTGGGACCTTATCAAATGCTTTCTGAAAGTCCAGGTACACTACACCCACTGGCTCTCCCTGGTCCCTTTTCCTAATTACATCTTCAAAAAATTCCAGAAGATTAGTCAAGCATGATTTCCCCTTCGTAAATCCATGCTGACTCGGACTGATCCAGTTACTGTTATCCAAATGTTCGGCTATCGCATCTTTTATTATTGACTCCAGCATCTTCCATACCGCCGATGTCAGGCTAACTGGTCTATAATTCCCTGTTTTCTCTCTCCCGCCTTTCTTAAAAAGTGGGATAACATTAGCTACCCTCTAATCCACAGGAACTGACCCTGAGTTTATAGAATATTGGAAAATTATCACCAGTGCATCCACGATTTCTAGAGCCACTTCCTTAAGTACCCTGGGATGCAGTCTAGTACCTCAATCTATCCAACACAATTTCCTGCCTAATGTGGATTTCCTTCAGTTCCTCCGTCACCCCAGATCCTCTAGCCACTACTATATCCGGATGATTATTTGTGTCCTCCTTAGTGAAGACAGATCCAAAGTACCTGTTCAACTCATTTGCCATTTCCTTGTTCCCCATAATAAATTCACCTTTTTCAGTCTTCAAAGGTCCAACTTTGGTCTTAACTAATTTTTTCCTCTTCACATACCAAAAGAAGCTTTTACTATCCTGCTTTATATTCTTGGCTAGCTTACCTTCGTACCTCATCTTTTCTTCCCGTATTGTTTTTTTGGTTATCTTCTGTTGTTCTTTAAACATTACCCAATCCTTTTGCTTCCTGCTCATCTTTGCTACATTGTACTTCTTTGCTTTAATTTATAAACTGTCCCTGACGCCCCTTGTCAGCCATGGTCATCCCTTTCTCCCCTTGAAATCTTTCTTCCTCCTAGGAATGAACTGATCCTGCATCTTCCGTATTATTCCTAGAAATACCTGCCATGTTTGTTCCACTGTCATCCCTGCTAGTGTATCTTTCCAGTCAACTTTGGCCAGCTCCTCCCTCATGGCCCCATAGTCCTCTTTATCCAACTGCAACACTGACACCTCTGAACTACCCTTCTCCCTCTCCAATTGTAGATTAAACCTGATGTTATGGTCACTGCCTCCTAATGGCTCATTAACCTCGAGGTCCTTTATCAAATCCGGTTATACATAACACTATATCCAGAATTGCCTTCTCCCTGGTAGGCTCCAATACAAGCTGTTCTAAGAATCCATCACTAAGGCACTCTGTAGAGGACCCCTTTCTTGGGGTCCAGTACCAACCTGATTTTTCCAGTCTACCTGCATGTTGAAATCTCCCATAACAACCACAGCATTACTTTTGCTACATGCCAATTTTAACTCCTGATTCAACTTGCGCCCTATCTCCAGGCTACTGTTTGGGGGCCTGTAGATTAGACCCATTAGGGTTTTTTTACCCTTACAATTCCTTAGTTCTATCCATGCTGACTCCACATCTCCAGTTTCAATGTCACCCCTTGCAAGGGACTGAATTTAATTCCTCACCAACAAGGCAACCCCACCCCCTCTGCACACCTGTCTGTTGTTTCGATACCTTTGAATATTCAGATACCCTTGAATATTCAGTTCCCAGCCCTGGCCCTCTTGCAGCCATGTCTCAGTAATTCCGACTACATCATACTTGCCAATTTCTAACTGAGCCTCAAGCTCATCCACTTTATTCCTTATACTTCGCGCATTCATATACAGCACTTTGACCTCCATACTCACTTCCCCCCTCACACCGCTTGCAATTGGCCCTGACCTTACTCTGTTGTCCATTCTCGAACTTTCCTTCCTGTTAATTCGAGAATCTTTTGTAATTTTTCCTGTAGTCACTTCCCCTTCAACTCCATCTTTATAAACTACCTCGGACTGGAAACATCGTCTCCGTGGACAATTCCCAAGAGGGCGTACCTGTTTTCATTAGGCACAGCCTTTATAGCCCTGTCCCACGGTACGAGTTCATTCAAAGAGCTCTCCCGATTTTAAAAACATCAAACTCGTGTTAAGCACGGAGAATGAACGTAGCGGGTACCTCGGAGCTCGGGGACGTCTCTTAGCGGCTCGTAACACCAATGGCAGGTACTCGGGAAGACACATTAATGGCAGGTAAGCACGGGAAGACTCGTGAAGATTTTTCAACATGTTGAAAAATGTCCACGAGAGCCCGAGTACCGACGAGTGGCCATTACCGTAAATCAGGTTAATCGAATCAGGGCAAACTCGGGAGAGCTCTTGGAAAGAACTCGTACCGTGGGACAGGGCTTTTAGAGCTCTCGCTTCTTTCCAAAAATCAGTATCATTGTTACTTAGCAGCTTCTTTGCCATGGAATCAGTTTTCATAGCTTGCTCATTTTTACAGATGAAGCGAACAGCATACTTATATCTTGCATTAGTGAGCTTCTTGTACTCAAACACAGCCCCCTGTCTGGGTCTACCTGCAATAGCCCATGATTTAGTGGCTTCACGGGCTTCAGCATGATACTCAGCTACATCCTTATTCCAATTATTAGATATTCCTGGAATGGAACCAATGTCCTTGGGGAAGTGTTTGCTAGTACTGTCAGGGAGGATTTAAACTAATGTGGCAGGGGGATGGGAGCATGAGCAGAGAGACAGAGGGATGTAAAATGAAGGTAGAAGCAATAGGTAGCAAGGTGAAAAGTAAAAGTGGCAGGCAGAAAAATCCAGGGCAAAAATCAAAAAGGGCCACTTTTCAACATAATTGTATAATGGGTTAGAGTGTTGTAAAAACAAGCCAATAGTTATTAATGAATATGATATAGTTGGGATCATGGAGACATGGCTCCAGGGTGACCAAGGCTGGGAGCTGAACATCCAGGGATATTCAATATTCAGGAGTGATAGACAGAAAGGAAAAGGAGGTGGGGTAGTGTTGCTGGTTAGAGAGGAGATTAAAGCAATAGAAAGGAAGGACATTAGCTTGGAGGATGTGGAATCGATATGGGTAGAGCTCACTAACAGACCACAGTCTGTTAGGGTCAACAACCTCACCTCCTCCACTATAACACTGAACACCAGCGTGCCACAGGGCTGTGTGCTCAGCCCTCTCCTCTACTCCCTCTTCACGCATGACTGCATCCCCAAGTATGGCTCCAACGCCATCATAAAATTTGCCGATGACACCACGGTGGTAGGACTGATCAGTGATAATGACGAATCAGCCTACAGGGAGGAGGTCCAGCACCTGACTACCTGGTGTGCCAACAATAACCTCGTCCTCAACTCCCAGAAGACGAAGGAAATAATTGTTGACTTTCGGAAGAACAGAGGGGGCAGACACACCCCCATCCATATAAACGGGACTGAGGTGGAGCGGGTCTCCAATTACAAATTCCTCGGGGTACACATCTCGGAGGATCTGTCCTGGTCCCTCAACACCTCAAAGCTAATCAAAAAGGCACAGCAGCGCCTTTACTTTCTGAGGAGGCTCAAAAAAGCCCACCTGTCCCCCCAGATCCTGACGAACTTCTACCGCTGCACCATCGAAAGCATCCTGACCACCTGCTTTACGGTATGGTACAGCAGTTGCACCGTGGCAGACAGGAAGGCACTTCAACGGGTGGTGAAAACCGCCCAGTACATCATCGGTGCCCCGCTCCCTGCCTTGGATGCCCTCCACCGAAAACGGTGCCTGAAGCGGGCCGGGAAGATCATCAAGGACCCCTCACACCCTAATCATGGACTGTTTGCCCTCCTCCCATCAGGGAGGCGGTACAGGAGCCTCAGGTCCCGCACCAGTAGGACGAAGAACAGCTTCTTCAACTACACCATCCGACTGCTGAACTCGGAGCCCAGCTGATAGACTTGTCTGTACCCTGTATTTATTTATTTTCCATATTGCTACCACTGCACTCTGTATTTATTTTTCTATATCGCTATCACTAAGAACGACGCTAAACTGCATTTCGTTGTACCTATACTTGTATTTGTGCAATGACATTAAACTTGAATTGAATTGAATTGAATTGAATTGAATCACTGAGGGGCAGAAAACGCTAGTGGGAGTTGTGTACAGGCCACCTAACAGTAGTAGTGGAGTTGGGGATGGCATCAAACAGGAAATTAGAAATGCGTGCAACAAGGGTAAAACAGTTATAATGGGTGACTTCAATCTACATATCGATTGGGTGAATCAAATTGGCAGGGGTGCTGAGGAAGAGGATTTCTTGGAATGTATGCGGGATAGTTTTCTAAACGAACATGTAGAGGAACCAACGAGAGAGCAGGCTATTCTAGACTGGGTATTGAGTAATGAGGAAGGGTTAGTTAGTAGTCTGGTTGTGCGTGGCCCCTTGGGCAAGAGTGACCATAATATGGTTGAGTTCTTCATTAGGATGGAGAGTGACATTGTTAATTCAGAAACAAGGGTTCTGAACTTAAAGAAAGGTGACTTTGAGGGTATGAGACGTGAATTGGCCAAGATAGACTGGCAAGTGATTCTTAAACAGTTGACAGTGTATGTGCAATGGAAGGCATTTAAAGACTGCATGGATGAACTACAACAATTGTTCATCCCAGTTTGGCAAAAGAATAGATCAAGGAAGGTAGCACATCCGTGGATAACAAGGGAAATCAGGGATAGTATCAAAACAAAAGATGAAGCATACAAATTAGCCAGAAAAAGCAGCCTACCAGAGGACTGGGAGAAATTCAGAGTCCAGCAGAGGAGGACAAAGGGCTTAATTAGGAAAGGGAAAATGGATTATGAAAGAAAACTGTCAGGGAACATAAAAACTGACTGCAGAGAAATTGCTAGAGTTAGTTATTAAAGATGGGATAGCAGCACATTTGGAAAGTGGTGAAATCATTGGACAAAGTCAGCATGGATTTATGAAAGGTAAATCATGTCTGACGAATCTTATAGAATTTTTCGAGGATGTAACTAGTAGAGTGGATGAGGGAGAACCAGTGGATGTGTTATATCTGGACTTTCAGAAGGTTTTCAACAAGGTCCCACATAAGAGATTAGTATGCAAACTTAAAGCACACGGTATTGGGGGTTCAGTATTGATGTGGATAGAGAACTGGCTGGCAGACAGGAAGCAAAGAGTAGGAGTAAACGGGTCATTTTCAGAATGGCAGGCAGTGACTAGTGGGGTACCGTAAGGCTCAGTGCTGGGACCCCAGCTATTTACAATATATATTAATGATCTGGATGAAGGAATTGAATGCAACATCTCCAAGTTTGCGGATGACACGAAGCTGGGGGGCAGTGTTAGCTGTGAGGAGGATGCTAGGAGGCTGCAAGGTGACTTGGATAGGTTGAGTGAGTGGGCAAATGCATGGCAGATGCAGTATAATGTGGATAAATGTGAGGTTATCCACTTCGTTGGCAAAAACAGGAAAGTAGACTATTATCTGAATGGTGGCGAAAAGTTAGGAAAAGGGGAGATGCAACAAGACCTGGGTGTCATGGTACACCAGTCATTGAAAGTAGGCATGCAGGTGCAGCAGGCAGTGAAGAAAGCGAATGGTATGTTAGCATTCATAGCAAAGGGATTTGAGCATAACAGCAGGGAGGTTCTACTGCAGTTGTACAGGGTCTTGGTGAGGCCACACCTGGAGTATTGCGTACAGTTTTGGTCTCCTAATCTGAGGAAGGACATTCTTGCCATAGAGGGAGTACAGAGAAGGTACACCAGACTGATTCCTGGGATGGCAGGACTTTCATATGAAGAAAGACTGGATAGACTTGGCTTGTACTCGCTAGAATTTAGAAGAGTGAGGGGGATCTTATAGAAACTTACAAACTTCTTAAGGGGTTGGACAGGCTAGATGCAGGAAGATTGTTCCCGATGTTGGGGAAGTCCAGAACAAGGGGTCACAGTTTAAGGATAAGGGAGAAGTCTTTTAGGACCGAGCTGAAAAAATAATTTTTCACACAAAGAGAATCTGTGGAATTCTCTGCCACAGAAGGTAGTTGAGGCCAGTTCATTGGTCAGTTGAGGCCAGTTATATTTAAGAGGGAGTTAGATGTGGCCCTTGTGGCTAAATGGATTAGGGGGTATGGGGAGAAGGCAGGTACAGGATACTGAGTTGGATGATCAGCCATGATCATATTGAATGGCGATGCATGCTCGAAGGGCCGAATGGCCTACTCCTGCACCTATTTTCTATGTTTCTATGTTTCCAGCCAGGCCTGATGTTATGTGTCATCTTTTTATGCTTGCAGTAGGGCTTACTGCCTACATATAAAGCACTTACTATATCATTATACATTTTACATACCTGTTGTGTTGCTGTAAGTAAGAATTTCATTGTTCCGTTTTGTGACATATGACAATAAAAAACTTTTGACCCTTGACTATGCTTCAAGCAACTCTTTGCACCTCATTTTCACCATGCACCAAACACACATCAAGATCCATTCCCAGCTGTGCTGCATTCCCCAGCTGCTGATTCCAGCACTGTTACCAGTCTTGCTACTCTTGAGGTAGCTGAAGATAGACATAAAATGCTGGAGTAACTCAGCGGGATAGGCAGCATCTCTGGAGAGAAGGAATGGGTGACGTTTCGGGTCAAGACCCTACTTCAGACTGATGTCAGGGGAGTGGGAGATACATAGATAAGGAAGTGTATAGATAAGGAAGTGTAAGGTGTGAAAACAGGACAAAGGGAACAGAGACCAAGGAAAGTGTAGAATAGATAATTGTTAGTTGGGAGAAGGCAACAACAAAGCAAACAAAGATCAAATGTAGTCAGAGACAGTAAGACTGGTCAGAAAACTGGGAAGGGGATGGGATGGAGTGAGAGGGAAAGCAAGGGTTAATTGAAGTTGGAGACGACAATGTTCATACCCCTGGGGTGTAGGCTGCCCAAGCGAAATACTGTATGAGGTGCTATTCCTCCAATTTGTGTTGGGCCTCACTCTAACAATGGAGGAGGCCCAGGGCAGAAAGGTCAGTTGGGAATGTGAGGGGGAGTTAACATGTTTGGCATTCTGGACATCAGGTAGGTTTAAGCGGACTGAGCGGAGGTGTTCAGCGAAACGATCGCCGAGCCTGCGCTTGGTCTCGCCGATATACACGAGTCCACACCTGGAACCGAGCCTTGAGCTAGTTGCCTGGATAGAGAACAGGCTTCATGGAAGGATGCAGAGGGTGGTGGTAAAAGGTTGTTTTTCGGACTGGAGGCCTGTGATTAGTGGTGTGCCTCAGGGATTGGTGCTAGACCCATTGCTGTTTGTGTTTATATTGATGATTTAAGTGAGAATGTGCAAGGCATGATAAATCAGTTTGCAGCTGACACTAAAATAGATGGTATCATGGTCAGTGAAGTGGGCTATCAAAAATTACAGCAGGATCTTGATCAAGTGGGCAAGTGCGCTGAAGAATGGCTAATGAAGTTCATTGCAGATAAGTGTGAGGTGTTACACTTTGGGAAGTCAAACTAGGGCAGGAGCTTTGCAGTGAATGATAAGGTCCTGGGAAGTGTTGTAGAGCAGAGGCTTTTAGTACATTGGCCTTCATCAGTCACGATATTGAGTATAAATATATAAAAGTTGGGATGTTCTGTTACAGTTGTGTAAGATATTGACGAGGCCGCATTTGAAGTACTGTGTTCAGTTTTGGTCTCCCTGCTATAAGAAGGATGTCATTAAGCTGGAAAGTGCAGAGAAGATTTGCAAGGATGTTCCCAGAACTCAAGGACCTGATCTATAGGGAGAGGTTAGGCAGGCTAGGTCTTTATTCCTTGGAACGCAGAAGACTAAGGGCTGGTCATATAGAGATGTATAAAATCATGAGGGGAATTGATAGGGAGAATGCACAGAGTCCTTTAATAGGATTTAATAGGAATTTGAGGGGCAACTATTTCACTCAGAAGATGGTGGCTATGTGGAATGAACTGCCAGAAGAGGTAGTTGAGGCAGGTACAATAACAACATTTAAGAGACACTTCGACAGGTACATGGATAGGAAAGGTTTGCAGGAATATGAACCAAATGCGGGGGAAATGGGACCAGCTTAGATGGGATATATTGGTGGGCATGGGCAAGTAGGGACAAAGGCCCTGTTTCCGTGCTATGTGACTTTATGACTTTAACACAAATCTTTTGGCAATAAAGGCCAACTATATTTACTTCCCATTTGCTTGTTGTACCTGTACATTGTACTTCAGTGAGCAAAAAACATAAACTGCTGTAGTAACTCAGTTGGTCATGGTTATCTCTGGAAAACATGGATAGGCACCATTTCAGGTCGGGACCCCACTTCAGACAGTGCTTTGTGTAAAATGACATTAAGGTCCCTTTGAACACCAGCACTTTCAATCCTTTGTCATATTAAACACATCTTCTCTGACCATTTTTCCACCTAAGTGCATAATCATATATTTTTCAACTTATATTACAACCATGTCTTCACCCATTCACATCCTTGCCTTCACACTGTCAACCAGATTTGTATTATTAGCAAACCTGGATATATTATACATCCCCTCATCAAAATCAGATGCGCAGATGTATGCAGATGGCAGCATATCCCTAGATTTAGGCACAATTTGACACTAGCACATCCACTATCACTAATACTAACTGAATAATTTGATTCATAAATATAACTTGCTGATGAATTCTGATGCATGCAGGATGCACATCTTTAATAACCTTTTACCTTAAACATTTAAAGTCTGTATTTTAAATGCATGAGGAAAACATGGCTATATTCAAGAATTAAATTTGTTTGAGATTTTATTGTAGGAGGATTATTGATATTGAAAGGCAGGTTCTATTTGCATGCAAAAATGTGTACAATATAATGATAGATGTATAATTAATTGTGCCTTTATGACAAGATATGATTTAATAGTTAATATTTAAGTGTGAATGTATTGCAAAATGTTAAACTACAGTCTATCTTTCCAGTGATTGCAGTGCTCTTTTGATAAAAAAAGTTGAAGTTATTGCTGCCATAGTGCTGATTTTAGAAAAGTTGAAAAATTGTTGAATAATCTATAACTGCTCTCTTCTTGTGGATTATATTGACAACAATCCCATAAACTGCTGTTTTCCGATTTCTGTTCCTAAGGAAAACAGAGACATGATGTTAGATATGCTTCAAGATATAAAATTTTAAACAAAATACTTAACGTAATTCATGAAAGCATGATGCTTAGAAGAATGCTAATATTGCTTGGCAATGTTCTGATACAGCATGCAGTCTTGGCCCGAATGATGCATTTCTTATCCACCATCTATTGTAATTTACGTATCTGTCACCACAGAAAATGTCTCTGGTTCACCTCCTTTCTATTGCATTGAACATCAGCAATGACATCATACTTTGATGTGAATTCATGTTAATTGTGTTGATTTGATTTTGTCCTTGTGTTGACAGAATATAAATATGGTTTAGATAAGGCTGATAATCCTAGACTGCAGTTAAGCTTGAAGTTACTCATCAGTTTTGACTATCTCACCAAACAATAAGACCAACATATATTATTATACAAGGAGCTGGTGTGGTAAACACCAAAGCTGCTCAGTTACATGAACATTATTTGAAGCAAATCATTAGAATACATTTGATACATTTTCAATCGTCTCAGCACTCACACTGTGTTATGCTGAGACTATTAGTTAGCCATATCTGGTTCTGAAAAAGGTAGGATTCACATCTATCTATTTTAACGAGTAAACAATTCTAATGTTCATATGGCTGAACAATTATTTGTAATTAATAAAATAAGAATGGTTCTTTGAGTTCATAATGCAGAACCTTTTCCTCAAGGTGAAAAAGTCAAAGACAGAGGCCATAGCTTAAAGGTGAGAGGGACAAAGTTTAAAAGAGGTGTGTGAGGAAAGTTTTTTCCACGCAGTGTGGTGGATGCCTGGACTCGCTGTCAGGGGTGGTGGTGGAATTGGTTACATTATTGACATTTACAGACTTTTGGATGGGCACAAGGATTTACACCAAATAAGACCATAAGACATAGGAGCAGGGCTGGGCCATTTGGTCCATTGAGTCTTCTCCGCATTCCATCACGTCTGATCTATTATTACCTCAAAACCCCATTTTACTTTGGAGTCATGTGAGTGACTACGTGAAGAAGGCCCGCTAGAGCGCCTGTGCATCATTACGTCTGAGCGTTTGGCGCAATGACAGGCTGGAGAGCGCAGCTCCACCAGCAGTAAGTAAAACACCCGCCGGTAAGTGTTTTAAACTTGTTGCGGTTTTTGTTTCGGTCCTGTAAGGCTGGTTACAGGAGCCCTCCCGTGAGCATCAGCCGGGAGAGCCAGGACATGGGGACCCAGCACAGCAGCACCTCGTTAGGGCTGTGTGCGTGACCACCCGTGAGCATGACCCAGGAGAGCCAGGGCAGTAGGAATCTGACCCTGAAGTTTGGGGACCCAGCACACCAGCACCTCGTTTAGGGCTGTGTGTGACCTCCCATGAGCACCAGCCGGGAGAGCCAGGGCAGGAGGAAGCTGACCCTGAAGTTGGTGTCTCTGCTTATGTGCATACACCAAAGCACATGACCTTTGCTCCAGATGTGCCGGATGTGGTCAGCAATTTACCATACTGGCGGGAACTGGTGAAGCCAGGGATGACAATCTGGCCAGCAAATTAATAGCCTCTCACCGGTTCCAGGACTTCATAATGGAAGAAACTTCACATATCAAACACCTGTTACTGTGCATCGCTCTAAAGGAGTGCATCATGAGGGCGCGTGAATTAAGGCTGCAAAAGTCCTAAAAAACTGGTTGGAGCAGGAACAATGGCGTTTGTGCAAATGGCAAGGCCACTATCTAAACACAGCAGGATATGGACCCTGCTGTGTAATGCCCATTTGTTAGTTTAATATTCACAAATAACTATCCAGCCTACGCTCAACCCACGGTTCACTGCCTTACGCAGATCCTCTAATATCCAGGGGAAGACCTGGACGATGAGACAAAAACTGAGACCAGGATGCCACCTCAAAAACTATACCCTTTCAGATTAGGAAGGGGTAAGTGAATATTGGACTGTATCCGGGGATCTCGAATAGGTATCTCGGAAGTACATCCACCCGTACAAAATACACCTATTCGGGTTCGTTTGAGTTCTCCTTTGTAATTTCCCCTACGAAAGTGGGGTTATTACTGTTCTTTTATTGTTTAAAACGTTCATTGTATAATTTAAACAATGTTCAATACGTTATTTATTTATCCTGTGTCAACCAAGGCAGTGTGTCGTATGGAACTGTGTCTACAGCATGAAATCATAGAGCTTTGAAATCTTCACGTAGTCACTCATGTGGCTCCGAAGTAAAATAGTAAGATTAAACGAGAACTTACCAGTTTGAAGTTTGATCTTTATTTTATGAGGAGTTACGATGAGGGATTACGTGCCGTCCACTCCCAACCCTCATAATCGCAAAGATCATCTGGTAGTTCTAGTCTTCTGAGTCTTACTACATCACTTTGACTGTAGTTACTGTGATTTCACACCGCTGCTTTGAAGTATGATGCGCAGGCACTCTGGCTGGCCTTCTTCACGTAATCTCTCATCGTAACTCCTCATAAAATAAAGATCAAACTTGAAACTGGTAAGTTCTCATTTAATCTTACTATTCTCCTGCCTTCTCCCCATAATCTTTGACTCCCCTTACTAATGAAAAAACGACCAATGACTAAAAGTACTCAATGAATGGAGGGATATGGATCACATGCAGGCAGAGGAGATTAGTATAACTTGCTATCCTGTTCAGCATGGATATTGTGGGCCAGAATGCCTTGTCCTGTACTATTCTGTCCTATGTTCTAAAACTCTGATAATTGCTCATCCTCAGGACTGGATTGTGCTGGACTTGCAGATTATCTCGACCACTGGATATCATTATATCATTCCCAAATAATACCACAACACACTTTTATTTAACTTTTTTATATTACATACAAATGTGTATAATTTTTTTTTCAATGAAGTCAGTGAGTGTAAAGGGAGCTCTGATTGATTGGTAAGGTGTGCAGGAAATCAAAGCTGGTGAGCTTCAGTTTATGTGTTTCAGTTTATGTGCTCAGTGTTTTAGCTTGTCAAAAACAAAGTGAAGCACAGAAGTACACTGGACTCTGTATCTCGCCTCCATCCCTGACTGGACACTTGACTCCTATTCTGGACTAATGGGTGCGCCAAATGGCAGGATTTCCAAAAAAATTACAAAGTAGATTATCAGAGTTTTATTATATCTTAAATCAACAATCATTGCTTAAAAGATACTTCACTGGAAAAAATTAAGTAAAAGTATATAGAAACAACAAACACTTCGGCATAAAATGCATGTCAAATTTTGCTACAACTATATATGTTTTATATCGACGACAGGAAACAATAGCTTTCATGAACATCAGCTAAGGAATTCCAAAACATTAAAAACATTAAAGGAGCAGGGTGGCAGAACTTCTTTCCCTGGTAAGGTCATACTTACTATCAGCCTTAGCTTCCTAGCCTCAGGATCTTTTCATATAGCTGACGCTAATCTATGTTAAGCCCCCCTCAACTTCCCTGCTTACTGCAGCACAGCAGGGGTCGCAGATGCTCTGGGAGAATTTACAATCCAGTTTTCCTGCAACACAAAAGCTGAGATTGAGTGGCAATGGGGATTTGGCATCTTTTCTGGTGGCCTTATGGGCCAGTCCCACTTAGGCAACTTTAAAGGCGACTGCAGGAGAATCTGCGGTCGCCACATGGTCGCCACATGTTTGCTGGTGGTCACTGGTGAGTCTCCTTCATGGTCGCGAGGAGTTCCCGCATTCTGGGAACTAGTCGCTACTTCATTATGGTTGCCGCAAATATTTCAACATGTTGAACATTTTTCTGCGACCAAAAATTGGACGCCATGGAGATTATCGAGAATCCTGGAGTCGTAGGTGCAGTTGTAGTGGGGTCGCCATGTAGTTGTAGGTAGTCAATGTGGTCATAGGTAGTTTTAGTTAATCGCCTTTGCTGACCGGTCATTTTCATTGGCTCATTGCAAAAAATAGGGTATGTAAACAGCTGCACGTGGTGCGCTGTCATTCCAGTGCGCGGTCACACACAATCGCAAGTAAGGATGAAGAAACCAAACACAAGAACTTGAAATGCACTGCATTTAAAAGGATATTATGTTTATACATTTTGATGACTCTAAAAATTAAAAAAACGCAAGCAATGCACTGTTCTTAAAAGAATATTATTTTTATATTTTCTGTTTAATCTAACAAACAATAAAACGCTAGCAATGCACTGGATTTAAGTATTCTTTTTATACATTTTGATGAATGAAACAATAAAACAAGCAATGCACTGCATTTAAATAGTATTATTTTAATTCTTTTTGATGAATCTAACACAAGCAATGCACTGCATTTTCATGCCAAATCTTTTTATATGTTTTGATGAAAAAACAGAAACAAGCAATGCTTTTAAAATATATATTTTTTAAATATATTTTCATTAATCAAACAAACACAAAGGCAAGCAATGCACTGCATTTAGAACAAATATTTTTAAAGATTTATTTTAACTTTAAGAAACACAAACTCAAGAAGTCCACTTCATTTAAAATTAAACTATTTCGGCAGGATGTGCATGTACTTGAAAAGGGAATTATCTTTTGGTCTGCAGTGGGCTCTCCTCCTGGAGTGGTGGACTTATGTTTGTGGTGTGGGATGTTTGCTGCCTAGTTTTGAATTGTAGTAAGAGCAGAGATGGTCTCTGCTCCTTGGTACTCTTTTTGCCAGTGTTTCCTTGCAATCTCTGAGGACTCGGGTAGTGGGGGCTAGGGGACAGGGTGAGGGACAAGAGGCAGAGAAGGAAAGCACTCGGACCCAAAATGTAGGCGAGAAAGAGGAAAAAGATAATAAACAGAAAATAAGGGATGGTGGGTTTCTAAAATGTGTATATTTTAATGCTAGGAGCATTTTAAGAAAGGTGGATGAACTTAGAGCCTGGATTGACACCTGGAAATATGATGTTGTGGCGATCAGTGAAACATGGTTGTGGCAATCAGTGAAAAATGGTTGCGGGAGGGGTGTGATTGGAAACTAAATATTCCAGGATTTTGTTGCTTCAGGTGTGATAGAATTGGAGGGACCAGAGGTGGAGGGGTTGCATTGCTTGTCAGAGAAGATACTACAGCAGTGCTTTGGCAGGATAGATTAGAGGGCTCGTCTAGGGAGGCTATTTGGGTGGAACTGAGAAGTGGGAACGGTGTAGCAACACTTTTAGGGGTGTATTATAGACCGCCAAATGGGGAGCGAGAATTGGAAGAGCTACTTTGTAAGGAGATAGCAGATATTAGTAGTAAGCACAAGGTAGTGATTGTGGGAGATTTCAATTTTCCAAAAATAGACTGGGAAACACATTCTGTAAATGGCCTGGATGGTTTGGAGTTTGTTAAATGTGTGCAGGATAGTTTTTTTGCAGCAATACATAGCGGTATCGACCAGAGAAGGGGCAGTGCTGGACCTCCTGTTAGGAAATGAGGCAGGTCAGGTGATGGAGGTATGCGTTGGTGAGCACTTCGGGACCAGTGATCACAATACCATTAGTTTCAATATAATTATGGAGAGAGTCAGAACTGAACCTAGGGTTGAGATTTTTGATTGGAGAAAGGCTAACTTTGAGGGAATGCGTAATGATTTAAAAGGAGTGAATTGGGACATTTTGTTTTATGGGAAGGATGTAGAAGAGAAATGGAGGACATTTAAAGGGGAAATGGTAAGAGTACAGAATCTTTATGTCCCTGTTCGGTTGAAAGGAAATGGTAAAAATCGGAAAGAGCCATGGTTTTCAAGGGAAATTGGCCACGGTTCGAAAAAAGAGAGATATCTACAATAATTATAGGAGGCATGGAGTAAATGAGGTGCTAGATGAGTATAAAGAATGTAAAAAGAATCTTAAGAAAGAAATAAGAAAAGCTAAAAGAAGATATGAGGTTGCTTTGGCAAGAAAGGTGAAAGTAAATCCAAAGGGTTTCTTTTTTTTTGTAATATTTTTTTATTTGAAGTAATCAGTTTACAAGGTATAGCTTACTTTATAAACTAACACCTTAATTCAATATTACTACAAATAACATATCAATACTTAATATCTTCTATTTTTTGGAAATAAAGAAAAAGATATATAAAAGAGAAAAAAAAAGAGAAAAAAAAGGGAATAAAAAAAAAAAAAAAAAAATTCCCACATACTTCAACCATAAAAAAAAAAGAAAATTTAAAAAACAAAAATATTACATATAATCCAAAGGGTTTCTACAGCTATATTAATGGCAAACGGATAATGAGGGATAAAATTGGACCATTAGAGAGCCAGAATGGACAGCTATCTGCAGAGCCAAAAGAGATGGGGGAGATATTGAACAATTTATTTTCTTCGGTATTCACCAAGGAGAAGGATATTGAACTCTGTGAGTGAAGGGAAAAAAGTAGAGTAGCTATGGAAACTATGAGATTCAAAGAGAAGGAAGTACTGACACTTTTTAAAAAATATAAAAGTGGATAAGTCTCCAGGTCCTGACAGGGTATTCCCTAGGACATTGAGGGAAGTTAGTGTAGAAATAGCAGGGGCTATGACAGAAATATTTCAAATGTCATTAGAAACTGGAATAGTTCCGGAGGATTGGCGTACTGGGCATGTTGTTCCATTGTTAAAAAGGGTTCAAATAATAAACCTAGCAATTATAGACCTGTTAGTTTGATGTCAGTGGTGGGCAAATTAATGGAAAGGATACTTAGAGATAATATATATAAGCATCTGGATAAACAGGATCTGATCAAGAACAGTCAACATGGATTTGTGCATGGAAGGTCATGTTTGACAAACCTTCTTGAATTTTTTGAAGAGGTTACTAGGGAAATTGATGAGGGTAAAGCAGTGGATGTTGTCTATATGGATTTCAGTAAGGCCTTTGGCAAGGTTCCCCATGGAAGATTGGTTAAGAAGGTTCAATCTTTGGGTGTTAATGGCGGAGTAGCACGATGGATTCAACAGTGGCTGAATGGGAGATGCCAGAGAGTAATGGTGGATGGCTGTTTGCAGGGTGGAAACCGGTGACCAGTGGGGTGCCTCAGGGATCTGTATTGGGTCCACTGTTGTTTGTCATGTACATCAATGATCTAGATGATGGGGTGGAATATTGGATAAGTAAGTATGCAGATGATACTAAGATAGGTGGTGCTGTGGATAATGAAGTACATTTTCAAAGTCTACAGAGAGATTTGGGACATTTGGAAGCGTTGGCTGAAAGATGGCAGATTGAGTTTAATGCTGATAAATGTGAGGTGCTACATCTTGGCAGGCCAAATCAAAATAGGACGTACATGGTAAATGGTAGGGAATTGAGGAATGCTGTGGAACAGAGGGATCTAGGAATAACTGTGCATAGTTCCCTGAAGGTGGAATCGCATGTAGATAGGGTGGTAAAGAAAGCATTTGGTGTGCTGGCCTTTATAAATCAGAGCATTGAATATAGGAGTAGGGAAGTAATGTTAAAATTGTACAAGGCATTGGTGAGACCAATTCTGGAGTATGGTGTACAATTTTGGTCACCTAATTATAGGAAGGATGTCAACAAAATAGAGAGAGTACAGAGGAGATTTACTAGAATGTTGCCTGGGTTCCAGCAACTAAGTTACAGAGAAAGGTTGATCAAGTTAGGTCTTTATTCTTTGGAGCGCAGAAGGTTAAGGGGGGACTTGATTGAGGTCTTTAAAATGATGAAAGGGATAGACAGAGTTGACGTGGATGAGCTTTTCCCATTGAGGGTAGGGAAGATTCAAACAAGAGGGCATGACATGAGAATTAAGGGACAGAAGTTTAGGGGTAACATGAGGGGGAACTTTACTCAGAGTGGTGGCTGTGTGGAATGATATTCCAGCAGAAGTGGTGGAGGCAGGATCGATTTTAACATTTAAAAGTAAAGTGGATAGGTATATGGACAGGAAGGGAATGGAGGGGTATGGTCTGAGTGCAGGTAGATGGGACTAGGGGAAAATAAATGGTCGGCACGGACTGGAAGGGCTGAGAAGGCCTGTTTCCGTGCTGTAATTGTTATATGGTTATATGGGTCGCCAGTTGTCATGAACATATCGGCGATTAAGTCGTAGATTGGCATAGGGTGTTGTAGGTTGTCTTAGACATAGTCGTGGGATGGGGTTGATACATTCAATTTTCGGCGATCCAACAAGACTATGACAGTCGCCGGCAGTCTTCTAAAAAGTCGCCTAAGTGGGACAGGCCTATTAATGATCACATCGGATAATAGATTGCATTGTAATAGTGCGCTGAGCTCCCCTTTGAAATCCTGTGCCCTCACAAGTTTTCCACAAAAATTGTTGGTGCCCCTGGTGCCTAGCTGCTAATTGGACCCAATTTTTATTAACGTTGCTGGAGGTTATCCTGTCCAGGCCTGTCAGCCAGTTAAATGGATCAAAACAACATCCAAGGGGGAAGATGCTGCCATGGAACCTGTAGCATTCTTCCATTCTCCAGAAAACCATAACCTACTTACTGCATGCCCTGCTTAAAACTGCAGAATTGCTCATGAACCAAACTCACATTGATGCAGCCAAAAGTAACAATAAGGTGCTGAGAGGTTTCTTAATTAGCTGGGATCGCTTCATTTTGGATATTGTACAATAAGACCTATCTTAACAGTGGCATTTTTCAGAATTGTGATTTGCATGCTTGGTTGGGGAGGGGGGAGGAGGGGGAGGTGGGGGGGAGGTGGGGGGAGGTGGGGGGGCGGAGACAGCCACAGACATATTGTGCTTGCAACATTGAGGGATTTCTTAATATTAAGAAATTGGCTGAGGCATTCAGTACAAATGAGTTAAATAGGCAATGTGTACTCGTACATCTGTACTAAATGAAATTTAAGTTACTCTCTTGACTGAATGTGAAATGTCATAATATGGGTTATTTCTCTCTCTAGGGAAAGAATGAATGGAGATATTTTTCACTGGTAATCTTGCAACAGTATTAACTCCGTAACAGAGGACTGTTCCCAGGGACACATTCGGAGACGAACATCAAGTGCTGCTGGAAGGTCATCAACTCGGTGAAAGACGCTCTTTGGTCTGCCCGAAACGTTGATATCCAAGAAGAATGAGATGTCCATCAGGAAATGTTGCCAGCTGGCTCATTCCAGGCTGCAGAAGTACGTGCTGAGGGATACACTGAAGCTTGGTGCAGCCAGTGCAAAGGCTCTGTGGGGAGGACCACAGTCTAGGGTTCTTCTGCTGCAGATTGGAGGGCAGGGTCTGGTGGAGAACCCCTCTCAAACAACGAAAGGGGTATCATCCCAAAGGGTCGCTTGAGTGGCAAGGGAGCTTGGTGCAATGATGGTTTTGTGAACACTAGCAAATGTTTACGCTAATCGTATCTTCCTCAATCACTAACCCTGGCAGCACATTTTAGGCACTCATCATCCTCTGTGTAAGAAAGTTGCCCTGCATATCTCCTATAAACCTTGTCCCACTCTCCTTAAAGCTATCTCCTCTAGTATTTGTCAGTTGGTATTAAATTAGGCATTACTAATTTTAAGATGGATATGCCCAAAAGTAATTGATTTCGTGGTAATTTTATGATTACCCTTAATGAAGTAACTGATGCTTGCTTGGATAAAATCATTGAGTAACATCTAAATGGGATCAACCATAGCTGGATTTACGTTAATTTGAATTGACACAATGAACATAAACAAAAATAAATCTTGACTGTAGGATTTAAATAATATATTGATTCATTAATCTCAAAATATTTTGTTCTTAGGTGATTTACAGTATAAGACTTTTAAATGTTCAATATAGATGAAACATAAAATGAAGAAGCACATTTATTCACCAGCATCTCAGCTGAAAAAAACCCCATAAATATGCGTTGTACATTTGTATTGAAAGTAATGATGAATATGTTTACACTTCAAAAATACGTATTTCTTGAGGATGGTGATACAGTTTTGCTTAGAAAACGAATGACTCCATCATTCAATTTGTCAGTTTTTCAAAGAATTAGATAGAGAAGCTTAATGTGCTGCACCTATTAAATGCAAAAATTGTTATCATGCTGACAAGGTCATATAATAGTGAGAATTTATCATTCAGTACCTCTAAGAAATAAGTTGACAGGGGGAGTTAGAGATTGTCCAGCAATGCAATTATCATTAATCTTGAATAGCATTTTATTCTTTTAATTGCATCTTTTGACCTTCGATCAGATTGGTTCACTGAGTTAATTGCTAATGCCTACATAAATGTAAATAGAGATTTCCTGTAAAATGGACAAGGTAATTACGCATGCTAATTTGAGACTATATTTAGCTAAACACCATTTTCCTGGAAACTTTCTTTGAATCCAATTATTTGGATTATCCAGCTCCAATTATTTTATGGGACAGAAATAGGCCATTTGGCTCCCCAATCCTGTCCCCTTATTTCATTGAAATATGATTGCTCTATTTCTCAATTTACACACAAAGAAATGCAGATGTCAATTGGATCAAAGAATGTAATATTGAGTCAATCTTAAAATGTAATCTTAATCAAATTCCAAGTTAAAAATGTGTCTCCAAATTAGTCTTGGAGATCTTGCACATTTCATGGTTTATCATTTGGGGACCTCACTGAACTCTCTGTTTAACAGCTATCACAGAACATTCACCGCATAGTGAGTCAGATAAAAAGTGGAACAGGAGTAAGCCAATTAATCCATTGAAAATGCTCAGCTAATGAATAAGATCACAACTGATCCATTCTGGGTCTCAACATCATTTTCGCATCCTCTCCAAATACCCCTTGATTCTCTTGGAGTTTAAATATCTGTCAACTCTGCCTTAACTCAATGCTTGACTCCACTATTCTCGGGGCTAGAGAATTTCAAACATTCACAACCCTCTGAATGAAGATATTCTTCCTTGTCTCAGTCTTAGGTCTATGCCCCGTGGATCTAAATAACTCCATTATAGGTACCATCCTCTCAGCATTACCCTGAAAGCTCCTCTGAAAATAAGATTTCCCTTCATTCTTGAAAACTCTACTGAGGATGATCTCAATCTGCTTAACTATTCTTCAAATGTCAACCCCTTCATCACAGGAATCCGTTTAATGAACTTTCTTTGCACTTCCTCCAAAGTAAGTACATAATTCCTTAAATATCAAGACCAAAACCGTACTCAATACTCCAAACCTGATCCTACCACTGTCCTATAAAGTTGAATCAAAAGTTCTTACTTTTCATATCCTTTTAACTGAAGATCATCATTTAATTAACCTTCCTAATTACTTGCTGTATTTACATGCAAACTTTTTGTGTATTAAAATCATGAGATTCCTTTGTACCAATCATTTTTGTTGACTCACTCCATTTAAATGATGAATGACAGTACAGTGGTAAAGCAAGTAGAGCCACTGCCTCACAGTGCCAGACACCCAGGTACAATTATGACCTTGGGTACTATCAGTGTTGTTCTCAATGTGACCACTTGGTCTGTGGATACTCCGGTTTCTCTCCTACCCCAATTTAAAAATGTCTGGTTTGTAGGTTAATTTACTGTTGTAAACAGTCCCTGGTGTGTACGTGAAGGATAGAATCTAGGGAGGATTGATGAGAATATGGGGTGGATAAAACAAAATAGGATAGTAGGACTAGAGTAAATGGGTTGTTGATGGTCAGCATGGTCTCAGTGGGTGAACGGCCTCTTTCATGCTCTATGACTTTAATAATTAGTTTTCTCATTCTTCCTCTTCAAGTAGATAACCTGACATTTAAAGACACAAAGTGCTGGAGTAAATCAGTGTGCCAGGCAGCATCTGTGGGGAACACGGATAGGTGAATTGTGGGTCAGGACCCTTCTTCAAGATCACTGTCGTGATGGGGGCAGAAAGCTGAAAGCGAGGAGGAGGAGAAGCCTGGTGAATGATAGGTAGATACAGGTGAAACAGCCCATTGAGTCTAT
The DNA here is from genome assembly GCA_963514005.1 of Raja brachyura. Next base: position 44,524,624 of record OY740789.1, on the reverse strand, counting down.
TGTATATGCAATAGATGCTAGGTTTTGGATCCATTTCACAGTAACAACTACAGCTGGCTATAAAGGCCTGTTGCAGTCAACGCCTTGATCCAGTCATCCTGTGAATCATTGTCCTTCTCTTTTCCTGTCCATCTACAACCTTCATGGCTCACCAGGACCCTCTATTTTTCCTCTATCCACCCTGTTAAATCCTTAAAGAATTCTGGCAAATTTTCTAAAATTGTATCTCCTTTCATAAAACCATAAACCTTTGCCTCTGCTATAATGCCTTACAGTTTTCAACACGTCATATTGTCTTCTTAATGGTGAATTGTTGCATTTTGCAAATGACAGAAGCTAGGCTAAGTGGCCTATAGTTTCCTGTCTTCAATATCTTTCCTTTCTTGTGCATTTGTGGGACCCGTCAGCCGCGCCTGCGCATTTGGGGGAGGGTTGCTGGGCCGGGATCGCCATTTTTACTGAACATTGACTCGTGTATGTGTGTTGGAATATTGCGTTTGGGGCAGAGGGACTCTGCGCTTGGTCAAGTTTTTTCTAAAAATCAATGACGTAAGCCATCAGGTCAGGAGAATTTGTCAGCCTTCATCCATTAGTTTGCCTAAAACTTTGTCTCTGGTGCTAATGATTATTTTAAGTTCCTTCCTCAAAATTGCTCCTTAATTATCTATTAATGTTATAGTTTATTGAACTATCATGATACATGATACATTTGTTTTGTGGGTATGTGTGTATGTATATGTGTTTGTACTTGTGAGTATGAGTATATATACGCGCTGAACTTTTTTTTCTTTCTCGTTATAATATTGTTTACAGTGTACTATGTTTACATATTATGTTGTGCTGCAGCAAGTAAGAAATTCATTGTTCTATCTGGGACATATGACAATAAAACACTCTTGACCTCTTTGCTCAAGCAATCTAAAACTACTGCTACTGCTGCAGTCTCTTGAGTAACCTTATATCTTGATTTGTTTCCAGACCCATGTCATCATTAGAATAGCATGCAATAATGATAGAAGATATTAATCATCAAGTAACCACCCAAGTAAGTAAAACATCATTGGATCGGAACCACAAGTTGCTGCAAGTTTAATTTATTACAGCGCTCACAACAAGGAATTGAGGATCTGTGCACAACAATATTTTGAAGAGTTCAAATAGATATTAAAATATGAAGATATAAAGAAATGCAGCTGCTCATTTATGAAAAAAGACACAAAGTGCTGGAGTAACTCAGCAGATCAGACAGCATCTCTAATAATATGAATAGTGACGTTTCAGGTTGGGACCCTTCTTCAGAATGATTACGGTGGGGGGTGGGAGAAGAAATTTGGAAGAGAGGTAATGCAAGGCAAAGCCTAGCGAGTGATAGTTGGATACAGGTAGGGGGAGTTTATGATAGGCAGACAGTTGGACAAAGGCCAGAGATGAAAATACAGTATGAGATAAGAATAGAAGAGTTGCGAATTGTGAAGCCAGAGGAAGGAATATAGGAGGAACGGGAAGGGAAGAAAACATACAGCCCAACAAGTGGAACTGATAACTGCACAGCAAGAGTGTGTGATGAGATTAAGGACTGCAGCAAATGTAAATTCTATATGCATGAAGCTAGATGAATAAGGAAATGGAAACCTAGAGAGAAAATAACATCTAAATCTACATGAGAGGAAGTGGTGTCCAAACATACATATTCCAAAGCATTTCCAGTTGTTATAAAAATAAACTGAAAATTGAGATTATAAGACGCTTGGCAGCAGATACCATAACACGTGGGCATTAAGCTTGGTCTGTATAGATAAACCTATTATGTTGCAGTTATGCTTGGACAAATATGTTCTGCAGAAGGAACTGAATAGGAACCATTCTCTTTTGAGCTCAGCAAACTTTTTCCATGGAAGAATATATAGTTCAACCGTCGGTTTTGTTCATCTTTAGTTATCTTCAGCACACCATTTGGGAGATGTCAAGAGTTGTCAGAAGATATGTTTGTGCCCGAAGATGCCTTTTAAGATCAGCAATAAACAGAAGCATTTTGGTCAAGTTTGAATCAGACGTTTCATGCACTTGCTGGAGTAAAGATCACAATGCTTGATATTTTTGCCTTTTGAGAAATATGGGGCAAAGATGGACAATAGCAGGAAGCTAAAATCCTTAATGAACAGATGGGAGAGATCCAATTGATGCACAGCATACAGAAGCTAAAGGTCAATCTGGAAGCAGCTTCCTTCATAGGTCATGTGGTCATCACAATGAGGCCCAAACAAGGTCTAGCAAAAGGAATGATGAAAATGGAAAATCTGATGTAATGCTGGGAAACAACCTTTCCAGGGATTTGTTAACTATTAACAGATATTCCTTCCCCACCTAAGTCAGACGTGTGAACCACTGAGATAGCTAACAAGGAAAGATAGAGACACAAGGAACTGAAAATGCTGTTTTACACAAAAGACACAAAGTGCTGGAATAATTCAGTGGATTAACATCTCTGGAGAACATGAATAGGTCAGCACGATGATTAGTGAGGCACAGTGATGCAGCGGTAGAGGTGCTGTCTGCATTTGTACATTCTCCCTGTGGGTTTTCTTTGAGTGTTCCAATCAGCATAATTTGGAACAGGTAAAAGAGAGGGGGGGAAGTGGGTGGAGTGGAGAAAGGGGGTATTGTCTGTAGGTTAGTTAGCTAAAATTAGAGTTTTCAATGTCTATACCATTAGATTGTAAGCTACCTAAGCGGAAAATGAAGTGCTGTTCCTCTAGTTTTCATGCGGCCTTACTCTGGCAATGGAGGAGGTACAGGACAGTAAGGTCAATACGGGAATGGGAAGGGGAGTTAAATTGATTAGCAGATCCAGTAGGTATTGGTGGATTGGATGCAAGTGTTCAGCGAAACAATCGCTGAGTCTACGTTTGGTTGCAGAAGAAAGTACTTGGGGTGGGGTGATTTAGGTAGGAACGGAGGAGTGAACTATGGAATTGTGAATTAAGCTGTCTCTGGGGAAGGTGGAAAGGGATGGGGCTGAGAAGATTTGACTGGTGGTGGGATTATGCTGAAGACAGTGGAAATCTTGGAGAATTATGTGTTGGATGCAGAAGCAGGTGGGGTAAATCATGAGGATGAGGGGAACTCTGGGGGAGGCATTCCCAATGCAGTCATCGATGTAGCAGAGAAAGAGTTGGGGGATGGTGCCAGTGTATATTTGGAACAAGGACTGTTTGTTACGGCCAACAAAAGGGCAGGCATAGCTGAAGCCTACATGAGTGCCCTTGGCTACACCTTTCACCTGAAGAAAGCGTGAGGAGTCAAAAGAGAAGTTGTTGGGGTGAGAACAGGTTCCACCAGATGGGGGAGAGTGTTGTAGTGGGAAACTGATTGGGTCTCAAGGAAAGATGTCAGATGGTGCCAGATGGACAGCCCTGAACAAATAGTTCAATGGGTCAAAGAGATGCTCATATCAAGGTTAGTGATATTCCACGTAAATGATAGAAAAGAGCTGACACGTCAAGCTGATGTCTCAGTGAGGTCGTGGAGCGGCTTTTATAGGATAACTGACCAATATTGTACACAAGCAAAACTCTGACAGTCTGTAATATTATTTGCAACAGATTTTATGCTTACAGATAAATAATAGACAGATTGCCTACATCAGGCAGGAAGATCTATATCATGCTGCATCATGTATATCTTAAAGAAACAAAATTTAATTTTAGCAGTCAAAAGCTGAAAATCTGGTTGAATTATGATAGGCTGTATGCAATAGTTCACAATTTGCTGCAGTGATTCTGAAATCTGTGGAGAACTGTTTCATCATATCTATGGCTGGAAGATTTCAAGTTTGGTCATCCCTTTGCTAAAAATGTATTATTTTTTAGTTCTAAAGTCCTTTAGCATTATTGCTAGACATTGTAGTAGGCTGAAAAATAGAAGATCAATACTTCTCATAACCGAATATGAGGCCACAATTTGACGCAGATAAATGTACACATTTTGCAGCTAAGTTCAAATTCAATCATAATATAAAGACAGGATGATGCTGCACAAACAGCCAAAAGACTTCTGAGAGAGGCAAAAGAAACATACACAGATGCTTACCTCAATCTCCAGTTACATCGATGTATGTTGACACCAATGTTTATTTTCAGTCCAAATTATGCGAACTTCTGGCCTCGTGTCCTGAATGATAAACTTCCAGAACCATGCTTCTATCTAGAAGATCCCGAAATCCAAAATTCCAAGTGGAATGATCAAACAGCGGAAGGACAGGGGTGAAAACAAACACAAAAAGGAAGATGTAACAATAGGAAAAGCTGCCACCTAGTGTTGGGGAAGAGGTTGGCACAGTGGATGGCACATAATCATATTGAATGGCACAGCAGGATTGAAGAGTCTGGTGGCTACTCCTGCTCCTTGTTTTCTTGTGTTCAAGGAGGATGTATCGTGATCCCTGTTACAGAACAAAATCACTGCAGCTTAACCAAACCCAAAGGAACAACAAACAGTAACACCAGGAGTGGGAAAATATCCGACTAATCAAAGCATCTCATAGATTTGATTAGAGTGTAAACGTTATTGGATTGGAAACTTGTGTAACAAATTGTATGTTGACAATAGAGCAATTTAACATAATAAAGCAACTTAAATTGCATGGACACTAATGTATATAAACTAATTTGGTTTTATTGGAAGGCTAGTAATATAGACTACCAATTGTTTTGAATCTTGAAATCAGAACACTATTAAAAACATACTAGACTAAGTGGGACCCGTTGGATCCCTGTCACATGGGAGGCCTGATCCCCCAACGGAACCCGTTCCCCAATACAATGTTCTACCACTCACTCATTCCCCCAACGTAACACGTTCCCCCAACGCAATATTCCACCACTCATATATAGACCCCAACTGCGCAGGCATGACTCATTTCTTCCCATCCCCACCACTCTCTCCTCCTCCTCTTCATCCTCCCTCTTCTTTCCCCTTGCTTCCTCCTCCCCAATTCCTCCCTCAGCTTTCCCTCCCTCTCCTTTCCCCTACCCTCAATCACTCCCTCCCTCCCTCCATATATCATCTCCCCTCCCTACCCCCTCCTATCCTGCTGCTATCCCCCACCTCCCCCATCCCTCACCTCCTCCTATCCCCCCCACTATCCCTCCTGACCTCCCCCACTGCCCTTTGTCACTCTATTCTCCACTGCCTACCTCTCCCACACCCCCCTCCTCTCCCTCTATTCCCCCTCTGCCCCCATCCTCTTCACCTTCCATCTTCTTTTTCCCTCTCCTCCTCTCCTCCCCCAATCCCTCCCTCAACTCTCGCTCTCCTCGCTGTGGGCTGCGTCCTCCGGCAGCTGCGGCTGTAGCTGTGGCTGTGTCCTCTGGCAACTGTGACCATTCCGTCGGGCCGCTGCTGACCGACTGAAGTGCCGGGCGAGGCGGGCGCCTACTTGCCCTTTCACGTTGGAATATTCTGGCTGAGGGCTGCGTCCTCCAGCGACTGTGGCTGTGCAACACTGGGCGAGATGGGTGCCGCCTTTCCCTCTCATGTTGGAATATTCTCCTCATTGCGGGCCGCATCCGGTGGCTCGGCTGTGGCTGTGGCTGTGGTCGTGGCTGTGGTCGTGGCTGTGGCGCCGCCGGTGACTGACAGCAGACACGGCCAATGAGTGTGGCAATGGTGCAGGAAGGGAGTCACCATCTCTGCCGTGACGGTTAGGAGAGGAGACCAATCTGCATGGTGGTAACTGACAGGAGAGGAGACCAACCTGCGCATGTGCGTTTTTTAAGATTCTTGAACCTTAATAAGTTTTTAATTTATCATTGATCGGAACGAAACTTGTTGAACTTGCAGCACAGGAGAATGGTGAGTAAGGTGGCAAATCCTTGTAGTGCTATCGTGTACCGTTTTTGAGCAAATAGAACGCAGTTGACAGTAACATCCACAACTGCGTAAGGTGGTGCAAAAATCATAGTGCTACCGTGTACCGTTTTGGCGTACATACCAGTGCAATCACACACACACACACAAACAAACAAACAAACAAACAAACTGAGACTTTTAGTAGTATAGATAGAAAGATAGACCAAGTGAGACCCGTTAGGCCCGGTCCACCAACATGGGGGGGGAGGGGGCACGGCGTCACACGGGAGGGGCTGGTCCCCGAATGCAATATTCCACCACTCACCCATAGCCCCAACTCAATCAAGCAGCAAAAGTGGCAGCTTGAAGGAAAGAAGGAGCGGGGAAGAAAGAGCGTGCTTTTATCCGGAACAGCGACCAATCTGGCGTTGAGCTGCGCTGCCCCCACGTGTGAGTCGGACCAATAGGACGTCCAGTGTGAGGACCCCCCATGGAGACCTAAATGTATTTTTTATCTTTGAATAAAGTCAATGTCTATGAAAACCACAATTTATTTTTGCTTTTTAAAAATGCAACTCAAAATGAAAATGAAAACTGAGCGAAACGCAATCATTCCTTCCCACATGAAAACCTCCACGCACCATGGAGCCACTCCGGTCTGGAAAGGCTGCACTGAGGATCCATTAGGTGTCCTTTTGACACCAGTCAAGTAAACGCAGGAGGGACGGGGCAAGTGGGGGCGCCATTTCATTTTCTTAAGTAAACACAGGAGGGGTGGAGCAAGTGTGAGTGCCATTTTATTTTTTTATGTAAACAAGGGAGAGCCGGGGCAAGTGGGGCGCAATTTAATTTTGTAAGGAAGCACGGGATGGGGCTAGTGGGGGCACCGTTTTAATTCTTTAAGTAAGCACGGGACGGGCGGGGCCAGTGGGGTGCCATTTTGTCAATAAATTCCCCCTATTCCGCCCCCCCCCACAATGAAAACCGGAGAAAGCCCCCTCCCCCCCTCAGAGCCAATCACCCCCATCACCCCACAATGAAAATTATTGTCAGCTGGAGGACTGTGAGATCCCATTGTGACGTCATAGACTGTGAACGGGTAGGTCCCATTGTGATGTCATAGCTCTAACTACCATACTGCTGAATATTTCTGAAATGAAACCTCTCCCCTATTCTACCCCACCCCCCCCCACAATGAAAACCTCCACGTGGACGTCTTCCCCGTCTCACTCCCTCACAAGGAAAATTCTGCAATTTGTTTTAATAAACGAAAGCACTCCCCAAGAATCTGATTTAAACATTTTTTTAATCTTACTCCCTCCTTACCCCCCTTGAGGTGGAAGCTGCTGATCCCATTGTGATGTCACTGTGGGCTGCTCCCCAACACACACACTAGCCTCCCCTCCCCCCACACTAACCCCATATCTGTCTCTCTCCATCTCTATATCTGTCTCTCTGTCACCTCTCCCTCCCACTCCTTTTGCCTACCCTCAGTCACTGTCGAGTGGCAGCTGAGATCCATTGTGATGTCATTGTCGGTGGGCGGAATGTTCACGGCAGCGTATGTAAATGAGATCCCATTGTGATTGGAGGACTGTGAGATGCCATTGTGATGTCATAGCTCCAACTGCCAGAAAACTCTCACAGCACAGTCACAGTTATTCTCCTCAAAGCAGGCTTTTTTAAAACTTGTTAATATCAATAACATGAAATATAACATCAAATGTGAAGGAAAGTTAACAAAAATGACAACGGGACAAAGGTGAGTAAGGTGGTGCAAAAATGTTTGAGCTATTATGTACCATTTTGGCACCGCACGCAGACAGACGTCCAAACAAGATGAGAATTTTAGTAATATACTAGACTAAGTGGGACCTGTTGGGTTCCATGTTCACATGGGAGGGCTGGGCCCCAACGCAATATTCCACCTCTCCACCAAATCCAATATTGCTGGCCAGTGGGTGAGGGGGGGGGGGGGACTTTCTGGAGCACTAGTACGGGTGTTGTGGGCTGTAGGGACTGGTTTCCAGAGGGCTAGTATGGACATTGTGGGCCAAATTGATTCTTGGGCTGGCATCTCAGTCACTCAGGCCTGGTGGGCTGGCAGCTCAGTCACTCAGGCCTGGTGGGCTGGCAGCTCAGTCACTCAGGCCTGGTGGGCTGGCAGCTCAGAAACTGACAGAAATTCTGCCCAAAACAGGTGAGTGATTCTGTGAGAGAGAAGGGGGAGAGGGTGGAGAGTCAATTTTAGACATTTTTCATATTTTTCTGCAGATCACAGCAATAGAGGAAAGTCTATCCTGGCCTGGATCTCACAGAGAGCAAATGAAGGGAGGCAGAAAAATACTGGGGTTTAATACTTGCTGGGGGAATACTTACTGATGGGCCTAAGGAACTCATGGTCTAGGACAGGCCTGATGAGCCAAAGGAGGTCTTTAAAAAAAAAAAATTTGAGTGAAATCTCAGTGACAGGCACTTTTTCTGGACTTTTCCTAGCCTATCAGTGCAGCGATGGTGCAGGAAGGGGCATCACTGTCCTGGCCATGGCAGTGATTGACAGGCGAGGAGACCAATCTGTGTGGTGGTGACTAACAGGAGAGGAGACCGATATGCGCATGCGCGGTTTTAAAGATTTTTAAACCTTAATAACTTTTAAAATATTCCATCGATCGGAACAAAACTTATTGCACTTGCAGCACAGGAGAATGGTGAGTAAGGTGGTGAAAAATCGTAGCGCTATCATGGACCGTTTTAGTTATATATACTAGACCAAGTGCAGACTCATTGGGTCTGCTCCCCCAACGCATCAGTTCCCTACCCGTAGCCCTCAAGTCATTCCCAAATGTAAGATTCCAGCACTCCGCTGCCTCCCTCAGCTGTGGGCTTTAAAAAAAATTCTGATTGCATTTGCCCTGCGTGTTGCATAGCAATTCGCCCCCCCTCCTGTGAGCTGAAAAGTTCCGAGTGTTCCTATGCCGCAACATTTTATCAAAGTGTGTTGGAAGCTGGCAGGAATGATTTTAATGATTTTAATGAAAAACGTGAATCAGAATACGCCTGATTCTGCCAATTGCACTTCCCCTGTCTGTCGCATCAGTTCCAACTGCAATACCAATTGGCCCTTCCCCTCCTGTTGAAAAATCCCATTGAGGTGAAAAGTATTTCTCTCTTGCAATTTTGTATTGGAGTATGTTGGAAGCTGGCAGGAATGATTTTAAAAGTAAAAATCTTGTGAAAGTTGGCATTTTTAAAGCTTTAATCGCGAATAACGTGAAATATAGGATGAAATCTTCATTGAAGCTGATCACTGCTAGCAGAGTCATTGTGACATCATCAGTTGAAACTGGTCATTTTAAATTCAAAGACTTTTGAATGTTTTAAACTTTAAACAGTAATAAGTCAAGAAATAAAGCAGAAAATGTTCAGCGAAGGTGTTCTCTGCCTAGAGGGGAAAAATGTTAATCAGAATATGTAAAAATGTAATCGTTACCGCATAGCGTTTTTACGAAGCTGTAATGACAACCACATATACATACACGTATACACACATACAAGATCAGACTTTTAATAAGCATATGATAGATATAAATAAAAGAAAGCTGTCTCATGGTAAAAGCATTGTAAGAACCAAACATTTTCAAGTCGGAGGGACTTGCCAAAATGGAAGAATAATTGGTGAGACCGTATTTGGAGTATCGTGTTCAATTTCGGTCACCCTGTTAAAGGAAGGATGTTGTTAAGCTGGAAAGAATACAGAGAAAATTGATGAGAATGTTGTCAGGACTTGAAGGCCTAAGCTACAAGGCGAGGTTGGGCAGGCTTGGAGTGCAGGAAGCTGAATAATGATCTTATAGAGGTGTATAAAATCATGAGGGAAATAGATCGTCTTTTACCCAGAGTAGGGGAATCAAGGACAGAGGACATACGTTTAAGGTGAGAGGGGAAAGATCTAATAGGAACCTGAGGGGAAACCTTTTTTTCACAGAGAGAATATGGGAAAAGGTCCCCCCCACCCCTAAGGATACAATATAATGTTCGGGGATTACTCTCGAGAAGTGTGGTCTTCTTTTCAACCTATTAAATTGTCCGGAAATAATAATGAAAGACTTCAAAACACTACAATAATAGATTTGTGGCAAATGAATGACAGTGAAAAGACCAGGTGCAGAAAGGTAAAACATTTTTCCACAGATTGCTGAACACTGCAACAATTCATTTTCTGACTTGCTTTACAGACATATAAAAATACATTGGAGTGTTACAGTAAAGAATTTTCCAGAATGCATTAAAAAGCTAACTTTCCCTTTGGGGAAAATGCGTGTAAAATCACAAATTAACCAATACAAGGATCAAAAACATTCTATTGTAGTGCAATTGATTTTGCACATTACAGCACCACCTTCAGGTCATATCTTATGTATGTTTCTATGATGTTTATGGTATTTGTGTAGCTTTGATTTAAATTTAATTTTAATTTATATAATTATATTAATATATTTGAATCAAATTCTTCAACATTCTCATTTGAAGAAATGATTTTGCATGCAACTAATGAATTAAATAAGCCAGTTACCAAATCTGTTACCTGCAAAAATCACAAAGGAGAAAGCAACGTGGAAAAAGTACAATAATAATGACATATTCTATACAATATCTTTAAACAATATCTTTAAATAGGAAAAATAACTGGCAATGTAATTACACATACATTTTACAGGAATCTATTCAATCATATTTTGACACCATGATGGCAAAACCAAAATCTTGCCAATGAGATACATTTTATGAAAAAAAGAATGAAAAAGTCAGGAATATTTTAGGAGAGAATTTCTGAGATTGCTTCCTGCTGGTGGTGGAGTGATTAAGTTCAGAATGATAGAAAAACTAGCATTGGAAGAGCATAGATTTTTCTGAAGGTTGTCAAGAGCAATGATAGGGAAGGACAAAACAGCAGATGGATTTAAGAATATAGAAGAGTATATTAAAAATCAAGGCATTATTCAGCATGAGTCTTTGTGGGTCATCTAGTATTGAAGTGACAGATGAATGGAATTTAAAACTGAAATCCGGACAACAGCAGCAGAGTTCTGGATTATCTCAAGTTAATGGAGAGTGGTAAATTCATTGTTGATCGTAATTAATGAACACAATCTAATTTCTTTGATAAAGAATTATAAAAATGTTATACAAAATAGTTTTAAAAAATCATGAAGACCATAACAGAAATTGTTAATGCAATGTTAGGGTCTTGCAGCATTTGGTCAAATAAAATTTCATATTGTCATGGATTTAATCACAGTCAGGGTTTTAATGTTGATTAACAAGGAAGTCATCAGATTTGTAAAGTGAAATGATATTTAGCGTATTTACACTTTTTAAGTGCATATATCCAGTAATACTGAGACAAGAGTGATAACGAGTGAATTCTAACATGGTGGAGGCTGGGGTAGTGCTGCCATCAAAGTTGAGAGAAAACAACGTTCAACAAATGCACTCTGATGCTCACGTTGCTCCCTACCTACAAGTTGAACTTCTTGCTGAAATGTATGGGGATGGGTATGCATGCCACAGAGTTATAGAGCTGTATAGTATGGCAGCAGGACTTTTGGCCCACGATGTCTATGCCAAACAAGTTGTCATACTGGGCAAGCCCAATTTGCATGCATAACCGTCTGAACTCTTCTTATCCATACATCCATTCAAATGTCTGTTAAAAGTCACAATTGTATCGACTGACAGCTCATTCCTCTGAATGAAGAAGTTGCAGTGAAGTCCCTCTTAAATTGCTCCCTACTCAACTTAAGCCCATGTTCTCCAGATTTAAAATCCTCTACCCTGGAAAAAAGTGAGCATTTACTTTACCCATGCTCTTAATGATCTTGTACACCTCAATAAGGTTAACCCCCCCAGCCTTTGATGTTTCAAAGAAAAAAAGTCCCAGCCGATAACACACGCACACAAGCCCCAGTATCATTCTGGTGAATCTCTGCAGCACCTTTTCAATGACTACTGTAGCATTCCAATCAGCAAAACAACGCTCCACAACTTTGACTACTTCCTCCAAGCTAGTTTTGAATCCAATTGGCTAGCTCACCTTGGATTCCATGTGATCTAACCATCCAGACAAGCTTACCATGTGGGTGCTTGTCAAAGGTCTTGCTAAAGTCCATATAGAAACATCTACTGCCCTATTCATCAATCCACTTGGTGACCTGTTAAAAAAAACTATAAGATTTGTGAGATTCCGTTTACCATGCACAAAGCCACAATGCTTGACTGTAATCAGCCCATGCCTATCCCAATACTAGCCAATCCTATCACTAAGAACAACGACTTTCCCACTACTGATGCAAGACTGTTTGTTATATACATTCAGGAATTTGATGACATCAGTCTTCTGCAAGGGTGCGGAAGAGAACTACCGGTCTGTAATTCCCTGGCTTATTCTTGTTGCCCTTCTTAAATAGCGGAAGAACATTAGCCACTCTCCAGTCTTCCGTAACCCTACTTGTGTTTTTGCAGATAGTGAAGATGGTTGTGAACGATTGCAGAAGGATCTGGATCGATTGGCTAGGTGGGCGGAGGAATGGTTGATGGATGAAGGAATTTAATACAGAGAAGTGTGAGGTTTTGCATTTTGGGACATCGAACAAGGGCAGGACCTACACAGTAAAATGGTAGGCCTCTAGGTAGTGTTGTAGAGCAGAGGGATCTAGGAGTACAGGTGCATGATTCCTTGAAGGTCGAGTCGCAGGTAGATAAAGTGGTCAAAAAGGCTTTTGGCAATTTGGGCTTCAGGGCCTGCCCAACTAACATGACCTTTCGGCGACTGTCTTCGACCTTCAAGCTCGCGGGCACTTGCCTGAAAAACCTCGAGCTGGTTCGACCGTCAGCGATGAAACCGCAAGCCAGATCGACCGTCTACACACACACACACACAAACACATCGCAAAGGCAGGGGCCAGGGAAAGCAGAGGAGCGCTGTCTGAAATTCACACCCGCGATGAAGAGGAAGATAAAAGAAGGCTGGCACAATTATGGTAAGTCCTTTAGAGAGCGCAGAGATGGAGGGGGGGGAGAGAAGGGGAGAGAGGGGGAGAGAAGGGGGGAGAAGGAGTGGAGACACTTTTAAGAAGCCAGATAACTTTTAATAAAGTTTAGCGGGCATTTAACATTACCGGTCGGTTTACTTAAAAATTTTTTCTCAACGAGCTTCACCTTCGACTGCTTTTGATTACCTTTGATTGCCTTTGATTACCTACGATAGCATTACGACCTACCTTCGACTAAACCTATGAGTAAAAAAATATCAATTTTTTCCATGGCAACCTTTTGTTACTCGCTGGCATTTTTCCGCTTGCTAAAAAAATGGCACGACCTAAAGGGGCTGTCCCACAGGTGACCTAATCCGCGAGTTAAGAAGAGTGTCTTTGACCTTCAAGCTCGAGGGCACTCGCCTGGAAAACCTCAAGCTGGATCGACCGTCCGCGTTGAAACCGCGAGCTGGATCGACCGACCGCATACATACACATCGCAAAGGCAGGGGCCAGGGAAAGCGGGGGAGCAGGGGTGTGGGGGAGCGCTGTCTGAAATTCACACCCGCGATGAAGAGGAAGGCAAAAGACAGCTGCACAGTTTACGGTAAGTCCTTTAGAGAGCGTCGAGGGGGGTGCTTGGGGGAGGGGGGTGAGAGAAGGGGAGAGAAGGGAAGAGAAGGGGGGAGAAGGAGTGGAGACACTTTTAAGAAGTATAATAAAGTTTAGCGGGCATTTTACCTGGTCCTGAAAACTCCAATGAACCAATCAAAATGCCCATTCAGCGAAGGAGATTGCCTACGGCTGCCCTTTACTGCCTGTAACTAAATAGCGACCCCACTCCATTGCACAATGAGTTAAAAAGAACCATGCCGACCAAATGTTACTTGCGGAAAAAATTTCAACATGCTGAAAGATCTTTCGCGACCTAGCTAAGGCCGCAAATGTGCGGGAACATCCCTCCAGCATGAAGGAGAGTTCCAGTGACCTTATAGGACCTCATGTCGACCATGCTGCGAGATGAGTCGAGGGCAAACTATTCTAAACTCGCAGATTAGGTTGCCGCAGTGGTTCAGCCCCTTAACTGAGGCCTCGAGTACGGGGGGACTACTCTTAGGGCCTATCCTACTTGGGCGACCTAAGCTGCGAGTATTCGATCGGGTTCAAGTCCGGGCTCTGGCTGGGCCACTCAAGGACATTCACAGACTTGTCACAAAGCCACAACTGCATTGTCTTGGCTGTGTGCTTAGGGCTGTTGACCTGTTGGAAGGTAACCTCCGCCCCAGTCTGAGGTCATGAACGCTCTGGTACATGTTTTTATTGAGGATCTCTCTGTACTTTGCTCTGTTCATCTTTCCCTCAATCCTGACTAGTCTCCCAGTTCCTGCCCCTGAAAAACATCCCCACAGCATGATGCTGCCTCCACCATGCTTCAGCACAGGTATGGTATTGGCGGTGAGATGATGAGCGGTGCCTGGTTTCCTCCAGACGTGACGCTTGGCATTCAGGCCAAAGATTTCAATCTTGGGTTCATCAGACTAGAGAATCTTGTTTCGTATGCCTTTTGGCAAACTCCAAGCGGGCTGTCATGTGCCTTTTACTGAGCAGTGGCTTCCGTCTGTCCACTCTACCATAAAGGCCTGATTGGTGGAGCGCTGCAGATATAGTTGTCCTTCTGAAAGGTTCTCCCATCTCCACTGAGGAACTCTGGAGCTCTGTCAGAGTGGCCATCGGGTTCTTGGTCACCTCCCTGGCCAAGGCCCTTCTCCCCCGATTGCTCAGTTTGGCCGAGCGACCAGCTCTATGAAGAGTCGTGGTGGTTCCAAAGTTCTTCAATTTAAGAATGACGGAAGCCACTGTGCTTTTCGGGACCTGCAATGCCACAGAAATTGTTTTATACCGTTCCCTGGATCTGTGTCTCGACACAATCCTGTCTCGGAGGTCTACAGACAATTATTTTGTTTTCATGGCTTGGTTTTGGCTCTGACATGCACTGTCAACTGTAGGATCTTATATGGACAAGTGTGTGCCTTTCCAAATCATGTACAATAAATGTAATTTACCATTGGCGGACTCCAATCAAGTTGTAGAAACATCTCAAGGACAATCAATGGAAACAGGATGCTCCTAAGCTCAATTTTGTGTGTCATAGCAAAGGGTCTGAATACTTATGTAAATGTGATCTTTCAGTGATTTCTTTTTAATTACTTTGCAAAAATTACTTCTCTTTAATTACTTTACAAAAACACCTGCTTTCGCTTTTTTATTATGGGCTATTATGTGTAGATTGATGATACAAAAACATTGCATTGAATCAATTTTAGAATGTGGACTATACCTGTGGGAAATATGCCCAGCTATGGTGCGAGTTCTTTCATGCATTTAGCCATGAGCTGCAGCTGGGCATTTTTTCCCACAGGTACACTCCGCAGGGATACTCTAAGTTTCCCTGACTTCACGCATACTGCAGGAGGAGCATCCCAGCCCTATCTAACATCCTACCAGCACTAAAACTATAGAAGAAAGTCACAAAAGCAAGACCTTACCTTATCTTGCCGTCACTCTCTTCTCAGCATCTTTGCTGAAGCCTTTTGAGTCAAATCCTCAATACTTACCTTCAAAGCACAGCACTTCACGTTAACACACAGCCTCCCTCAAAACCAGCCACTCCCGACAGGCTTATCTGCCATGAATAAAACCATAAAAATAAAATAACATAATAATAAAGTGGTTAATTTAAAAAAATGAGATCCTGGGATTCATAAAGAGAGATGACAAAAAAAGGGAAGTTGTATTGAAAAAGTGAATAGCACGTATTAACTCACAACTTCAAAATTGCACTCAATTCCGGTCAGTGGTGTAATGGAAAAAAAGTGAAGATGCAGATGAGATTTATTGGAATAATCCAGAGATGAGGGACTTCATTAAAGGGGATAGAGATGCTGGGGTTGTTCTCCTTGCTGCAAAGAAGGTTAACACAAATTGTGGCTGGTGTAGATAAGGTAAATTAATCATTTTAGCAGATGGTTTGAGGACAGAATTATAATTTTGAACAAAATATACAAAGTTAGGTATAGAAACAGATTTTAAATCAGAAAGTAGACGGGATTCCTGCCTATAGAGATTTGGCAATGTATTCAACTGATGTGTACAAAGAGGACGTGGAAGGTACTAGAGAACCATTTGTTGAGCTAAGGGGAAAAACAGGGGAATGGAATAAATTGGATTTCTCGACCAGAAACTGGCCAAAACTCAATGGGTTGAATGGCCTGTGCAGTAAGATTTGTACCATTCAGTGATTATATTATGGATGATGAATACCTCTTCCAGTCCAAAACCTCCATTGATGCCAAACTTCTGCTTTGCCATAAAGCACCAGTGTTATACTGTCAATCCCACTATACTTTGCCAATACTGTACAAA
Organism: Raja brachyura; assembly: GCA_963514005.1. Next base: position 44,508,317 of record OY740789.1, on the reverse strand, counting down.
TCTTTAAGCATAACTTGCTGGAAGTTCTCTTGATGAACATCTCATTATCCCATAGTCAGGATTTTTTTGTTGTTTTCCACCTTGAGCCCAATGACCATTTCCTTTAAAATTGGGTGCCCTAAATGACCTATTCTGTAATATTGATGATTTCCAACAGTGACCAATTTTCCCAATGTGTTGTTTCCTAATTCCTTCCACTTTTTTTATGATTCTAGCAGGGGCATTGTGCCAATGAGCATGAATCGGTTTTCTTGACATCATTAGATTGGGGGGTCTTGCGATATATGGAGAGATTGGATGAATTGGATCTGTTTTCATTTGAGCAAAGGAGTTTAGTTTAATTTAGAGATGCAGCATGGAAGCAGGCTCTTCAGTCTACGGGGTCCATGTTGACCATCGATCAACCGTTTAAACTAGTTCTGTTATCACACTTTCTCATCCACTTCCTACCCACTAAGGGCAATTTACAGAAGCCAATTAGCCTACAAAACCCCACGGCTTTGGGATGTGGGAGGAAACCGCAGCTCTCAGAGGAAACCCATCCCAGTCACAGAATGTGCAGTCCACACAGGCACCACCCGTGGTCGGGATCAAATCAGGGCCACTGGGTTGTGAGGCACAGCTCTACCTGCTGCACCAATGTGCTGCCCGCTGCACACAGATGTCATGGTAGAAGCATATAAAAGGATGACAGACATTGATAGGCTAGATAGCTAGAGTGCGTTTCCCATGGTTGGGTTGTCTAAAACTAGAGGACATATGTTTAAGGTGAACGGGAGGAAGTTGAGGGGAGTAAAATAGAACATAAAAGGCAAATATTCACAGAGGAGAGAAACACAATGAAGATACATCAGCAAAGTGCTGAAGATGTTATGAAACAATGATAAGAAAACATTAAGGTTCATCCTGCAGAAACATATCCCATAATGTGAGGAAAATGCTGAGGTACGGTTAAGAAGCATGCTTTGTTAAAGAATCCGTCTGTCATTGGGGCCAGCAAAGTCTTTCTTCTGAAAATATATCTCTCCTATCGTAACTTCAAAGCAAATTTTAAAATAAAACAAGAACCAGAATATTATATTACAAAATATAAACGAAATGTTTTTTGCCAAGTCCTTCCTGGTTTTGTTTTACTTTCATTTTTTCATTCTCGGCAAATGTCTTTAAAGTTTTGGGATGCACTATAAAGCACTGGATGGTAACTCTTTCTGTGCAGCATGACATTTGACCTTGCCCACAAATATTTAACCCTATCCTGGAACAATCAGAACCATTCATAGTTTTTCCCAAATTTAAATAAATGAAGAAAACTTGTTATGGAAATATGAAACTCAGAAGAGATATATTAAAAATTACTGCACCAGTAAATATATTCAAAACTGTTTCATGCAATAAAGATAAGAAAGATAATGGAAATGCATTTTCCATTCATGTCAAATTGCAAATATATAACTTTGTTAACTTTTCTCGTAATTTGCATTCAAAACAGGAATGCAGAAAATGAGGAAAATGTGTCAGTCAGAGTCAAAAGAAAAAAAAGTGAACAAGGGAAAGACCACATATCAAAGTGAGAACGAGACACCCACTACATTTTATAATAGTTATGTTGATATGATCAAGTACCTGGCATATGCATGGAAAGAAAGAGTTGACTTTTACTTTGTGCTTTCGCAAAATAACCTCTCCTTTCTTTTTCCGCTGCCGATTTTAACAAATTAAAACTAGTGTGGTAATGACTTCCACTTTGCATTTTTTTATAAATGTACACCTTTTTTAGTTACACTATAAAACAGTTGCATAGGGGAAAAAAGTTCAAATGGCAGTAGTCTGGGAAGTGTTGTGGTGCATAGGGGTGTAGGTACATTGTTTCTTGAAAGTGGCATCACAGGTAGATAAGGCGGTCAAGAAGGCTGTTGACACATTGGACATCAGTCACGGTAGTGAGTATAGAGGTTGGGATGTTATGTTACAGTGGTACAAGACTTGGTAAGGCCACATTTGGAGTATTGTGTACTATCGGAAAGATGTTGTTAAACTGGAAATAGTGCAGAGATTTACGAGGATGTTGACAGTACTTGAGGGCCTGAGTTATAGAGAGAGGTTGAGCAGGCTAGGACTTTAATGCTTGGAGCTCAGGAGGATGAGGGATGATCTTATAGAGATGTATAATGTTGTGAGGGGAATAGATAAGGTAGATGCACAGTGTTTTTTATCTAGAGCAGGGGAATCAAGAACCAGAGGATTTAGATTTAAGGTGAGAGGGGAAAGATTTAATAGGAACCTGAGGGGCATCTTTTTCACACAGAGGATGGAAGGTATATGGAACTAGCTGCCAGAGAAGGTAGTTGAGACAGGTACTATAACAACATGTAAAAGACATTTGGACAGATACATAGATATGAAAGGTTCAGAGGGATATAGGCCAAATGCAAGCAGATGGGACTAGTGTAGATGAGGCATCATGGTCTGCATGGGCAAGGAACTATTTATATGCTGCATGACTCTGACTCCAAAATAAGCTTTAGCTAAATGAATTGTTCTCTGGACATGTTTTTTTTCTTTTTCTTACATTGCTTTTGATGATGCTTGAATGAAGAGCAGTCTGTTCTGCTATGATTGTAAGAATAAAGCAAAAGTTCAAAAGTTTCAATTTCTTTCTCAAAAAAAGCTTTTTGCGTAATTACTAAATAAGTTGGAGTTAAGGGCCTGTCACACTAGCGCGCGATTAGACGCGATAAGCGCGACCTACCGTGGTCGCTTTAGTCGTCCGGCCTCGCGTGACCCTGTCCCACTGCGATCGCCGGAGTCTGGTGGAGTTCCGCGGACTCGTGTGGAGCTGGTGTCGACATCGCGCGTAGTGTCCAAAAACCGACACTGCTTAAAAATTACGCGCGGCAAAATCCTGTCGCGCGGAACGTGATGACGTTTTGACGTTGTGCGTCTTCAGCGTGGCGTTGCGTGATGACGTCACTGCCCGACGTCGTGCAACGCGCATGCTCATGCGCATCGTCACGTGATGAAAAATAACGTCCTTCCTTCGGACGTCGCGCGTGTAATCGCGCGCTAGTGTGACAGGCCCTTCACTCGCACCGGGATCGCCTGACCCCCACGCGACCCCCGCGTCCGAATTTGTCGCGCTTATCGCGTCTAATCGCGCGCTAGTGTGACAGGCCCTTTACTAAAGAATTGGTAGTTAACAATCAAATTTTTAGTGAATAGCAATTGACTTAAAGTGGGAAGGAAAGCAGGATAGCGCAACACTGAAAGGTTGTTGAGAGAGTGGAAAATAACTGAATGGGCAAGTGCCTGCTCTAAGAAAAGAAGCAAGATAATCCTGAGGTATAAACAATATTATATTTCCAAATTTACTGGTGATACAAAACTAGATGGAATCATAAGTATGGAGAAGGTTGTGAAATTTCAATGCATGTAAACAAGCTGAGTATTGGCCAAGAATGCGGAAGGTGCAATTTAATGTAAAAAATATTACACCATTTTGTGCACAAAAATCTGAGTATTTTTAAATAGTGCAAGATTGGGTTCAAAGGAACCTTGGTGTGCTTGTATACAAGTCAGTGGAAATCAAACGCAAGTGCAGGAAATAATTAGGAAGGCAGCGGATACAGTGGCAGATTATTATATCATCGAAGGATTTTTCCCTCTAGCCACTATGTTGAAGACAAGGAGGGTAAGGAGATAGCGTTGTTACACATGGGAGCTCTCCATGAGACATTCAAAGCCGTCCAAAGATAAATCTTCAAAACACAGTCTCTTGATTAATAGTTTCTTCATTGTCGAAGTAAAACCGTGAAATATTCGTCCAAACTTCTTCTTGTTTAAATACATTTTAATCTTACTCGTAGTCAAACTCCGGCATGTGGCTCTGAAATGGTAGAAAGCCCTGACATGCTTTGCCATCGAAGCCCTCGAAAGCTATGCCATCCCTTCATGCTTCTTCCAAACTAAACTAAAAAACTACAAGCTTCTGCGCAAGAATCCCAGCAGCAAACATACCTCCAACTAGGTAATAAATCCCACCCACATAATTACAGGCAGACAACATTTCAAGGCAAATGTCATAACTTATAACATACTAAGTTAAGCCAAATGGCCACTACAGCGGATATATTAGCCTTTCTTGCAAGATGTTTTTAATCCAGAAGAAGTAGGGAAATCTCATCGCTTATTCTTAAAGCCTTGACAATACCACACTTTTGTATTATGTACAGTTTTTTAGTCTCCTCACCCAAGAAGGGATGGACTTTTCTTCAGGGAATGCAGCAAAGATTCACTCAGTCGATCAATTCATCGTTCTATGTGCAAGTATGGTGAGGATCTTGCCTGTGTTCAGCATCACAGGCCCATGGACTCAGACAACACACAAGGACATAAATTATGATGGGATTGCTATAACAGAAACAACACTTTCTTCTCCAGAGACTCTATCCTCTTGAAACCTCTCCACATCCTTTGCCGTAGAAGAAATAGTAGATCTTATTCATATTTACAAAATGTTACAAACCTTGTAGGAAAGAACTGCAGATGCTGGTTTAAATCGAAGGTTGACACAAAATGCTGGAATAACTCAGCTGGAGAGACCCTTCTTCAGAGATGCTGCCTGGCCCGCTGATTTACTCCAGCATTTTGTGTCTACCTTCATGTTACAAACCTTGACAGGTTGGATACAGGGAAGACTATTTCCTCAGGCTGATGAATCTAGAACCGAGGGTCACGTTGTCAGAGTAAGGAAATGACTGTATGGGATTGAGATGTGGAGAAATGTCTTCACTCAGTGAATAATGAATATTTTGAATATTTTACCTAGAACCCTGTGAAATTGTCTGATAATAATCTTAGCGTCTGTAATAAGGTAAAATATCTTGGACATTTTATTACAGAACAAATGACAGATGATGAGGATATCTATAGGCAACGCCATAAGATGTATGCACAAGCAAACATTCTCTTACGCAAGTTTAGTGTGTGTACAGATGAAGAGAAGTTGTCTCTGTTCAGAGCATATAGTACACCATTCTATACTGCACATTGTGGTCAAAGTACAGAAAAGGAAGCTTACAGAGACTTAAAGTAGCTTATAATTATGCCATGAGAATATTGCTTAAGAGACATAGATGGTGTAGTGCAAATTAAATGTTTGGGGCTGCAGGAGTCAAAACTTTACAAACTGTATTAAGAAATCTTATGCATAAATGTATTTTCCGGATTAATGACTCTGAAAATGAAATCATCTTGGCCTTATCAAACATAAGGTTTGGCACTACATGCTACAAATCCCAGCTGTGGAGACATTGGTATAGTTGTTTCACTATAAGACACTGATTTTTGTTATTCTTGATCTTAAACCATGTATTGTGCATTAAAGGAACCAATGGATTTGAGGATCATGCAGGAAAATGACACAAAGGTAGAAAGTTAGCCTTGATCTTGATGAAAGGCAGAGCAGTCTCAACGGGCTGGATGGCCTTCTCCTACTTCTTATATCCTTAAACAAAAATCTGATAAAAATGTGATACTAATCAAAAAACTGAAGATCCACAGAAAATATTTGGGGAGTTTCATGACAGATGTGATAGGAGTTAAATAACATGGTATGAAAACTATTATAGAATTGGTTTTCACCAACGGCTCATTCTCTGTCCTGACTTGGATATCATGGATTCCTGGGGAAATTCAAAAACTCCCTTGTGCTTTTTGAGGAGAATTGTCTCAGAATTACGCCGACTTGTATCTATATTGATGCAGTGCGGGGCAGTGATGGCAATCTGTACCTGTTTGGCGCACGATGCACTACGCAGTCCTCAAGTGGAATGTCATTCTTCTCTGTATCTACACTACACAGCTAACACCAGATTATATGTACATAATATATCTGCTGTGTGTAGTGGAAGCAGAATTCTGGATCCGTCTTCTGATCAAATCATCAGCTGCCAATTTTATTTGTCGGTGCCTGATTGAACATTGAAGCAGAGAGTGGTCTGTTTTGATAAAAAGATTTAAAGCAGTTTGTGGTTTTGACCCGTTTTTAGATCATCTGTTAAGAATTCATTTTAAAGTCTGTTTAAGAGGAAATGAGAGAGAAAAAAAAACAGATATGCTTGGTGCTATCTCCATGACCAGCTGCAAAAAAATCCATTGAGCTAAATATGAGAAGAATTATAATGTTCCAGTGATTTCAAGAAATCTTATGACTGGATAATGTTTTAGGGTTTTTACCAGGGATAATTTTAAAATCCAAAAATTCAATCTGAGAAGATTGTAAAAAAATCATAATCCTTATTATTAATTGACTCCTATAATCCTATATAGCCATGTTATGATCAAATTGCAATTGGTTGACTTATTTTAATTAATGTACTTGATAATGCATTGCTTTAATTGGATTATATTTAATTGGAACTACAAACTAATATCATTTTCAGTAAAATAATACATCCTACCCTCCAGCACTTTATCTCCAATTTTAAAAAGGTCAAGGTCTATTTAACCAAATTCTTGGGAATGTCATGTGCTGCATGAAAACTTTCCAATGGCATGTTTCAGTAACTAGTATCACTTGTTTACTTTTGCTGCTACATATTCAGAATGTCTAAATATTTACTTTCAGAGGAAATAGGGGGTGAGATCATGTTTGGCTATTCGCATGTCCATAACACGGAAATCGCATGGTGTGGTTTACATCCTGATTTAATTTAATTAAAACTCCACAATTACCCAGACTGGGAGAATCAAGAACCAGAGGACATAGGTTTAAGGTGAGAGAGGAAAGATTTAATAGGAACCTGAAAGCAACTTTTTCCACACAGAGGGTGGTGGATGTAAGGAATGAACTGCCAGAGGAGGTAGTTGAGACAGGTACTATGAAAGGATTCAAAAGAAACTTTAACAGGTAAATGGATAAGAAAAGTTTAGAGGATTATAAACTAAATGCAGTCAGGTGGGACTAGCCTAGACAGAATATCTTGGTCAGCATGGGAAAATTGGACCAAAGGGCCCGTTTCCATTCTGTAAGACTTTATGATTCTATGACTCCATTACTCAATTACAAATTCCTGGAAATGACAATGGAACTTACTGGGGAAGTAATCATATCGCAATAACATTCCTTTCTCCTGATTACTCTGCTTCTTGAGCAACACTTTAACTTCAGAACTTGTAATGACTGGAAATGATTTGCATACACGTTGTCCTTTTAAAATGGGTAACAGAGCGAGTCTTTGCCCGCATTATTTCCCAGCTGAGTACATGACATGATTGAATCTGGATATGTGCCAGATTTCCTTTCAGTGCAAACTGTTTCCTGAGTCACTTGGTTTCTTACTGTGAAATGTAGGAGGAATGCAACTGAGGCTGTGAATACAAAATGTGCAATACCATTTAGAATATAAATAATGAAAGCAATTCAATAGACAACAATGCTAACTGATTAGAATGATCCATAGAAAGTATTACTATAGAGTTATAGTCATATCGCATGGAAACAAGCACATTGGCCCAACATACCCGTACCACCAACATTCTGTTAAAAAATGCCTCTAGGGTGGTATAGAACTAGTGTATGGTGGTGCATGTACCACATTGCATCTCTAAAATTAAAAATTTCCATATCATGATTGAAATCTTGCAAGGAGTGGATCAAAACTTGCACTACCAAGTTGATTGCCATGAGCACAGAAGTAATTTGATTGAATTTAGAGAAATAATCCAAAGGTTTACATGAGAATAATGCAAATAAGCAGCAAAGCAAATGCACATTTTGAGTGTAGTTTAGTGTGAAGTTTGATGTCAAAGACTTCCAATTGTCAGAACTGAACGAGGAGGAGGACACAATTGCAGGCTCAGACACAGGGCAGATCCGTATTCAGAGTTTAATCGGTCCAAGTCGGTACACAGGTAAGCAAGCACAGAAGCAACAGTATAATCTAGGAGCAGGCAAAAACAGTGGTCAAAAAACAGGCAATGGTCGAGTTCACAAAGTCACAATATTTCTAGAGCTGGAACGAGGTGATACCAAGTAGCATACACAACGAACTGGCAATGAGAACTAAAACACAAAGGGCTTAAATACAGACTTAACAGGGGATAACGAAACACAGGTGAAACACATCAGGGTGGGGCCAACATTCACATGAGGGTAAACGACCTGACAGGAAATGGGACCTGAAACAAGAGGAGATGTGAGACACCAAAATAAAACAAGAATACAAACTCTAATACTAAAAACCAATAACTAGAAACTAGATCAAATGCAACACCTGACACCAATTAGTGAAGGAGAAAGTAAAGGGTAGCTCTGTTGGTGAGGGATGAAATCTAGTCCCTTGCAAGGGTGACATTGAAACAGGAGATGTGGAGTCAATATGGATAGAACTAAGGAATTGTAAGGGTAAAAAGACCCTAATAGGACTTATCTACAGGACCCCAAACAGTAGCCTGGATATAGGGTGCAAGTTGAATTAGGGGTTAAAATTAGCATGTAGTAAAGGTAATGTTACGGTTGTTATGGGAGATTTCAACGTGCAGGCAGACTGGGAAAATCAGGTTGGTACTGGGCTCCAAGAAAGGGAGTTTGTGGAGTGCCTCCGATTCTTAGAGCAGCTTGTATTGGAGCCTACCAGGGAGAAGGCAATTCTGGATTTAGTGTTATGTAATGAACTGGATTTGATAAAGGAACTTGAGGTTAAGGAGCCATTAAGAGGTAGTGACCATAATATGGTCAAGTTTCATCTACAATTGGAGAGGGAGAAGGGTAAATTGGAGGTGTCAGTGTTACAGTTGAATAAAGGGGACTATGGAGCCATGAGGGAGGAGCTGGCCAAAGTTGACTGGAAAGATACACTAGCAGGGATGACAGTAGAACAACAATGTCAGGTATTTCTGGGAATAATACAGAAGGTTCAGGATCAGTTCATTCCAAAGAGGAAGAAAGATTCCAAGGGGAGTAAGGGGCTAACAATGGACGTCAGGGACAGTAAAAAAATAAAAGAGAAAAAATACAACGTAGCAAAGATGAGCGGGAAGCAGGATTGGGTAATGTTTAAAGAGCAACAGAAGATAACTAAAAAGTCAATAAGGGGAGAAAATATGAGGTACGAAGGTAAGGTAGCCAAGAATATAAAGGAGGATAGTAAAAGCTTCTTTAGGTATGTGAAGAGGAAAAAAATAGTTACGACCAAAGTTGGACGCTTAGAGACTGAAAAAGGTGAATTTATTATGGGGAACAAGGAAATAGCAGATGGGTTGAACAGGTACTTTGGATCCGTCTTCACTAAGGAGGACACAATCAATCTTCCTGATGTACTAGTGGCCAGAGGATCTGGGGTGACGGAGGAACTGAAGGAAATCCACATTAGGCAGGAAATAATGTTGGGTAGACTGATGGGACTATAGGCTGATATATCCCCAGGGCCTGATGGTCTGCATGCCAGGGTACTTAAGGAAGTGGCTCTAGAAATCGTGGACGCATTGGTGATCATTTTCCAATGTTTTATAGATTCAGGATCAGTTCCTGTGGATTGGAGGGTAGCTAATGTTATTTGATAAGGTCCCACATAGGAGATTAGTGGGCAAAATGAGGGCACATGGTATTGGGGGTAGAATGCTGACATGGATAGAAAATTGGTTGGCAGACAGGAAACAAAGAGTAGGGATTAACGGGTCCCTTTCAGAATGGCGGGCAGTGACTAGTGGGGTACCGCAAGGCTCGGTGCTGGGACCGCTGCTATTTACAATATACATCAATGATTTAGATGGAGGGATTCAAAGTAACATTAGCAAATTTGCAGATGACACAAAGCTGGGTGGCACTGTGAACTGTTGGGTGAGTGGGCAAATGCATGGCAGATGCAGTTTAATGTGGATAAATGTGAGGTTATCCACTTAAGTAGCAAAAACAGGAAGGCAGATTATTATCTAAATATAATTGTCAAATTGGGAAAAGGGGAAGTACAACAGGATCTGGGGGTCCTTGTTCATCAGTCAATGAAAGTAAGCATGCAGGTACAGCAGGCCGTGAAGAAAGCGAATGGCATGTTGGCCTTCATAACAAGAGTAGTTGAGTATAGGAGCAAAGAGGCCCTTCTGCAGTTGTATAGGGCCCTAGTGAGACCACACCTGGAGTATTGTGTACGGTTTTGGTCCCCTGATTTGACGATAGACATTCTTGCTATTGAGGGAGTGCAGCGTAGGTTTACAAGGTTAATTCCTGGCGGGACTGTCATATGTTGAGAGAGTGGAGTGGCTGGGCTTGTATACTCTGGTGTTTAGAAGGATGAGAGGATATATTATTGAAACATATAAGATTATTAAGGGTTTGGACACGCTAGAGGCAGGAAATATGTTCCCGATGTTTGGGGAGTCCAGAACCAGGGACCACAGTTTAAGAATAAGGGGTAAGCCATTTAGAACGGAGGCGAGGAAACACTTTTTCACACAGAGAGTCTGTGGAATTCGCTGCCTCAGAGGGCGGTGGAGGCCGGCTCTCTGGATACTTTCAAGAGAGAACTAGATAGGGCTCCTAAAGATAGTGGAGTCAGGGGAAATGGGGAGAAGGCAGGAACGGGGTACTGATTGGGGATGATCTGCCATGATCACATTGAATGACGGTGCTGGCTCAAAGGGTCGAATGGCCTTCTCTAGCACCTATTGTCTATTGTCTATAAGGCCACCTTTGATATGTCACACCCTGTAATTGTAGCAAAGCTAATATTATTCCTAGGAATGGTGCAGATTTATATGTAATCATTTATGGATCGTGTAATTTGTTCACACCATTGTGTTACAAAAGGAATGTGAAATTGATATGGAGCATGGAAAGAATATGTACATATGCAAAATGAAAGAAAAGCTTAGCCATTAACAGTCTGCTTTTTCTTACAATACTATGCACACTATGAAGCATGGGTTGCAGCGAGTTATGGTGTAGGTGTATGTTGGATGTTGGTGCAATACAAACTCATCACTTTGCTTCTCACATTCCCACTAGGAATGAGCTGAATTATGCACAAATCCACGATAAATCACTTTGTTTGGAATCAAGAATTTCAACCAGTTTCTTCATACAATTATTAGATCACAATCCAACAATGTAGGCCGCAGAATCACCAAATCCATTTATGGCAGAACCAAGGATAGAATCCTGATATCAGGGTGTAATTTAAAAAAGATTATATCCTTAAGCAAGGACATGCTGTTCTTTGCATATCAGTGTGTCCATTAAACAGAAGGATCATGAGGTGAGTCATTTTATAACAATCAAACAATATCACATTGGAACAGCTAGTTTGTAGAGTCCTGTACCTTAAAATGTCAATATGTAGATTGTTTTAGTAACTTGCAAATTAACCATTGCTTTATATAAGTCTGAAGAAGGGTTTTGGCCCGAAACGTTGCCTATTTCCTTCGCTCCATAGATGCTGCCGCACCCACTGAGTTTCTCCAGCATTTTTGTCTACCTTTTTATAAGTAGTTTATAAGTAGATTGACGAATTAACATCCAACAAAAAGTTTTCACTGTACCTCAGTACACGTGATAATAAACTAAAACTGAACTGAATAATTTTTCTAACTTTGGATGCGATGTCTGACACAATAATTTGGGTCCTCACAATTCATGGACCATATATATATTGCCTTAATAATCATTACATTGTTCTTTAATTGAGTCACTGGAGTATTAATTTTTGGCTCCTACACATTTTGTTTCTAACCATTATGATCTAACTTAGTTCTAATGCTGCAATCAAGGGTTTCCTTTGGTTCATAAATATTCCCAGCAAGGTAAGAGTATTGTCAGCAAAATCAATTTTAATGAATGTGTCAGAGAGATTTCAAATGTATTGCAATCTGTGCTGGAATGCATACATTATTGGCAATTAAAGTGTGGATAGGTAAAAGCCCTTCCTAATTTCTCTTCCTTTTCTCAACAGTTTGAAAATACATTATTTGGTCTGCACTATTAGCTAACTGTAACTAAGTTATAAGTTTGAGGGAAAGCAGTAACTTGGTAGATTTTCCATTGCCTGACACTTTCATTATTGATTTAATGAAGTTTGACAGATTAGTTGGACAGTCGGAACCTTTTAGAGCAGAGTGCTGATGTTTTCCAGCAGCCAGGCAGTTATTCTGCTCCTTCACGCCTGTCTGCCAGTGACAAGGATTGGAGTGGACCTTAGGATGGGCGTATCATCACAGAGGAGCAAAATTTAAAGGAGATGTGTGCAGCAATTTTTATATTACAGAGTTGTTGTTGAAACAAGGTAAAACAGATTTCCATTCACAGAGGTGAAATCTGCCGTCATTCAACATTCATTGTTCCAACTTATTTGTTCTCAGTTAGAATGCTCTTTGTGGTGGAATGCCAAGTGCCTCCGCAGGTGGAAGAAATCAGGATGTCCCCATTTCTTCCATCAACACAGTCTTCCTGACTTCGGGTGCTACATGGAACCAGAAATGACTGCAGCTGCAGAGAAACAAGGCCAATTACTTCACATAATGAATCTTCCCAAAGTGCCAGAATTCCTGCATCCATCTGTTTCCTGGATTTTTGTTGTTCATTTTTGTAATGATTTTCCTGTTCTTTAATGCTTCCAGTTTTCTCCTATTTTTCCATTTCGATTTTACTCTGCACTCCTTTGGTCTTCTACCTCTTGAATCGCTGTGCATCTAATTTTTGTTTCCCCTTTCCCGAGTTGTATTTTTATCTGATTTATTTCCACGTGTTTCTTTATTTCGCTAACTGATATTAAGAAACGATTTCTCTGATTGCAACGTGATAAATACAGTAAATGTGTTCACTGTTTCTAGTGTAACCTTGTACTCATGTTGCCAAAATAATTCTAAGAATCGGCGAGGATATAGATGGTCCACACAACAGTTATAGAGAACCTATGACTTAGGGCTGTGTCTTCCTCTGACACAGGAGCTGCCCACGCTCCCCCTTGCACCTATATCCCTGTCTTTACATTTCACTCCTCTTTCATTCCTTTTCTCTCCTTATCTGACACCCTTTGTTGTCTACTTCTCCTCCATCACCCTTTGTCTCCTTTTCATCTCTCTTCTTTGTTTTTCCATCTGTCAAACATAGACAATAGGTGCAGGAGTAGGCCATTCGGCCCTTCGAGCCAGCACCGCCTTTCAATATGATCATGGCTGATCATCCAAAATCAGTACCCCGTTCCTGCTTTCCCCCCCCATATCCCTTGATTCCGTTAGCCCTAAAACATGTTGGTCAGTATGAGCAAGTTGGGCAAATTGTCAGACTTTGGCCCTTCGCCCCACTACAATCAATTCAAAGAAGGGTACCAACCTGAATCGTCACCTATCCATGTCCTCCACAGATGCTGCCTGACCCGTTGAGCTACTCCAGCACCTTTTGCTCTAAATATGGGCGTGGATACAGTAACAATCAAGTGGGCTAGCTTGTCCCAAGCTTCTTGATTAAAGGGTATGTCTTATGTCTTGAAGATAGTAGCAAGGCTTTAGGTTGATAGGAGGTCAGTCACGAAAAACGAGAATCCAGCCTTCAAAGTTCCAGTTTCTGTTTAATGGTGATCTCTTATGATGATGAGATATTACAGTAGTAATGCAAGTGAACACATGGGTATGGGTAGACATTAGAATCTCTAACTGGTTGGAGATCCTCACCATATATTTGTTTAAGTATGAAAATTAAACTTTTGTTTCGTTCAATCAATATTAATATTAACACATCGCATTTTGAAAAAAACCCCAACATAATATGACATACTGCTGCCATTCAAAGAAATTGAAAATATTGCACAGATCTCAATTCTGTAATATTTTTAAATGCACAGAACACTATAAAATAAATCAATTGAAGAATAACTGTTTCCTTCTGTGCTTCAAAATTGTAATTTGCAAAAAAGAAGAGTACAAATCTGATACAAACTCATGTATAGGACTCAGTGTCTTGGGAACAAAGTCAATTTTATTGTCAGATGTGTTCAAGTCGAGAGATTGGTACAGTTACAGAAAACACAAGGAAATTCGGGTATCTGTGTTCTGACAAATACAAATTGGGAGAAAGGCCTTTAGCATATGTTTAGTTTAGTTTAGATTGGAGATACAGTGTGGAAACAGGCCCTTCGGCCCACTGAGTCTGTGCCAACCAGAGATCCCCGTAAAATAACACTATTCCACACACACTGGGACAATTTACAATTTTACCAAGCCAATGAACCTGCAAACCTGTACGTCTTTGGATTGGGGGAGGAAACCAGAGCACCCACAGAAAGCTAACACGGGTCACAGGGAGAATGTACAAATTCCGTACAGACAGCACCTCTAGTCAGGATCAAACCCGGGTCTCTGGCACTGTAAGACAGCAACTCTACCGCCACGCCAGTGAGCCGCCCAGTTAAGGTTTGATATTTTTGTACACAGGATATTTATACACTATGGTGGTCAGATGAAATCTTCCTAAGTATTAGCCAAAATGTGGTGGGTAAATACCAACAAATTCAGGACTGGACATTTGTAGTTGAGAAATAGTTTTTCCTGACATTTCCAAGCATTAACTCTCAGGCTGTGGCTCTCCCATCTTTGTGCACGTTGCTCAGCCCCATTGATTTAAATGGTGATTGCAGGGTCAGCTGAGAAAGATACTGCAGCACTGTGCCTGCTCTTAATTGGATAGGGCTTCATCAGTGCATTATTGGAGGCCTGCCCACTACTCAGACCATGCTACTGGGGTCCAATATGTTCCAAGTCAGCAGTATGAGCTCTCTATTTCATTGCAATAATAAATGGGAAAAGTTTGATCAACTGATCAACTGTGCAAATATATAGGTAGCAAAAGGGATTAGGTTCTGTGCAGTGAATATAAGGAGTAAAGGGCCTGTCCCACTTGGGCAACCTAAGCTTCGAGTTTAGAAGAGTTTGCCCTGGACTCAAACTTGCAGCATGGTCGACATGAGGTCCTAGGAGGTCGTATGAGGTGGCTGGAACTCTCCTTCATGCCTGAGGGACGTTCCCGCCTACTCGCTGCCTCAGCTAATTCGCGGAAAATGTTTCAGCGTGTTGAAAAATTTTCCGCGAGTAAAATTTGGTCGGCATGGGTCTTTCTCACTCGTAGGGCAGTGGAGTGGGGTCGTGATTTACTTACAGGCACTCAAAGGCAGTCCTAGGCCATCTCATTCGATGACCAGCCATTTTGATTGGTTCATTGGAGTTTAACGACCCAGGAAGACCTACCAGTAGGTAAAATGCCCGCTAACTATATTGAACGTCTTCAAAGTGTCTCCACTCCTTCTCCCCTCATTCTCTCCCCCTTCTCTCCCCTTCTGTCTCCCTTTTCTCTCCCTTTTCTCTCTCTTTTACTCTGTGTGTGTGTGCGGTGTGTGTGCAGCTCGCGGTTTCAACGCGACCGGTCAATCCAACTTGAGGCTTTCCAGGAGAGTGCCCTCAAGCTTGAAGGTCGAAGGCACTCTTCTGGACTCGTGGATTAGATCGCCCAAGTGGGACAGGCCCTTTAGGCAAAAATGCAGGAGCTCAAGGGTGGTAATCTCTTATTACTAGCGCTGCTAGGTGTTAGTTAGGGAGGATAGGACAGATGAATGTGTGGCTGAGGAGTTGATGCAGGGGACTGGGATTTAGATTTTTGGACCATTGGGATCTCTCCTAGGGTAGAAGTGACCTGTAGCAAAGGGAGGGGTTGCACTTGAACAGCAGCGGCACCAACATCCTTGCTAGTGCTCATTGGGAGGGTTTAAACTGGAATGGCAGAGGGGTAGGAACCAGAGCAGCAGGTCAGCAAGTGAAAGGCTTGATGAGAAAGTGGAGGTTATGATAAGTAAGTCTCAAAGGAAGAACAAGCAGGGAGAGGTTCATGGGGATAATGAATGGCTGAAGTGTGTTTACTTTAATGCATGGATGATTGTGTGTAAAGCTGATGAATTTAGAGCCTGGATTGAAGTTTGGAGTTATGATGTTGTAGCCATTACAGAAACCTGGTTGAGAGTGGGGCATGACTGTCAGCTCAGCATGCCTGGGTTTTGATGTTTCAGATGAGACGGGGGGGGGAGTGGGGTAAAAGAGGTGGAGGAGTTGCTTTGCTAATCAGGGTGAATGGCATGGTAGTACTCAGAGGACATACTGGAGGCATTATGGAAGATAGACACAAAATGCTCGAGTACCTCAACGGGTCAGGCATCATCTATGGAGAAAAGGAACAGGTGGCGATAAGGTCGGAACCCTTCTTCAGGCATTATGGGTTGAGCTCAAAAGAAAGGAGAAATAGGATTTATATTATAGGCCACCAAATATCCAGCGGGAGATAGAGAATCAGATATATACACAGATTACAGAAGGATGCAAGAACCACAGGGTTGTTGTGACTTTAACTTTCCCAATATTGACTGGGACTTGCTCAGGGCAAGAAGATTAGATGGGGTAGAATCTAGTAGGTGCATCCAAGGTGGTTTTCTTAAAAAGTATGTTCATAATCCAACTCGAGGAGGGACAATATTAGACCTTGTGTTGGGAAACAAACCTGGCCAAGTGATTGGTGTTGTGATCGAAAAAGACTTTGGGGATAGTGATCACAACTTCATAAATGTTATGAATGTTTTGAATAGGGACAGGTCTGGATATTGGGGGAAGATACATAATTGGGCCATGGATAATTACAATGTCATTAGACAGGAACTAAGGAGGGTAGATTGGGATCTGATGTTATTGGGTAAGTCCACAAAGGACATGCGGGAGGCATTAAAGGCCAGCTGATCAAGTGCAGGATCAGCATGTTTCAGTATGAAGGTGGGATATGGATGCCAAAATAAAGGAACCATGGATGACCAAGGAGGTTGTAAAGTTGGGCAGAAAGAAAAGGGAACCGTATGTCAGGATTAAGTAGGTGGCATTATATGGGACTAACGAGGTATATACAGCAAGTAGGAAATAACTTCAGCTTTTTATATGTACTATGGCATCGATTACGACACCAGGTTCGGGACTGACCACACCGACAAGGCGGGCAGGTGAGCACACATGATATATTTTAATTACAGGCGTAAGAAGGTCCAGGACATCGCATGGGTGTGCTGTCCCCAGGCACGTGCCGTCAGGGTAACCATATAACAATTACAGCACGGAAACAGGCCTTCTCGACCCTTCCAGTCCGTGCCGACCATTTATTTTCCCCTAGTCCCATCTACCTGCACTCAGACCATACCCCTCCATTCCCTTCCCGACCATATACCTATCCACACTGCCTACCCAGACTAAAATTATGAAATGGTAATTATTAAATATAAATAGTAGAGGCATGGGAGAATTATGCCTGTCTAAGAGATCGATCTCCTAGGCATAATTCTCCGTGCCTTTCATCTGCAGCGCTTGTAACATGCAAAGGTCTGTGCAGCCCACGTGCCGTCAGCGCCGCCAGAGCCGTCAGTTTCAAAGAGAGCGAAATGCAGCAGAAATTCTGCCTTTGCAGCACTGCGCATGCGCAGCGCGAGTTTCTTGGCGGGATTTTCAAATATGGATTGCCATTATTTTAATAGCATCTCAGGAAACAAAGAGTGAAGAATGGACTTAATATACCAATAATGTAGTAAGTGTATTTCTTGGTGCTTAATTTTTATAAATACTGTATTGCCCGGGGTGGGGGTTGAGCTCCGTTCACAGTGTTTGGGGAGTCTAGCGTTGTGAAGGAGGGGATCGGGGCCAGTAACCCACTTGCCACGCTCCGGTCTGAGTGCAGGTAGATGGGACTAGGTGAGAGTAAGTGTTCGGCACGGACTAAAAGGGCTAAGATGGCCTGTTTCCGTGCTGTAATTGCAATATGGTTTTATTGTGGCCGGGGAGTAAATTAGCTTGGGTGGCTGCCGCAGCACTCCGGGCACGGGCAGCAGAACTGGCCGCCACTTCCGAGGAAGGAAGCAGCTCGGGTGACTGACTTTGGGTGGCCGCCGGGACCCAACAGCAGAGCCGACTGCCACTTCAGCCCCTTCTGCTGGTCCCCTCTCACCTCTGGCAGTGCTCTCCCTCTGAACATCTCTCACCTGCCGCTCGCTGGCCGGCTTCCCGCAAATCTTTAAATTCCGACAGTGCGCTCACGCGACCAGTTGACATTACTTGGCTGTGGGAATTTAAGGATTTACGGGACGCGGTTGACGTGAGTGAAGCCGGCGAGCGGCAGGTGAGAGATGTTCAGACGAAGAGCACTGCCAGAGGTGAGCGGGCCGGCAGAAGGCGCTGAAGTGGTAGCCGGTTCTGCTGTCGGGTCCCGGCGGCCACTGTCACCCGAGCTGTTTCTATCCCCGGAAGTGGCGGCCAGTTCTGCTGTCCGTGCCCGGAGCGCTGCGACAGCGGTGAGTGAGTCTGATATGATCTCTGACCCCCCACTTCTCAACATTCCTGCCCTCAATGCCACTCCTGCCACCCCTCCCCACTCCTGAACACAATGAAATTTTGTTCAGACCGAAAGGTCTGAATGACAATAAAGGATACTTTCACTTTCACTTTGACTCCCCGCATCTTTAACCCCTGGCACAGACTCTCCACACGCTGCAAAAGGAACTCTCCCTCCAAATGGACCCTTGAATTAGTATTGTCATTCAATAAGATGACAACTGATTCAACGTCCCGGTGTGCTCCCGGTTTTCCCACCATCTCTCCACCTGCCTTCATCCTCCGTCCCCCACCCATTCAGAAATTTAAAAATGAAGGAGATTGAGAAGCTTTGGGAAAATTGAATTGTTACTTATTTTTTATTTTTTACAAAGAGAACAATCTGCGCATGCGCGGTTTAAGTTTTTTTTAAAAAGCTGGCTGACTGCCTACCCTGAGTAATTACTCGTGGCACGTGCCTGGCTGTCCCTCACCACTGGGGTGCATGTGCGGTGGTGCTGGCAATCCCAGGTTTATTCCGGCAGCTCAGCGCTGGTCTCGAAGGAGGAGGTGATCTCAATGGATTTAATGTGTGCCTTAACCAGCCTCTCAATGCACTTCATGATGGTGGGTGTCAAAGCTACTGGACGGATAACATCAGGGCATCAAATCTTGCTTTGCTCTGTCACCTGGATGATAGCAGTCTTCTTGAAGCAGATTGGCACCTCAGAACGGAGTAGGGAGAGACTAAAGATGTCCGTTTCATTGGAAACAACATCCGAAAGAATATCAGAAGTGAATCAACTTGAGTAGTTTTGAATAAAGCCACCTGGAAAAAATTAACTAAAAAAAATAGGAGCACAGATAACATTTGTCCTCGACGTTAAAATGAATGATTCCTATTTTACATTAAATTGATCCATGAGAAATTGATTTGTGTCAATTGTTCGCTAAGAAATAGAAAATTCATAACAAATTGTCACCTATTGATATTGTTCAGTAAAGTATGTACAAGATAAATTAAAATGCTGGTCATGTTGACATTTACAAATAATACTTTGAACTTGATGTTTCTAATTCACTAGAAAAATACAGAATGTTCAAACAGTAAGACTATAATATTTTTTGATGTTGTGAGGGAAAATGGAACAAAGTACTTTTTTCAGCAGCAATGCTCTGGCTTTCTTTGATCCAGATGTAGCCAGAAAAATATATTTCTGCCTCCAGAATATCACAAAAACAATCAAACAAAAACAAACAATCGACCTGAAGATGATGAATATGAAATAGCAGCTCCAGTTTTAATCACACTATTTAGTTTCATTCTCTGATGTACATGTACAAAATAGTACAGTGCCTGTAAAATAAGTTAGTTATATAATGACAACCCTCATAATTCTAATTCTTAATCTTTCAGCTCCACAATAGAAGTTTTAACTGAAATAGCTAGTTATCACTGATTGTTGCCTGTGTTACAAGGATGTTACTCAATGGACTCACAAATGATGGAATCCGCAGCTTTAATAGAGGATTAAATAGTTCTACTTAAATCTGTTGCAGGTTATAAACCTAGAGTTTATAAATTGAGTTAAAATTGACTCTGAACAAGAAAGTAATTTTTGAAGGCTAGATTCTTGTCATCACACACCGACCGACAGAAAAGAAACTGCTCTGGGGGTTAATTTAGTGGGACTTTTGAGTTATTTGTAAGTAAGATTCAGTACAAATCTATCTTACTGAAGGATGAAAGCAGCACAAGGTTAAAATGCAGAGATGACCACACTGCAGAGCAAAGTAGTCTCATTCTCTGAAGTTTTGAAGATTACGTATGACGCTCAAAGGGAAAGATTTAATAGGAATCTGAGTAATAACATTTTCACGCAGATATTGGTGGGTATATGTGCTGTAAACAGTTAAATTCTGGGACTGTGCCGACGATGGTGTCCGGGAAGATTTCCCTGGCTGAGATTTAAAATGTGAACATTTGTAACAATTAAGTGCTAAGACCTGTTACGTGGTGTGATCTCCTGTTAGCTTTTTTCTGATTCTTCTCAGAATATCTTGAACACTTCAGGTGTCATGTGGCAATTTTACCCCGATCCATCCTGCAGAAACCGAACTGTTTGGGAGTTGCTAATCTGAAAGTAAAAAAGGCTCAAAACTCTTAATACATTCTTGGACTTTGTCAAACTATCACATATTGCTCGTGATATACCCAGTCATGTTAGGACATCTCTTTTCACTTACACCCATAGCATCATTGCCGCTCATGCGGCTGATCAAGGCCTTCTATAGTGAAAGCACCGGTGACACAAATGAGCCACCGTGTTGCATTGTGGATGTTGCTCCCGCCACACATTGGAGTCAGGAGCCATCTTCAAAGCCACACTCAGCAGTTCCGTTACTGCTCCACTACTTCAGGAGGTAAAGTTAGATTAAAGGTCTTCTGAGACATTTGAACATTTCTAAATTAATGCAAATAAGAAACCAATGAGTAATACATTTTAGTAAACTACTAGACTACCCTTGGACCCGTTGGGTCCCTGTCACACGGAAGTATACATCAAAAAGGCGATCTGAAAATGGCGATCTCATCAAGTCAGCCGCGACTGCGCAGTTGGGGGAGGGTTGCCGGGCCCGGTATACGCGCGTGCGCAGTTGGGGGTGGGTTGCCGGGCCCAGCGCCATTTTTAATTGTCAAATTGAACAAACTTGATACAGCACACCCCAGGCAAATGGTGAGTAAGGCGCCCATAAAATTGTTGCTCTATTGTGTACCGTTTTGGCTGTATTTCGTGAACATACATACAAGATGGGACGTTTAGTTATACACAAGTGGGACCCGTGGGATCCCTGTCACACATGAGGCCTGGTCCCCAAACGCAACCCGTTCCTTCAATGCAATATTCTACCACTCACCCATAGTTCCCCATGGGAGGCCTGGTCCCCCAACGTAACCCATTCCCCAAGGCAATATTCCACCACTCACCCGTTTCGCCAACACAACCCGCTCCCCAACGCAATATTCCACCACTCACCCATAGCCCCCAACTGTGCAGGGGCTGATCATTTTGCCTTATACACCCTCTCTCATTTTAAACTTAAAAAAATATTCTGTGTACTGTGACTTTAAAATATGTATTTTAAATGCACCCTCCCTCCACGCTGCCAGGAATATACTTGCTGCCAGGAATATAAAAAAAGGGATTGCAACATTGCAGGACTGAGTGACCTAGGATTGTAATGGGCCTGTCCCACTTAGGCAACTTTTTAGGCGATTGCAGGAGACTTTGCAGTCACCACATGGTCGCCACATGTTTGCGGGTGGTTGCCGGGGAGTCGCCATCATGGTCGTGAGGAGTTCCCACATTCTGGGAACTTGTCACGGCCTCATTATGGTCACTGTGAATTTGCCAACATTAGCGGATGAAGCCGCCATGGAGAGTAGCGAGAATTCTCGAGCCATAGGTGGGTCGCAAGGAGGTCCTAGTGGGTTGCCAGGAGATCGAAGGTTCTCTTAGGTTCTCGTAGGGAGTAGCTAGTGCTGACCGGTGAATTTCATTGGCTCGTTGGGGAAAGAAACGTAAGCAGTAGTTTTCAGAACCAAGGATAACTGACCGGTAATGTTAAATGTCCGCAGAACTTCACATCCGTGTATTTCTGGCTTCTTAAATGTTGTCTGGCTTGTTAACAGTTGTCTCCACTCCTTCTCCCTCCTTCTCCCCTCCTTCTCTCCCCCCCCCCCCTTTTAAAGGACTTACGGTACACTGTGTTAGCCGTCATAATTACAGCGCCAACCTTCCTGTTAATTGCGGTGTGAGTCCGTATCACGTTGGCTTTGCACCGTGTGAATTTCAGACAGCGCTCCCCCCACTTGCCCTGGCCCCGCCTTTGCGATGTCTTTGTGTGTGTGTGTGTGTGTGTGTTCCATTCTGACAGTCGCCGTTCCAGTTGCCGCTTTTTCACACGACTGCCGGCAACTTGACAGTCACCAGCAGACGCCTGAAAAATCGTCTAAGTGGGACAGGCCCATAACATTGTAGCTGGTAGGGTTACAATGCCATTGCGAAGTCAAAGCTGCAGAGGGAAGGTCTTTACACATTTTGGGATTTTTTTAATTAAGAAATGTGAAATAAAATACCAATCTGAACGGAACTTTACACAAACCACCACAGGACAATTGTGACTAAGGTGGTGCAAAAATGTTAGTGCTATCGTGTCCCATTTTTGTGTAGTTTCGAAATCACATATATACGACAGACAGACAGACAGACAGACAGACAGACAGACAGACAGACAGACAGACAGACAGACAGACAGACAGACAGACAGACAGACAGACAGACAGACAGACAGACAGACAGACAGACAGAAGCAAACAAGATGAGAGTTTTAGTAATATATACTAGACCAAGTGGGACCCGTTCCCCCAACGCAATATTACACCACTCACCCATAGCCCCCAACTGTGCAGGGGCTTCTCATTTTGCCTTATTCACCCTCCCTCATTTTTAAACATTAAAAAAATGCAATTGCACTTGCTAGCTAGCAGAACTCGGTGTACTGTGACTTAAAAAAATGTATTAGCACTTGCTAGGGCTAGCAGGACTCAGTGTACTTGGATAGCAACAATGTTGCGAGCAGGGCTACTATCCCATAGTGACGTCATAGCTGTAAGCACAGGGAAGAACATTTTTGTCAAATTGGGGTTTTGTAAATCTAGAAATGTTAATAACTTGTGAAATATAGCATCAATCTGAACGAAACTTAACCACCACAGGACAACTGTGAGTAAGGTGGTGCAAAAACTTTAGCACTCACTTGTACCATTTTGCATAGATAGATAGATAGATAGCTAGATAGATAGATAGATAGATAGATAGATAGATAGATAGATAGATAGATAGATAGATAGATAGATAGATAGATAGATAGATAGATAGATAGATAGATAGATAGATAGATAGATAGATAGAGCGTAGCTATGGGCACGCACATGGGCCCCAGCTATGCCTGCCTCTTTGTCGCTTTCGTCGAACAATCCTCGTTCGAGGTGTACCAGGGCCCCATCCCCGACCTCTATCTCTGTTACATCGACGACTGCTTTGATGCCACCTCCTGCTCCCACGCACAACTGACTGACTTCATCCGCTTCACCACCAACTTCCATCTGGCACTCAAATACACCTGGCCCATTTCTGACACTTCCCTACCATTCCTTGACCTCACTATCTCCATCGCAGGTGATAGAGTTCTGACTGACATCCACTATAAACCCACTGACTCCCACGGCTATCTTGACTACTCTTCCTCCCATCCTGCTTCCAGTAAGGACTCCATCCCCTATTCCCAATTCCTCCGTCTACTCAGCATCTGCTCCCAGGATGAGGTGTTCCACATCAGGGCATCGCAAATGTCCTCATTCTTCAGGGAATGGGGGTTCCCCTCCCCTTCTATAGATGAGGCTCGCACCAGGGTCTCCTCCATACCCCGTAACACTGCTCTCTCTCCCCATCCCCCCAATCACAACAAGGGCAGAGTCCCCCTGGTCCTCCCCACTAGCCGGCACATACAACAAATAGTCCTCCGTCAGTTTTGCCACCTCCAACATGACCCCACCCCTCGCCACATCTTCCCATCTCCCCCCCTGTCTGCCTTCTGCAAAGACCGCTCCCTCCATAACTCCCTTGTCAAATCTTCCCTTCCCTCCCGCTCCACCCCTTCCCCGGGCACTTTCCCTTGCAACCGCAAGGGATGCTACACTTGTCGCTTTACCTCGCCCCTCGACTCCATTCAAGGACCCAAGCAGTCGTTCCAGCTGCGACAGAGGTTCACCTGCACCTCCTCCAAACTCATCTATTGCATCCGCTGCTCTAGATGCCAGCTGATCTATATCAGTGAGACCAAGCGTACGTAGGCTTGACAATCGTTTCGCCGAACACCTCCGCTCGGTCTGCATTAACCAACCTGACCTCCCGGTAGCTCAGCACTTGAACTCCCCCTCCCATTCCGTATCTGACCTCTCTGTCCTGGGCCTCCTCCATGGCCAGAGTGAGCAACACCGGAAATTGGAGGAACAGCACCTCATATTCCGCTTGGGGAGTCTGCATCCTGGTGGCATGAACATCGATTTCTCACAATTCTGTTAACCCTTGCTGTTTCCTCCCCTTCCTACCTCTCCCTCAGTCCTCGGGCTCCTCCTTTTTCCCGCCTTCTCCCCACCTCCCCCCACCCCCTATCAGTCTAATGAAGGGTTTCAGCCCGAAACATTGCCTATTTCCTTCGCTCCATAGATGCTGCTGCACCCGCTGAGTTTCTCCAGCATTTTTGAGACAGACAGACAGACAGACAGACAGACAGACAGACAGACAGACAGACAGACAGACAGACAGACAGACACAGATAGATAGATAGATAGATAGATAGATAGATAGATAGATAGATAGATAGATAGATAGATAGATAGATAGATAGATAGATAGATAGATAGATAGATAGATAGATAGATAGATAGATAGATAGATAGAAACAAAATGAGTGTTTTAGTTATATACTAGACCAAGTGGTACCCATTGGGTCCCTGTCACATGGGAGGCCTGGTCCCCCAATGCAACCCGTTCCCCCAACGCAATATTCGACCACTCACCCATAACCCCACAGGAGGACTGGTCCACCAACGCAACCCGTTCTCCAACACAATATTCCACCACTCACCCATAGCTCCCACGGGAGGCCTGGTCCACCAACGCAACCCGTAGAAACAAACAAACAGGATGGGAGTTTTAGTAATATATTTGTTTTTTATACTAGATGATTAAAAAAGTTTTAAAGTGACATTTCAATGTTGGATTTCTTCAAATCTGCACTGGCAGTTAGATAGTTATGTCGTCACAATGCCCTATTAAGTTTAAAGTGACCTGCACAGTGAGTGAGTGGTGGAAACGGGTGAGTGGTGAAAACGGGTTGCGTTGGGGGAACGGGTGATGGGGGTGATTGGTTCCGGGGGGGTGTCTGTCTCCGGGGTGAGTTGCGTTCGGGAACCAGCCCTCCCACATGATGCCGCGCCCCCCCCACCCCCGCTTCAGGGATGGGGCCCAACGGGTCCCACTTGGTGTAGTATATGACAATAAAACTCTTTTAACTCTAATTTATTTTCTTGTTATTCCCAATGCTGTGACATTGCAAATGCTTCTGATTCTTTTAATAAGAATAATCTTTTTAATTCTCATCAATAACAATAAATTATTGACTGACTGAAAACACAAGAGAGGATAAATAAACTTAAAGAGATATTAAAAATGTTATTTCCTATACATTATAAAAATAAACTTTCAAAGTCTGTATTAAGGGAAAATTGTGTTATTACCTGCAAAGAATTGGAAGATTTTCTAATAAAGGAGAGAACACGCATGATAATAATTACTGTAAGAATTCTTGGGAAAATAAATATACTGTATTATACTTCAGATATCCTGTGAAAGGAATTTAAACCCGTCAAATCGTCTATTCAAATATATTGGAAAACAAAACCTATCATTAGTATGACCACTTGCACCAGAGATTTAGACTCCTTGGAACCTGAACACATAACGGACAGAGGTGACCAAGACAAGTGGGCTGTGTTGCACCTGAACTGGAGGATGGCCAATATCCTTGCATGGAGTTTCACTAGTGCTATTTGGGAGGGTTTAAACTAGGGAGGCAGGTGAGTGGGAACCAGATATGTAGGTCAGAACTTATGAGCGATGGGAAGGTAGAGGTTAAGACCAGTAAGTCTCAAAGGAAAGATAGGCAGGGAGAGGTGAAGAAATATGGCGATGCTGATGGGCTGAAGTGATTTTATTTCAATGCAAGTATTGTGGGAAAACAGATGAACTTAGAGCCTGGATTGGTGCTTGGGACTATGATTGTAGCGGCAGATTTTACAACGTCTCAAAGTTCAACCTTCGATAGCCACTAATTTGTCGGGTGTGATTAGAAAAGTAGTCGCACGCACTCCACGACACATTTGAAACAGCAAAGATGAATCTACTAGAAGTCTCTTAATTAATAGCTTATTTATTGTAATAATACAAAACAATGAAATAACTCATAACCTTCCGTTCTCAATCATCGTTCCATTCATGTCATATAAATCATAAAAGCTTCTTCTTGTAAAGGTACATCGTCTGACAACATATATATGTCCCAATCCTGCTTGCAGTCATGGTAGAAAACTGAATCTTCCCATGGCCTTGACATCAAACTAAAACTTATCATTTGAGAGTCTTCCTCACGCCAAAAACATGCCCCAGAATAAGTTTAAAATCCCATCCACCTTAACACAGGCAGGTAATAATTAAAGGTAACTAGACATGACTATAATAAATTTACTTAAGTTTAATGGCTCCAAATTACGGCCCCTAATTGTTCTGAGTATATAACGAGGCAATTACTAGACTTTTAAAAAAGGAGCTATAAAAGCTTAACATATATAAAAAAACAAAAATAACATGCATTATATATCAGCGTTCAGACTTCTTTAGCGATTCTTCCATCTTCACCTTTGCCTTCAAGAAGCAGACTTGGTTATCGGTCTCACCAAGACACTGTTCGTAGTCTGAAGTCGTACTGTATGCACCAAACCCTTAACATCTGGCATGATCTCCAGTATCGTTCCCACCACCCAAGAAACTCATGGTGCAGTAGAAACAACCACCAAAACGATATCACCTGGAACAAAATCTCTTCTAACCCTCGACCATCGTAGTCGTTCTTGGATTAGAGGCAAATATTCTTGTGTCCACTTTTCCAAAAAAGATCTGCCAATTACTTTTCCACGCTGTTGCCTACATCCAACACAATTTCTTATTATCTATCTTGCAGCTGAGTTAGCTTTGATAATCCAATATTTATTTCAAAGTTGCGACAGCATGTGATTTCTTCCTCCATGTCCGATCCGTTTATGAATATGTTGTAACAGTAATATTGAAATATGAAAGTCCTTCGAGAGAATAACAGGATGCTTAGTCTCTTCAGGCACTGCCAGTCTGTTCAGGCATCCGCCAACTCTCAGAAGTCCTTCTTCCAATACCGGATCCCAGCCTATACAATTGACTGTCTCTTTTGACACCATGTACTCCAGCTTCTAACGTCGATATTTCTTCTTTGTATTTTTGTCTTTGACAGAAAGAAGTAATCGCATTTTCTGCCATGAAGATCATCAAGATGTAAACCCTGTACGTGGTACGATACCTATTCTTTTCAACCTTTTCCTTCAGTTTGTCAGGATCTTCTTCAGAATTACTTTCAGCAATCTCTTTCCTTCTTCGGGCAAACAGCAATAACCTTGTTTTGGCTTTAAGAAACCAAGCCACCACAGTCACCAACTTCTTCCATGATGAAAGTGGGTAATTGTCATTTGTTATGTTCGATGAATCCTTAGCAATAACATTCACCGTGATGTTTTGCTTGATTTCCGGATCATAAGCTGAGATTTCAAATCCCAGCTCAAGCTTTGGCCAGTGTCTGTCTGGCTTACAGAGAAACTCTGGTCCATTGATCCATCTCTTATTGCTTAAGAAGCGGTCTGCTGTTAGTCCTCTAGAAGCTTCTGCAGGATTTTCCTTTTTGTTAACATATTTCCACTGTGATACATTGGTAGCTCTCCTTACATAAGTGATTCTGTTTGCTACAAATGTTAGAAAATGCCTGTTCTCATTGTTAAAGTATTTAAGCACTGTAGTTTTATCACTCCAAAAGATAGATTTACCCAGCTGAAGCTGCAGTTCCCTTTGCAGCATTATGTCAACTTGAACAGCTAAGACTGCAGCAGTAAGTTCCATTCCGGGAATCGTCATTTGCTTCAATGGTGCCACTCTGGCTTTTCCCATTAAGAATGCAACATTTACTTCATTGATATCATTTTCCAGTCTTAGATATGGAACAGTACCATAGCCACTTTCACTTGCATCTGAAAAGTGATGCAGCTGTGCATATCTGATTCGACCAAAGTTTGTAGGCTTCCTGCACCGGTTCACTTTGAATTCTGAGATCATGTTGAGATCTGCTAACCATTCTGTCCATCGCTGAGAGAAAGTTTGTGTTATACTCTCATCCCATCCAAGTTTTTCCTTACAAAGATCCTGCAAAATCAACTTGGCTGGCAGTGTAAATAGTGTAAGAAATCCCAAAGGGTCATAAACAGAATCAATCACGGATAGGATACCCCTTCTAGTACATGGTCGCACTTGAATCAAGATACTGAACTCAAACACATCTGTTTCAACAAGTTTGCACAACTTGGTGATCACACTGCTCCAAAAAGATGTACCTTCATCCGACATTCAACAAGATCTTGTTGTGCAACCCTATCAGGCCACCATAGGAATCGCTAGTAGTCAAAATATGCTTTTCTGATACTTTGATTTGATGAAACATTGCTTTAATATCAGCCATCAAAGCAATCGGTTCTTGTCTGAATTTAATAAGAACTCCAATGAGTGAGTTTGTAAGGTCCGGACCATGTAGTAGTTGGCAGTTAAGTGATGTTCCTTTGAAGACTGCAGCACAGTCAAAGACCAGCCTCAAGGTCCCCTTTGAATGATACACCCCATGGTGTGGAATATACCAAAGCTTTCTGTCACTTTGATTCAGCTGGTCTGTTGGTAACATTTCAGCATAATCATTGTCAATTATGTCCTTTAGAAAAGATGTATATTCTTCATGAAATTTCGTACTCTTGCCAAACTTGCGTTACAGATTCTGGGTGCGTTGCTCTGCAATGCGACGGTTATTCGGCAGACTAACGTTTTCTTGTTTGAAAGGCAAGTCTAGGCAATAGTGTCTGTCTATCGTCTTTACTGAGTAGAACATAATATCCAAAAACTTCAACTCCTCCCTGGACATTTCTTCTGAATCCTTGCTGGTACTTTCATTGAGGTTGTGATTGTATTGCTTGATCAATAGCTCTTCTAATTTACCAGTAGATATTTGATTGACAGCAGTAGCAGGGTGGTTATTCTTGTTCCTGCTTCTGTTGTTCCTTCTCGAGGAGCCATAGATAACCGTTCCGAGTAGGGCTCTCACAGTTCTCACAGCCTGTCCCGTCGACTGCTGACAAACTGTTTAGGTTCCAATGCCTTCAAAGCATTAGTTCCAATAAGCAGGTCGATACCAGAATTTATTTTAGGTATCTTGACATCCTTCAAGTAAGGCCATTGTTTCAAGTCTTCTTGCTTGGGTATATTTAGAAGAGAAACAGGCATGGTCTCATGTGTAAACACATCAGATATTTGTATAAAATTGTCTTCATCCAGACTAGATATTTCCATACCTGTAATATGATAATGAGCGCAGAATTTCTCCTAATTCATGGTACGCAATACAATCTTAGTCTTTTCTCCTGTGATGTCCAGCCTTCTCATCACGTTTTTGTGCAAAAGGTAGCTGAGCTCCCATGATCCAAAAGAGCATATGTTTGCAACACTGTATTCCCCTGGCTGCTCCTTACTGGTTAGATGGAGAAAATACAGATTTCTACCCTGGCCACAATATGCGCATTTATTTGAGATGATTAAACAGCATCACGAGTAGCTGGCTTCTCCTTCTGTCTATTTGCTCCGGCTTCTTTTCCGTATTCTTCTGTTCAGTATGAAGTAATTCAGGATTATCTTGATTACACTTATTACAAGTTATACGATGCTTGTGGTGAATCTCTGGAATTCTCTGCCAAAGAAGGTAGTTGAGGCCAGTTCATTGGCTATATTTAAGAGGGAGTTAGATGTGACCCTTGTGGCTAAAGGTATCAGGGGGTATGGAGAGAAGGCAGGTACCGGATACTGAGTTGGATGATCAGCCATGATCATATTGAATGGCGGTGCAGGCTCGAATGGCCGAATGGCCTACTCCTGCACGTATTTTCTAAGTTTCTATGTTTCTTCCAGTCTTTAACCATGTGTCCTTTCTTTAAACATCCAAAGCAGATTCCCTTCTCCTTTAAGAAGTCCATATTTTCTTTATATTCCTTCTTCTTGCGTTTTCGCCACCACCTTATCGTGTGACCAACCTCATCATATGGCAAACAGAAACCTCCTGGCTTAATGGCAGATGCGTCTCTTTTCTTCTCATCTGTTGTTTCTACGGGTATTACAGCGGTAGCAAAACTGCTTTCCTTAGGTCCGAATCTTCGTTTTTAGTAAGGGTAGAACCTTTACCAGTTGCTGGTTTAGGATCTTGAATACTCATTCCCATGGCGTAGATTTGACATTAACCGTACTTCCTTTTCCATGAAATTCACCAGGTCAGGAAGCATGGCTTCTCGTTTCTCAACTTCCAATATTAGACCCGCTCTATCTCTCCACCTTTCTCTAAGCCTATAGGGCAGTTTTAGAATGATAATTCTCATATTACTAACAACATTCATTTCTTGCATGTGGTTGAGATGTTTCATTGAACTATGTAATGTATTCATACATATTCATGTATATGTTAATGAGTTGGTGTTCAATATAAGCAGGGAACATTGGGTAATAAATCTCTCTCTTGTGAGCCAGGCAACCTGTGTGAAAGTTGTTGTTCAATCCGCCCTCCGGAATATAACAAAATTGGCGACAAGGATGGGATAGAATTTGTGAACTCATCCTTTAAATACAGTGCAGGACTTTTGCAACATGCAGTATTGTTTAACATTTTAAACAGTAAACACGGAGTTGTGTCACAGTTGTTTGTGAGCTGGACATGATAGGCCACAGATCCTTCTATGCATGGGGACTGTTGTTTAAAACAGCAGCTGTACAAATTATCGAGAGTTTGTCAGGCTATCTCTATGTTGTGTCTACATGGCAAGATGCCGTCCTTGGGATTGTATACGTTTATTTTTGTCTAGTTCCTCAAGCTGAATAGCCTTTGTGCAGCTATGTTTTAGGTGAATTGTTGCACCAGACAGACAGGAAATCGGAAATCATTAAAGTTTGAATGAACTTTAAAAAAAAAGAGAACAACATGATGGCAGTGTCCACGGGTTACATCAGAAACCTTGGCACTTTTGACAAGAGTAGAGAGCTGTTCAGCTCCTATATGTAGAGAACAAACATGTTTTTTACGGCAAACAACATAATGGAGATTAGTGGAGAAGGAGCGATAGTGACTGAAACAAATAAGGTCGTTTGCGAACACATGAAAGCGATTCTGCTCAAGGAGATCGGTCCTGAAGTGTACGGCACACTCGTGAATCTCCTTGCGCCCATAAAGGCAATAGATGTGCCATTCAATGACATTATGATGAAGTTGGAGAACCACTTCAACCCAAAGCTTCTGGAAATTGCAGAGAGCTATAAATTTGACACTAGAAACCAGAAGCAGAATGAGACAATCAATGAGTACTTTGTTACCTTGAAAAACGTAACTTTGCGCTGTAACTTTGGTACCTTTCTCGGACGCGCACTACGCGACAGATTTGTTTGTGGTCTAGTGGATGAACAAATTCAGACCAAATTCATGAACACTCCAGATCTTACATTCGAGAAAGCATGCAAGATTGCTACCACAATGAGACGGCATCAAAGAATGCTCGTGAGTTTCGTCCACCACGAACTGCAGTGGCCATTTACAGTCACAAGGCAGTGCCTATGGCCAAACCAAGAGGCGCTAAACCAAAACCAAAGTATGGCGGGGAGCCGAGTTCAGCTAGTTGTTATTGTTGTAATCACTGACCCCAATTTTGTCAGTTCAAAATGGCCAGGTGCTATAACTGCCAGAAGAAAGGCCATATCGCCCCAGCATGTCGGGCCAAGCTTAAAACAGGAAACCAACAATCTGCAGGAATCAAGTGACAACACCAGAAAAGAATTCACAACTTGGAGATGAACCCAGATGGAAATGAACTTGGGTTGTACACCATTTAAGCAACCAACATTAATAAGCCTACAACCAGCCATGGCAAGGACTTTCGAACTAAACTATTGATAAATAAACAGTTAATTGATACGTGTATTGACACGGCAGCAGATTGTTCGGTCATGAGCAAAGACCTGTACGAAACAAAGTTCCCACTGACACCATTGTTTGAGAGTAAGGTCAAGTTGAGAACCTACTTGACCTTTTGGAGACATGTGGACAAATTAACTGTAAAGTTCAGCATAATGGTCAGTCAGTAACACTGCCCATCATAGTGGCCAGCTACAGAAATAAAGCAACCCTCCTTGGAAAGGATGGGTTGAGTAGAATAGAATTGGATTGGAAGAAGATTTTCAGCATCGATTTGTCCAAATCACATCTTGGAAACGTCATAAGCAAACATGCAAATATTTTTGCTGAGTGTTACACGGGAATAACAGGGTACTCTGCACACATTCGACTTAAGCAAAATGTGAAACCTGTGTATTGTCGACCAAGTCCTGTACCATATGCACTAAAGCAACAAGTGGAGGAAGAACTCGACAGGTTAGAGCGGAATGGAGTACTCGTGAAGACAGACCAGAGTAACTGGGCAACGCCAATTGTTGCCGTACCCAAGGCCGACTAATCTGTTCGACTATGTGGTGACTACAAAGTCACAATCAACCAAACCGTTGATGATGAACAATATCCGTTACCAACCTTGCAAGATCTGTACGCAGAACTTAGCCAGTCTTCACTAAACTGGATTTGTCTCACGCTTACGCCCAACTCAATGTCGACAAGGAAAGTCAGCGAAACTTGACTAACCACAAACATAAGGGTTTGTATTCATATACAGGTTTTGTAGGGTAGTTCAAAGCTCATCATGAAACATCGTTTGGCTAGTTTCTTGCTGAAGTACAGAACCACACAACACACAACAACAGGATACTCACCTGCAGAACTGTTGATGAAGAGAAGGCTAAGAATATGCCTGTCTAGTTCAACCCAATTTTGCCTTGAGAGTTAAGCAAAAACAGTTACGTCAAAAATGCCATTTTGACTCCCACAAAAAGGACAAGTGCTTCAAACCAGATGAACAGGTTCGTGTTCCCAGTCCTCCCAACAAGTCCAGTCGAGACAAATGGGATGTTGGGAATATAGTGGAAGTGTGTGGAACAAAGAGATACTTAGTTGATGTTGGAGATAGGATCAAAAGTGTTCATGTTGATCAAATGATTCCAGCCAAAGATGAAGCAAAAACTGAGCATGAAGTCCTAATCCCTGAGTTTTTATCTCAGAGTGAGTTGGAAGAGACCATTGCGATTGAAACACAAAGTTCAGTTAGTGCAGACAAAGAAACAGATTTCATTTCGGAGTCACGTGAGTGACTTCGTGAAGAGCCCGCCGGCACGCATGCGCGACATATCGTCGCATCGCATTGCTGCCGACGGCTGGTCGGGAGCGCGGCTCCTGACCAGCCCTTCAGAGGGCCGACTCAGGTAAGGCTAAGCCCCCTAGAGTTGGTGTTTCCTGTTGGGGGGGGGGGGAGCAGTGTGTTCTCTCCCTACAGGAACGTGGATTTGGAGTCGCCGGCCACTTATCCCGGAGCCTTTCTCAGCGGCTCACCTGCGAGTCGGGCCGGGAAACAGGCGTGGTAGTCGGGGAGCCCTGTTGGTACAGGGCCCGACCCGCCGATACACCGGAGCTCCAGTGTGAGTTGGTGTCTTGTTGTGGCGGGTGTATGTTATGTTCTCTCCCTGCAGGTACGTGGGGAAATAGGCGTGGATGTCGGGGAGCCCTGTTGTTACCGGGCCCGACCCGCCGCTATGCGGGAGCTCCAGTGCCGATTCAAGGAGCAGGTGCTCCAGTGTTGATTTGAGGAGCAGGAGCTCCAGTGCAGGTTCAAGGAGCAGGAGCTCCAGTGCTGGATTAAGGAGCAGGAGCTCCAGTGCTGATTCGAGGAGCAGGAGCTCCAGTGCTGATTCAAGGAGCAGGAGCTCCAGTGCTGATTTAAGGAGCAGGAGATCCAGTGCTGATTCGAGGAGCAGGAGCTCCAGTGCTGATTCAAGGAGCAGGAGCTCCAGTGCTGGTTCCAGGAGCAGGAGCTCCAGTGCTGATTCAAGGAGCAGGAGCTCCTGTGCTGATTCGAGGAGCAGCAGCTCCAATGCTGATTCCAGGAGCTGAGAACGGGGTGCCTCTCGAAAGGGTGGACCCTGCCACAAGTTCGCCATTGGCGACCACGGGGAAGGGGTCGTGCTGCGGCCCGACCCCCCTCCGCTAGCCCTTCGTTGAAGGGCAGGGGAGGAGCCCGTAAGCCTAAACCCGGTTCGGGCCAAGGCTCCACCAGCCGCCATGGTGCGGTCTGGTGCAACGGCGGGACCTGGTCTGTGAGGTCTGCTACCCAACTCCCAAACCCCGCCGCTGGGACGGGGGGCTTGGGTACGGTCCCGCCTCGGTCGCCGAGTCCCCTGTCGATGGGGGGGACGAGACCGTGCGTCGGCAAGGTCCACGATGTGGACAGCCGGCAAGCCCGCGCGGGCGTCGCTCCATGCTTCTGCTGGAGTCGACCCCAAGCCGTCAGGGCCCTTTGTGGCAACGGTTTCCGCTCCCGTTAAAGGGAGACGGTTGAACACCTTCCCGCGCGGGAAATCGCGCGGTTTCGCTGCGGCGGCCGATAGCGACAACTGCCGGCACTGAGATCACTTCTCAGAGGTGCGGGCCGATGAAAGAAGCCCCGGCAATCTTTCTGAGCCGGAGGTCTCCGACCACCCCAGTGTTCAGGGTGAAGGGCGTATGGCCGCATGATGCGGCTACTGGAGAGGAGCCATCCAGCTCCAGTAGGCACAGGGAGGTTAACCACCGTCAGCAGAAACTAAGGCCAGCGAACTGCTCCTCCCTTCAACGAGCCCATGCGCCACGGTCGCCGAGTCCCCCATGGATGGGAGGACGAGACTATGCGTCGGCTAGGTCCATGATATGGGCAGCCAGCAAGCCCGCGCGGGCGTCGGATCTCCATGCTAAGTCAGGTGCCGATTTCCCATCGCATTTGCCCTCCGAGGCAGCGAGACCAAGCTCCGCCGAGGAGGCGTTTGAGTGTACCTCCCGCGCGGGAATCGCTCAGCTTCGCTGCAGCGGCTACCGGCGACAACTTTCCGGCACCAGGTTCACCTCGATGAGGTGCGGGCCGATGGACGAAGCCCCAGCAGTTCAGCAGAACATGAGGACTTCGGCCGCCCGAGTTTTTAGCTCAAGGGGCGTATTGGCCAGGATGGAGCGGATATTGGAGCCCCTCCTGCAGCAGAATCAAAAAATTTCGGGGAAGACTTCTCCAAGAGGGAAGGATATTCGGGGTCATTCTATTGAATTTATTCACGGGAACATTCCTCCATCCCAGCATATGCCTCAACGGAAGTTTACGCTGTCTGCCGTTGAGCAGGCAGCAGGCACGGCTGAAATTTTTCGTTTGGAACAAAAAGGCGTGATAGAGAAAACTATTCACGAGCCCATTGAATTCGTCTCCAATATTTTTACTAGGCCAAAAAAGGATGGAGGTTGTCGGGTGATTATTGACTTGACCAGTTGAATACCTTTGTAACATATACACATTTCAAAATGGACACCTTTTGAGACAGCCAAATCACTGCTTTCGCATGGTTGCTTTATGGCATGTATTGATTTGAAAGATGCATGCTATTCAGTGTCCATCCGGAAACATCACCGGAAATTTTTGAAATTTGTCTGGATGGATCAGCTCTGGCAATATCGGGCCTTACCAAATGGGCTTCCTACCGCCCTAGGCTCTTTACTAAATTACTCAAACCTATTATGGTCAAATTACGTATACAACATCATATTGTAATGGCTTATTTTAGATGATATTCTGATTATTGGCAACACTCTGGAAGCAGCTGAAAGCGCTGTTTCAGCAACTGTTACTATATTTCAGCAGCTGGGGTTTATAGTCCATCCAGAAAAATCGAAGTTTCACCCATCCCAGGTTATGGATTATTTGGGTTTCACGGTGGACTCTATTCAAATGAGGGCCACCATTCCATTTCACAAGGTGGAGGATGTCTCCCTTGCATGTCAGGATCTCGCATCTGCCAGTATACCATCTATTCGGCATACAGCTAAGATGATTGGGAAAATCGTAGCTTTATTTCCGGCAGCCCGGTTTGGACCTTTGCATTATCAAAATCTGCAAAGGGCCAAGATTGCTCCGTTAAAAAAGAACGCTGGTCATTTTGACAGACCTATGGGGCTGCCTTCCGATGCTAAGGTTGAGCTACAATGGTGGGTGTCCAATATTGGCAAGGCATTCAAACCCATTGTTGTGCCCAATCCGGTGGTATATTTGCAAACTGACGCAAGCTCTCTAGGCTGGGGAGCTGCGGACAGCTCTTCTAGTTGTGGAGGCAGGTGGGATCCCCTTGAAGCTAGCATGTTGCCAATACAAGGGATTAACTATTTGGAGCTGCTTGCAGCATTTCACGGACTGCGGGCATATTGTGCTAATCTTAGTGGTACTCATGTCCGTCTCCAAATAGACAACACCACAGCGGTGGCATATTTTAACCATATGGGCGGTACCAGGTCAGTCTCTTGTGACAAATTGGCTAATCCTATTTGGTGCTGGTGTATTGATCGAGATATTTGGATTTCAGCCACCTATTTGCCAGGTAGGCTTAATACTGTGGCAGACACCAGGTCACGCAAATTCAATGATAGTTTTGAGTGGATGCTGCATCCTCAAATATTTGCCCAAATTACAGCCA
The DNA here is from genome assembly GCA_963514005.1 of Raja brachyura. The sequence goes on along the minus strand of OY740789.1, from coordinate 44,471,313 downwards.
AATTTGGCCAACCGGATATCGACCTTTTTGCGTCCCGGTTGAACCATCAGGTACCGACATATGTTTCATGGGAACCAGACCCTGGGGCATTAGCGATTGATGCATTCTCGCTAGACTGGGGGAAGTGGTTTTTCTATGCATTCCCCCCGTTTTGCCTCATCAGTCGGGTATTACAAAAAATCAGGATGGATTCTGCCAGAGGCATTCTTGTCATACCCGACTGGCCTACACAGCCTTGGTATCCGGTGGTCTCTGACATGATTAGTCAACCTTGGGTCCTTCTAGAGGGTTGCCCACATTTGGTTTCTCACCCTGTCTCAGGGGAGTTACACCCCTGCCATGCCTATCTAAAATTACTGGCTTGCAGGTTCTGACCAGGCCATGGATGCAGTATGGCCTTACCACCCGGACCATGAACACCATTGGAGCATCATGTCGAGAGTCAACCAGGCGAAGATATCTCTCCCACATCACCAAGTGGGAAGCCTACTGCAGTCGCTCTCACATCACCTATGATGATGTCTCCATAGCCGACGTCCTGGAATTCCTCGCGGGGTTGCACCATGATGAGCACTTGAGTTATAGTGCCATCAACAGCGCTAGGAGTGCGCTATCATTCTACCTCAACATCGAGGTAGGATCGAACAGGCTAGTGTCCAGGCTTATGCGGGGAATATTCAATCTGAATCCGCCTACACCACGCTACAACATCACCTGGGATGTCAGGGATGTACTTACCCTGCTCAGGTCGTGGTCACCCATGGAAGGGTTACAGCTGGACCAACTCACTATGAAATTGGTGATGTTACTAGCGCTGACTTCAGCACAGCGGGTTCAGACGCTCCACAAACTACGTATTGACAGGATGACGTCGACCCCTGGAGAAGTAGTCTTTTTCATCGATGAGCTACTTAAGCAGCATAGACCTGGGTGCACAGGGCTGCAGCTGAAGTTCCCGGCATACCCTGCAGATGCTCGGCTATGTTAAGCCACTCACATCCGTTACTACATCAAGGTGACGAGGAGCATCAGAGGAATGGAGTTGTACCTGCTTGTCACTCACAAAAGACCTCACCATCGAGTGACAGTCCAGACGATATCCAGATGGCTCCGGATCGTCCTGAATAAGGCAGGTATTGACACTAATGTGTTTACATCCCACTCCACCAGGGCTGCATCTACGTCGGCGGCGAGAGTCATGGAGGTACCCATGGACCATATCCTCGCCACAGCAGGATGGGCGAATGAAGCTGTGTTCCAGCGATTCTATAATAAGCCTGTTGCTGCTCCCCTTCAGTTCGCAGAGGCCGTGCTGAACGCCGGGTGTGAACGTGGGGATGTCCCTGATTAAAAGGGTGTTATTTGTTGTGTTATTAACAAATTTTCTTTTTGTTTCAGTATAACCTCGTTTCATCAACTTGTTTACTCCAATCCATCCTTGCTAGTGGTGTGTCCGCATGGACGTTGTCCAGGGCGTGTAATCACAGAAGCTTTGAAGTCTTCACGAAGTCACTCACGTGACTCCGAAATGAAATAGTAAGATTGAACGAGAACTTACCAAGTTTGAAGGTTGATCTTTATTTCATGAGGAGTTGCGGTAGGGATTTCGTGCCCTCCGCTCCCAACCCTCGATCATCTTCAGCTGGTAATCAGAGTCTCTTTAAATCTTACTATGCCAAGTCATTTCTGTTGTTGTTTCTGTGATTCCACACCGCTGCTTTGAAGAATGTCGCGCATGCGTGCCGGCGGGCTCTTCACGAAATCCCTCACCGCAACTCCTCATGAAATAAAGATCAACCTTCAAACTTGGTAAGTTCTCGTTCAATCTTACTATTCCTCTGGTTAATGTCAGGGTACTAAAATAGAGCCAAACAAGCCTACAGTTGAGTCAACACCTAAACCTGTTACACCTGTTATAGTTAGACGATCAGGCAGGATCCGTAAACCAGTACTCAGATTAGGTTTGTAAGTTAAATAACTTACAATAACTGTATAAGTAAAACGAAAATGTGTAGATATGTAAAATAAATATACTATGTTATCATTTAAGATTTCATAAATACTGATTTAAATCGTATCACAACAACAAAATAGTAAGATTAAACGAGCTTACCAGTTTGAAGTTTGATCTTTATTTTGTGAGGAGTTACGATGAGGGGTTACGTGAAGAAGCCCTGCCAGGCACATGCGCGTCATACTTCAAAGCAGCTGCGTGAAAAAACAGAAACTATAGTCGAAGTGATATAGTAAGACTCAGAAGACTAGAACTATCAGATGATCTTTGCGGTTATGAGGGCCTGGAGCGGAGGGCACGTAGTCCCTCATCGTAACTCCTCATAAAATAAAGATCAAACTTCAAACTGGTAAGTTCTCATTTAATCTTACTATTTTACTTCGGAGTCACGTGAGTGACTATGAGAAGATTTCAAAGCTCTGTGATTTCATGCCATAGATCCATTCCATACGACACACTGCTTCAATTACACGGTAGTGAATAAATAATGTATTCAAATATTGCTTCAAATTGCTTCAAATTATCCAATAATCATTTTTTAATAACAAAACAATAATAACCCCTCTGTCCCAGGGGGAAATTACAAATGAAATTTAGAAAGAAAAGAAATTAAACCGAACCCAAAACAGCATGCCCAAAAACCTTGCACTGTCAGAACAGGTTTGTCATAAAATTTGGAGAAGGTCGCCTCCTTAGACCATCCTGCGGCCCCGAGGATTTGGTCTAGAGGCACATCCTGCACCTTCACTGCAGATATTGATGCCGCCCTGGTGGAGTGAGATTTAAACACACGAGAGTCTACTCCAGCACAATCCAAAACCTGTTTTAACCATCTAGAAATAGTTTGTACTGACACCTTTTTATGAGTTTTTTTCTGGCTGATGAGCATTGCTGTCTCAGAGCCTCTGAGACACTTAGATACCTCGATATATTGACTCAGGTGCTTGACTACACATAACATTTGGTCAACGGGATATGCTTTAAGCGTACTTTGGTTCTGGCCATTCCTGGCCTTCTTTGTTTGATTAAATCATACACATAAAACATAACGTTATCTACAGAAAAGTACATCCTATCTAACTGTAGCTTTTGCAATGTTTGAACTCGTTGCACTGATACTAGCGCCACTTTAAGTGTTAACTTCTGAAATAGTGACGTAATTGGAGCCCATTGCTGAAGCAGTATGAGAACTACACTGACAGATTTCTGATATATAATACTGATATATTCCCAGATTGCTGTATATCTAGACTTAGGAGGGTTCTTGTTAAAGATTCCTCTCATGAATCGGGATACTAACGGATGAAACCCGATAGATTGTTGTTCTGAAACTGCCCTAAACAAAGCACTCCGAGCACTATTAATGGCACTATAGCTCAACTGTTCATCAAATGCAATGTAGCAAGGAACTCCAATACATCCGGAATGCTTGCAGTACGATAAGATATATCTGACTGCAAGCAAACATCTCTCACTTCTTAATATGAGACACATATTGTTTTTTAGTCGTATCTCTCCAAGCTGCAGTTATCACTTCCATGGTCCTACTCGACAGTCCAAACCTTTGGAACGGTCTGGTCAGTACTTGCATATTAACAAATTAATACAATCATGTAATGGATGACTTTCTCCTGTTACTGGATGCACCAACAAATTACTGCAGTTGGGGACTGCCATGAATGGCTGAGTCATCATTCTCAGCACCAATGGGAACCATTGCTGTGTAGGCCACCAAAACGCCTGAGGCGGAGTCCTGCTCTATTTTGCTGAGGCATTGCCTAATGAGGCAGAATGGGGGGAAAGCGTAAAAGAATGTAAGTCCCCAATGTAGCGAGAATGCATCCACCGCTACTGCTCCTGGATCTGGTTTCCACAAAACGTATTTAGGCAACTGGTGGTTTAGCCTGGATGCAACAGATCAATATCTGGCAAACCAAAGCGGCTGACAAACATATTAAACATCTGGATTTAGCATCCATTCTATGTTGTCATTAAATTTCCGTGACCTGTTGTCTGCCACCACATTATCTCTACCTGGCAGGTAGATAGCTGAGACCCAGATATTTCTGGAAATACACCAGTCCCAAATGAGGTTAGCCAGATTATCACATGATACTGACCTTATTCCTCCCATGTGATTGGTATAGGCAACACCCGTGGTATTGTCAATCTGGAGCTGAACATGTAAATATTCATTGCTGAACAATAAGCTTTTAACCCATAGAATGCACCCAGCAATTCTAAGTAATTTATACCATGCCTGTGCAGGATTAAATCCTCTTGCACACTCCATCTACCGCCACAGCTAGACTCGCTGTCCATGACTCCCCATCCCAAAGCACTCACATCTGTTTGTAAAACCACTGAAGGTTGTTGAACCAAAATATTTTTGGTAGTTTGTGCCACATTGATAATCCACCATTGTAATTCAGCGATGGCTCTGGCTGGCAACTGCATAGGTCTATCAAAATGACCTGCATGTTCTTTAAGTGCTTGTTGTCTAGCCCGTTGCAGACTTTGATAGTGCATAGGTCCAAACTCCACTGCAGGGAAAGCCGCCACCAATTTGCCAATAACACTGGCTACTTCCCGGATGGAGGGGTGTTGTTTTTCAGCGAGACTGGTACAGACCTCCCTGATTTCCACAGCCTTGGCTGTAGGCAAAGTCACTGACATATCAACTGAATTAATGACAAACCCCAAATAATCAATTTTTTGGGATGGTTCTAACTTGGATTTTTGTTAGATGGACCAGAAGTAGCACCAGCACTGGTTTTAACAATTTCGTGAACAACCTAGGAGCTGAGGTTAACCCATTAGGTAATACTTTAATTGCCACAGCTATCCCATCCAACTAAAGTTCAAGTATCCTCGGTACTGATGATAAATTGGTACTGAATAATATGCATCTTTCAGATCTATTGTTGCCATATAACAACCTCCTGATAACAGCTGTTTAGCCGTATTGAAGGTGTCCATTTTAAAATGCCTATACTGGACATAGGAATTTAGCTGAGTTAGATCCAGAATAACTCGACATCCACCATCTTTTTTCTGTCTGGGGAATATATTGGACACAAATTGTTGAGGATGGTGCGTCGTCCTCTCAATTACCCCTTTTTTGGCACAAACCCGCTATTTCTTCATTTATTTGCTGAGTTTCTGGTGCAAAGAAACCCAATACCCGACTAGGCATATTTTGTGCAGGTGGATGAATTCCTGACAGAAACTCTATTCAAGACTCTGAGACAGTGTCCAGTATAAACAGATCAGATGTTATGCAGCATCATTCATCATAAAATAACTGCAACCTACCCCCAACTGGCGGTTGTTACCCAGAAGATTTATCCTGAACTGAATGAATCACCCGTACCTCTATAGTCGACCTTGGAATTCTTGTCTTATTCGCCATACTGGGGTTGTAATTGGCATATACAGGTGGGTAATACCGCCATCCCACTGGCCCCACTCTGCTTGGCCCTGCCCCCGGATCTGACCCCCTTGGTGTCGAAACCGACCTGCGAGGTGGCATCCTGGCAGAAGGGACGTAGTCTTCATGAGGCCTATTGTCTTGGCCTCTTCCTCCAGGTCTTTGACTTGTTTGAGCAGGTCCTCCCCAAATAAATAATTTGGCACTTGAATATTGGTTGACCTGCATAAAGCTGCAAATCGCGTGTAGGTTTTATGGCTATATTCCGGATGCAATTCACTTTTAAAAATGCATTACACAGCAGGGCCAGCATATCCTGCTGTGTGCCGGATATCGGTCCCCTCCAACCATATTGCTAAAAGCCGTGATGCCTGCTCCCACCAATTTGAGGACCTGCTTGAATCTTGTCCACGCATCGTTGCACTCATTTTTGCTCAGATAGCAGAGTTCACAGTGGGCACTTTGAGCGACGCACAATTCACAGGTGTTGTGTATCGGGTACTGTTTGTTCCATTATAGTATCTTGTAACTGGTGAGAGGCCATGTAATTGATGTTGGCCACCAGGTTTTCCTCCATGGCCTCACCAGTACCTTCCGGAATAGCAAAGTTCCCTGCTACATTCGGGACACCTGGAGCATGGCTCATATGCTTTGGTGTGTGCCCAAAAGCAGTGACACCAACTTCAGGGTCAGACTCCTCCTGCCCTGGCTCTCCCGAGTCTTGCTCTAGGGAGGTCTCTTCCAGCCCTAAACAAGGTGCTGGAGAGGGTGATTCCCACTGGTATCCATAAGTGGTATAGTCTTCTTCGCTGTATGGGCCTCTGCGAGAAGCTGTGTGGGGAATCCTAGGGGCATTCGACCCCGATTTAAATTTTACATGGCCTATTAAGTTTGGAGCATTTCTCCATTTGGTTGAGCCGTCTCCATACCTTTAAAAGGAGGGGAGTCTTCCACATCATCAGACCCATCAGATAAGATGGCCTGAGAGACTTTCTTTTGACCTTCCTCCCTGGTGGAGTGGCCTCAGTGCCCTGAAGCACTGGAACTGATGGAGGCAGTTGAGCTGCCCGTAGAACAGCAGCCGGTATCGGAGCCGGCGTTAGTGCAGCCGTTATCTCCCGACCCGATCTGCGAGCGGTAACCACGGCCCCAAGCGTTCCGCTCCTACTACAGCAGTTACCTTTCCAACACCCTCCATCCCACTAACTCCCGCTGGCTCCCGAGCCAGACTTGCAGAGTCCAAAACACTTGCAGGGAAAGTTTAACATTGACTTACCTGCGGGTTGCTACTTACCGCTGGTGGAGCTGCGCTCTCCAGCCCGTCGGTGCACCATGCGTCGGACGTAATGACGCGCATGCGCCTGACGGGGCTTCTTCACGTAGTCACTCACGTGACTCCAAAGTAAAATTGTAACTGAGTACTTAGATTTAATACTTAAAAAAGGAGAGAGTATGCATTATAAAGTTTGAATATATTACAAGCTACAACAACTTCTAAGAAATATTGCAAACTCACGCAATGCTTTCGCGTCTTCTGCCTTGATAGCTGTCCAAGCATAGGCCTTCTTCATGTATGCATTAGTAATCTGATGTTCATTACCAAAATGTTCTCTAAGCAATTCTCTTCCCGTTCGATAGCCCTTACCTGCAGGCAAATTCCGACAACCTCCAACAAGCTGCTTTGGATATCCGCTTGTGTAGTGCTCCAGAAATTGTAAGCGATCTCTTTCATTAGTAGTTTTCATTTCCACTCCCTCCACGAACTGGTCTCTGAAAGTTTCATATAGCAAAGGATCACCATTGTACTTAGGAATTTCCATTGGAGGTAAAGTGGAAGAGATATTATGCTGAGCTGGAAACTTGCAAATTCTCATTTGATTCCTCACCAATTCAGATTTCTTGTTTAAATCCCTCATTGTACTCAGAAGAATAGTAAACAGGCTTCTGAGAAGAGTGCTGGTCTGGATAAGTTTTGTCACGAGTCCCATAACCAGTTGTTTGTCCGTGACTGGGCACAAATGGGTCAAAATCAGGCCTCTGAGAAGAGTACTGTGTTGCCAGCTTATTACGAGCCTCAACAGACAGCCCAAAAGTTATTAACTTAGTTCCAGCTCCTTGTTACTGAAATGAAGTTTCGCCCACCGCCTACCCACTCGGTGCTAGCTCTGAGTCGTGAGACGAGAGTGGCTTGGACTGTGGGTTTGATTTAGCTGCTGCTTCCATTCCTATTATGGAACTTTTCTTGATCATCTGCTTCTCTATCCATCTTGTATCTTTCCAGGTAGGCTGCTTCTCCCTTTTCAGTGCACTTGGTTTCTCTCTTTCCATATCTTCTCTCGTCTGGATCCACACCTCCCTCTGGAGGTGATTCTTCATACTCACCTGTCGAAAGATCCATAACTGAATGTATCATCGCTGTGTTCTTTTCAGCATTTACGGGAATTCAAAACAAACTGAGTGGCTCTTGAAAACACATCAATGTTTTTCAAGATTTTGGATTATTTTGCCAGTATCTTGTAAACATTCGTTAAAATCCAAAAATTGTCAAAATCCAAAACATCAATTAAAGCTGAGCTTTCTCAAGGTCAGTCTGCTCAGCGCTGTTTGTTATCTTTGTTAATGAAAACATGCTTTGACTGTATTCTTTAAGCTTTTGCAGAACCCTTTACAGGATTTTAGACTTAAACTTCTGATATATGGCAAGCAATCAATTCTTACTCACGGCCCCGCCCTCGGTCAATGAAGTCTTCTTTCTTCCGATGACTCATGTGACGTTCAACCGTGTCTTTTCTTCTTCCAAAATTCAGGCTGTAATGTCTGGCAGAGATCCAGCTTCTTCGATTCACTGTTGAATCAGTCTTTTGCTTCTACACTTCTGTAGTAACGAGTTTTCTACTTAAATGTCGCGGCGGTTTTTACAACGTCTCAAAATTCAACCTTCGATAGCCACTAATTTGTCAGGTATGATTAGAAAAGTAGTCTCACGCACTCCACAACAAATTTGAAACAGCAAAGATGAACCTACCAGAAGTAGTCTTTTAATTAATAGCTTCTTTATGGGAATAATACAAAACAATGAAATAACTCATAACTTTCCGTTTTTAATCATTGTTCTATTCATGTCATATAAATCATAAAAACATCTTGTAAAAGTACATCGTCTGACAACATATATATGTCCCAATCATGCCCGATTTAATTCATGGTAGAAAACTGTTTCCTCCCATGGCCTCGGCATCAAACTAAAACTAATCATGTGAGAGTCTGCGCCAGAATCCTCTAGCCAAAAACACGCCCCAGACTACGTATAAAATCCCACCCACATTAACACAGGCAAATAATAATTAAAGGTAACTAGACATGATTATAATAAACTAATTTAAGCTTAATGGCCCAACAATGATGTTGTGGCCATTGTAGAAATGTGGTTGCAAGAGGGACACACGTGGCAGCTCAATATTCGGGGATTTTGACGTTTCAGAATTGATCGACAGGGAGGCAAAAGAACGAAGAATCGCGCCACTAATCAGGGAGACTGTCATGGTGGTGATCAGAGTATTTGTCCGCTGAGACAATAAGGGTGGAGCTTGGAAATAAGAAAGGTGCAAACACTCCAATGTGATTGTACTATTGGTCCCGAAATAGAAAGTAAGAGATAGATATGTGGACAGATTACTGAAAGATACTGAAGCAACAGCTTTGTCTTAGTGGGTGATTTTAATTTCCCCAATATTGACTGTGCCAAAGGTTTAGATGAGGTAGAATTTGAGGTGCATCCAAGAGGGTTTCTTGAAACAGTATGTGTAGGTATGTTACAAAATTACCTTGAGCAGCGCTGCAGTTCTCCCACTGCCCGTGTGCGCAACTTTGGTGCCTTTGAGAGGGGGGTGGGTTTAAAATGCCGTTTACTCCAGACTATTCAAATCGAATAATCTCAGGGGGCTTAGTTGCTGAAGAGAAATCGCTCCGACATTTGTTTTATGGAGTTATTTTTAAACTACACTAGATCATTTATTAGCATGAGTAAATTAAAAATCATCTTCTAAAGCCGTGAACGCCAACAACGGGACGGATCTCACGTAGGGGATAAAACAAGGTACACAGTTTATTTTTACATAAAAATGTGCTTCTTAGGATGCCTTTAATCAAAATTTAATGTTGCAAAAAGGTGACTTAGAAAATATACGAACCGGCGGTATTTTTCCTGCCCACTGGGGGTTAAATTCACCGCAAACCGTAACATTCCAAACGATCGCGTTCCACAAAAACCCACTCGCAAGATGATTTAAATGGCCATTAAATGGGAATTAAACACTAAATTCCTTCCATTTGGCCTATAAATTCATGACAATGAGATTTAAAAATCATGTTATATTGTGAATTCTTGGGTAAATGTTATTTGGACACTTAGGCTTTTTAAAAATGTTAACCTTTTCTTAAGAAATGGATAGATGTTTAGATCTAGTAATTCTGTAATTAGCTACAATTAGGTAACTAGCTAATTATATGCTTTAATATCAGGTCATCCAAGTAAGATTGTTTCATATTTGTTTCAGAATACATCAATCTATAATAACTGAAAATTTCATTCAGTTCTCTTAATTTTTAAGAAAGTTATGGGCTTTTGACTGTCCTTGATCACAGCTTTTGTGTTAAATCAATGGAAAAGCAATAGGGAACAAGATGCTAATTTCTGAGTATAACATTTAATATTGAAGATATGAAAGTGAATTAGGTGTCAAATTAAACATCTTTTTATGCTTTATCTGATGGGATAAATTGCAGCCTTGATTTTCTAAATCTCAAAATTTTGTAAAATTGCTAGTATGTGGATAGTCTAACTCAAGAAGAGAACACACTGGACCTTGTGTTGGAAAATAGTAAGATTAAACGAGAACTTACCAGTTTGAAGTTTGATCTTTATTTTATGAGGAGTTGCGATGAGGGATTTCGTGAAGAACCCGCCAGCACGCATGCGCGACATCTCTTCAAAGCAGCGGTGTGGAATCACAGAACCAACAAACCAAAGAAATGACTTGTGATAGTAAGATTGAAGAGACTCTAGTTATCAGTTGACTTTATGATCGAGGGTTGGGAGCGGAGGGCACGAAATCCCTCATCGCAACTCCTCATAAAATAAAGATCAAACTTCAAACTGGTAAGTTCTCGTTTAATCTTACTATTTCATTTCGGAGTCACATGAGTGACTTCGTGAAGACTTCAAAGCTCTGTGATTACACGCCCTGGACAACGTCCATGCTATCACACACGCCACGATAAGGATGGACAGGAGTAATCAAAATTTTCAGACTGCTGTTCTGAAAAATAATAATATTTATTAATAGTAACAAAAGAAAAAACCCCTCACTGGGGAATAGTCGAATGTTCTCGGCCTGCATTCAGTACAGCTTCTGCGAACATTCCAGGAGCGGTAATAGGTTTATTATAAAACTGCTGAAAAGTGGCTTCACTGGCCCATCCCGCTGTGGCTAGTATATGGTCCATGGGCACCTCCATGACCTTTGCCGCCGACGTTGATGCAGCCCTGGTGGAATGGGATTTAAATACATTAGTATCTATACCTGCTTCGTTCAAGACTATTCTGAGCCATCTGGAGATAGTCTGTACCGTCACTCTATGGTGAGGTCTCTTATGGCTGATTAGCAAGTATTGCTCCATTCCCCTTAATTTCCGCGTCACTTTAATATAGTGGCGGATGTGGGTGGCTAAACATAGCCTGGCATCAGCGGGGTATGCTGGAAACACCAGCTGCAGTCCTGTGAATCCGGGCCTGTGCTGTTTAAGCAATTCATCAATAAAGAAAATAACCTTTTCAGGGGTAGAGATCATTCTATCAATCTTGATCTTGTGAAGAGTCTGTACCCTTTGTGCCGAAGTAAGTGCCAATAACATCACCAACTTCAGGGTGAGTTTGTCCAATTCAAGCCCAATCATGGGCGACCACGTCCTCAGCAGGGTCAGTACATTCCCAATATCCCAGGTGACGTTGTAACACGGTCTAGGCGGATTGGAATTGAATATTCCCCGCATTAGTTTGGACACCAGTTTATTGGATCCTACCTCCAAATTGAGGTAGTATGATAGTGCGCTCCTGGCGCTGTTGATGGCACTATAGCTGAGGTGTTCGTCATGATGTAACCCCGCAAGGAACTCCAGCACATCTGTGATTGAAACGGAGTCATATGCAATGTCCAAGCGGCCGCAGTAGGTTTCCCATTTCCTGATGTGCGATAAATATTGCCGTCTTGTGGACTTCCTGCATGATGCTCCCATGGTATCCATGGTCCTTGATGATAGGCCATACTTCAGTAATGGTCTGTTCAAATCCTGCAAGCCAATAAATTCAAATGACTATGGCAGGGGTGTGGTTCCCCTGAAACGGGGTTCGTCACTAATTGTGGGCAACCCTCTAAGAGGACCCATGGTTGACTGATCATGCCAAGGACCACCGGATACCATGACTGAGTAGGCCAGTCGGGTATGATAAGAATGCCATTAGCAGCATCTAGCTGGATTTTCCGCAATACCCAACTGATGAGGCAAAATGGGGGAAATGCATAGAAAAACCATTTCCCCCAGTCTAGCGAGAAAGCGTCCATCGCCATTGCCCCAGGATCTGGCTCCCATGATACATATGTTGGTACTTGATGGTTTAACCGTGACGCAAAAAGGTCAATATCCGGCTTACCAAATTTGGCTGTAATTTGTTCGAATATTTGGGAATTCAACATCCACTCGATGTTGTCATTGAATTTCCGTGACCTGGTGTCCGCCACTGTGTTGAGCTTACCTGGTAAATAGGTAGCTGAAATCCAAATATTCCTTTGAATACACCAGAGCCAAATTGTATTAGCCAATTCATCACATGAAATTGACCTGGTACCACCCATATGATTTAGATATGCCACCGCAGTGGTGTTGTCTATTTGGAGACGGACATGAGTGTCAGTAAAGTTTGAACAATAAGCTCTAAGTCCGTGGAATGCCCCAAGCATCTCCAAATAATTTATCCCTTGTGTTAACAAAAGGGTAGATTCTAGTGAGTCCCATCTGCCCCCACAACTAGTGTTGTTGTCCGTAGCTCCCCAGCCATGGGAACTTGCATCTGTTTGTAAGTATACCACCGGACGAGGCACAATGATGGGTTTAAATGAGTTATGGATATTGTCAATCCACCATTATAACTCAATTATTGCCTTTAGTGGCAGCTGCATACGTCTATCAAAATGTCCAGCATTCAATTTCAATGCTGAAATCTTGGATCTTTGTAAATTTTGATAATGTAAAGGTCCGAATTGAGCAGCTGGAAAAACTGCTACAATTTTCCCAATTACCTTAGCAGTTTTTCTGATTGATGGTATACTGGCGCAGACCAGGTTCTTGCATGTTAGAATGACATCCCCACCCTTGTTAGTTGGTATGGTGGCAATCATGTGATTGCAATCTATCGTGAACCCCAGATAGTCCATGATCTGTGAAGGACAGAACTTTGATTTATCTGGATGGATAATAAATCCCATTTTTTGGAATATTTCCACGGTGGCTGAAACTGCCAATTTTGCTGATTCCAATGTGTGCCCAATAATGAGGATATCATCTAGATAAGCCATGACCGTGTGATTTGCCCTCCTCAGTGTGGCTAACACTGGTTTAAGTAATTTGGTAAACAATCTAGGGGCTGTGGTAAGCCCATTGGACAAAGCTTTATATTGCCAAAGTTGATCCATCCAGATGAATTTCAAGAACTTCCTGTGATGTTTCTGAACGGATACTGAATAGTATGCATCTTTCAAGTCAATGCATGCCATGAAGCAGCCCTCAGAAATCAAAGATTTAGCTGTTTCAAACGTGTCCATTTTGAAATGGGTATACTGTACAAAGGTATTCAAATGGGTTAGATCTATAATGACTCGACATCCACCATCTTTTTTGGTTTTAGTAAATATATTGGAAACAAACTCAATCGGCTCATGTGTGGTTCTTTCTATCACACCTTTCTCTAGTAGCCTTAATATTTCAGCATAGCCTACTGCTGTTTCCTTCCTGGAAAGTGCAAATCTGCGATTCGGCATATGCTGAGGTGGAGGAATTTGGCCATTTGTGAACTCAATCTCATAACCCTGAATACTTTGTAAAATAAACTCATCCGAGGTGATGTTTTCCCATGCCTCCTTGAACCCCCGTAGCCTACCCCCAACATGTGAGGTTAGACATGCCAGTGCATGAAACCCAGACCGCCTTACCTTCATGGTTATCGGTGGTCCCTGGCGTGTTTGGTGGGACGTGGAGGTGCTGGGTTGCGCTGGTAGTAAGGAAACCGCATTTTCCATGCTGGCCGTTGAGGGCCTAGCCCTAAAAAAGGCCTGGGCTGTTGAGGCTGTTGGTGCATAGGAGGCGCCGGAACGTAGGTCCTTGCTGGCCTTTCGGTATGTCCTCGTGGCCTGAAAAAAGGTGTTTTCTTGGCCGTCTGTCTGGTCATGGTGTGTGACCTCATCAGACCCACTGTTTTTGCATGGTCATCTAGATCTTTGACCTGCTTCGGGAGGTCTTCTCCGAATAGCTGTCTGGGTGGTGGTGTTGGAGGTACTCTACATATTCCCGCAAATTTGGGGTTTAATGTTGGCTTAATAATGCTTTTTCTAAAAGCATTAATTTCGTATTGCGTGTTGCAAAGTAGAGCCAGGGCATCCTCCTGTTCGGTGTTTAGATCCACTCCATCCACCGACCTTGCAAACGCGGTTATCCCAGATGTAAGCAACTTCAGGATTCTTTGTAATTTCACTTCCTGAGTTCGAATGCCTGGGCTGATATTGCCCCAAATAGGCATGTTGACTATAGGCACATTGAGCGAATTGCAATTGCCCGGCGCCTTGTGTCTATCCATGGCCTTTGCAAGGACTTCCTCCTGTAGCTGATGGTTCGTGAGGAAATCTATGGTAGCAGCCAGCTTGGAGTCGAGGGGTTGTCCCGTTATATGGGTAATCCAAACTTGGCTGCCACGTCCAGGAGTTCTTCCTGGGGAACTTCAGGTGCAACTGGGGCATGTACCAAGATTTCCTCCTCTTCTGGCCTCATGCTACCCATAGATGATGGGGATATGTTCATGAGTCCCCTGGAACTGTGAGTTTCCTGTCTTTGATTGAGCAGGAGTCCGGTCTATGCGCCCTTCATCGTGCGTGAATGGGCGGTTAGAGTCCTCATGCCCGAAGGAACTTCTGAGGCTCCTATCATCGGCCCGTACCTCATCGAGGTAATGTCGGTGCCGTGACGATAAGTCGCTACCAGCCGCCTCAGCGAAACTGAACGACTCCCGCGCGGATCTGCTCATACGCCTTCTTTTGGCTGAGCTGTATCCGGCTGCCTCTGAGGGCATATGCGGCGAAAAGTCGGCACCCGACGCCTCGGCGTGGTGACCCGACATCCGCGCGGGCTTGCCGACTGTCCTTTTCCTGGACCCAGACGGCGTACGGTCCCGTCCAGCCCCCAGCGAGGGAAGCGGTGACCGTGGCGAGACTCCACCTGTGTGACTGCTCCTGGCCCAACTAGGTGGTGAGTCTCTACTGGCCCTCCTTGGTCTGCCAGTGGACTCAGGTCTCGTTGATGCACCAGGCCGCAATCTAGCGGCTCCTGGTGAACCCTCTGCCCGTAAAGGGCTGGGTTCTCGAGCTCTATCCCTGGCTCTGCTATGAGGGCTCAGGGAGAAGGGCCGTGCAGCAGCACGTAAACCCTTTTTGCTCACCTCTGCCAATGATCCAGTTGGCGAGAGAGAAATGGAGTCAGGGTCCACCTGCTCCGGCGCTGTTCCGACTTCTTGCTCTGCGGGAACTCCGCTAGAGCTCAGCTGTGTCAGTAATTCGGGTCCTGTGACTACAGGGCTCCCCGATTTTCGCGCCTTTTTCCCGGTCCTTCCAGCAGGTGCTGTAGAAGGGAGCTCCGGGCTCGGTGGCCGACAGGTCCTAGCGGATGTCCTGCGGCTCTTACTCCTTTTGTCCATGGTTTTCTGTAGGGAAAAATACACAAACAGACAAACCCAACCAGCTCAAGGTTGGTTATACTTACCTGAGTTGGTCCTTTTGAGGGCTGGTGGTGAGCCGCGCTCTTCCTCCAGCCGTCGACTGCAAAAGCGAGCGACGATATGTCGCGCATGCGTGCTGGCGGGTTCTTCACGAAGAACCCTTCCGAAATGAAATAAGCCTTGCCAGGTGTTTCAGTGGAAGAGCATTTTGGGGATGTTGATCACAAGTCCATAAGTTTTAAGATTGTTTTGAATAGGGAGAAGGCTGGACCTTGCGGGAAGGTACAAAATTAGAATACAGCAAATGACAATTTTACTAGGTAGGAGCTCTGGAAAGTACGCTTGGTGCAGTTATTATTGGGTAAGTCCACATCTGATGTGGGAGTCTTTTATAGACAGTTGATCGAAGTTCAGAACTGGCATGTTCCAGTAAGCAGGAGGGGTAAGGATGGCAAAGGAACCTTGGATGACCAAAAAAGTAAATTTGGTCAAAAAGGAAGAGGATGCACGGTTTAAGTGGTTGGAATCAGAGAGGGCCTTTGAGGAATATAAAAGAGAGGAGGAAAGAACTCAAGCGAGTGATTAGAAGGGTGAAAAGGGGCCACAAAATGTCTTTGGTCAGTCAGATTAAGGAAAATCCCAAAAATTTTTATAGTTATAATAAAAACAAGAGGGTGACTAGGGAAAAGGTGGGACCACTCAATGATAATGAAGGGAATGCGCTTAGAGTCTGGAAATGTATCTGAGGTACTAAATGAGTACTTTACATCTGATTTCACCAAGGAGAAGGACATGGAAATGGCGGCGGCGCGGACACATCGCGATGCCCCGTGTCTCCCGAGAATTTGCGAGTTAAGTATAATTTACTTACTTGTTTTAAGTCTGCTCACTCGGAGCAGTCTTGCACTCCTCTCATACAGCCGGCCGGAACAACTGAACTTTGGTTCCTGCGGCTACAATAAATTTACAGACGAACTCTGTCTCCATCCCGAAGTTGCCAGCACAGCAGACCAGCGGAGCTGCGGGGCGGCGGAGCTGCGGGGCGGCGGACCAGCGGATTAGCGGAGCTGCGGGGCAGCGGATCAGCGGAGCTGCGGGGCGGCAGACCAGCGGAGCTGCGGGGCAGCGCATTAGCGGAGCGCACCAAATCAGCTCGGCCGACCGGAAGCACCCACAGACGGCGACGAGTTTACCTCCACTGTTGCGACTGCAGCCTATATTCCTCCTGACGCTAATGCTAAGCTTGCAATGAAAGAACTGCATACTGCCATTAGCAAACAACAGACTCACAACCCCGAGGCAGCCTTCATTGTTGCGGGTGACTTCAATCACACCAACCTGAAGACTGTACTCCCCAAATTCCACCAACATGTCACCTTCACCACTAGAGAAGACAAGACACTGGACAAAGTCTACACAAATATGGCTGAAGCTTACAAAGCCTTTCCCCTACCCCACCTTGGTCAGTCTGATCACCTCTGATTGTTCCTGCTCCCTAAGTACTCCCCACTCATCAGACGGGTAAAACCCACAGTGAGAACAGTTAAAGTTTGGTCAGAGGAGGCTGACTCCACACTTCAGCAGCGTTTTGGAAACACTGACTGGAATGTGTTTGCAGCCCAGGCCACCTTCGACTCCCACACGGACATAGACACATATACATCCGCTGTTCTGGAGTTTATCAACTCCACCATCAACAGTGTCACCACCCTCAAACGGATTACCACATTCCCGAATCAGAAGCCATGGATGAACAGTGAGGTCAGGCTACTGCTGAAAGCACGGGACGCCGCTTTCAGGTCAGGCGATGCTCGAGCCCACAGTTCATCCAGGGTTAACCTGAAGAGGGGCATACAGAAGGCCAAGCATAGCTACAAGCTTAGGATTGAGGAGCACTTCAAGAACAACTCCGCCCCCCGACGCATGTGGCAAGGCATCCAGGCCATCACGGACTTCAGACCCACCAACACCACCCCTACATCCAGCGACTCATCCTTCCTTGAGGAGCTTAACCACTTTTATGGACGCTTTGACAGGGACAACCAAGAGATGGCCATCAAGGCTTTGCTCCCTGCTGATCACCAGCCCCTCACACACACCCCCTACGACGTGTATCTAGCACTGAGTAGGATTAATGCACGTAAGGCTCAATGTAATGGCCCTGACGGCATCCCCGGGCGCGTCCTCAGGACCTGTGCTGCGCAGCTGACAGGCGTCTGGACTGACATCTTCAATCTGTCACTTGCCCAAGCAGTTGTCCCCATGTGCCTTAAAACCACCTCCATCGTGCCGGTGCTAAAATACTCCACTGCGGCGAGCACTCAACAACTTCCGCCCAGTTGCACTTACTCCCATCATCACCAAGTGCTTCGAGAGGCTGGTCCTGGCACATGTCAAAGGCTGCCTACCTCCCATACTGGACACCTATCAGTTTGCCTACTGCAAGAATAGGAGTACGGAGGATGCCATCTCAACGGCACTCCACTCCGCCCTCTCCCACCTCGACAACAGAGACACCTACGTGAGAATGCTGTTCATTGACTTTAGCTCAGCATTTAACACCATTATCCCATCAAAACTGATCACCAAACTCGGCGACCTGGGCGTCAACCCCTCCCTCTGCAACTGGATACTGGACTTCCTGACTAACAGACCACAGTCTGTTAGGTTGGACAACCACACCTCTTCAACCCTCACCCTGAACACCAGCGTCCCACAGGGCTGTGTACTGAGCCCCCTCCTCTACTCCCTCGTCACCTACGACTGCACACCTGTACATGGTTCTAACACCATCATCAAGTATGCAGATGATACAACGGTGATTGGCCTCATCAGTGACAACAATGAGTCGGCCTATAGGGAGGAGGTTCAGCTCCTAGCAGCATGGTGCGCTGACAACAACCTGGCCCTTAACTCCAAGAAGACCAAGGAGCTCATTGTGGACTGCAGAAGGTCAAGGGGCTGCACGCACACCCCCATCCATATTAACGGGACGGAGGTGAAACGTGTTTCCAGTTTCAGGTTTCTGGGGGTCAACGTCTCTGATGACCTCTCCTGGACCCACAATACCTCTACACTGGTCAAGAAGGCTCATCAGCATCTCTTCTTCCTGAGGAGACTAAAGAAGGTCCATCTGTCTCCTCAGATTCTGGTGAACTTCTACAGTTGCACCATCGAGAGCATCCTTACCAACTGTATCACAGTATGGTATGGCAACTGCTCTGTCTCTGACCGGAAAGCACTGCAGAGGGTGGTGAAAACTGCCCAACACAATACCTCCATTGTGCCTGTCCATAGCAAGCGATGTCTGCGAAGGGCGTGCAGCATTGACAAGGACTGGTCTCACCCCAGCCACAGACTGTTTACCCTCCTCCCATCCGGGAGGCGCTACAGGCCCGTCCGTTGCCGGACCAGCAGGTTCAGGAACAGCTTCTTCCCTGCGGCTGTTACAATACTTAACTCTGCACCTCGGTGATTGCCAGTCACCCCCCGGACGCTCCTTCCCCCAGTATAATTGCACTACTGATACTGTTTGTACATATATATATATATTTTACCGTTCATTATTCTGAGTTCACTCTTCTGGGGAGATGCTAACTGCATTTCGTTGTCTCTGTACTGTACAGTGCACAATGACAATTAAAGGTTGAATTGAATGGAGGGCAATTAAATCAGTATGGAGTATACTAATATGCAAGGGCAGTTTGAGAAGGAAGGAGGAAGTGTTTGTTCTAAAAGAGCATTAAGGTGGATAAATCTAATGGTACCAGGACCTAATGGTATCTATCCCAGGTTATTGAGAGAGAGAATGGAGAAGATTATGGGAGCCTTGAGAAGAATCTTTGCATCTTCTCTAGATACGGACGAGTTCCCAGATCACTGGATAATAGCAAATGTTGTTCCTTCCTTTATTTAAGAATGGAAGTAGAGAGAATCCAGGGAATTAGAGACTGGTGAGACTCGTGTCAGTGTAGGGAAGCTATTGGAGAGGATTCTTTCAGATAGGATTTACTCCCATTTGAAGGAGAATTGGTTAATTGGGGACATAAACATGTCTTTGTATGTGGCAGATCATGTCTTACTAACGGGCAATTTTTTAAAGGAGGGGATGAAGGTAATTGATGAGAGTAGGGTGCTGAATGCTGTCTACAAGGATTTTAGTAAGACCTTTGATAAAGTCCCTCATGGTAGGCTGATCCAGAGAAATAAGATGCTTAACAGTGACGTGGTTGTATGGATTTGGAACTGGCTTACTGATAGAAAACAGGATTGTGGTTGTAATCAGGCTTGAGATTTGTGACCAGTGGAGTTCGGCAGGGACCTGTGCTGGGACCTCTGCTGTTTGTGATTATATATAAATGACTTCGACGTAAATGTAGACAGGTTGGTTAGTAAGTTTGCAGTAAGTTGCAGACTATAAGGAAGGCTGTCAAAATACACAGCATGATATAGAGCAGCTACAGAAATGTGCAGAGAAATGGCAGATGGAGTTAAATCTGAGCAAGTGTGAGGTGTTGCACTTTGGGAGGTCAAATGTAAGGGGAAAACATAAAATTAATAGCATGACCCTTAACAGCATTTGGGTACAGAGGGATCTTGGGGTCCAAGTCCTGAAAGTGGCAACATTGGTAGATGGCAGTAAAGAAAGCGTATGGTATGCTTGCATTCCTAGGTTGGGACATTGAGTATAAGAGTCAGAATGTCATGATGCTGCTTTATAGGACTTTGGTTAGGCTGCATTTGGAGTACAAGTGTAGATCTGGTCACCACATTATAGAAAGGATGTGGAGGGTTTGGAAAGTGTGCAGAGGTTTACCAGAATGATGCTTGGATTAGAGGTTATTAGCTATAGGGAGCAGTTGCACAAGCTTAGCTTGTTTTGTATGGAATGCCAGAGGTTGTGGGGACACCTGATATAAGTATGTAAAATTGTGAGAGGCATAGATAGGATAGACAGTCAGAGCCTTTTCCCCAGGATTGAAAAATGAAATACCAGAGGCCATAGCTGTAAGTTGAGAGGGGCAAAGTTTGAAGGAGATCTGCGCGGCAAGTTTTATACATAGACGGTATTAAGTGCCTGGAACGCATTGCGGGGGGTGGTGGTTGAGGCATTTAAGAGAGTTTGGGATAGGCATATGGATATGCAGGGATAGGGATGGATAGGGATTATCTGCAGGCAGAAAATGGTTGGTTTTGGCCATGTGTCTGGCACAGAGATAGAGGGCCGAAGGGCCTGTTCTTGTGCTGCACTGTTCTATTTCAGGAACGATGTTTCCAGCCAGAAGGGGTTTAAATCTGGAACCTACTGCTGAAGAGATGGTGGAGGTATGTACTCTCATAACCTTTAATAACTATTTAGATGAGCAATTCAAGCACAAGATCCCATGGTGTAGAAGCCAAGTGCTGTGCGTTTGGGGAAATAGTATTAGTATAACTGGGCAGTTGATGGCTTGCAAGACATGGTGGGCAGAAGAGCCTGATTCCATGTTGTTTGTTTATGATCCTTTCCATAAACCTTCTATATTCTTTATGCCAACACTTGTAACAAACTAAACAGCATTTAAGATGCTTTTGGATAGGCACATGGATATGCAGGGAATAGAGGGATATGGATCACGTGCAAGGCGATGAGATTAATTTAAATTGGCTTCGTGTCCAGAACAGATTTTGTGAGCAGAAGGGCCTGTTCCTGTGGTGTGCTTTTAGTTTTACTTTTGCATACTGCAGATACAGCGTGGGATCAGACCCTTCAGCTCACCGAGACTGCACTGTCCATCGATCACTCATTCATACCAGTACTAGGTTATCCCACTTTCTCATTACATTACACATTACAGGCCATTTTACAGAAGCCAATTAACCAACCAACTTGCATGTCTTTGGGATGCGGAAGGAAACCCACGCAGTCACAGGTAGAACATACAAATTCTACACACATAGCTCCTAAAGTCAGGGTCAAACCCAGGTCTCTGAGGCAGCAGCACTACCAGCTGCACAACTGTGCCTTCCCTACTTCTTTAAGAAGCTCAGCAGGCACCAACCAGGATCAGCTGGTGTTACTCACTTTCAAAGTTGGGTTCACTGATGTACGCTGCAGTAGCAAATTGGCTGATTAGCAGTGCTTTCAAGAGAGAGTTAGATAGAGCTCTTGAAGATAGCGGAGTCAAGTGATATGGGGAGAAGGCAGGAACGGGGAACTGATTGTGTAGACATCAGGATAACAAGCAGGAATTTTGTACTTGGTCGGATCATCAGGTATTGTGATTCCAATGTTTGATTTCCAGTGCTGTCCTATGTACCCCCCCCCCCCCCCCCACCGCCCACTGCCTGTTTATAGATATATTTTTAGTAATTTGCTCATAATCAGAAAGGAGAACTTGTTCTTTAATAAGTGGCATGTCTACTTTATCGTGCTGGTATTATTCTATTCTTTTATGTGATGACTGACAAAGGTATCTTGTAATCATTAATTTCCTCTCCAAGGTATGGTGTCCCTAATTGCAGTTGGAGAGGTCATTACATTTGTCCATGTGTTTGACATAGGTTTGGGAAATGTAATAAATATTTAAAAGCCAAACATAATGATGTGCTCTTTGAATTCATCATTCAGATCGCATGTTTTAATATATTGTGGCACAGTGGGACATAAGTTGGCTTCCATCATTGAGCAGGTTTAATAGCTGTATCCTTGAAAATGGTTGGTACTGTAGGTTATTTATCTCAATTACACCCAATGCTTGTTTATATTCCCCACAGTGTCATTGCAGTTGACCAATTAAATGATTCAAATGCAACTATTTGCAATAGAGGATTTCCCTAAGTTCTACTAAATGATTAATAACGGCATATTTATTTATGCAATGTGTGCAAAATTCTTTTAATTAAAGCTTTAATTAAATTCCAACTTCCATGGTCCAATTTTCATCATCACCCTAGGGTTCACGCCTTGTAGAATAATAGAGACATTGCAAGTTTTTAAATTATAATTATGGCTACACTGAATGAATAATTTTATAATGAACCTACATTAGACTGTATAACTTGCACTATAGGGCTTCATTTTTAAGGGACACTAAACTGATGAAAGTCATGTTCACCAATTTGACAAGGGTACGAATGATAACACTTAGTATTGTGATGATCTACTGAATAAAAGCCTGGGCAGAAATTGTGCTTTTTTTCCCCTTAAGGAACGCTGGATTATAAAATGATGAGTGGGATTTGATTTATTTTCTTCAATTCATCCAAACAATTGATCAGGTAAGCTCCTTGCAGGTGCACCTTACATTACAGTATGCGCAAAAGTCAGAGTCTGATGGTATCTTTGGCATAATGTCTTTTTAACTGCAGATTGGAAGTTCACACCGTGCCAAAACCAGCATTAGTAGACCACATACTGTCAGGTTGCATCACAGCTTAGTTTGGGAACAACTCTGCCCAAAACTGGAGGAAGTTGCAGAGAATAGTAAGATTAAATGAGAACTTACCAGTTTGAAGTTTGATCCTTATTTTATGAGGAGTTACGTTGAAGGATTACATGAAGAAGCCCCGCCAGGCACATGCGCATCATACTTCAAAGCAGCGGCGTGAAAACACAGAAAACAAATAGCCAATGTAACATAGTAAGGCTTTTAGAAGACTAGAACTACCAGATGATCTCTTAGATTATGAGGGTGGGAGCGGAGGGCACATAATCCCTCTGCTATTAAACTGATTACACTGAAACTGGTAAGTTCTCATTTAATCTTATTATTTTACTTCGGAGTCATGTGAGTGACTACGTAAAGATTTCAAAGCTCTGTGTTTTCATGCCGTAAATGCATTCCATACGACAATCTGCTTCGGTTGACACAGTAGTGAATAAATAATATATTGAACATTGCTTCGAATTATTCAATAACTATTTTTAATAATAACAAAAAACAGTAATAACCCCTCTGTCCCAGGGGGTAATTACAAACAATGATATAAAACAAAGCAAATGAATTAAATGGAACCCAAAACAGCATGCCCAAACCGTGGCACTGTCTGTACAGGTTTGTCATAAAATTGTGAAAACGTTGATTCTCTAGATCATCCTGCGGCCGCGAGGATTTGATCTAGTGAGATGTCCTGAGCCTTCACCGCGGATGTTGATGCCGCCCTGGTGGAGTGAGATTTGAATACATGAGTGTCCGCTCCAGCATAATTCAGAACCTGTTTCAACCATCTAGAAATAGTTTGTACTGACACTCTTTTATATGGCGTTTTGTGACTAATGAGCAGTCCTGTCTCAGAACCTCTGGGACTCCTTGTTAACTCAATATATTAGCTTAAGTGTTTAACTAAACATAACATTTGGTTAACAGGATTTGCTTTAAAGATCACCTTGGTTCCTGCCATTCCTGGCCTGCTTTGTTTGATTAAATCATAGAAATAAAATGTAATGTAATCTACAGACAATTGCATGCAATCTATTTGTTTTGTTTTCAAATGTAATGTTTGTACACGTTGTGCTGAAACCAGTGCCATTAGCATAACCACTTTAAGAGTTAATCTCTGCACAGATAATGACGTAATTGGAGCCCATTGCCGAAGCAGTGTGAGAACTATACTGACATCCCAGATTTCTGTATATCTAGGTTTAGGAGGGTTTTTGTTAAAAATTCCTCTCATAAATCGGGATACTAACGGATGAGTCCCGATAGGTTGTTGTTCTGAAAATTGCCCTAAATAGGAGGGCAAAGCACTCCGAGCACTGTTAATGGCACTATAACTCAAGTGCTCATCAAAATGCAACTTAGCAAGGAACTCCAACACATCACATATGCTTGCAGTATGATAAGATATATTTGATTGTACACAGAACATTTCCCATTTCTTTATGTGAACCACATATTGTTTTTTAGTGCTATCTCTCCAGGCTGCAGTGATAACATCCATGGTCCTGTTCGACAAGCCAAGGCCTTGGAACGGTCTGGTCAGAACCTGCAGACCAACAAATTAATACGGTCATGTAACGGGTGGCTTTCTCCTGTAACCAGATGCACTAACAAATTATTGCAGCTGGGAATCATTATGAATGGCTGAGTCATCATTCTGAGTACTAATGGTTGTGTTGGCCAATCTGGGACCACCAAAACACCTGTGGCGGAGTCACGCTCTATTTTGGTGAGGCATTTCGTGATCAGACAAAATGGAGGAAATACATAAAAGAATGAATGCCCCCAATGTAACGAGAAAGCATCCACGGCTACTGCTCCTGGATCCGGCTCCCATGAAACATATTTAGGCAACAGGTGATTCAATCTGGATGCAAACAGATCAATATCTGGCAACCCAAATCGAGTGACAATTGTTTGAAAAGTTTTTGAATTCAACATCCATTCTATATTGTCATTGAACTTTTGCGACCTATTGTCTGCCACCACATTGTCTATACCTGGGAGGTAGATGGCTGAAACCCAGATGTTCCTTGAAATACACCAATGCCACATGAGGTTAGCCAAGTTATCACATGATACTGATCTTGCTCCTCCCATGTGATTAATATATGCCACTGCCGTGGTGTTATCAATCTGGAGTTGAACGTAAATTATTCATTGTGGAGCAATATGCTTTTAACCCATAAAATGCCCCCAATAATTCCAAATAATTTATCCCTTGTCTGTGGAGAATCAAACCTTCTTGTTCATTCCATCTACCCCCACAGCTAGACCCGGTGTCCGTAGCCCCCCATCCGAGAGCGCTTACATCAGTCTGTAAGACCACTGAAGGTTCCTGCACCAAAATATTATTGGTAGTTTGACTAACATTAATAATCCACCTCTGCAATTCTGCTAGAGCTGTGGTTGGTAACTGCATAACCCGATCAAAATGGCCTGCATGCTCTTTTAGTGCTTGTTCTCTTGCTCTTTGCAAATGTTGATATTGCAAAGGTCCGAACTGTACTGCAGGGAAAGCTGCTACCAATTTCCCAATGACCTTAGCGACTTCTCGGATGGAGGGATAAAGTTATTGTGTGAGGCAAGTACAGATATTAGCAATATCCACAACCTTGGCTGTTGGTAATGTTACTGTCATATCAACTGAATGAATAAGAAATCCCAAATACTGAATATTTTAGGTTGGCTGTAACTTGGACTTTGTTGCATGGACCAAAAACCCCAATGTTTCAAACACATTTTTAGTTGCTGCAACCGACTCTTCAGCTGACTCTTTCGTGTTGCTGATAATTAAGATATCATCTAAATAAGCCATGACAATGTGATTATGGCCCTCAATAGGCCCAGAACAGGTTTTAACAATTTTGTAAATAGCCTAGGGGCTGAACTTAATCCATTAGGCAATGCTGTCCCATCCAATTAAATTTCAAGTACCTGCGACAATGAGCATGAATTGGCACTGAATAATACGCATCTTGCAAATCAATAGTTGCCATATAACAGCCCTGTGATAACAGCTGTTTAGCAGTAACGAAGGTGTCCATTTTAAAAAGCCTATATAGAACAGAAGAATTTAAGTGAGTGAGGTCCAGAATTACTCTACAACTGTTATAGGTCTGGGGAATATATTAGACACAAATTGTCGAGGATGATTAATGGTTCTCTCAACCACTCCTTTTTGGCATACATTCTTAATCTCATCATTTACCTGTTCAGTCTCTGGAGCAGAAAACACCAACATTTTATTAGGCTTGTGCTCTTGAGGTGGATCTATTCCTGAGATAAACTCAATGGTAGAACCTGACACAGTATTTAATATAAACATATCAGATGTTATGCAGCACCATTCATTATAAAACAATTATAATCTACCTCCAATAGGAGGTTGTCCACCAGAAACTTTATCCTTAACAAAAATTCCCTGTACCTCTACAGTTGGCCTGTAAGTTTGCTGTCTGCCCATATTGGGGTTGTAGCTGGTCTGTCTAGGTGGGTAAACTCGTTGCCCCACTGGCCTCCCCCCGCTGGTCCCAGCGCCTGGATCCGATCTTCGGTACATTAAACCAGGCTTTCGTATCAGTGGCCTTGAGATGTTTGCCTTCATTAAACCAATTGTCTTAGCCTCATCATCGATTTCTTGAATTTGTTTGACGAGGTCTGCTCCAAATAGGAATTCAGGCGTTTACACATTAGTTGCCTTACATAAAGCAGCAAATTTTTTATTTAGTGTTGGCCTGATGGCGATTTTCCTGATGCAATTCACCTCAAAAAATGTATTGCATAAAAGGGCCAACATATCTTTCTGGGTTTGCGTGATCATTGTCCCTTTGACCATTTTGTCAAATGCAGTAATTGCTGCAGCCACCAGTTGGAGGACATGTTGAAACCGAACCTCCTGTCCCCTCATAGATGCACTCATGGGTGCCCACATTACTGGGTTCACCGTGGGCACCTTGAGTGATGCACAATTGACAAGTGTATTATATTTACCAGTAGTCTCTTGCATAATAGTTTGTTGGAGCTGGTGAGACACCAAAAAATTTATATTGTTGGCAAGATACTCGTCCATTGCCTCACCAGTCCCTTCTGGTATAGCAAAACTCATTGCTATTTCTTGGACACCCAGAGCGTGGCTCTTGTGCTCTGGTGTATGCACATGAGCAGGGACACCAGAATCAGGGTCAGCTTCATCCTGCCCTGCTTCTCCCAAGTCATACTGTAGGGAGGCATCCTCCAGTCCTATACAAGGCGCTGGAAGGAAATTCCCTTGCTGATAATCCGCATATTCTTCCTCATATGGGCCTCCTTGAGCAGCTGTCTGGGGAATCAATGGGGCCTTTGACCCTTGGTTAATCAAAGTTTGGAGCATTTTCTCCATGTTTTGCATTCTCCCCCACATTCTTTTATTATCCGGAGGGGAGTCTCCTTCTTCTCCAGACCCGTCATACAAAACGGGTCTGATAGACTTTCTTTTAGCTTTCCTATGGGTATCAGTGGCCTCAGGCTCCTGAGTCCCTGGAGCTGGTGTGGAAAGTTCACTAGCTGGTAAAACGGCACCCGGTATTGGAACCGGCATTGTCTCTCTAATCTCCCGACCCGATCTAATTTGCGAATCCGGATCGCTGGATCCACGTTTGCTGCGAACTCTCCTACCTGACCGCTCCATACCACCGACTCCTACTGACTGCTCGAGCCAGCTTTACGGAGTTTAAATACTTCTAGGCAAAGTTTTTAAAACACTTACCTGTGAAGTTCCTACTTCCCGCTGGTGGAGCTGCGCTCTCCAGCCTGTTCGGTGCGACATGCGCGGACGTAATGACGCGTATGCACCTGGCACGGCTTCTTCACGTAGTCACTCACGTGGCTCCAAAGTAAAATAGTAAATGTAAGCCCATTCCATCCAACTTCCCACCAGTGACTCCATCTACAGTCCACGTTACCTCGAAAAATCAGCCAACATAATTAAAGACTTCACTCTTTGGTGCTGCCTGACCTGCTGAGTTACTCCAGCATTTTGTTTCTTTTCGTGGTAAGCCAGCATGTGAAGTTCCTTGTTTCTTCATTTTGACTGCTCCACTGCAAAATCTCCTCAAAGTTTGCCCTCCAGGAATGCTACCTGACCAATTGAGTTACTCCACATTTTGTCTTTTCTTCCATAATCAGATTTGGCCTACCTTGGTCATTCCTTCTCCCAGCTCCCATACAGAAGAAGGTACATAAACTTGAAATTGTACACCACCATACTCGGGAACAGCTTCTTCGCTCTTATTGGGCTTCTGAATAGCCCTTCTTTCAGCTAAGGTACTGTACTATTCACCTCATTGCGAACATTAGATTTTGTCTATGGAACTAATACGCTACAATGCTGAGAACTGTATTCTGCACTCTATTTTCCCCTTTGCCCTACCGATGAGTTTGACTTAATTGTACTCATGTATAGTACTATCTGACGTGTTTGGATAAAGTATGCCCGACACTCTACGAAGGGTCAGTAAAGCATCATAGAGAAAACTAACACTGTTCCAGAAAATTAGCAGTTTAATACATCTTTGAAGGTAGCACCTGTTGTTTATTAAAAGGTGTGCTGCTAGTACGTTGGACACTAGCTATAAACAAACTACACTAATGTTCACTTACAACAAGGACAATTGGTGGATGATCAGCCATGTTCACATTGAATGGCGGTGCTGCTTTGAAAGGCCAAATGGCCTACTCCTGCACCTATTGTCTATTGATATGTAGCTTGCCAGGTTTTAGAAAAATAAAGCTCATTTGGCACCTAAAGAACTAGAGCTACTGTTTGTGTGGGAAATGTTCATTGCAGCTCATTCTTTCCTCAATGCATGTTTATTATTGTAAACTGCAGTTTAGTAAAACAGCCTAAGGCAAGAATAAGATGAGGCGAAAGAGATAATAAATATAATCTAAAATAATCCCCAAAGAAAGCAGAAATTAATTTAATATTGGTCATTATAAAATTTGCAGCATTTCATAAAAAATAATTCAGGTAGATGTAAAATAAATCATAGAAAATTATTGAATACAGTTCTTATTCATGAGTGGGAAGTTGCATAACTCAAAAAAACTAACTTGGGAGAATTACAGAATCCCTCAGGAGTGACAAGCAAATCATATTTTAACATTTATGAATATAGGATTCTACACATGATTGCGGAGAAATGGGGAGAGGCAAAGAACAAATGGGAATTTCTATGACAGCGTGGTGACCATGTGAGTTAGAAGAACGCAACTGAAATACGGTGAAAAAGATTAATGAATTACAAAACAAAATGGTGTAGAGATCCAAATGTTCTTCTAACTCACCTGGTCACTTCCTCATGGAGAGCCAACTTTTTCCATGTCACGTCTCCGCCTCCCCTCTCGCGCCCTTTCCGTGATTGGAGCGGCCTTTCCCGGAATCGGGCCAAGAGCTTCAGCAGCGGGCACAGTGTGGACGTTTCCATCGCGGAACAGGGGCGAACCCTTGCTAGGGATCGCCAGAAAGAAGTGCTCTGATCGCTGGCCTGGTGACTTTGACATCCTGGGGCTGTGGTCTGCGGAGCTTCTAGCTGTGGCCGTGGCATGGACTTACCATCATCGCCGGAGAAGAGCTCTGACCGCCAGCCTGCGGCCTATTGCATCCTGAAGCCACGGTCTCCGGTATAAAAGTGGCACTCCAAACCGCGAAATGTGTTTGACCGTCCCAACATCGGAGTTTCAATCATCCTGACGAGAAGGCCTATACAACACTCCGTCCGTAGCAGCGTCTACGGAGGGTTTGTGGCCTGGACCACGGATGAACAAGGGAGGAGGACTGACTGAATGTTATTGCCTTCCACCACAGTGAAGAATGCTGTGGTGGATGCTTGCGTTGGATTTTATTGTGTATTGTGTGTTCTTTTTTACCAACTGTATCGCTGCATGGCAAATTCATTTCACTGTACCTTGGTTGGTGCATGTGACAAATAAATTTGACTTTGACTTTGACAGCTGTCTTGGGAATGTCATCCGGGTGGCCTGGAATTTGGTAGTAGCCACGCAACAGGTCGATTTTAGAAAATAATTTGGCACTGTCCAGATGGGCCATGAAGTTCTGGATGGTCCTGGAGGGACAGGGTACCGTTTGGCTGTCATGACATCGTTAAGATGGCGGTAGTCCCAACAGGGTCTCCAGCCCCCAGATGCTTTGTGGACCATGTGAAGCGGAGATGCCCACGGGCTGTCGGAGCGGCGCATAATACCCATTTCCTCCATCCTGCGGAACTCGTCCCTGGCCAGTTGGAGCTTGTCGGGGGGCAGTCTGCGTGCGCGTGCATGGAGTGGCGGTCCGGTGGTGGGGATATGGTGTTTCACCACATGCTTGGGGCTGGCTAATGTGAACTGGGGGGTTAAGATGTAAGGGAAATCGGCCAAGATCCAGGCACACACGTTATCGGAGGAAGACACCGAGCCGAGACGTGGCGCAGACGAGTCAGCGGGGTGCAAGGAGATCAACTTGAGCGGCTCAGAATGGGTGAGATGCTGTCCCTTAATGTCGATGAGCAGGGAGTGTGCCCGGAGGAAATCGGCGCCCAGCTGCAGCTGGGATGGCCAGAAAATGGGCGATGATGGAAACTACATTTCGCTGTCGTGGGCTGTCGGCTGCTTCCATGGTAGATATCCAAAATAAACCATTTTGGATTGTCGGGGTCACCACTGTAGAAATCCAAATGTTGCGTACAAAACAATGTCTTTATTAACAAACACAGTTTTGGCACACAGGCGCGTTTAGCGAAGGATTGAGCAAAGTCCCTGCCGTTGTTCTTGAGCACTGACAACTCCTCCTTCACTAACTCCTGCCAACACTGCTCACGTGAGAGTTCCAGCTCCACTGATGAGGGTTCAAGCAATAAGTGGCTTGACCACCAGATGGCGCCACAATGGCAAGTAAAAATATGAATGCAGGAAATGCGAGCTGCAAAATTGGATTGGCTATTTCAAATTGCTGAATTCAGTGTTAGATGAGACACTTGAGCAAAATACAAAGTAACATAAGAACTTAACGGGTCATATAGCAGGAACGTGGCTGGAATGGACAGACGGAATATTGGAACAGGATCCCGATCCAAAATATCGCCTGTCCATTCCCTGCACAGATGCTGCCTGACCTTTTGAGTCCCTCCTGCACTTAGTTTTTCTCAAGATTCTAGCATCTGTAGTTCCTGTGTCTTCATGATAAGATGTTGTTACTGGAGCTAGAATGTCAAAGACAAAGAGTTCAGACTGGGAATGGGACAGCAAATCAATTTGTTTGCCAACTTGGAACCCAGGGACACCTTTGTACACTGACCGAAAAGGTTTTGCATTTGGTTTCCCTGATGTACAGGGGACCATATTGTTACCACTAGAGGCTGTTTACTAGATTGCAAAGAATTAGTCATAGCTTCACCTGGGAAATGCTTGGGACACTGGGTGACAGAAAAGAAGGTAAAAGACCAGGTGCTGAAGCTCCCTCAGTTGCAAGGGAAAGTACAATGAGAAAGGAGAATGGTTGGTGGAGATGAATGAATCAACCAGGAAGCATGAAGGTAATTGTCCCGTTGGAATGCCAAAGGGGAAGACAGTGGAATACGTTTCTCTCTCCAAACATGCTGAATATTTCCAGAATTTGCTGCTTTTATTTCTGATTTTCAATGTTTTCTGTATTCTGTTTCTAAACCAGGTTAAATGTGATACAAATATCACCATCAAGATCAATGAGAGAATCAGCTGCTGGCAGTGGAGTTATATATTAAAGGTATACACAAAATGCTGGAGTAACTCAACAGCACCAGGCAGTAGCAGGCAGCATCTCTGGAGAGAAGGAATGGATGAGGTTTTGGCTCAAGACCCTTCTTCAGTTATTTATTAAATTTATTTTTATTGGTATTGGTAAGCATTGGTTTATTATTGTCACCTGTACTAAGATGCCATGAAAAAGTTTGAATTTTTCTCTCCATCTTTAGGACCAAGGTCCTAAGTTTGCATAATTTTTGCTCTGTGGATTGCCTATATACTGTATTTCTTCCTGTTCTCTGTGAAAAGGGTTTTGACATCTCCTCAGTCAGGGTACAGGCTGCTTTTGTACCATTTTGCAGAGGTCTGTGTTTGATGGTGTATGATGATAGTTTTAGAGTAGGGACTATAATATAATATAATATAACCAATTCACCATGTGCATTTGATGTTATTCATGAACATGTGACAGGTGATTTATTGAAGCAGTACATATGCGGTGAGGAGGTCCATTTTACTCCATTTAATTAGAAAATATTGAGATCCAACAATTAGATTAACTTGATTATGTATTTGGTTTGAGGGATTTAAATTTATTATGCAGCAGTTTTATTTTTATGGAAGTACTAATTACTTGAGGTATTGAAATATTGAAGGTGCTGCAGCAGATAAAAGGCTCGGGTTGCCACGGTAACAGCTAGGGCTCGCCAGTTTTGCAAGCCAGCACACAATTATTTGATTTCATTTTTCAGCTCCTGGCGGCTCTTGGGAAAGCAGTGGGCAATATACCAAGGTAAATTGTGACAGGTTGTTTCCGCTAGTTGGCATGACAGGTACAAGACGACACAAATTTAAGGTAATCACAAAACGATTTAAAGAGGTCAAGAAAAATTTCATTGCACAGGAGAACCATCACTGAAACACAAGCCATCAGTGATACACAGTCCATAAATTCTTTCTAAAGAGAATCAGATGGTTGTTTGAAATGGAGGAATATTAAATGCCAGGGGTGTAGAAGGTGAGTGAGATTAGGTGCTTTGAGCTGTAGCAGCTGAGATAAAATGTACTGAATTCTTTGGTTTTGCTTAGTTGGATTAATTTTTGCAAGGTTTTTGCTTTGTTTATATTTTTAATGCTGAATAAAGTTTATTTTGGAAATGTTAAAAAAAAATCTGTGCTGCAACATTCTTGGATTCAAAGATTTAAGAGATAAATAAGGTAAATTCCACATTCAATATACATGGAGCACAAACATTTAATACACAAATAGAGGAGTTGGAGTTGACCGTTTAGTCCCTTTGAAAGAGAATGGTTTAATTAGGAACATTCACACTGGCTTTGGATGCAGAGGTCGTGTCTTAAGGGCCTGTCCCACGAGCATGCGACCTGCATGCGGCAAGCGCGACCAAACCGGAAGCGGGGGTCGTGCGGAGGTCGAGTGATCCCCGTACAGGGCCGATCCCACCAGTATGCGACCTGCATGTGGCGAGCACGAGCGTACCGGAAGCGGGGGCCGCACGGAGGTCGGGTGAGTGTCGCAAAGTTGGAGCGATGTCCGCGGTAAGTTTGCAAGGTCACGGAGGCACACACAGAGAGGGTCACGGAGGCACACACAGAGAGGGTGACAGAGACACACAGAGAGGGACACGGAGGCACATAGAGAGGGTCACACAGGCACACAGAGAGGGACACGGAGGCACATAGAGACGGTCACACAGGCGCACACAGAGAGGGACACGGAGGCACACAGATAGGATCACGGAGGCACGCAGAGAGGGACAAGGAGGCACACTCACAGATGGGCACGGAGGCACACAGAGAGGGTCATGGAGGCACGACGTCGAGGCTGCTGCGGGCTGATAGGCCATTGCCGCACGGAATTTTTGAACATGGTCAGTTTTTCGGAACCCCGCGCGATGTCGGGACCAGCTCCGCACAACTCCATACGGCGATCGAAGTGGGACCGGCTCAAGCGACCACGTTAGGTCGCGCTTGCCGCATGGAGTCGCATGCTGGTGGGACAGGCCCTTTACTCATTTGATCAAGTTTTTCGCGGAGGTGATAAAGGTGATCAATGAGAGTAACATGGTGGATATCATCTACATAGATCTTAGTAAGGCAAGTCCCCCATGGTAGGCCGAACTAGAAGATTAAGACACACGGGATTAACAGTGACTTGATTTTATGGATTCAGGGGTGAGAGATTGTAACCTTCATGTGGTCCACCCTGTTCCGATTAATGCAATCAACCCAAAGTGCACAAACAAAAGATCAAATAGAACAAGTTGACCTACAACTTTAGACTGTGCATGCCATACACAAGAAGATGGATTCAGAACTGGCTTACTGATAGAAGAGAAGTTATGGCAGATGGACAATATTCAGGCTGGAGGTCTGTGGCCAGTGGAGTTCGGCAGGGATCTGTGCTGGGACCTCATGTGTTTGTGACTATATATTGGTGACTATATATATATATAATTATAGATTATACATAAATGTAGACAGGTTAATTGTTAAGTTTGCAGATGACACCAAGATTGCTGTGAGGAACATTGTCAAAGTGTACAGCAAGATATAGATCAGCTACAGAAATGGGTGGATAAATGGCCAATGGAGTTTAATCTGAGCCAGTGTGAGATATTGCACTTTGGGTGTCCAAATGTAAGGGGAAAATACAGTAAACATTTTTTATCACGAACCTCTTTTTAACTGATGTTGGTTCGAGTGGAAGTACTGACCTTTACCACTAGGCCTGGCTGCCAACACCACCTCCAGCCCGCACCTCCTTCCAGACCGGGATGCTGACGCCACCCCAGACCTGCACTGCCTCTCTGGCTGATCCAGACTGGACCTACTGCTGCCACCATCGATCCGCACAGCTTCCAGGTCGGCCGCTTCCAGGTCGCCACTGCTATCGCCAACCCTTGCTTGCACTCCAGCCACCCGCAGGTCGTGACCATTGACTCAGCCGATACTCACCAGGATTCCAGGCCCAGTTCCAGATTGCGTCTGAAGAAGGGTTTCGACCCAAAACATCATCTAACCATGTTCTCTGCCTGACTTGCTGAGTCACTCCAACACTCGGTGTCCTTTTCCTCAGAAATATTCTACTTAGATTTAATGCCATGTTTTGTACACAATAAACACTTACTATTGTAACGCTCACAATTCTTCCCCCCCCCTCCCCCCCAAATGGGCCGTAATAAAGAGACTTTACTGTATACAATTAATGGCATGTCCCTTAACATCATTGATGTACATGGGGGTCTTGGGGTCGAAGTATACAATTTCCTGAAAGAAGCCACAAAAATAGATAGAGTGGTAAAGAAGGCATATGGCATGCTTGTCTTCATTGGTCAGGGCATTGTATATATGAGTCAGGAAGTCTAAAGGGCCTGTCCCACTTTCACGACTTAATTCACGACCTCTGCCGTGTTTGCCCTTGACTCAACTCGCAGCATGGTCGTCACGAGGTCGTAGGAGGTCATAGGAGGTCATAGGTAGGCCGTAGGTAGGTTGTGAACTGCATTTGAAGATAAGGGTTGTTCTTAGCATTATATTCGGCGCAGACCCAAGGGCTTGTTCCTGAGATGTGCTATGTTTACTGTCTACTGTTCTATGTTCTTTCCACCTTTGCTCCGTATCCTTGATGATTTTTGAGAGAGTTCATGTGGATGATTTTGTATTTAATTTCACTGAAATTTCCTAGATTTGATATTAACATTATATTAATTTTGGGATTCCTCACATAGGGAAGTCATTTCTGTTGTTCTGCCTCTTTAATTCTTTACTGAATCCTTTAACCAAGCTAGGCACCTAGACTGCACCAGTCCACACTCTTCTGTTCACACTATCTTCATAATTAAACCTCCCTTTGAGCCTTTATATCCTTTCAGACATTCTGATCTTTCCAAGGTCAATCTATCTTTCTGAAGCGTTCAAATTTGAATACAATAATAGGGGGCTGGGTTTTTTTTATGTCTGGAGCAATGCTATTTTTTGAATATTGATTCCATTTGAGATTAAAGCCAACATCGAAAATTTAATTTTATGTTTTATGTTTACAGCTCTTCTGTATTTTATCTCGGCTGGTACAGGTTTGGTGAAGTACAGCTCTTCTAGTTCATGAGCTTTTCACTTTTCTTTATAAGATTTTTCTCTCTGCTTCATACAGTCATTAATATTATTTGTTGTCAAGAGTTAGGATCACAAATGCATTATTTTTGGTGGATGTGATTTTTATATTGTAACAAAAACTTCTTCAAAGTTTTACCACAATTTGGCTGTAGTTTTACCTACTTACAGTTCAGCTCAGATTACAGTGGTGATTTTATGTCTCATCTCAGAAATTATATTCTACTTAGATTTAAGGCGATGTTTTGTGTCTTTCCTTCCTTTATTTTTCTAAACTAATATAAGATACAGTCACATTATCATGACTTTTTGCAAAGTTTAGTTTAGAGATAGCTTGGAAAGAGGCACCTTCAACCCACCAAATCCACGCCGACCAACGATCATCCGTACACTAGTTCTATCCTACGCACTCCCAATTTACAGCTACAAATTATAAATATAAAAGTGGATAAGTCTCCAGGTCCAGACAGGATATTCCCTAAGACATTGAGGGAAGTTAGTGTAGAAATAGCAGGGGCTAAGACAGAAATATTTCAGATGTCATTAGAAACGGGAATAGTGCCGCAGGATTGGCGTACTGTGCATGTTGTTCCATTGTTTAAAAAGGGTTCAAAGAATAAACCTAGCAATTATAGACCTGTTAGTTTGACGTCAGTGGTGGGCAAATTAATGGAAAGGATACTTAGAGATAATATATATAAGCATCTGGATAAACAGGGTCTGATCAAGAACAGTCAACATGGATTTGTGCCTGGAAGGTCATGTTTGACAAACCTTCTTGAATTTTTTGAAGAGGTTACTAGGGAAATTGATGAGGGTAAAGCAGTGGATGTTGTCTATATGGATTTCAGTAAGGCCTTTGACAAGGTTCCCCATGGAAGGTTGGTTAAGAAGGTTCAATCTTTGGGTGTTAATGGTGGAGTAGCAAGATGGATTCAACAGTGGCTGAATGGGAGATGTCAGAGAGTAATGGTGGATGGCTGTTTGTCAGGGTGGAAGCCGGTGACCAGTGGGGTGGCTCAGGGATCTGTGTTGGGTCCAATGTTGTTTGTCATGTACATCAATGATCTAGATGATGGGATGGAAAATTGGATAAGTAAGTATGCAGATGATACTAAGATAGGGGGTGCTGTGGATAATTAAGTAGATTTTCAAAGTCTACAAAAAGATTTGGGCCATTTGGAAGAGTGGGCTGAAAGATGGCAGATGGAGTTTAATGCTGATAAGTGTGAGGTGCTACATTGTGGCAGGACAAATCAAAATAGGACGTACATGGTAAATGTAGGGAATTGAGGAATGCTGTGGAACAGAGGGATCTAGGAATAACTGTGCATAGTTCCCTGAAGGTGGAATCGCATGTAGATAGGGTGGTAAAGAAAGCTTTTGGTGTGCTGGCCTTTATAAATCAGAGCATTGAATATAGGATTAGGGAAGTAATGTTAAAATTGTACAAGGCATTGGGTAAGACCAATTCTGGAGTATGGTGTACAATTTTGGTCGCCCAATTATAGGAAGGATGTCAACAAAATAGAGAGAGTACAGAGGAGATTTACTAGAATGTTGACTGGGTTCCAGCAACTAAGTTACAGAGAAAGGTTGAACAAGTTAGGTCTTTATTCTTTGGAGCGCAGAAGGTTAAGGGGGGACTTGATTGAGGTCTTTAAAATGATGAAAGGGATAGACAGAGTTGACGTGGATAAGCTTTTCCCATTGAGGGTAGGAAAGATTCAAACAAGAGGGCATGACATGAGAATTAAGGGACAGAAGTTTAGGGGTAACATGAGGGGGAACTTCTTTACTCAGAGAGTGGTGGCTGTGTGGAATGATCTTCCTGCAGAAGTGGTGGAGGCAGGATCGATTTTAACATTTAAAAGTAAAGTGGATAGGTATATGGACGGGAAGGGAATGGAGGGGTATGGTCTGAGTGCAGGTAGATGGGACTAGAGGAAAATAAATGGTCGGCACGGACTGGAAGGGCCGAGAAGGCCTGTTTCCGTGCTGTAATTGTTATATGGTTATATGGTTATATGGTATGGCAGCAACTCTATCAATGTGCCGCCCCGTGTACTGAAACCATCAGGTCGTTGGTTAAATTTGTGTTACACAAGTACATTTTCTCAATAACATTTTAGAAATACGGCACATTTTCCTGAAGCTGAGGCGTGACGTGATAGAAGTATATAAAAAGGCATTGATAGGGTAGACAATCTCATCTGCCTGGACATGATTCATATCCCTCTATTCCCTGCACTTCCATGTTCTATCTAAACACATTTTAAACACCACTATCATATCTGCATCCACCACTCCTGGCAATGCATTCCAGTCCCCCCTCTCACCTCTATAGCTGTGCCCTCTACTGGTGGGCATTTCCATCCTAGGAAAAAAGTTCTGATTGTCTAAACATATCTGCTTATATCAGTGTAAGCGAACATTAACTTACCGATACTTCAGTAACTAATTAGGAATTCCCAAACTTATAATTCACGCAAGAGTCATAGTCACACAGCACGGAAAACAACTTTTCGGCACAACTCGACCATGCTGAGCAAGCTGCCCCATCTAGGCTTGTCCACATTTTGACCATATCCCGTTAAACCTTTCTTATCCATGTACTGGTCCAAGTGTCTCTTAAATGTTGTTATTGCACCTGCCTCAGCTACCTCCTTTGGTAGCTTATTCCATATACTGTATCTACCCACTGTGTGGAAAAAGTTGCCCCTTAGGTTCCTATTAAATCTATTCCTTTTCACCTTAAATCTATGGTTCTTGATTCTACTGCCCTGGGTAAAAGACTCTAAAGGCATTCACCATACAATTTCCACTCGTGATTATATACACCTCCATAAGATCACCACTTAGCCTCCTGTGCTCCAAGGAATAAAGTCCTAGCTTGTGCAATCTCTCCTTATAGCTCAGGCTCTTGAGTCCTGGCAACATCCTTGTGAATTGCCTTGGCTCCAGTTTTGTTGCAAGAAGGGCTTTGTTGTGGCAAAAGGGGTTGGTGGGTTTCCCTTGACAGGCAAAGGTGGTATCGGTTTGTTTTTAGGAAAGAAGGACTACAAACCTGAACCAGCTTGCTATCACTGAAAATAATAAATGTTTAAAAAATTGCCTCTGCAGCAGATAGAAATCAAGTTTTTTGTTTAGCATTCCAGCATTTGCCATTTCATGAGTTTTGAGTTTAGAGGTATAGCATGGAAACAAACCCTTCGGCCTACCAAGGCTACACTAACCATTGATTACCCGCTCATACCAGTCCCATGTAATCCCACTTTCTCATCCATTCCCTACATACAGAGGCCAATTAACTTATAAACCCACACATCTTTGGGATGTGGGAGCACCAAGAGGAAACCTACATGGTCACAGGGAGGATGGGCAAACTTCACACGGACATCACCCAAATTTGGTATTGAATCTGGGTCTCTAGCTCTGTAAGACTGCAGCTCTACCAGCAGTACCACTGTGCATTGTACTGAATGAAATGTACTGTTATGCTTGTTCAGGGTTGTCACTTAAGGATGCTATAGCTCTAATATATAGTGGTTAAATCTTAACAATTAAACATGGGAAATTATGACGCTATGAAGAAGAAAACATGAATAACTTAGAAAGGGAAAAAAAAGACTAAAATAAAATAATATACCCAATGAATATCTATTACATTAATTTTAAATATGTTTGACCCATTTTATATCTTGGAGTAATCAGCAGGTCAAGTAGCATCGCTGGAGAAAAGGAATAGGTGACATTTCGGGTCGAGGCCCTCTTCAGACCTGATCCGATCTCAACCCGAATCGTCACCTATTCTTTTTATCCAGAGATGCAGCCTTCCTCCATTATTTTGTGTCTATCTTCAGTGTAAACCAGCACCTACAGTTCTTTCCTACACACTTCTTTTTTCTTGCCCAATAACAGATTTAACGTCCCAAAAATAATTTAAAGAAAAATTACTGATATTTTGGCACGGGTACAATAAATCAGCTAATTTATTAAATTTACTGAACACAGAGATCCTCGAATTATATTATCTATTTAGTTATACAAAATTCATATGGTATGAAGTATATCAACATAAACATTCACCTCAAAGCAATCACTTCTCCATAGTTTTAATTATTCAATATCAGGATGATCCTGATCAATAAATTTATTGGTGCTAAAAATGTGCCAATTAAAACTGCTCCAATCAACAGAAATGCTGTCTGAGATGCAACAAATATTCCTGACAAGTATTTACCATAGTTCCAGGCAATGAAGACGCACCTGCGTCGAAGACGCACCCCCATTTTGAGTTGCTACATTTTGAAAAAAGGCTGGCGGGACAAAGAATTTCCCATGCTCAAAAAAATAAAAAATAAAAAATAAAAATAAAGAAAGTAGCAATTCAATTTGCCCAAAGCTTCCAGATCTCCTCCATTCTGAATGACTGAATGGGTGTGGGGTGGAGGGTGACGGCAGGTGGAGAGATGGTGGGCAAAACAGTAGCGCACCGGGACAAGTTGAATCAGTTGCATGGCGCTGTAATGGCGACAGGTGGTGAGTGTCTTCCCGTGCGTTTAAGTTGTGTAGTTATTTCTGTGTTTCTGACTTCATGTGGTTGAATGAGTGTTACCACGGTTCTTATTAATGTTTGTCCTGCTTGGACGTATCATCATAGTGAGATCAAAGCTTGCAAAAACCTTACATGATGAGAAACTGCATGCTGCTGTTGCTGCCGTTCTGGACAGTCGACGTGTAAATGGCAGTATCTGGGAGACATGATAGCGAAATTCTGCGGTATAACATGGATTACCCAGCATCGAACCTGGACAACTGTGGAGAATTGATAGTGAGACAAGGCGGACCAGCCGCGGCCACCGGCGAAAAGCTCAGAAGAGGAAGCGGGGAAGGAGAGGGGGAGCGAGGCAGAGGCCGAAGGGACTAACCGGCACACAGAAATGTCCGCCGCTCCCCTCTATCATGCTCGCCAATGTTCGCTCCTTACCCAATAAACTGGATGAACTACAGGCAAACATTTCATGCCAGTGGGCGTACAAGGAGGCCAGTTTGATCTGCCTGACAGAAACCTGGTGGATAACACTATCGCGGACTCAGAGATTTCTCTGGACGGATTCGGTACTCCGCTCAGATTTGACTGGGACACTGTGAGTAGCCTGAAGAGACATGGGGGTGGGCTGTGTGTGTGTATATTAAGAAGGACTGGAGCAGAACTGTTCATGTCAAAGACTCCTGCTGTACATCTGATCTCGAGCTGTTTACAGTGTCATTCAGACCCAAGTATCTTGCCCGGGAGTTTGGTCAGCTGGCTCTAGTACTTGTTTACATCCCCCCCCCCCCCCTCCTCTGGCAACGTCACACGGGCGTCAGAGGCCATATCTGCATCTGTCCATCAGATTGAATGTGCATCTCCAGATTCCCCTGTTGTCATTCTAGGGGATTTTAATGGCTGCAGGCTAAATAAGACACTCCCAACTTACCAACAGCATATTACATGCGCCACCAGGGGTGACAGAACAATCAACCTCTTATATGGGAATGTAAAGAACGCATATAAAGCATACAAAAAAACACCTCTTAGTACTGCAGACCATAATGTTGTTCATCTGATTCCTCCCTACAGCACAAAACTGCAGAGAG
This sequence comes from Raja brachyura, assembly GCA_963514005.1. The sequence goes on along the minus strand of OY740789.1, from coordinate 44,429,878 downwards.
AGGGCGTGGCAAAGAAGCTGATGAAAAAGTGGGATGATAATGTGGCTGAGAGTCTACATGGCTGCCTTGACTGTACAGACTGGGAGGTGTTAACCGAAGGGAGTAGTCTTGAGGAAGCCACTGATGTGGTTACTTACTATATCACCTTTTGCGAGGAAATGATTGTCCATACAAAAACTGTAAAGGTATTCTCTAACAATAAGCCCTGGATTACAAAAGCTCTGAAATTAACTCTGAATGACAAGAAAATTGCATTCAACTCAGGAAACAGAATTGAGTCCAAACTCATTCAAAATAGACTAAACAAAGAAGCAGCAAAGAGAGGGTACAAGGAGAGAGTTGAGAAACTCTTTCGGGAAGGTAAAGCCAGGAATGCCTGGCGAGGCGTTAAAACACTGGCTGGCCTCCCCAACAATAACTCGGAATTATCAAACTGCTGGTCAGAAGACTCTGTCAACATGGCAGAGAGCCTTAAGGCCCTGTCCCACTTACGTATCCTTGGCACGCAAATTACGCGACCTCGTCGTCACGTTGAGGCGCACGGGCATCGTGTGGCCGCGCGGGGCTGGTCCCACTGAGAAGCGCAGAGGGGTGTGGAGTTGTGCGCGGTATCGCACAGGGCTCCGAAACGTTGTAGCGAACAAAATCTTTGCGCACCACCGGCCAAAGTGGGACAGGCCAAAGACCCTGGTGCGACGCAACGTCTCACCTCCAACAGCAGCAGAATCAGGCAAACGATCGCTGAGCTCGGCCTGGGGCTCACAGACGTTGCGGTTCGGATCCGCCCCCACTTCTACTCCCAGATCGGGGCCAAGACGATTGGAGATAGACACAAGGGTCTATCTCCAGACTGAAGAAGGGTCTCGACCCGAAACATCATCCATTCCTTTTCTCCAGAGATGCTGCTGGGCCCGCTGAGTTACTCCAGCATGTTGTGTCCATCTTCAAATGACGTCACGCGCTCCAGATGGCTGAGCGAACGCATGAAGTCGCATGCGACCTTCGCGGGACCGTTGCGCCTCAACGGACCACGAGGTCGAGTAATAAGCGTGCCAAGGACACATAAGTGGGACAGGGGATTTATCAATTCTACTGCAGGTTTGACCAGTCTGACTACTCACAGAAGAGGGAGGAGCTAATTGCTGAGCTCACTCAAATGTTACCTACCCAAGTAAACCTGGAGCTGTGACAGGGGGAGGTTGAACTCGTGCTGAGGAGGATGAAGCAGAACAAAGCACCAGGACCACTCCCTCTCTTCAACCATTCCCTGTCAGAACATTCAATCCCGTCACTCTGGAAATCCTCAACCATCTGTCCTGTAGCCAAAAAGAGCAATCTTTGGTCATGAAAGGCTTTCAAAGGCTTATTCTTTCTCAGCTTCAGGAGGTGGTCAGTATGCATGCTGACTCTTTTCAGTTTGCATACAAACGGCACAGGGGTGTGGATGATGCTGTACTAACGCTGCTGCATGGCGCCTATACCCATCTTGAGAAGCCCAAATCATTCTTTGTGGTCTGGTCTTTGTGGACGTCTCTAGCGCCTTTAACTCTGTGCAACCTCACCTGATGGAACGAAAACTGCTCCAGATGGATGTCAACCTGCATCTGATCCTCTGGATCCCCTCATTCTTGACAGATAGACAGACACCAGAGGGTCCGAGACAACGGTCATCTCAGTTCACCCAAGTCAGTCTCCACAGGAGCCCCACGAGGCTTTGTATTCTCACTGGTTCTGTACACACTATACACAAATGACTGCAGGAGCACTAACCCAGGTATAACATACATTAAATACTCTGATGACACTGTGATCATGGGCACCACCAACTCACAGGGTCAGCTATGTCTGAGATGGACATTTTTGAAGAGTGGTGTGGGCGGAACTACCTTGGCCTCAATACCTCCAAAACAAAGGAGTTGGTTGTTGACTTCCGTAAAGGTCCTTCCATCACCCCCACTCTGTTAGTCAACAACCAGCCAATAGAAAGGGTCAAGTCATATAGACACCGTGTGACAATAATTGATCACAAACTCACCTTCCAACTAAACAGTGAAACTATCTTTTCTAAGTGTCAGCAGCGCCACTTTTTCCTGAGGAAACTCCGCAGGCTTCAGTTTCACCAGTCAGTCCTGACAGCTTTTTACAAATGTTTCATTGATTCAATAATAACCTTCAATCTGTCAGCCTGGTTTGGGTCACTATCCATCATCCATCACAACCCACTAAACACAATCATATCAATGAGCAGTAAAATAATTGGACTGGAGCAGGAACCACTGATCAGTATTTACAATATGAGGACTAAACTAAAAGGAACAAAAATAGTAAGATTAAATGAGAACTTACCAGTTTGAATTTTGATCTTTATTTTATGAGGAGTTACGATGAGGGATTACGTGAAGACCCCGCCAGCACGCATGCGCGACATTCTTCAAAGCAGTGGTGTGAAATCACAGATAGTCACGTAGACTAACATAGTAAGATAAGAGAGAACTTTCATACCAGTTGATCTTTATAATAGAGGGTTGGGAGCGGAGGACACGTAATCCCTCATCGTAACTCCTCATAAAATAAAGATCAAACTTCAAACTGGTAAGTTCTCGTTTAATCTTACTATTTTACTTCGGAGTCACGTGAGTGACTACGTGAAGATTTCAAAGCTCTGTGATTTCATGCCCTGGAAGCTCCATGCTCGCACACCGCTATGCTGGGATAAGAGGATGAACGTAATTCAGACATGACACTGGCTGAAAAACAAAAATAGGTATTTATTCATACCAAAACAAATATATATATATCCCATAGGGGTAATATTATTTGGCAGAACTCAAAATCCTTCCTGCATAAGAGTCAGGAGAGGCCACGGGTTTATTGTAGAAGCGATGAAATGTCTTCTCATTACTCCAACCCGCTGTGGCCAGGATGTGGTCCAAGGGTACTTCCATCATCCTAGCCGCCGAGATGGATGCCGCCCTGGTGGAGTGGGATTTGAATATATTAGTGTCCACCCCCGCCGCATCCAGTACCACCCTTAACCATCTAGAAATGGTTTGCACCGTTACTTTGTGATGGGGCTTTTTGTGACTTATAAGCAATGCTGTCTCCGTGCCCCTGAGACTTTTGTTTACTGAAATATATTGTGAAATTAACGTGACGATGCAAAGTCGAGTATCTGCTGGATATGCCAGAAACTCCAAGGTATGTCCAGACGCTCCGGGTCGATCTTGTTTTAACAGTCCCTGCACATAAAAAGTGATTCTGTCATTGGTGATAGTCATGGCATCCAGATTAAGTTTGTGCAGGGACTGGACCCGTTGTGCCGTGATTAGTGCCATGATCATTACCATTTTGTAGGTGAGCTTTGCCAAAGTGAGCCCCGAGTTAGGTGTCCATCCTCGCAGCATAGTTAAAACTATGCTGATATCCCACGTATGGTTGTATCTGGGCCTGGGGGGATTGGAATTAAATATTCCTCTCATTAGTTTAGATACCAATGGATGTGATCCAATGCCCAATTGGTCACTCCCCTGGCCCAAGTAGGACGATAGGGCACTCCTGGCACTGTTTATGGCACTGTAGCTCAGTCCCCCATCAAAGTGAAGGGCAGCCAAGAATTCCAGCACTTCTGTAATAGTAGCGGATTCATATGTAGTGTTGGTAGTAGCGCAGAATCCTTCCCACTTCCTGATGTAGGTCAGGTACTGCTTCCTGGTGGACTCCCTGCATGCTGCTGAGATGGTGTCTACTGTTCTGCTGGTGAGTCCGTATCTCAGAAGAGGCCGTTTTAGAATCTGCAAATTAACAGGTCCATGCGGTCATGACAAGGGTGGTGTTGTCCTGTGACAGGATGTATGAGCAGACTAGGTCGTTTATTGACCCGAATGCAAGGTTCTGTGGCCATCTTCTGTACCGCTGGGAACCATGGTTGGGTAGGCCAGTCGGGCACAACCAAAAATACCCGAAGCGGAGTCTTGTTTGATTTTCTGCAAGACCCGACTGATGAGGCAGAAGGGGGGGAATGCATAACAGAACAAATCCCCCCAATGTAGCGTGAAAGCGTCCATCGCTACTGCCCCTGGGTCTGGTTCCCAAGCAACATATGTTGGTAGTTGGTGATTTAATCTGGACGCAAATAGGTCGATATCCGGTGTCCCATAACGTTCTACAATATCTGTCAACACTTTTCGATCCAACATCCATTCTATGTTGTCGTTAAATTTGCGTGACCTGGTGTCTGCCACCGTATTTAGCTTACCTGGGAGGTAAGTGGCTGAAATCCAAATTTCCCTTTGCAGACACCAGTGCCAGATATTGTTGGCCAATTCATCAACTTTATTCCGCCCATGTGGTTAACAAAGCCACCACCGTGGTATTGTCAATTTGTATCCTAACATGTACTTTGTGCATGTCTGTGCAGTATGCCCTTAGGCCGTGAAATGCTGCCAGCATTTCTGAATAGTTAATCCCCAAAGTTTTGAATAGGGTTAACTCTTGTGCACTCCATCTACCTCCACAACTAGTGGTAGTATTAGTTGCTCCCCAACCTTTGGCACTGGCATCCGTTTGTAAGATGATCGAGGGATTGATGATAGTGATGGGTTTGGAACAATATTGGGCATTAACCATCCACCAATTTAATTCGGCTTTTGCCTTCTCTGGTATTTTCATAGGCCTGTCGAAATGGCCTGCATGACTCTTGAGAGCTATAATTTTAGCTCTTTGTAGGTTTTGATAATGTAAAGGCCCAAATTGTGCTGCGGGAAAAGCAGCCTCTATCTTCCCAATCACCCTGGCCACCTGTCGAATGGATGGGTCCTTGATGCCAGTAAGGCTCCTGCAAGCCTCTATCAAGTCCACCACCTTGTTTGGTGGCAACGTGATAGACATTTGCACTGAGTTGATAAAAAACCCCAAGTAGTTCATGGTGGTAGAGGGTTCTAATTTTGATTTATCTGGATGTATAATGAACCCCAGCTTCTGAAAAAGATGTTTCGTGGCTGAAACTGCCAATGTAGCCGTTTCCAAACTCTCCCCAACAATGAGGATATCATCAAGATAGGCCATTACAGTATGATTCTGTTTTCTTAAGTAGGCCAAGGCTGGTTTTAATATCTTGGTAAACAATCTGGGTGCTGATGATAACCCATTAGGCAAGGCTTTGTATTGCCATAACTGTCCCATCCAGATAAATTTTAAGTATTTCCTATGATCCTTGTGTATTGGTACTGAATAGTATGCATCTTTGAGGTCAATGCATGCCATGTAGTACCCATTAGCTATTAACTGTATAGCAGTGTCAAAGGTGTCCATTTTGAAGTGAACATACTGAACAGAAGTATTCAGTTCGGTCAGATCTATGATAATGCGGCAACCGCCATCTTTTTTATTTTTGGTGAATATATTAGATACGAACTCCTGAGGTTCTCTGATGGTTTTCTCAATTACCCCTTTTTCAATTAACCTGTATAGTTCAGCATGCCCTGCTGCCTTCTCTTTTTGAGAGAGGATGAATTTTCGGCTAGGTGAATGCTGGACCGGGGTAGGGAGTTCGTGAATAAATTCAATTTTGTAGCCCTGAATACTTCTGAGTATGAAAGGATCAGAGGTAAAAGTGCGCCAAATTTCATAGAACATGTGCAACCGGCCCCCTACATAAAGTGAATTTAGGCAAGATGTGTTCCTGGGGAAGCCAGACCCACCTACCTCCATGGTTAATGCTGGTGTTGCGGTCTCTGTCCTTGTTTCTTCTGTTGGTTCGACGTGTTGTAGGAGTGGCGCATCTTCCAAGAAGGCCGGGCTGGGCCATGGCCTAAAAAAGACCGCTGTGCAGGTTGGCCGGCCTTCGAGCTTTCACCACCGGCAGATCTGTAATGATATCTCTGTCCCGGTGGGTGTGTAGGGGTGCTGTCGCTGAGGATAATGAGTTTTCGTAGAGCCAGGTACCTTGATCAGGCCCAAGGCCTTGGCCTCCTCGTCAAGGTCTTTTACCTGCTTGGGAAGGTTATCCCCGAACAGCAGGTTTGGAGGCTGAGCGTTCCCAGGCTTGCACAAACCCGCAAACTTGGGGTTGAGTGCCGGCTTAATGATGCTCTTCCTGAAGTTGTTTATCTCATACTGTGTATTACACAGTAGAGCCAGGGCATCTTGCAGTTCTTCCGGCAACTCTATCCCCACTGCAGTTCTGGCCACTGCTGTGATCCCGGCGGTTAAGAGCTTCAGGATCCTCTGTAGTTTAATTTCTTGCCCTCTGCTCATGGGGCTCATGTTCCCCCAGATAGGGTTGTTCACCGCGGGGACATTCAGCGACTTGCAATTCTCAGGAGCCATATATTTATCAGCTGTAGAATTAATAGCCTGCTCCTGTAGCTGGTTAGTAGCCATGTAATTAATGCTGGCTGCCAGCTTAGGGTGGATTGGTAGGCCTTTCTGTATAGGCACTGCATGTTTATTTACCATATCCAGGTATTCTTCACACACCCCTGACACTGATGGTTGTTCAGCCAGCTCCCCTTCTTCTGGGTCAGCCCAGTTCTGACCCTCAATGCTCCCCTGCGAAGAGGGCGAGACATTAGGCAGTCCATGGTAGGAACCTGCCATGGGCCTGCGAAGAGGCCCACTGTGACTCTGCCCCTGCATTAGCAGGTCACGTTGGAGCAACTGCTCCATCATCCGCTCCATGCGGGCTAGACGACCTCCGTCGCTATCTGCGAACGAGGTGTCCTCGGGTCCGGACCCAGCTGAGTCGGCGGCCCCGTCCGACTTCCGGGTGGATTTGCCGCCCGACCGTGGTGTACCAACGGCCCTCATGGGCGAGAAGTCGGGAGCTGCAGGTAAAACCTGTAACTCGGGAGAAGCGGCACGCTGCTGGCTGCTCTCCATAGCAGCTGCTCTCGCCGCTGCTCTCTTTGATTTCCGTGATTCCATGTTAGTAAATGACTTCGTCGACGCTCACTCCTTCGGTGAGACTTACCTGGCGTAAGCTTTTTAACTTACGCTGGAGGAGCCCCGCTCCTCCCGACTGTCGCTTCCGCATGCGTGCTGGCGGGGTCTTCACGTAGTCACTCACGTGACTCCGAAGTAAAATAGCCTCAGACACCACTCACTCACTACACATCCAATACAGTCTTCTACTCTCAGGCCAGAGATACAGGTCACTCACATTCAGGACTAAGGGAGCCATGTCGAGTTTCGTGCCTACATCCATTAGACTCATGAATAGTTGATCTATTTATTTATTCATTTATTTATATATACATTTTTAACATTCTTTTAATGTTTTTATTGCCTATTCTTCATATATTGTGCTTTGCAAGTTTTACCTACTGACCACTGTTGGACTGTTGGTATGTGATGTATGTCATATATTGTGTTGTGTTGCTGGGTATGTGACTGTACACGCACTGATGTTCTGCACAAATGAAGTTCCTAACGGATAAATAAAGTTAATTGAATTGAATTGAATTGAGGTGCGATTTTATTGAATGACAATACTAGTTCAAGGGACCAATTGGGGGGAGAGTTCCTCTCACAGCACGTGGGGAGTCTGGCCCAGGTCAGCATAGGCAGCAGCATTGAGAAGGAGGGGGTCGGGGATCAGCAACTCCCTCATTCACTGCTGCTGCAGCGCTCCGGGCACGGAGCCACCGCATTGTGGCCAGGGAGGGAAGTAGCTCAGGTGGCTGCGAGTGGCCGCAGTTCCTTAAATTCCGGCTGCCAATGGGAGCAGGACATGGCCTCACTTGCTGCACTGGGTGACACTGCATGGCATTCACAGCCCAATGTAAAAAGCTTTTAATGTAGTGAGGGGACCAGCTCAAGAGCAAAGATCATAGAGCGGAGCCGTTCAGCAGGCGATGGATAACAGGACAGCGGGCAGTGGGGTTTATTCCTGTGTCAGCGCGATCAAGGGACCAATTGAGGTTACTCGCGATGACACAGGAGCAAACTCCACCGCCCGCTGTCCTGTTATCCATCGGCCGCTGACCCGCCCCGCTCTATGACCTTTCCTCTTAAAAGACACGGACCGGGCAGTGAATGTCATCAGTGTCACCCAGTGCAGGAAGTGAGGCCATGTCCTGCTCCCGGCCACAATGCGATGGCTCCGCGCCCAGAGCGCCGCGGCAGCGGTGAGTGAGTTGCGGGCATGATCCCCGACCCCCTCCTTCTCAACTCTCCTGCCCGTGCTGACCTGGGCCAGACTACCCACAAGCTGTGAAAGGAACTCCCCTCCCCCCAGCGGCACTGGCCTTTTACAGCCGCTTCCCACTTTACAGCCGCTTCCCATCAGCTGCCAGCAATGAGGGATAGACTGGGCTATCCCTCAGTACAGCAACATCGTTCTTGATGTTGCTGTACTGAGGGATACCCAAGTCTATCTTTCTTGGCTAACAACGTAACCTTCGACCTCCAAGACGCAGGTAAATTTTCGTGCCTCATTTTTGGATTTAAAAAAATGTCTTCATAGCCGGAAAATACGGTAATTCTTTCTTTGGCAAAATTCTCATATGGAAAATGAGGAATGTTTATACTCATACATTCATATCTGCAGTGCTTTTCTTGTCAATAAAAGGTTCTGGTATGCCAGATTCGTAAAAATATACAACATGCGGTGGAAAATGAATAATGACATTTCTGTTTCTGGGACAGTGGACTGGCTTACATCAAGCTCTGGCTCCTCCTAGAAGCAGAAAACTAGCATTTCTTCGTAAAAGGATAATAATCCAGACATTAGCAGGTTGGGTCTGGGAATATACATCGCGTATTACAATTACATGTACGACTCACTGCAGAATTCACTGTAGCAGCATAAAGATGATCTTATACTTCAGCCCAACTTTGAAAAATCCTTCTGAATGTCATAATAACATTTTAAAACATAGAACTTATCTGGAACAATCATAATACTTGTTAGTTTATATGCAAAATACCATGGCAATCAAAATTCACATGACAATTTAGGGCAGCACCGTGGTACTGCTGGTAGAGCTGCTGCCTCACAGCGCCAGACACCCGGGTTCGATCCAGACTAATTTTATTAATATCTTTACAAAAATGTTTTTGTCTCCTGTACCTTACTCTATCTATCCCAATCCCAATTCTCTTTTTCTCTATTCCATGTTCTGCAATTGGGATGTGGGGGAAGACCACCCCGAGGACACACATGTGGTCACAGGGAGAACATGCAAACTTGACACAGACAGCTTCCAAGGTCAGTATCGAATCCTGGTCTTGCCACTGTGTGGGTTTGTGGTTCTATCAGCTGCATCACTGTGCGCCCTAAATGTCAGTAATGTTCACAAACCAAGAAGCTTGATAGATAACACATTTGGGAGTGTGTCCTGTGGCCTAACAAAGATTTTCTCAATTGTGTCAAGATCCAGGCCTTTTCTGACAACCCATAGGACATGATTGCATCACAGAAGATCCTAACTACGGGCTACGTGTATGCTGAACTGTACAAGGGCCTTCTGTGATAAGTGTGGGGCGAAGGCAATTCAAACAGTAAGAGTGGGCAAACAACATCCAGGCCTCTAAACTTACAGAGACAGGCCTTTCAACAAATGGCCTATTCATTTTATTCATGGCACTAACCTCCCTTTATCATATTGCTTGAAATATTTCTTTCTTTACTTTAGCCTTTAGATACAGTACGGAAACAGGCCTTTCAGCCTACCGGGTCCGCGTTGACCAACAAGCACCCCTTACACTGTTTCTATCCTACACAGACAATTTACAATTTTACTGAAGCCAATTAACCTACAAACCTCTATGTCTTTGGAGTGTGGGGGGAAACTGGAGCACCCAGAGAAAACCCACGCGGTCACAGAGAGAACGTACAAACTCCATACAGACAGCATCCGAGATCAGGATCGAACCCTGGTTCTTGGTTCTTGCGTCTCTGATGCTGTGAGGCAGCAGCTCTACCACTACACAACTGAAAAAATAAAAGTTATAAATATCGACATGCATTTAAAGGCTGAGAGTTATACCATGCTGCATTAAGATGCTGTCGCTTTGGAGATATTTTGGATCATACACTCAAAAGACAAGGTGTGCACAGCCTGAGATGTCAGGATTTAATTAAAACCCTTAAGCACATATTGGGCATGTAGGGGTTTTGACGGCCATGGAGTTGGCAGCCAAGAGTGCTATGAAATATCATCCTGTCCCAGCCCAAATGCAACACTGGCAGGCAAATGCTTGAAAGTAGAGTGGGTACAAGAAAACAGAGAATGGAGTTGGGGACAGTCAGACACTGGGAATGGAACTGAGTAATGGCAGACACTGGGAAGGACCTGGATACAGGCAGACACAAGGAAATTTAGTTAAGTACAGGCAGATCCGAGGAATGAAGCTGGGTACAGCAGGACGTGAAGAATGGGGCTGGGTACAGGCAGACAGGCAATCTAGCTGGGTGCAGGCATAAGCTGGAGTGGGTTGTGGCAGACAGGGGAATGAATTTGAGGAGAGGGAAACACTGGGTACAGGCAGATGCTGATAATGAAGTTGGGGACACACATACACTGGGAAAAGTGCTGGGTACAAGCATACCCAGGGAATGGAGCCGTGTACAGACAGACACTGCGAATGGCGCTGGGTACAAGCAGTCATGGTGAATGGTGCTAGTTACAGGCAGACAAGGGGAATAGAGTTGGATAATGTCAGACCAGTGGAATGGACCCGAGTGCAGGCGGACACAGGGAATGGAGCTGGGTACACGTGTACACACAGGCACTGGGAATAGAGATGGGTACAGGCAGACACTGAAATGCAAATGGACACAGACGGACATGGAATGGAGCTGGGTACAGGCAGAAATGGAGAAATGGAGCTTAATACTAGCAGACATGGGAATGGAGGTGACTGAGATGGGGAATGAGCTGAATTGAAGCTGGGTACAGGCAGACATAGGGGAGTGGATTGGTGTACAGGCAGACATGGGGAATGGAGCAAAATGAACACGGACTTGAAAATAATTAACAAGAATGCTGGAAGATTTCAGCAGGTCTTGCAATGATATGTCACCAGCATCAAATTAGCTGCTTTATATCTTTGTGGACATGCTATCTTTTTAAAAGTAAAGAAACCATGTGTTGTTAGTTCTACCACTGATCTGGAATCTAAAGAATATTTATAACTGTGCAATCTATCCAGCGCAATGCTCTTATCTACAAGTTTGGCAGCTTTATTGATTATCTCCCTTCTTTCTATCTTCAATCTTGCAGCATCTTTTGATCCCATTTCTTTAATGCCACATCCATCTGGCTCGTCTTTCAGGCCAATACTGTGGGAAAGTGATTATTTATATTTCTGCTGTTTTGCTCTCTTTGCTTGCAAATTTATTATGTGTGTCTTCTGGCGTCAGTACGCTTCTGAGACAAAAGCAAAGTGTTGGAGGATCTCAGCGGGGCAGGCATCATCGATTCTTTTGTTTTCTTCTAGTAATTTATAGTTGTTTAGTGTAAATGGATCATAGAAGCAAATACATCAAATAATATGCTGAAATTGATATTTGCTTTGTTCCTTTACTTCAGAGGTTGTCACTTTATAAAAAGTTAATGGAAACTAGGCAATAAGCATATTTTAATGCAATGTTTTGGGGAGATCCTTGCAACTTCAAGAGCTTGTAGCTCTTGTAGCTTGTAGAAGTCAGTCGAGTGCATGTTCCAGCATGAAACATATGCTATCCAAAAAGTGCCAGCAATTCAAGTAATTTTCTTATTTTGTTCAGATATTCACTTTACTTCGATCACAGGACAAGGACTAGTGTTGTAGAGCAGAGGGATCTAGGAGTACAGGTCCATGGTTCCTTAAAGGTCGAGTCGCAGGTAGATAAGGTGGTCAAAAAGGCTTTTGGCACTTTGGCCTTCATCAGTCAGAATATTGAGTATAGAAGTTGAGAGGTCATGTTGCAGTTGTATAAGACGTTGATGAGACAGCATTTAGAATATTGTGTTCAGTTCTGGGCACCATGTTATAGGAAAGATATTGTCAAGCGAGAAAGGGTTCAGAAAAGATTTCCGAGGATGTTGCCAGGACTAGAGGGTGTGAGCTATAGGGAGAGGTTGAGTAGTCTGGGTCTCTATTCCATGGAGCACAGGAGGATGAGGGGAGATCTTATAGAGGTATACAAAATCATGAGAGGAATAAATCGGATAGATGCACAGAGTCTTTTGCCCAGAGTAAGGGAATCGGGGACCAGAGGACATAGGTTCATGGTGAAGGGGAAAATACAAATCCAAGGGGTATTTTTTTTACACAAAGGGTGGTGGGTGTACGGAACAAGCTGTCAGAGGAGGTAGTTGAGGCTGGGTAGACACAAAATGTTGGAGTAACTCAGCGGGTCAGACATCATCTCTGGAGACAAGGAATGGGTGACGTTTCGGGTCGCGACCCTTCTTCAGACTGATCGACTAGTTGAGGCTGGCGCTATCCCATCGTTTAAGAAATAGTTAGACAGGTACATGGATAGGACAGGTTTGGAGGGATATGGGCCAAGCGCAGGCAAGTCGGACTATTGGCCGGTGTGCGAGAGTTGGGCTGAAGGGCCTGTTTCCACAGTGTATCACTCTATGACTCTATGACTCTATAACAACCTGCCCAGGATGTATTTGGACATGGAGCCCCTGTTACTATATCTCCTCGCTCACATCCATCCAGGACCCCAGCAGCACATCCAGATAATTTCTCTAACCCATCTACTGCATTTGGTTCACCCAATGTGGTCTCCTTTACACTGGCGATGCCAGGCATAGACCAGGCAACTATTTTGCTGAACAAATATGCTCGGTCTGCCACGGCTTCCTGGTTCTCCTGGTTACTAATCAGTTTAACTCCCCTTCCCATACCGATCTTTCTAACCTGGGTCTCCTACATTGCCAGAATTAGGTCACATGCAAATTGGGGGACGAACACCTCATATTTAGCTTGGGTAGCTTACAACCTAGTGGTATGAATATTGAATTCCCCAATTTTAGGTAACAAATACTCTCCCCGCCCTTTTCCACTCTCTCTTCCTTATGCCCCACATGGATGCATGCCCATTTATCCCATAATCCCTTTCAATACAACTTGAATTTGGAACATTTCTGCCCGAGATTGCAAGAAAATGTAGCCAATTCCATCACGCAGACCAGATAGAAACATAGAAACATAGAAAATAGGTGCAGGAGTAGGTCATTCGGCCCTTCGAGCCTGCATCGCCATTCAATATGATCATGGCTGATCATTCAACTCAGTATCCTGTACCTGTCTTCTCTCCATACCCCTTGATCCCTTAAGCCACAAGGGCCACATCTAACTCCCTCTTAAATATAGCCAATGAACTGGCCTTGACTACCTTCAGTGGCAGAGAATTCCAGAGACTCACCACTCTGTGTGAAAAATGTTTTCCTCATCTCGGTCCTAAAGGAATTCCCACTTATCCTTAACTATGACCCCTTGTTCTGGACCTCCCCAACATCGGGAACAATCTTCCTGCATCTAGCCTGTCCAACCTCATAAGAATTTTGTAAGTTTCTATAAGATCCCCCCTCAATCTTCTAAATTCTAGTGAGTACAAGCCTAGTCTATCCAGCCTTTCCTCATATGAAAGTCCTGACATCTCAGGAATCAGTCTGGTGAACCTTCCTGGGTGACTTCCCACCATTGACTCCATACGCACAACGCTGCCTCGGTAAATCAGTCAACAAAAGACTTGTCCCACCCAGATCGTTCTTTCTTCCCCCTACTATCATCGGGCAAAAAGGTTCAGAGACTTGAAAACATGCACCACCAGACAGGACAGCTTCTTTTCCCCTGTTGTCAGGCTTCTGAACAGACTTCCATAAATTGGGATACTGTCCGATTCACCTCTACCCCATTGCGGACATTAAACTTTTCTATGGAACTGATGTGCTACAATGCTGAGAACGATATTATGCACTCCGTATTTCACCCTTTGCTCCACCTGTGGTACAAGTTTATATTTGAAATATTTATGTACAGCATTATCTGATCTGATAGCATGTAAAATAAATCTCTGTACAGGTGACAATAATAAACCTAAACCTATATCCCCTCCTCTGGCTTCACCGTCAATACTTCTTACCTCACAGCCTTTTGCCTTTTCATCTCCGGCCTTTGTCTAACCATCTGCCAATCAAACCCCCTCACCTGTATCAACCTATCACTTGTCAGCCCATGTCCTGCCCCACCTCACTTCCAGCTTTCTCTCCACCTATTACAATCAGTCTGACATGAACAGATACTTCAGATCCGTCTGAACAGGTACTTTGGATCCGTCTTGAATAGGTACTTTGGATCCGTCTTCACTAAGGAGGACACAAACAATCTTCCTGATATAGTGGTGGCCAGAGGATCTGTGGTGACAGAGGAACTGAAATCCACATTAGGCAGGAAATGGTGTTGGGTAGACTGATGGGGCTGAAGGCTGATAAATCCCCAGGGCCTGATGGGCTGCATTCCAGGGTACTTAAGGAAGTGGCTCTAGAAATCGTGGATGCATTGGTGATAATTTTCCAATGTTCCGTAGACTCAGGATCAGTTCCTGTGGATTGGAGGGTAGCTAATGTTATCCCACTTTTTAAGAAAGGTGGGAGAGAGAAAACAGAGAATCATAGACCAGTTAACCTGATGTCGGTGGTGTGGAAAATGCTGGTCAATTATGAAAGATGAAATAGACGCACGTTTGGATAGCAGTAACAGGATCGGTCCGAGTCAGCATGGATTTACGAAGGGGAAATCATGCTTGACTAATCTCGAATTTTTTGAGGATGTAACTATTAAATGGACAAGGGAGAGTCAGTGGATGTTGTGTACCTGAACTTTCGGACAGCATTTGATGAGGTCCTACATAGGAGATTAGTGGACAAAATTAGGGCACATGGTATTGGGGGTAGAGTGCTGACATGGATAGAAAATTGGTTGGCTGACAGGAAACAAAGAATAGGGATTAACGGGTCCCTTTCAGAATGGCAGGCAGTGACTAGTGGGGTACCGCAAGGCTCGGTGCTGGGACCGCAGCTGTTTACAATATATATTAATGATTTGGATGAAGGGATTCAAGGTAACATTATCAAATTTGCAGATTACACAAAGCTGGGTGGCAGTGTGAACTGTGAGGAGGATGCTATGAGAATGCAGGGTGACTTGGACAGGTTGGGGGAGTGGGCAGATGCATGGCAGATGAAGTTTAATGTGGATAAATGTGAGGTTATCCACTTTGGTATCAAAAACAGGAAGGCAGATTGCTATCTAAATGGTGTCAAGTTGGGAAAAGGGGAAGTACAACGGGATCTAGGGTCCTTGTTCATCAGTCTATGATCCTTGTTCATCAGTCTATGAAAGTAAGCATGCAGGTACAGCAGGCAGTAAAGAAAGCGAATGGCACGTTGGCCTTTATAACAAGAGGAGTCTAGTATAGGAGCAAAGAGGTCCTTCTGCAGTTGTACACAGCCTTAGTGAGACCACACCTGGAGTATTGTGTGCAGTTTTGGTCCCCTAATTTGAGGAAGGACATTCTTGCTATTGAGGGAGTGCAGCGTAGGTTTACAAGGTTAAATCCCGGGATGGCGGGACTTGTCATATGCTGAGAGAATGGAATGGCTGGGCTTGTACACTCTGGAGTTTAGAGGGATGAGAGGGATATTATTGAAACATATAAGATTGTTAAGGGTTTGAACCTGCTGGAGGCAGGAAACATGTTCACGATGTTGAGGGAGTCCAGAACCAGGGGCCACAGTTTAAGAATAAGGTGTAAGCCATTTAGAACGGAGATGAGGAAACACTTTTTCTCACAGAGAGTTGTGAGTCTGTGAAATTCTCTGCCTCAGAGGGCGGTGGAGGTCAAATCTCTGGATACTTTCAAGAGATAGTTAGATAGGGCTCTTAAAGATAGCGGAGTCAGGGGATATGGGGAGAAGGCAAGAACGGGGTACTGATTGGGTATGATCAGCCATGATCACATTGAATGGCGGTGCTGGCTCGAATGGCCGAATGGCCTACTACTGCACCTATTGTCTATTGTCTATTGAAGAAGGATCTTGTTCTGAAACATTGCCTATCCATGTTCTCCAGAGATGCTGCCTGACCCGCTGAGTAACTCCAGCACTTTGTGTCATAACGGCATAAGCGATAGGAGTAGAATTAGGCCGTTCGGCCCATCATGTCTACTCTGCCATTTAATCATGCTGATATATTTCTGCCACCTAACCCCATTCTCCCCATAACCCCTGACACCCGTCCTTTTTAAGTGTTGACGAGATGAATTTGGGAGGTGCTGTCTATGTAGGCTTGGTGAATAACTGCAATGCATTTTGCAAATGGTGCACAATAGTGGTGGCAGGAATGAACATTTGGGGTAGTTAATGGTGCAACAATTAAGAGAGCTACTCTGGTTTATATGCTGTTGATGTGATGAGTTGTTTGAGCTGCACTTGGCAGAGAACGTGTTAACAATTATGGAATGTTCCATCACCTGCCTCTCTAATTAATAAGTAATTGTGGGTGAACCACATGGAAATGACATGTCCACATATTAGCTGCTTGCATTAAAAGTTTTAAACTGATCATTTCAACTAAATAACTGCCTATATTTTTATTTTATTTTGGACAACCACCCTTTTCTTGGAAATTGAGCCACTTATCAAAAAATGATATTTTGATCTCTTTATGATCTGTATGGTTCTTAAGGTTTGATAACCCCCCTAAAACTGCCTGTGTATTTCCATTTGTGTACAAGGACAACACAAAATACCAGCTGGAAGGGTTTTCTAAATATATCCTAAATCTATCAGTGTCTTTATCAGGTGAACTTCAAAGATGGTTAATCTGCAGTACGTTCACAATTCTTGGAAAATGCATTACATTAAAACATGCCTCTTTTATCTCCTTTGACGTCCCAATTCAATGTCTTCATTATTTGCTTTGTCCTAAGCCGTGAACAGGGTTAAATTCATTAAACATCCTTTTGACTATAATTGCTTCTAACTGCAATGTGTTGTTATGCCAAATTAAAAGACACAGTTTGTAGTGTATGTACTGATATCATAGGCTGCTTTTGTTCTTTGGTGCAGATACCAAGTTTTGATTCTATCTAGTTCTCACATTCTCTTTAATAATATATTATCAGTTGTCTCCAACTCCTTGATAGCTTTCTGATGCACATTGATAAACTCAGCAATTAAAGTTGCATATTAAAATGTTCTGCTTCACTAGATTCTCACTGTATTATACGGAACTTCTCTTCAGTAATCTTTGACTTGTCTCTACAAAATATCATTTTTATCTAAATAACCAAAATCTCAGAACACTGTACTGTTCAAAAGATTTTTAAAAAATTCAATTCAACCATTGCAACAAATATTAAGTCAGTGGCTTTACGACTGCGTTACCATGGGAACTCTCACTCTGGACAACCTGACTGAATCACTATTAGTCCATTTTTGGAGAGGCAGGCAGGCTTTGGAAGGGATTCTCCCAAGATATTCCTTGAGGATTTGAATGAGGAAAAAAAATGCTAAAAGACAAGGATAACCAAGGCAGGAGGTTTACAGAACCAGTATCAGGCTATTCAGGCGCAAGTTTTCTTATTTAACCACATGATGGAGAATAAAAAACTTACTTGCTGTGAACTGGGAAACAGAAGATTCACACCTGGAATCCTGATTTTTAATGTACGGCCTAAACCAGTAGTTGCCTAAATTGGAAGATTAAGGAAGCTGCAGTTTTTCCCAATGGGGCATCAAATCTTTGGAAATGTATTAGCCGAGCACTTGTGCATCGCAGAGAGTGAGATGCTATTTGATACCTGCTCCTGAAGGACTGTGGTATTTAATCCCTGTGCTGTGAACAAACCAGTTTGCACTTTTCATCTGATTCAATCCTGCATCACTTCACTCCAAAAATAAGCTAAGCATCACCATTTGGATTAGTCACCGCAATAGATAAAGAAAATTGTTCCAATTATTAATAGACCAGAAGCACGGTGCATGACGAAGACTAACAATAGATAACCTTATTTAATACTATATGTGAAACTAAATTGAAATTTAGACACTTTTACTTTTCCACTAACCCAAAGATACACTGTAGCTTAAGTTAAAGCTGTGACAGCTCTAAGATAAGGTAGCTAATGCTAATTGACAATATTGCTTCTGTCGTAATGCTTTTTAAATCCGGATTGCACCTTCATTCCTACACTCTAATGACTAAATACTGTAGTTTCACACACCAATTTTACTCAACTATAGGCAATGTTACTTCAAAATCTTTAGTGTCATTGATTTTTTTTCCCTTTACCACATTGCCTCTTCCACACTGACTGTGCTGTGCTGTCAAGTATTAGCAGGCTAACAGCAGACCTTAACTCTACTTGATGGAGCAGTGGGGTTGACGTAGTCTATACAGATTTTAGAAAGGCTTTTGATGATTGCAGGTTAGCTAAAATAAAAATGAAACCTTGTGGGATGCAAGGGAGAGTGGAAGATTGGAGGCTAGGGTACAACAGGACACAACAGTCATTAGATCACAATTCTATGCATGTTTCGGTTCATCCAGGAAAGATGTGGAGAGGATATTTATGTAGTTGTTGATAAAAATTATAGCCACAGGTCAGATTGTATAAACTAGGATTGTTACCTTAGAACAGAGGAGGCTGAGGGGGGAACTAATTGAAGTGAATAAAATTATAAGGCGCCCGGATTGCAGAGCCTCCAAAAAAACAGGAGCACAAATTTAACGTTGTTGGTTGAAAGATGAGAGGACAGCTAAAGAAAACCTTTTATGTTTGGAGGTTGGCAGGTGTCTGCAACTTGCTATTTGAAAGGATGGTGAGGGCAGAAATCCTCTTCACGTATTAGCTGTATGTGGATACATACTTTCATCATCATCATCAATCGAGTATGATTGTCCTTCTGGTGGGTCCTTTCTGTGCGTCTTGAGATAGTTGAAGAGATCGAACTTGGAATCACAGACTTTATGTCCCTCCGTGAACACCTGTGCGTGATATCTTTTAACGTGGGGAGACCTGCACAGACAGCCACTACACCATCCTTGGCAGAAACAGACCCAGGCCCAACGGCATGGACTCCATGAAGGTTGGGAGCCTCTCTCTGCTGCAGCCCTCTTCTGCCTTCCCAGCCACCATCCTCCACCTGTTTCATCATTGAGGTATTCTCCTTGAGCTGCTCTTTGTCAGGAACCTTCCCTGGTTTAGCTCTCAGGATCTTAGGCATGTGCAAGATTCTCCACCAGGACAACGAGGAGTAGAGTAGATATATACTTTTGAGCCTTTACTGGAAGGGCCATCAACGTTGGTGCGGGTTGCTGGGATTTACGGCATCAACGGGATGGGCAGAATGATCTTCTTCTGCATCTTTAACTTTCTATACTAGCTGATGATCATGTAATCAAGCATTATTGGATAGCAATATTGAGCAAACTCTCCATATTTTCCATTGTAGCAACCCAACTACTCCCAAAGTCAAATTAATTAACTCAACACTGAATGGAAATCCAACTCAGGTCTTCCATCAAAACAGCACTGTGCGGTCGCAACATATTTTTATGTTATAGGGAAAGTTCTGGTGACAAACACTCGCCAGATCTTTCATGTCTATGCAAAGTGCACATTGTCCCCTTTACAGAAGCTGAGATTTATCAGATGCAACCCCTTTAAAATTCTGTTCAGCGGATTGAATCCTGACTGATGTGTTTCAATAATTAGGCTTGCAACACGTGTGAAGCTGTTCCTCAAATTAGAGCTTTTTTGTTTACTGTAATAATGCAAATCCTAATTTACTCATTCCATTTGGCCAGTCATGCATGTACGATGTCTATTTCTCATTAAGTCCACTAGTGGAAAGCTTTGCTGTATAAATAAGAAGATACAAAGTTTTTACTATTTTAAGCTTCACAGTACCCACCTCCACATTAAGCATTTGATGATAACACTATATATCAAAAATAAATCTTAATTTCTCTTAACTTCTAAATGCATTAAAAACCTTTGAAGGGTTTCAGGCTAGTAGTAATCCTTACTAATTAAACTCAGGCTAGTGGAAGTTATAGCCATTCCAAAAAAAAGGTACTTTTACTTTAGTGTACACTTTTTGCAAATCACAAGCTAGTTCAAATGGACAATATATTTTGAATAATTACTGAATCACCTTTGTGAATATATTGATCTAGTAATTATGAGCAATTAGAGTTATAGAATCATGCAGCACAGAAACAGGCCCTTCAGCCCAACTCATCCATGCCGACCAAGATGCCCCACCTAAACTCATCCCACTAACCTACATTTGGCACAAACCCCTTTAAACCTCTCCAAATGTCTTATAAAAATATTGTTATTGTGCTTTCCTTAATTACTTCCTCTGTTCCATATATAAAAAACCTTGTGAGTGAAAAGAATGACTCTTGGGTTCCTATTAAATCTTTCCCCTCTCACCTACACGTCTGCTCTCTGGTTCACGATTCCCCTATCCTGGGTAAAAGACTCTGCATTCCCCTCATGATTTTTTCAACTTCTATAAGATCACCCTTCAGCCTTTTGTGCTCTAAGGAATATATCCTAGCCTGCCCAACCTCTCCATGTAGCTTAAGCCCTCAAATCCTGGCCACGTCCTCATAAATCTTCTCTGCACAATTTCCAGTTTAACAACATCTTTCCTATAGCAGGGTGAACAAAACTGAACACAATACTCCAAGTTCACCCTCACCAATGTCTGGTACAACTGTAACGTAACATCCCAACTTCTAAACTCAATTTCCTGGCTAATGAATGCCAATGTGCCAAAAGCCCTCTTCCCAACCAATCTACCTGTGTCGTAACTTGGAACAATGCACCTGTACTCCTGGATTCCTCTGCTCTACAATATTCCCTAGGAGCCTGCCATCACTGTGAAGGTCCTGTCCTGGTTTGACTTTTCAAAATGTAACACCTCATACTTATCTGCATTAAACTCTATTAGCTTTTCCTCAAACCATTTGCCCAGCTGATCAAGATCCCTCTGTAATTCTTAGTAACCATCTTCACTGTCTGCAATACCATCTATTTTATTGTCTTCTGCAGACTTACTAGTCATGCTTAGTTTAGTTTAGTTTAGCTTAGTTTGGTTTGGTCATACAGCGCAGAAACAGGCCCTTCGGCCACACCGGCCAGCGATGCCTGCACACTTACACTAACCTACACACCAGGCACGTGCTGTCAGGGTAGGCAAGGTAGGCACTGCCTACCCTGACTAAGATTATAGCATAGTAATAACTAAATATAAATAATAAAGGCATGGGAGAATTATGCCTATGTAAGAGATCAATTTCTTAGGTAGGCATAATTCTCCGTGCCTTTCATCCGCAGCGCTTGTAACACGGGAAGCTCTGTGCAGCCCACGTGCCGTCAGCGCTGCCTGAAGCCGTCACTTTCAAGTGGATCTGAAGGCAGCAGAAATTCTGCCTTTGCAGCACTGTGCATGCGCATCAGTCTACTGTTGGGGTTTCTTGGCGGGGTTTTCAAATATGGTTTGTCAATATTTTAAGTGTATGTTAGGTAACAAAGAGAGAAGAATGGAGTTTGTGTACCAATAATGTGGTAAGTACATTTTGTGTTTATGTTTTTAAATACGGTATTTCCTGGGGTGTGGGGAGAGCTCCTTTCACAGCGTTTGGGGAGTCTGGCCCGGGGTAAAGTGGGAAGGGCACGAATGTTATGAATGAGGGGATTGGGATAATGCCACTTGCGACGCTCCTTGCATGGAGGCGTGCAATAACACCGCATTGAGGCCGGGGGGTGGGGGTGGGGGGGGAAGAAAGAGAAGTAATTTGGTTGGCTTAGCGGCCGCCAGGCCGGACAGCGGAACCAGCCGCCACCTTAGCTCCTTCTGCCGGTCCCTGCTCACCTCTGGCAGGTCTCCGTCTAAAAACCTCTCTCCTGCTGCTCGCTGGCCTGACTCATGTCCGTAAATTCCGACAGCGCGATTGAGGTTACTTGGCTGTGGGAATTTAAGGATTTGCAGGAAGCCGCTGACATGAGCGAAGTCGGCAAACAGCAGGTGACAGGTGTTCCGATGGAGAGCACTGCCAAAGGTGAGCGGGCCGGCAGAAGGCGCTGAAGTGGCGGCCAGTTCTGCTGCCGGTCCCGGTGGCCGCTAGCAGCTCCCTGAGCTGCTTCTATCCCCAGCTACAGTGCGTGGCTTTGCGCCCGGAGAGCTGCGGCAGCGGTGATTGAGTGAGTTACTGGCATTATCCCCGACACCCTCCTTCTCAACACTCATGCCCTCCCCACAACTTTACCCCTGGCACAGATTCTCCACACGCTGTGAAAGGAACTGTTCCCCCAATTGGTCTAGGACTAGGAAGCCTTGGGCAAATTGAAATGTCACTGTTTTTATTTATTTATTTAACAGAGAGAACAATCTGTGCATGCGCGGTTTAATTTTTCTTTTTAAGCGGACTGAGTGCCTACCCTGAGTAATTACTCACAGCACGTGCCTGCTACACACACTACGGAAATTTTACATTTAAACCAAGCCAATTAACCTACAAACCTGTACGTCTTTGGAGAGTGGGAGGAAACTGAAGAGCTCAGAGAAAACCCACGCAGGTCACGGGCTCATTTCACCAATGCCATCGGGAAGAAGGCACAGGAGCCTGAAAACTGTAACGTCCAGGTTCAGGAACAGCTTCTTCGCTACAGCCATCAGGCTATTAAACACAACAACAAATAAGCTGTGAACTACAACAGACTATTATTATTATTGCATTATATTTGTTTATTTATTGCGAATGTGTGCATGTGTACATACACACACTTTTTTCTCCTGTTATATACTATGTTTACATATTCTGTTGTGCTGCAAAAAGTAAGAATTTCATTGTCCTATCTGGGACATATGACAATAAAACAATCTTGACTCTTGAGAACATACAAACTCTGTACACCCAGAGTCAGAATCGAACCCAGGTTTCTGGCGCAGTATGCACAATCTCTTCCAAATCATTGATATGGATGACAAATGACGCCAACACCAATCCCTGACATACACCATGTGTCCCAGGTCTACAATGCGAAAAATAACTTTCCACCACCACCCTCTGTTTCCTATCATCAAATAAATTCCGTATCCAGTTAACTAGCTCGCCCTGGATCCCATGCTATCGCATAGTCAATCTAATCTAATCTTCCTGTGACCATGGGGGAGCGATAGCAATGGACCCTCCTGCCATGCCACTTGTACGTTACTACATCTGTGCTGAAGTGAAACAAGCAGGTGGAAGTCAGTGGAAACCCAATCCATGAAGGCAGCTATGTGCTCCTAGTCACTGAATCAGGGTAGAAACATAGAAACATAGAAAAATAGGTGCAGGAGTAGGCCATTCGGCCCTTCGAGCCTGCACCGCCATTCAATGTGATCATGGCTGATCATCCAACTCAGTATCCTGTACCTGCCTTCTCTCCATACCCCCTGATCCCTTTAGCCACAAGTGCCACATCTAACACCCTCTTAAATATAGCCAATGAACTGGCCTCAACTACCTTCTGTGGCAGAGAATTCCAGAGACTCACCACTCTCTGTGTAAAGAATGTTTTCCTCATCTCGGTCCTAAAGGAATTCCCTCTTATCCTTAGACTGTGACCCCTTGTTCTGGACTCCCCCAACATCGGGAACAATCTTCCAGCATCTAGCTTGTCCAACCCCTTAAGAATTTTGTAAGTTTCTATAAGATCCCCCCTCAATCTTCTAAATTCCAGCGAGTACAAGCCGAGTCTATCCAGTCTTTCCTCATATGAAAGTCCTGACATCCCAGGAATCAGTCTGGTGAATCTTCTCTGTACCCCCTCTATGGCAAGGATGTCTTTCCTCAGATTTGGAGACCAAAACTGTACGCAATACTCCAGGTGTGGCCTCACCAAAACCCTGTGCAACTGCAGTAGAACCTCCCTGCTCCTATACTCAAATCCTTTTGCTATGAATGCTAACATACCATTTGCTTTCTTCACTGCCTGCTGCACCTGCATGCCTACTTTCAATGACTGGTGTACCATGACACCCAGGTCTCATTGCAGATCATCTTATTGGTGATAGGAACAGATAGGGGAGACAGTCAGATCCTTTTTCTCAGTATTGCGTGAAGTTCTGGTTGTCTCCATCATAGAAAGGAAGTGGAGGCTTTGGAGAAGGTGCAGAAGAGGTTTAGCAAAATGCTGTCTGATCGAGAGGGTTTTAGCTATAAGGAAAGGTTGGACAAATTTTGATTATTTTCTCTGCAACATTAGAGGCTGAGAGGAAACCTGATACAAGTATATAACATTATGAGAGGCATCCTGCAGATAGGGTAGAAATTAGAATCTTATTCTCCAGGGTGAAAATGTCAAAGACTAGAGGGCATAGATTTAAGGTGAGAGGAGCAAAATTTGTCAGATGTGTGGGGCAAGTTTTTTTTACACAGAGAATGGTGAGTGCCTGGAACACACTGCCAGGAATGATAGACACAAAATGCTGGAATAATTCAGCAGGACAGGCAGCATCTCTGAAGAGAAGGAATGGGTGACATTTTGGGTCGAGACCCTTCTTCAGACTTAATTCGTACTGGCATGACAATGAAAGTGGGACAGGCCCTTTACAACGTCAGGAGAGAGAGAGAGACACAGAGATATGGAAGGATAAGATGTGAAAACGAGATATCAAAGGGGACGAAGTTCAAGGACAATGTAGGATAGATCATTGTTAGCTAGGGGAAGGTGACAACAAGGCATGTAAAGATAAAAAAATAATCAGGAGGACATACAGACTGGTTGTAGACCTAGGTTGGGGGAGGGATGGAGAGAAAGGGAAAACAAGGGTTACTTGAAGTTAGAGAAATTAATATTAATGCCGCTGGGTCGTAAGCTGCCAAACAAAATATGAGGTGCTGTTCCTCCAATTTGCGATGGGCCTCACTCTGACAGTGGAGGAGGTGGGACCTGAAGGTCATTATGGGAATGGTAAGGGGAGTTGAAATGTTTACCAACCGGGAGATCCTACAATGGTGCGGACAGATAAGAGAGAGGCGTTTAAAAGGTTAATAGATAGGCACTTGGATATGCAAGGAATGGAGGGATATGGTTTCCAGGCAGGCAAAGATCAGTTTAACTTGGCATCATGTTCAACACATAGAAAAACATAGAAATATAGAAACATAGAAAAATAGGTGCAGGAGTAGGCCATTCGGCCCTTCGGGCCAGCACGGCCATTCAAGATGATCATGGATGATCATCTAAAATCAGTACCCTGTCCCTGCTTTTTCCCCATATCCTTTAATTCCTTTAGCCCTAAGAGCTAAATGGAACTCTCTTGAAAACATCCAGTGAATTGACCTCCACTGCCTTCTGTGGCAAAGAATTCCACAGATTCACAACTCTCTGGGTGAAGAAGTTTTTCCCCATCTCAGTCCTGAATGGTATACCCCTTATTCTTAAACTGTGACCCCTGGTTCTGGACTCCCATAACATCAGGAACATTTTTCCTCCATCTAACCTGTCCAATCCTTTACGAATTTTATATGTTTCTGTAAGATCCCCTCTCATCCTTATAAATTCCAGTGAATATAAGCCCAGTCGACCCATTCTTTCATTACATGTCAGTACAGCCATCCCAGGAATAAACCTGGTGAACCTACGCTGCACTCCCTCAATAGCAATAATGTCCTTCCTCAAGACACAGACATTGTTGGCCAAAGGGCCTGTACATGTTTCATACTGTTAGGCCTAGGAGGACAGTGATGAAAAGGTAATGATATCACGTATTGGAATTCACGTTGAAAGAGCATGAGAATGTACAGCAGGCTTCAGTGAAAAGCCACTCATATTTTATCCATATTAATCAATCTTAAACTTGCCATCTGTGACAATAAATATAAAAATGCAGCTCCTCATACCCACTAACTCCTTAATAAGAGATCCATTGGAACATAAATTATATCAGGGAAGTTGGAGGGAGGTGGAGTGTGCCACCGCCATTGATTGCAGATTGGTTCCAAGGCTGAAGCTGACCCCAAGGTCAATCAAGGACTCAGCAATTCTGCTGCAAAGGAAGAATAAGGTGAAGACTCAGACATAGCTTCCCATAGCAACAGCAGCCAGGCTGGATAGACCAGCAGCCAGCATCACCCATGCTAGCAGAATCTTTAATTATCTTAACATTAGATTCTATTACTGAAATACTTTCCCACATGGGAAAGCACACAACAGGTCAATCCATTACAAGAAACTAACAAAACAATTCTGTGGCCTGTTCCTTGTACATCAAACAATTTATGTAAATGAGCTTTGTTACAGCTGAATGTCACCTGGATTAATCGCCTTGAACTTCACAGCTAAGCACCTGCGGTGAATTCAAAGGTTAATATTGCCATCTACTGTTAACAACTAGTAACAACTTGCTGATAAAACTCAATACAAGAGCACATTTTTTAAATGAAAGCTGTGTTAAACATTGTTAACTTGCTCTTTGTGAAAATTGCACTAATATTATTTGTAAATTCTGTCTTTAGACTTTAGATTTTAGAGATACAACACGGAAACAAGCCCTTCGACCCACCGAGTCTGCGCCAACCAGTAATCATCCCATACACTAGCACCATCCTACATGCTAGGGTCAATTTACAATTTTACCGGAGTCGATTAACCTACAAACTTGTACATCTTTGGAATATGAGAGGAAAACCGGAACACCCAGAAAAAACCATGCAGTCACAGGGAGAACGTCCAAACTTCGTATAGACAGGACGGCGGTCGATGAGGGCGCGGGAGATCCACCGTGATGGGGGGGGGGGTACATTGTAACTTTGTCAGCGCCGTATGTGGCGACTATTTGTATACCTTCGGCATGCAAGCAAAGAATTTCATTATGCCTTGTCATATGTGACAATAACATATTACATTCCATTCCATTCCTGTACCCGTAGTCGGGATTGAACTCAGTCTCTGGTGCTGTAAGGCAGCACTCGACCGCTGAGTCACTGTGTCGCCCTGTCACAGGCCCAAACATTCAAAATTACAGTCAGGATGTGTGAACAATTATAATTTGCCAAGTAATGTGGACATGCACAATGAAACCCTTCACAATGCATGTGACACGCATCCATTATCCCACCTTAAAAGTTTTATGGATGGATTGGGGCTGGAAATTGTGCTCCAGCCTGCCTCCAATCCCTTATTCAGCTCACATCATTGAGGGGGAAAAGCGAATAGCTGCAGATGCCGGAAAACTGAAATAAAAACAGAAACTGCTGGTATGCTGGTCAGGCACTGAGCCCCTGGCTAGAATATTGGGCATAGAAAAGTACAGCACAAAAAAAGCCTCAACCTCTAGTGCACCAGAGAAAACAACCCAAGTCTGTCCAGACTCGCCTTGTAGCTAATATTCACCAATTCAGAATTCAAACCAAACATTTTGATTTCCATGTTATCGAAGAGACACAAGTGGAATTCTAGATAGCACAACAAAATATGTAAACCATTAATGATTGTGGCTGGGCTACATTAGATAGATGTATTACTGGCCAGAAAGTGGAATAAGAATAGCATAAGAATACTTAGATTGGGCAGCATAGATTAGGAGAAAGAAATGTGGTTAGATGAAGGATGCTTGTATGGTGCATAAACTCTATCCTCGACCAGTCACACCATCAAATTCTATGTCGTAAATTCTAAGTAGATGGAAATACAGAGTAATCATATGATATTGTCTACAAAATTGATTCTCATTATTGAATGCAAAATTAATTTGTCATCTATTTCCCATCAACCATCAGGCTCTTGAACCACCATGCCCTATCGTAAACCTACCTCAGCAGCAAACCACTGTGGAATTTGCACTACTATTGGTGTTGCATTATAATGGTCTGGTTTATTTAGAATAATTGATAATTTATTGTATTTTTATTTGTTCATAGTCATAGAGAGTCATAGAGTGATAAGCCCAATTTGCCCACATCGGTGAACATGTCTCAGCTACACTAGTCCCACCTGCCTGCGCTTGTTCCACATCCTTCCAAACCTGTCCTATCCATGTACCTGTCTAACTGTTTCTTAAACATTGGGATAGCCCCTGCTCAACTACCTCATCTGGCAGTTTGTTCCATACACGGACCACCCCTTGTGTGAAAAAGTGACCCCTCAGATTCCTATTAAATCTTTTCCCCTTCACCTTGAACTTATGTTCTCTGGTCCTCGATTCCCCTACTCTTGGCAAGAGACTCTGCGCATCTACCCGATCTATTCCTCTCATGATTGTATACACCTCTATAAGCTTACCTCTCATTCCTCCTACGCTCCATGGAATAGAGATCCAGCCTACTCAACCTCTCCGTATAGCTCACACCCTCTAGTCCTGGCAACATCCTTGGAAATCTTTTCTGAACCTTTTCTAGCTTGACAATATATTTCCTATAACATGGTGCCCAGAACTGAACACAATATTCTAAATGCTGTCTCATCAACATCTTACACAACTGCAACATGACCTCCCAACTTCTATAAATACTCTGACTGATGAAGGCCAAAGTGCCAAAAGCCTTTTTGACCACCTTATCTACCTGCGACTCGACCTTCAAGGAAACATGGACCTGTACTCCTAGATCCCTCTGCTCTATAACACTCCCCAGAGGCCTACCATTCGGTGTGTATTTCCTGCCCTTGTTAGACGTCCCAAAATACACCTCACACTTCTCTGTATTAAATTCCATCAACCATTCCTCAGCCCACCTGGCCAATTGATCTAGATCCTGCTGCAATCTTTCACAACCACCTTCACTATCTGCAAAATACTTTTGTATCACCAACAAACTTGCTCAGACAATAAACAGTGTTGTTGTCACTGTTGCATCTGATGTGCTTGTAAAGCTACAGCAAGTACATTTTGCATGGTTCTGGTTCATAACCAATGCGTATAATGAATAAACACTCTTGATCTTGAACGATAACAGCATCTGCAATCCGGCCTTTCAAAGTCAAATAAAAATAAAATCGAAAAATATAGATATTTGGAAGGTTGTTCTTTTCTTGCATTTTTAGTTTTCTTCCATATTTATGTCAAAGTTAGTTCCAAAACCAAGCTTTTCCCAAATTATTCATGTTGTGGGTACAGGAATGCTGGAAAAGAAAGTAGCCATTGCTAAATGATTTGAGTTCTCAGTATATATGATCTGTTTGGATAGCATGCAAAACATTTTTTTCTCCGTGCTTCAGTACACGTGACGGGGTGGAAGATTGCAACCTTCACGTGGTCCGCCCTGTTTCGACTAATGCAATCAACTTGATGTGCACAAACGGAAGATAAAATGGAACAAGTTGTCCAACAACTTTAGGCTGCGCACGCCACACCATCTAACCATATAACATATAACCATATAACAATTACAGCACGGAAACAGGCCATCTCGGCCCTTCAAGTCCGTGCCGAACAACTTTTTTCCCTTAGTCCCACCTGCCTGTACTCATACCATAACCCTCCATACCCTTCTCATCCATATCCCTATCAAATTTATTTTTAAATGATACCAACGAACCTGCCGCCACCACTTCCATTGGAAGCTCATTCCACACCGCTACCACTCTCTGAGTAAAGAAGTTCCCCCTCATGTTACCCCTAAACTTCTGTCCCTTAATTCTAAAGTCATGTCCTCTTGTTTGAATCTTCCCTATTCTCAAAGGGAAAAGCTTGTCCACATCAACTCTGTCTATCCCTCTCATCGTTTAAAAGACCTCTATCAAGTCCCCCCTTAACCTTCTGCGCTCCAGAGAATAAAGACCTAACTTATTCAACCTATCTCTGTAACTTAGCTGTTGAAACCCAGGCAACATTCTAGTAAAACTCCTCTGTACCCTCTCTATTTTGTTGACATCCTTCCTATAATTGGGAGACCAAAATTGTACACCATACTCCAGATTTGGTCTCACCAATGCCCTGTACAATTTTAACATTACATCCCAGCTTCTATATTCAATGCTCTGATTTATAAAGGCTAGCATACCAAAAGCTTTCTTTACCACCCTATCTATATGAGATTCCACCTTCAAGGAACTATGCACAGTTATTCCCAGATCCCTCTGTTCAACTGTATTCTTCAATTCCCTACAGTTTACCATGTACGTCCTATTTTGATTTGTCCTGCCAAGGTGTACACCTCACATTTATCAGCATTAAACTCCATCTGCCATCTTTCAGCCCATTTTTCCAACTGGCCTAAATCACTCTGTAGACTTTGGAAATCCTCTTCATTATCCACAACACCCCCTATCTTGGTATCATCTGCATACTTACTAATCCAATTTACCACCCCTTCATCCAGATCATTGATGTACATGACAAACAACAAAGGACCCAACACAGATCCCTGAGGCACCCCACTAGTCACCTGCCTCCAACCCGACAAACAGCCATCCACATTACCTCTGGCTTCTCCGATTCAGCCACTGTTGAATCCATCTTGCTATTCCTGCATTTATACCCAACAGTTGAACCTTCTTAACCAACCTTCCGTGAGGAACCTTGTCAAAGGCCTTACTAAAGTCCATATAGAAAACATCCACTGCTTTACCCTTGTCAATTTCCCTAGTAACCTCTTCAAAGAATTCAAGAAGATTTGTCAAACATGACCTTCCAGGCACAAATCCATGTTGACTGCTCCTAATTAGACTCTGTTTATCCAGATGCTTATATATATTATCTCTAAGTATCTTTTCCATTAATTTGCCCACCACTGAAGTCAAACTAACCGGTCTATAATTGCTAGGTTTACCCTTAGAACACTTTTTAAACAATGGAACAACATGCGCAGTACGCCAATCCTCGGGGACTATTCCCGTTTCTAATGACATTTGAAATATTTCTGTCATAGCCCCGGCTATTTCTACACTAACCTCCCTCAATGTCCTAGGGAATATCCTGTCAGGACCTGGAGACTTATCCACTTTTATATTTTTCAAAAGTGTCAGTACTTCATTTACTTTGAAACTCATAGTATCCATAGCTACTCTACTAGTTTCCCTTACCTCTCATAATTCAATATCCTTCTCCTTGGTGAACACCGAAGAAAAGAAATTGTTCAATATCTCCCTCATCTCTTTTACTCTGCAGATAGCTGTCCACTCGGTCTCTCCAATGGACCAATTTTATCCCTTGTTATCCTTTTGCTATTAATATAGCTGTAGAAACCCTTTGGATTTACTTTCACCTTACTTGCAAAAGCAACCTCATATCTTCTTTTAGCTTTTCTAATTTCTTTCTTATATTGAAACTAATGGTATTGTGATCACTGGACCCGATGTGCTCCCCAATGCATACCTCCGCCACCTGTCCCGTCTCATTTCCTGTCCAGCACTGCGCCTCCTCTAGTAGGCACCTCTATGTATTGCTGCAAAAAAACTATCCTGCACACATTTTACAAACTCCAAACCATCCAGCCCATTTACCGAATGTGTTTCCCAGTCTATGTGTGGAAAGTTGAAATCTCCCACAATCACTACCTTGTGCTTACTACTAATATCTGCTATCTCCTTACATATTTGCTCTTCCAATTCTCGTTCCCCATTTGGCGGTCTATAATATACCCCTATAAGTGTTGCTAAACCTTTCCCACTTCTCAGTTCCACCCAAATAGCCTCCCTAGATGAGCCCTCCAATCTATCCTGCCAAAGCACTGCTGTAATATCTTCCCTGACTAGCAATGCAACACCTCCACCTCTTGCCCCTCCAATTCTATCACACCTGAAGCAACGAAATCCTGGAATATTTAGTTTCCAATCACAGCCCTCCTGCAACCATGTTTCACTGATCGCCACAACATCATACTTCCAGGTGTCTATCCAGACTCTAAGCTCATCCACCTTTCTTACAATGCTCCTAGCATTAAAATATGCACATTTAAGAAACCCCCCCATCTCTTATTCTCTGTTTATTTCCTTTTTTCTTTCTCCCCTTGTGTCCGAGTGCTTCCCTTTTCTGCTTCCTGCCTCCCATTCTGTCTACTAGCTTTTGCTATTTGCATCCCTCGACCCAACCATTCTAGTTTAAAGTCTCCCCAGTGGCCTTTGCAAATTTCCCCGCCAGGATATTGGTCCCCCTCGGGTTCAAGTGCAACCCATCCTTTCTATACAGGTCCCACCTTCCCCAAAAGAAGTCCCAATGATCCAGAAACTTGAATCCCTGCCCTCTGCACCAGTCATTCAGCCACGCATTTATCCTCCACCTTGCTCCATTTCTACTCTCACTGTCGCGTGGCACAGGCAGTAATCCTGAGATTGTTACCTTTTTGGTCCTTTTCCTCAACTCTCCTCCCAAGTCCTTAAATCCTCCCTTCAGGACCTCTTCCCTTTTTTCACCTATGTCATTGGTACCTATATGTACCACGACCTCAGGCTCCTCTCCCTCTGATTTGCGGATATTTGGACACGTTGAGACACGTCCGAGACCTTGGCACCAGGGAGACAGACCACCATCCAGGTCTCCCGACTGCATCCACAGAATCGCCTATCCGACCCCCTAACAATAGAGTCCCCAATTACTATTGCCCTCTTTTTTTCCCTACCTTTCGGAGCAACAGGGCCGGTCTCTGTGCTGAAGGCCCGTCCGCTGTTGCTACCCCCGGGTAGGTTGTCACCCCCATCCGTACTCAAACAGGAGTACTTATTTGCCAGGTGTACTGACATTGGAGTACTCACTCGTTCATGCCTCTGCCCCTTGCCCTTCCTTAGCGTGACCCACATGTCTCTCTCCTGTGGTTTTGGAGTGACCACCTCCCTATAACTCTCCTCTATCACCTCTTCACTCTCCCTGACCGGACAGAGGTCATCGAGCTGCTGCTCTAGGATCCTAATACGGTCCCTTAGGAGCCCCATCTCTCTGCCCCTGGTGCAGATGTGGACATCAAGAGGGCCATCCGATACCATGACCTCCCACATCTGACATGCAGTACAGTACACTGCTCTGACTGACATTCTCTCGCCTTACCCTGGATCCGATACCAGTATAATATAATGGAAACTGCTGTGAGAAATCAGCAGGTATCTGACTCAAACAGCTGCTCCCTCTTGGCCTTTAAACTACACCTTTATTATACAAACCAAAAGCACTGCACCTTTACTAAAACACTGTACCTTTACTAACCCACTGTACCTTTAACCAGAAAGCAGAAATACTAACCAGAGGTTCCACCAAATCAGCTGCTTCCTCTAGTCTACTTCCACCAATCAGCGGCTTCCACCAGAAACCTCCCTATTCAGTATGGAATGTTCCGTATTTCGATAAAAACAAGCCCCTGACCCTCCTCCACTCGCTCCAACGGTCCCGGGCCTCTGTAAAAACAAGCCCCGCGCTGGATTTATCTACTCACCGCCCCTGACCCTCCTCCACTCGCTCCAACGGTCCCGGGCCTCTGTAAAAACAAGCCCCGCACTAGATTTATCTACTCACCGCCCCTGACCCTCCTTCACTCGCTCCAACAGTCCCGGGCCTCTGTAAAAACAAGCCCCGCGCTGGATTTATCTACTCACTGCCCCTGACCCTCCTCCACTAGCTCCAAAGGTCCCCGGCCACACCAAAGAAGAAGTGCACGTGACAATCAAGAGTCAAGAGTGTTTTATTGTTATATGTCCCAGATAGAACAATGAAATTCTTACTTGCCGCAGCACAACAGAATATGTAAACATAGTACACTACAAATATATATAGTACACTATATATATATACATACACATATGCACATACTCAAAAAACAAACAATAATAAACCCAAACCAAAAGCACTGTGGAATTATCCTTGTACAGAATGTGATAACGGCGTGGACTCATACAGCTCAAAAGATGGCATTTAGCCCATCATGCCAGTACTGGTTCTTTGAAGGAGCTATACGATTAGTTCCATTCCCCCAATCTTCACTTTATCTTTACAACTTTTTCCCTTTCATTAGCACGTGTAAACATCAATCCGATTGAAAGTGACAATTTAACATATGTTAGTGACTGAGTTATTCAATCTTTTGAGTAAATTTATTTGCCTGTAGCACACATTTCCAAACAAGCTACTTGTCAATTTCAAGCTATTTCAATGTAGTCAGAATCAGCCAACCAACAATTTCTCTAGTTGCTGAATGATTTCAATGTGAAACCTTCAGTGAACATCTTACTGCGGTTAAATGTGAATAGCTCCAGAAAATAACATGCTAAATAAATGCGGAGTTCAACACATTAACTACCTGGTGACAAGGAAATGCTGACTGACAATACGCTGAAGTCTGTGGACAGTAGAATATACAATTTCTGGAAGTCTAAGAGTAGATAAAGAAGCCCAAGCATTTATTACAGTTTACAAATACAGTAAACCCTCATTATAATGGGCAGTGGGTGAGGGGGTGAGGGAGTCCGCTATTGCTGATTGTACAAAGAGGGAAAGAGGGGCTCTGTGGATGACGGTGGGTGGGCCGCCAAGAACAAAGAGGGACCCAGTGGGGGGGGGGGGGGGGGGGGGGGGAAGGGGGTATGAACGGTGAGAACAAAGAGGCATCTGCCGGGGGAGGGAGATGCCCCAAGAATGAAAGGGGCCATCATTACTCTAATGAGTACTTTTGTATCTTTGTCGGCCAGAAACATGGTGGCTCTTTGTGTTCTTTGTCGCAAAAACAAAGTAGTTCTCTGTACCTAGAGTACCTAGATACATGTGCCAATGAAGCGTCAATGATCACTGAATACGATATTATCATTATATGTAGTTGAAACAAAGAACTGCAGATGATGGTTAATACACAAAAACACACAAAGTGCAGGAGTAACTCAGCTGGTCAGGCAGCAACTCGGAAGAACATGGATAGATGGCGTTGGGTCCCTTCTTCCGACTGATTCAGTCTGCTGAGTTACTCCAGCACCCCTTCACCTTAAAACTAGGTTCCGATGCTGGTGGTCTATGCCAGCGAGCTCCTCCACATGAGCTCTCCTAACATCCAGCTGACAGGGCAGCCACAGCAGCCCTTACCCATCAGCTGCCCCCTCAGTCCACCCGGCCACCACAGGGACCTCTCCCCCTCCCCCACATCAACCCCCACCCTCCCACCTTCCTGCTGGCCTCCGCCCCATCCACCCACCAGACCCACCCCCTTCCCCACAGCCTCCCACACCGTCCAAGTGGAGAAGGTCGGCGACTCCAGGGAAGCAGGAGAAGGAGAAGGTGGCAGTGGTGGAGTGGACACAGCAACGCTGACAGGAAGAAGCAGTAGCCAGTGGAAGGAGCCCCATGGTGACTGGGCTCCTCCACCATAAGTCCACCAATTGCACTTGCCTAGTTTATAAGCCAACAATACGAACATTTTAGGTAACCAACCAACAACCCCCTAGCCTCTCTTTTTTCTTCTCTCCACTTCCCTCTGTCCCACTTGGATGCTCATCCATTTCTCCCACTATTCCCCCACTCCCCTTCCCCTTCCCCTTCGTCCCATCCTCATTCACCTATATTCCTTGCTCTGGCCTCACAATTCCCGCATCTTCTCTCTTTGTCTCACAGCTGTTTGTCTCCTTTTTATCTCTGGCATTTGTCCACGTATCTGCCAACAACCCCCCTCACCTGTATCCTCCTATCACTTGCCTGGTCTTGTCCCCCCCCACCCCTCCCCAATTTTACAGCATTTTCCCCTTACTACAATCTGTCTGAAGAATGATCCTGGTCCAAAGTGTTAACTTTCCAAGTCCTTCAGAAATGCTGCGTGACCCACTGAGCTAATCCAGTATTTTATGTTATGTCTTTAGACATCATTTTGATCAAAGAGGATAAACAGGGGGAAGGTAGGAGCACTCAAGGATAAAGGAGGGAATTTGGCCTTGGAATCTGGAAATATACTAAACGAGCACTTTGCATCTGTTTTCACAAGGAGAAGGACATGGAGGGCAGTGAGACCAGCATGGAGAATACTAATATGCAAAGGCAATTTGTGATTAAGAAGGACGTGATGGGGCACTTGCAGAGCAGTAAAGGTGGATAAGTCCCCAGAACCTGATGGGATCTATATCAGGTTATTGAGAAAGGCAAGGGAGGAGATCGCAGGAGTCCTGACAGATATTTGCATCTTCTCTTACTACTCTCTGTGGTAATGAATTCCACAGTTCATCACCCTCTGACTTAAGAAATTCCTCCTCATCTCCTTCCTAAATTAATATCTTTTAATTCTGAGCCTGTGGCCACTGGTCCTAGACTCTCCCAGATTTCAGAGTACCTAGGCCTGTGGGAATTAGAATTAAAAACACCCTTAATAAATCTGGATATTAACAGATGAGATCCTACAGACTGAAGTTCCGACCCCCGGCATAGGTACGATGACAGGACACTCCTGGCACTGTTGATGGCACTATAGTTCAACCCTTCATCGAAATGTAACTTGGACAAAAGTTCGAGCACATCTGGGATGGAGGCTGTGTGGTATGTAATGTTCCCATGTAAACAAAATTCCTCCCATTTCCCAATATGAGAGATGTACTGCTTTTTCGTGCTATCGTGCCAGGACGATGTGATGAGATCCACAGTCCAACTGGATAGTCCCAGACCCAGGTATGGCCTTCTTAAAATCTGCAGATTAATAAATTAACACGATCATACAGCGGGTGTTGATCTCCACTCATAGGGTGCACCAATAGATTATGAAGTTTTGGAACCACCATAATAGGCTGTGTAATAATGTCCGAAACGAGAGGGAACCATGGCTGTGTAGGCCAGTCGGGCACCACCAAAACTCCTGAAGCGGAGTCCTGCTTGATCTTAGTCAAGCACCGACTGATGAGGCAGAAGGGGGGAAATACATATAAAAACATTCCGCCCCAGTGTAGCGAGAACGCATCCACTGCGACTGCCCCTGGATCTGGTTCCCAAACATACTTCGGTACCTGGTGATTAAGTCTGGATGCAAACAAATCGATATCCGGCATCCCATACCAAAGAACGATTTCATTAAATACATCATGATTCAACATCCACTCTGTGTTGTCATTGAATTTGCGTGACCTGGTGTCTGCCACAATATTGAATCTGCCTGGCAAGTAGACAGCTGAAATCCAAATGCACGAGTGCCAAATAAGGTTAGCCGATCCGTCACAAGATTTCAACTTGATTCTACTCATGTGATTAACATATGCCACTGCCGTGGTGTTGTCAATCTGAAGCTGAACATGTAAGTGATGCTTAGGGGTACAGTAAGCCTTGAGTCCATAAAATGCTCCTAAAAGCTCTAAATAATTAATTCCATGTAATTGGAGAATAAATACCTCATGCATATTCCATCTGCCTCCACAGCTAGACCTGGTATCAGTAGCACCCCAACCTAGTGCACTAACATCAGTCTGCAAAACAACTTAAGGTGTTTCCATCAGAATTTCGCCAGAAGAATTTGAAATGTTTCTAATCCACCACTGTACTTCCGCAATGGCTTCAGAAGGCAATTGCATGGGCCGGTTGAAATGACCTGCCTGTATTCTGAGTGCCTGTACCTCTGACCTCTGTAAATGTTGGTAATGCAAAGGTCCATATTGCACAGCTGGAAAGGCAGCTACCAATTTTCCAATTAAGCTGGCCACCCATTTAATTGAAGGTGATTGCTCCCCAAGAGCTTGATACAGCCTTCAATTAAATCTAATCTCTTGCCCTTGGGCAGAGTCACAGGCATGTGTACAGGTGTACAGTACAGAGCTTGCTGACAGGTTGCATCGTGGCTTGTTTCGGCAACTTGAGCGCCCTGGAGAGGAAAAGACTCCAAAAAGTAGTAAACACTGCCCAGTCCATCATCGGTTCTGACCTTCCTTCCATCGAGGGGATTTATCACAGTCGCTGCCTCAAAAAGGCTGGCAGCATCATCAAGGACCCACACCACCCTAGCCACACACTCATCTCCCTGCTACCTTCGGGTAGAAGGTACAGGAGCCTGAAGACTGCAACAACCCGGTTTAGGAATAGCTACTTCCCCACAGCCATCAGGCTATTAAACCTGGCTCGGAACTCTGAACATTAATATCCCTCCATCTGTTATTTGCACTTTATTAATTTATTAAGCCATGGGTGTATTTATGTATAGAATTGTAGTCAATGCCTTCTATGTTCTGTTGTGCTATGCAAAGAAAGATTTTCATTGTCCTGTCAGGGTCACATGACAATAAACTCTTTTGACTTTTTGAGTCTTTTGACTTTGACTTTTGACATGTGAGTTGAATTAACTGTGAATCCCAAATAGTCAATTATGTTAACCGGCACCAATTTCGATTTAGCTGGGTGGATAATGAACCCCAACCTCTCAACCATGAGTTTAACAGCTGAAACTGATAACTCGGCTGCCACAAGGGTTTTTCCAATTATTAAGATGTCATCCAAATAGGCCATTACAATATGGCCCTGTGCTCGGAGTAACCCCAGTACTAGTTTTAGCAACTTTGTAAATAATCTTTGTAAATAAGCTGAGGTTAACTCATTAGGCAGTGCTCTAAATTGCCATAATTGTCCCATCCTGCTAAATTTCAAATATCTCTGATACTCTTTATGAACAGGCCTGAAGGCCTATACATGCCATATAACACCCTCTGGAAATCAATTGCTTGGCAGTAGAAAATGTTTCCATTTTTAAATGATTATACTGCACAAACGGATTAAGTCCTGTCAGGTCCAAAATAATCCGGCACCCAGCATCTTTCTTTGGTCGAGGAAAAATATTAGATACGAATTGATGTTTGATAAACTGTCTTCTCAATTACACCTTTAAAATATAATTTTGCAATTTCAGCTTGAATCTCCAAATTCTCTTTTTGTGAGAAAATGAGTGCACGCTCTGGCTTGTGCCGGGTGGGTGGACACAAGTTGGGAATAAATTCAATTTGAAACCCTTGTATACTCTGCAGTATAAACACGTTAGATGTTATTTTATACCATTCTTTCAGAAACCTGTGTAACCTCCCCCCAACTGGTAGGTAATTCTCACTCAATATGTTTCGCCAAGAACCAGACCCACCTACCTCCATGGTTACCGGTGGAGTTCTTTGTCCCCTGGTTCTGGAAGGATAAGGCATGTTTACCCGTGCTCCTGCTGGAGTGCACCAGCTGCGCACATTGAATGGCCGGCTTGGTCCTTGCCAGGACCCGGTTTCAGCAAACCGCTTGTAGGGGTACTGCCTCCGAAGGGTTCTGCTGGTCACTGGCGCCTGGATGAGCCCGATGGTTTCTTCATCGCCGTCTGGCTCTTTCACCCGCTTTGCAAGGTCTTCCCCGAACAACAGGTTCGGTGGCTGGATGTTACTAGGCTTACACAGGGCAGCGAACCTCGGGTTAATGGTAGGGCGGATGGCGCTCTTCCAAAGGCAGTTTATCTCAAAGTGCACATTGCACCTGAGAGCCTGGGCATCTTGTTGAACTTCAGTCAGGTGCCCACCATCCACCGAAAGCCGTAATGCCCGATGAGAACAGCTTCAGCACCCTTTGCAGTGTTATCTCCTGTGCCCTGATGCCTACTCCAATATGGTACCAGATGGCATGGTTTACGGCCGGTACTTTAAGCAGCATACAATTCACTGGGGTTTCATACTTTTTGGCCGTTGTATCTATGGCCAGCTCCTGAAGCTGGTGCGAGGCCAAGTAATTAATACTGGCAGCCAGCTCTTCCCCCAGCGGCTCGCCAGTCTATTGGGATGGCAAACCTCGCTGCCAGGAATGGGACCTCTGGCTCGTGCCCTTCGTCCCTTGGGGCAGCCTCCAATGCTAAGCCCACAGATTTGGCGTCAGAATCGTACTGACCTATTATGCTCTCCTCCTCCAAGAGGGAGACCCTAGGCAGCCCTGTAGGTGCTGCTGGCGCGGGCTCTTGAAGAGGCCGGCGCTCTTGATGAAACAACCTCTCCAATAGGAGCTCCATCCTGGTATCCATTCTCAAGGGAGAACCCTCCCGACCGGACTCGTCCGAGTCTATCGGCCGGACAAACTTTCTGGTGGCCTTACGCCCCTTCGGCGCAGCCACGGTGCCCTCAGACACCAGGTCTGTAGTCGCTGCTCTCGTTACTAGCGACTCAGTAGACAAGCTAGGCGGCCGCCCGCTACCCACACTCCTTGGTTAGTTTTGCAACGGCTCGCCTTGCTCTTAACGAATTCTCCATGCTTGGACTTGTCCTCCTGTAACAAGATTTAACAAGCGCAGAAACAACCTCCAACAAGTTTGACACTTACCTGAGGCTTTTTTAAACTTACCACTGGAGAAGCACTGCTCCTCCCAGCCGGGCGCTGCGCCATGCGTCAGACGTAATGACGCGCATGCGGACTGGAGGGGTTCTTCACGGAATCACTCACGTGACTCCGAAGTAAAACAGTGTATAGTTTTCACTCAGTTGCTGCCTTACTAGGACATCTGCAGACCCAACACCTGACCATGGCTCGACAAGTATGAAATATACCTGTTAAATAATCCTAAATTACAGTTTAGATGTTGCACTACTATTAATCCGGCCTCATTCCTCACTGAACCACCTGAGGAACAATTAAAATTATGACATGGTTGTCTGTTTATTATCAGGGAAGATACTTCTGTCAGAGAAGATTTTAAGGGTGTCCCTTGAACTCTGTGAGGTAAGGGAAAAAAGCTATGGAAACTATGAGATTCAAAGAGGAGGAAGTACTCATACTTATATAAAAGTGGATAAGTCTCCAGGTCCTGACAGGA
Source organism: Raja brachyura (assembly GCA_963514005.1). Next base: position 44,389,174 of record OY740789.1, on the reverse strand, counting down.
TATTCCCTAGGACATTGAGGGAAGTTAGTGTAGAAATAGCAGGGGCTATGACAGAAATATTTCAAATATCATTAGAAACGAGAATAGTGCCGGAGGATTGGCGTACTGTGCATGTTGTTCCATTGTTTAAAAAGGGTTCGAAGAATAAACCTAGCAATTATAGACCTGTTAGATTGACGTCAGTGGTGGGCAAATTAATGGAAAGGATACTTAGAGATAATATATATAAGCATCTGGATAAACAGAGTCTGATCAAGAACAGTCAACATGGATTTGTGCCTGGAAGGTCATGTTTGCCAAACCTTCTTGAATATTTTGAAGAGGTTACTAGGGAAATTGATGAGGATAAAGCAGTGGATGTTGTCCATATGAATTTCAGTAAGGCCTTTAAAAAGGTTCCCCATGGAAGGTTGGTTAAGAAGGTTCAATCTTTGGATGTTAGTGGCGGAGTAGCAAGGTGGATTCAACAGTGGCTGAATGGGAGATGTCAGAGAGTAATGGTGGATGGCTGTTTGTCAGGGTGGAAGCCGGTGACCAGTGGGGTGGCTCAGGGATCTGTGTTGGGTTCAATGTTGTTTGTCATGTACATCAATGATCTAGATGATGGGGTGGAAAATTGGATAAGTAAGTATGCAGATGATACTAAGATAGGTGGTGCTGTGGATAATGAAGTAGATTTTCAAAGTCTACAAAAAGATTTGGGCCATTTGGAAGAGTGGGCTGAAAGATGGCAGATGGAGTTTAATGCTGATAAGTGTGAGGTGCTACATCGTGGCAGGACAAATCAAAATAGGACGTACATGGTAAATGGTAGGGAATTGAGGAATGATGTGGAACAGAGGGATCTAGGAATAACTGTGCATAGTTCCCTGAAGATGGAATCGCATGTAGATAGGGTGGTAAAGAAAGCTTTTGGTGTGCTGGCCTTTATAAATCAGAGCATTGAATATAGGAGTAGGGAAGTAATGTTAAAATTGTACAAGGCATTGGTGAGACCAATTCTGGAGTATTGTGTACAATTTTGGTCGCCTAATTATAGAAAGGATGTCAACAAAATAGAGAGTACAGAGGAGATTTACTAGAATGTTGCCTGGGTTCCAGCAACTAAGTTACAGAGAAAGGTTGAACAAGTTAGGTCTTTATTCTTTGGAGCGCAGAAGGTTAAGGGGGGACTTGATTGAGGTCTTTAAAATTATGAAAGGGATAGACAGAATTGACGTGGATAAGCTTTTCCCATTGAGGGTAGGGAAGATTCAAACAAGACGGCATGACATGAGAATTAAGGGACAGAAGTTTAGGGGTAACATGAGGGGGAACTTCTTTACTCAGAGAGTGGTGGCTGTGTGGAATGATCTTCCAGCAGACGTGGTGGAGGCAGGATCGATTTTAACATTTAAAAGTAAAGTGGATAGGTATATGGATGGGAAGGGAATGGAGGGGTATGGTCTGAGTGCAGGTAGATGGGACTAGGGGGAAATAAATGGTCGGCACGGACTGGAAGGGCCGAGAAGGCCTGTTTCCGTGCTGTAATTGTTATATGGTTATATGACCGACCGTGATATAACTTTATATGTGGATGGAAGTGCACCTCGGACCTCTAGGAGAAAGGCTTTCTGGATATGCCATTGTAGATCAAACTGGAAATTGCGTAGAGGCGGCTGCCTTTGAAACACCATTCTCTGCCCAGCAAGCAGAACCTTAGTTTGCCCTAATAAGAGCTTCTATATTAGGAAAGAATTTGAAAGTAAATGTATATACCAACTCAAGATATGCATTTGGAGTAGTTCATGACTTTGGCCAATAATGGAAGAACAGAGGATTCTTAACTTCAACAGGAACACCAATATCTCACCAAAAATTAACGTTGGATCTACTACAAGCTTTGATGTTTCCAAAGCAAGTTTCAGTGATAGTGCAGTACCCACACCAAGGGCCAAACCCCAAAAGGACAGGAAATCGTTGTGCTGAGGAGGTGTCCCGGGAATGCAAGGTGGTTGTGCCTAAGATGATGAGGCAGATTAAAAGTATATGTAAAGACAGGTCTCCCTCGGAAAAGCTAATGCCAACCATCCAGGAAATTAATCAGTTACAGGAGGAGGCTCCTGTTAATAGCAATGTTATAAAATGTTGAGATTTTAAAAATCAAGTCTGCAATTTATCCCATCAGATAAAGCATAAAAAGAAGTTTAATTTGACACTTAATTCACTTTCATATCTTCAGTATTAAAAAAGTTAGGGCCATTTTCATACTCAGAAATTAGCATCTTGTTCCCTGTAGCTTTTCCATTGACTTAACACAAAAGCTGTGATCAAGGACAGTCAAAAGCCCATAACTTTCTTAAAAATTAAAAGCACTGAATGAAATGTTCAGTTATTATAGATTGAAGCATTCTGAAACAAATATGAAACAATCTTACTTGGATGACCTGAAATTAAAGCATATAATTAGTTAGTTACCTAATTGCACCTAATTACAAAATTCAATTACTAGATCTAAACATCTATCCATTTCTTAAGAAAAGGTTAACATTTTTAAAAAGCCTAAGTGTCCAAATAACAGTCACACAAGAATTCACAATATAACATGATTTTTAAATCTCATTGTCATGAATTTATAGGCCAAATTGAAGGAATTTTTGTGTTTAATTCCCGTAAATTAATGGCCATTTAAATCATCTTGTGAGTGGGTTTTTGTGGAACGCGATCGTTTGGAACGTTGCGGTTTGCGGTGAATTTAACCCCCAGTGGGCAGGAAAAATACTGCCGGTTCGTATATTTTCGAAGTCACCTTTTCGCAACATGAAATTTTGATAAAGGAAGCACGTTTTTATGTAAAAATAAACTGTGGACCTTGTTTTGTCCCCTACGTGAGATCCATCCCGTTGTCGGTGTTCACGGCTTTAGAAGATTATTTTTAATTTACTCATGCTAATAAATGATCCAGCGTAGTTTAAAAATAACTCCGTAAAACAAATGTCGGTGCAATTTCTCTTCAGCAACTAAACCCCCTGAGATTAATCGATTTGAATAGTCTGGAGTAAATGGCATTTTAAACCCGCCTCCTTCTCAAAGGCGTCAAAGTCGCGCACACGGGCAGTGGCAGAACTGCAGCGCCGCTAAAGGTAAGTTTTGTAACATACCTACTGATAAGGACATAAGATTGTGGAAACAGCCTGGTTGTACAATTGATTGTATGTCAGGATTGTTGGGCACTCCAGCAGGACAGGCATGTATGCCGGATACACTTGCAGTATGGGCTATAGAATGCATGCACTTTGCAACTCACTGTGGTGCTAGAGCAATTGGCAATGCTCTTTCAGCTACTTGGTGGCATCCAAAATTACAGACTTTGCCTCAGAAAGTTAGTAGCTGTTGTCTTATTTGCCAACAACATAATCTTGAGAAAGGAGTATGTTGTGAGAATGCGAAAACACCTTTGAGACTCTTCAAATGGACTACATCGAGTTGAAAAGGTGCCTAGTATATAGGTATGTACTTGTGATTGTTGATGTATTCAGTAAATGGATTGAGGCCTACCCAACACTTGACAACAAGGCCTCTACTGTTGTCAAAGTGCTTATGCGAGAAATCATCCCCAGAATCGGCATTCCAATTCGGCTTAGCTCTGATAATGGTCCTCATTTTATATGACAGATAAATAAAGAATTTTATGAACAACTGGGCATCCAGCAGCAGGTACAATGCGCCTATCGACCAGAGGCTGCTGGACTTGTCGAAAGAGTGAATCAGACCCTAAAAACGAAATTGGCTAAATTAAAGGCTGAGACAAGAATTGGCGTAAATTGCTCCCTACAGCATTGTTTCAGATGTGTACTACACCCGCAGGAAGATCAAGACTAAGCGCAGCAGAAATTATATATGGACGTCCATTTAGAACTCCATGGAACCAAGATACTCCAAAGGTTGTCAATTTCCATCATGTGACAACCGAGATTACCAATTTTTATGTTCTATCCTTGACTAGATTACTAAGAGATTTATATTCCAGGGTGCGAGCAGCATACATTCAATTACCTCCCTTGGCTTCTTCTCTTAAGGTCATGCCTGGCGATTACGTGATGGTGAAGAATTGGGTGAGGAAAGGTTTGGAGGCTCGGTGGGAAGGACCTTATCAGGTTCTCCTGACAACCCCAACTGCTGCTAAGGTGGAAGGAAGGACTGCATGGGTCCATCTTCACCATTGTAAAATTATTAGTAGAAAGATTTAAGCTGCTAACTTCTTTTCTTTAAGGAATATCTTAATACAGGAACATCACATCGAGAGTCAAGAGTGAAGCAAGTGAAGAGTGACGAGGTGGATCAAGAGAATTCATGCCCATGTAAACTTGGGAGATGGAGACTCGTCAGTCAGAATTCTTCAAACCAATGCCCATGTAAAGTCGGGAAGTGACTTTGAGTTCTGAGAGCTACATCACCATCATTGTCAGATTGTAAAATGTCAACAGTTGTCATTTTACCCTGCCTGTAAAATTGTTCTGTTTTATTTATCACAGAATGATAAAAGGAGGGAATGTGAATATGCAGGGGTTTGGGTACTTGGGAAAATGGAAGATGTCTGTGAGGGTGTCTGTGAAACCTGCTTCACGAAGGGTGACATCATTTGCAGGGAGCAGCAGACCCATGTGACATAGATGGCTCCAGGGAGTCTGAAGCCTGGGAAGGTGTTGCAGAACGTTTCTGTCCAGATTGCCAGCAAGTTGCCAAGATATCTGGGATTTTGCATGTGCAGCTATGCCCTGATACTAAAGGCATGTTGTGATTGGTTGGGGAAAATGTTATGTCTCAACTATGTTGCAGTACCTTCCTGCACCCGGTACTTATGATTGGTCCAGAAGAGTGGCCTCACCAAAGATGTTTCTTTATCTAATGGTAATGTTTCTTTACTTAATGGAAATGTTTCTCCCTAAGTGCTACGTGTTGAAACTATGTTATGTAGTGTTATATGATTGAGCTAAAGAGTTGTCATTCTTAGTGTTTTGTAGCTGGTATCGGTAATTGGCTTGTAGGGGTTGCCTCCCCCAAGTACTTTCGCGCCCTTAGTTTGGAGGGGTATAAAGGGGTGGGGAGCACATTGGGCTGTGCCTATCAAAGATTATAGAGGAGCAAGATGCGCCACTCAGTGGAAAAGGCGTAGTGTCACGTGTGATTGTCAACGCCATATTAGCGGACCAGAGGTGGCATCGACTATGGCGTCTAATGGGAAACTGGGCTTCTCTATAATCTTTGTCTCTCGATCTCCCGCTGTGTAATCCACTCCAAAGCTACAGAGCAGTTGCAAGCAAAGATTATAGAGGAGCAAGATGCATTAGAAAGTTATTAGATTTATTTGTAATAGATCTTTACTTACCTCTCGATCCCTCTCTATCCCCTCTCTTCTTGCTATCTCCCTCTCTTCTCTCGATCTCCCTCTCTTCTCTATCGCTCTCTCTCCCCTCTCGATCTCTTTCTCTCCCCTCTCGATCTCTTTCTTTCCCCTCTCGATCTATCTCTCTCCTCTCTCTTCTCGATGTCCCTCTCTCCCTCCCTTCCCTCTGTGTGAGAGTTGGTAGCCCTGCTATGCCTTAGGCCCAAAAGAGGATAGAAATAAATTACATAATGGTCTTTGTAAGAAGATTGTAATAAGCTCTTCTATCTGTCCCACCATATATTTATATGAATGTGTGTTTGTGTGTGCCTGTAATTTTGTGCACAGTGTGTGTTAAAGCAATACAAGGGAAGCTGCACAATGCAATGCCAGGAAACTATGCAAAGGTGGGGGCTGGGGAGGAAAGATGCGAGGGAAATGGGGGTACAGGGGGAAAAGGGAGGGGAGAGGGAAGGGAGGGAGAGAGAGGGAAGGAGGGAGTGGGAGAGGGGAGGGAGGGAGATCGAGAGAAGATAGAGGAGAGAGATCGAGAGAAGAGGGAAGAGAGAGATCGAGAGGGGAGAGAGAGGGATCGAGAGAAGAGAGGGAAGAGAGAGAGAGAGATCGAGAGAAGAAACAGGAGAGAGAAATCGAGGGAAGAGAGGGAGAGAAAGATCGAGAGAAGTGGGGAGAGAGGGATCGAGAGAAGAGGGGAGAGAGGGATCGAGGGGAAAGAGAGGAGAGGTAGAGAGAGATCGAAAGAGAGGGAGAGAAAGATCGAGAGGGGGAGAGAGAGGGATCGAGAGAAGAGGAGATAGAGAGGGATCGAGAGGCAAGTAAAGATCTATTACAAATAAATCTAATGACTTTCTAATGCATCTTGCTCCTCTCTCATCTTTGCATACAACTGCTCTGTAGCTTTGGAGCGGATTACACATGGGGAGGCAATCCACCAAAATGGCAGCCGTGACGTTCCGTTACGTACTACACACCAGTCCATTGAATTTCCACTGAGTGGCGCATCTTGCTCCTCTATAATCTTTGGTGCCTATTCTCTTTAGTCTGTTCTATTTGCGCGAGGCTGTATTGGGCACGAGTAAGTGGTTCCGAGGATCGATCCCGTGGTATTGCCTACATTAAAATAGAGTTGGAACTCCAGTGTTCGTATTCAGTGTTTGACTGAACCAGACAAGGGGGGTAAGTTTAGATCCGGAATTAACACTGGAGGGGAGGGCAGCTAGTATTTGTTTGTAAATTATGTTTTCATATATTCTGAAAAGCAACAGCAGCACCAGTAGGAGATCCAAATGGGTCCTTTACCAAGAGTTAATTTAGAAAGTTAAGTCACAATTGACTTTGTCTTGCTTGTGAAGAATATCATCAGAAGTAATAACATAAAGGAGGATATGCATTCTCACTTAAAAGCCAAGCAGTAAGTGTACCGACTAATCTAAATTCTAAATAACCAAAACTACAGAAAATTATCATAATAATTTTATATTTAATTTCAGGACACCAAAAATATGACATCCATACAAGTTTTGACAAGTGGGCATTTTTAAATGTATTAAAAAATGATACTTCAAAATATGCATCTCATGAAATTCCAACCACGTGCCAAAAATTCAAAAAAGTTAAAAATGTAAGTCCTCATCCCTTGATATATTATCAAATGTGGCATTTTACCAAATATTTAATTAATGAGGTCAAGATATACTTGAATTACATATGGAATGTTACACTATAATGACATTTATATAGATACAATAATGCATTCACAGTGCAATAGGCACTGCCAAAAAGGCAAGTACTGTTATCAGTAAATACAATAGCTAGATCAACAAGGGCAGCTCATTATGTTGAAAGAATGTATATTGAAACAATAAATACAAAACCATGAAATACACTCCATTCTATTTGGGTTTGTCACTCCAAAAGCTTCTACTTTCATAATCCATTCAAGTTGAACTTCAACAGCGCTCTTACTGATTACCACGGTGCAATTACTAAATAGAGATCTTTTTCTTTTACCCTCGTGTTCTCCTGGTCCTTGCTCCAGGTTTAAGACAGGTCATTGGACAATCTCAAAGTAGTGCAATATTGCCATAATGTGTTGAGGCATGAAAACATAACCTGTGTACACGGCCATTCCAACAATAGATATCAATAGAGAGTCTGAGCGGTAATGTTAAGGAATAAGCTTTGTTAAAAAAAATTGCAGTCATTACCAGTAAATGGGTCAGTAAACTTGAATATACTGAGCTTTTCTATGTTGTCATATAGCAATTCAATTACACACAACAGAAATTTCAAAACAAAACCGCATCTGCTCCCAAGATGATGCTTCTCATACGACGACATCCAAGATGTCATTTTTTAGTGAATGTGCTTTTCCCCGGCTGTCAAGAGATGTTTCCCTCACCTGCATCCCTTCTGTGGCCCACAGTTCTGCTCTCTCTCTCTCCCCTCAGAAGCAACAAGGAGAGTTACCCTGGTCTCCAACCTTCACTCCATCAGTATGGAATCTACATTTAACAGTGATATAGGTCTATATGATGTCACTTCAGTAGGGCCTTTATCTTTTTTAAGCATTAAAGAAATAGATGTTTCATAAAAGGATTGTGGTAATCTATTCATTAAAAAGGCTTCTTTAAAAACCTTGCATAGCCAGGGAGACAGTAAACTAGAGAAACACTTTGAAAATTCTACTGTAAACCCATCTAAACCGGGAGCTTTACCAGAATTCATAGGAGAGACTCCCTGGTGTAAATGCTGGGAGATTTGCAGAGGTTTGTGTTCCACCACACCACAAAGCTCAGGAAGAATCCAACAGCAGAATGAAAGGGGAAATACCCAGCAAATAACTGTGTGGGAGTTTGGGACTACTGCTTTCATTTTCTTCAGACTCTCAAACTTGCGCGCTGTGCAAGTCATGGAAGTATTTCGTCCATAGCAGAAACTTTTGGCTAAAAATTAAGGTTATTACATTTTCAGAAGATGCAAGGAACAAGAGGAAAAAAATGGGACAGTGTGCCAGTTTTAGTATTCTAACTATACTTTCATTATTATGTCCTGGTGGATATGTTAAATCGGAACACACACCAGTCACCACACACAATGAGCACACACCACACACACACAAAAGGTCAATTTGATAATAGGGTCTTTGATTTGTTATAAATAAATAAATGTATCTGTTATTTACATACAAAGCAGAATATTGTATTATAAGTGACCATCTTTAACTTATTAAAGCTAAGGGCCTGTCCCACTTAGACTATTTATTCGGCGTCTAGAGGCAACTGCCGCAAAATTTTCAACATGTTGGAAAAAATGTTGGTGACAGTGGCGACAATTTCATATGTTGCCATAGGTGCTGTCGTAGGTTGTCGCCAGCTCAGAAGAAGAAAACCTATACAGGGCCCGTGACTGGAGGATGTTGGCTGACATCGGCCGACAACTAATCTTTCCACCTGAAATTGCTTTAACCAACCTCAGGCCAGACTTGGTGTTCTGGTCCCCTTCACAGAAGACTGCTTACATCATAGAGCTTACAGTTCCATGGGAGAACTCTGTTGAGGAGGCCTATGAGCGTAAGAAGCTACGCTACGCAGAGCTTGCAGCAGAGGCAACGCAGCGTGGCTGGAACATCAAAGTCTATCCAGTTGAAGTGGGATGCAGAGGATTTGTTGCATCATCTACCATCAGACTGCTGAAGGAGCTTGGAATCCACGGTCAGGCTCTGCGGAAGACCATAAGATCACTCTCAGACGCGGCTGAAAGAAGCAGCCGTTGGATTTGGCTCAAACGGAAAGACCCATGCTGGGTCCCAAGTACGTCATGGTGAATCTTTGGGACAGTTTGACACGGGACACGCGCTGAGGGCTGATCATCCTGCAGCGGGCCACCCTTGTGGAGGGTGTATAGTGTTAAAAGGCCGAAACACCCAGTGATGCAAGGGTACACTACTGATGATGTGTCCTGTGCCCAACTGTCCTGAAGGTTACCCAGGCCAAGATATACGTATCCGTATTCCCCCCCCCCCCCGATGTTGAGCGTCTACCACTCTCAACAATCAACGAATGTCGTGAAATGCTCCCCACCTACTGGCACAAGGGACTTCTTAACACCTTGTCCTGTGTATTTGATTCCATATGTTGCCATAGGTGCTGTCGTAGGTTGTCGCCAGGTATCGTCAGTGAATTCCATTAAAACTAGTCCCTGACAGTCGCCTAAAGAGTTGCCTAAGTGGGACAGGCCCTTTACGGAATTATAGCTGCATTTTCAGACCAGGTCCATAACACAGTCTGCAACAAAGTAATAATCAGCAATAGTGAGGCTTTTTGTTAAATTTAATCAGTAATTTCTTCAATAGGATTCAAAATGCACCAAACAAAATAGCCATAGAGCTATTTTTATTCAGATCAGCATTAATAATTGAAGTACAGGGTATTCGACTGAAGTTACATAAAGCTATTCAGATGTATGTTTAAGAATGACTACTTTAAATGCTACCAGTTTAATTCTTGCAGTTCTATTCACTGGAAGAAAATGCCTTTGCAAGACCCTGCAGGTCTGTTTGATAAAACGTTTATTTTTACAATTTGCTTCCTGCTTCTAAACTTAAAAAATTGTTACCCAGTGGAATTCTCATATTGGTTAACTGAAACAAAAACAAAATGGCAAACACCATTTAGAAGGATACTGAATATAGTCCTTTCCCATGGCTCTAACATATATAGTGCTGTAACCAACAGGTACTGGTAGTAAAGCCAAGACATTTGTTTCCACGCTGTCCCCAGCGCCATGGTCACTTCCTCGGATTCCTCCACAAATTGCAAGCTAGAGAGAAAACATACACGTTAATTATCAGCCTGTAGTTTATTGTGACAACTACTTCTATTGAATCACATTATCTCAGTCCAATACAATTTAATTTTTGTGCAAACAAAAATTAAGGTGAGAGGGGAAAGATTTAATAAGAACCCGAGGGGCAACTTTTTTGATACATGGGTATATGGAGCGACCTGCCAGAGGAGGTAGTTGAGGCAGGTACTATAACAACATTTAAAAATACATGGATAGGAAAGGTTTAGATGGGTAAGGGCCAAACGTGGATAGGTGGGATGAGTGTACTTAGGGTGCCTTGGTCAGCATAGGCAAGTTGGGCTTAAGGGCCTTTTGCCATGCTGTATGACACTATGACATTATTGGAGCAAGCTAATTTTGGTTAAAATTTAGAAGATAGAAATGATACCATTAGGTAATTAAATCATACATTTCCACTAGAAATGTTTAGTGCAAGATATACATTTTGCCTCTTTATCTACCACAAAGACAAATATCCACTAAATACATGTCCCAAAGGCATTTGTAATATTTAAATTATCAGAGGCTGAGAGTCTTCAATCTAGTAAAACTGGCGATACTTGATACTGTTTTTTTCTCAGTTAATACAGAATACAGTTAATACAAAATGGCCTTTTGTACAGATTTATATGCAGGTTCAGATTGGCAAGCAAAGCTGTCATGCAATGCCATACAACACAGAAACAGGTCCTTTCGCCCACCCTGCTCATGCCAGAACCAGCAAGCCAACAAGGTTCTGTATGGTAGCTGCTCTGGAAGGTTAGATCCCCTGGGATCCAAGGAGAGATAGCTGAATAGATAGAAAATTAGTTTCATAGAAGGAAGCAGAGGGTGATGGTGGAAGTTTGTTTTTCAAACTGGAGGCCTGTGACTAGTAGTATGCCTCAGAGTTCGGTGCTGGGCCCACTGCTGTTTGTCATCTCTGTCAATGATTTGGATGAGAATTTACCAGGCATCATTAGCAAGATTGCAGATGACACAAAAGTGGGTGGTATTGTGGGTGGTATGGTAGATGGTGAAGATTGCAGCAGGATATTGATCGGTTGGGCAGGTGGACTGAGGAATAGTTAGTGGAATTTAATAGAGAAATGTGAGGTGTTGCATTTTGGGAAGACTAACGTGGGGAGGACGTACACAGTGAATGGTAGGGCTCTGGGGAGTGTTATGGAGCAGGGGAATCTAGGAGTGCAGGCATACAATTTGTTGAAAGGGACTAGTGTAGATGGGATATGCCTCTACTTCCTTAGAAAGCCTAGAAAATTCAGCATGTCCCCAACAACACCAACATCTACAGATGCACCATGGGTGCGGGAACAGCTTCATTAAAGACCGTAAGAAATTGCAGAGAATTGTGGACACAGCCGAGAGCATTGCACAAAGCAACCAACCTCCCATTGACTCCATTTACACCTCACGCAATTTACGCCTCAGCAAAACCACCAGCATTATCAAGAACAAGTCGTACCCCAGCCACTTCCTCTTCTCCCTTCTCCCATTGGGCAAACGGTATAGAAGTGTGAAAACATATGGCTCCAGATGCAGGAACAGTTTCTTCCCAACTGTTATCAGGCAACTGAACCATCCTACCAACAACTAGAGAGCAGTGCTGAATTACTATCTACCTCTTTGGAGACCCTTGGACTAACTTTGATCGGACTTTACTGAACTTTATTTTGCACGAAACGTTATTTGCTTTATTCACATTATTTCCTGTATCATGTATTTGTACACTGTGGAGGGCTCGATTGTAATCATGTACTGCAGGGCTCGAAATTAGCGGTTGCCCGGGTGCCAATGGCAACCTAAAAGCCATGCCATTTTGCCCGGCTAGGCAAGCACCCCAGGACTAGGTCATTTAATTCTGAGTGGGCTCCCTCTCTATCTCTGTCACTCTCCGTCTCCGCCCGCCATCTGTGTCCGGCTCTCTGCTATCGGGTCTCGGCTCGGCACGGCAGGCCGCCTTACACATGCGCACTGCCACGGCCTGCACTACCTCCCCCTGCACATGCGCACAACCACGGCCAGCACATCATCGGCCGTGGTTGTGCGCATGTGCTGCCCTGCACATGCGCACTGCCACGGCAACTGGTTGGCGTCGACCACTTTCTCCCTCCCTTTGCATTTTAGGAGATCTGGCCGCCATTGCTGTCCGGTTGCCGTCTCACTGTGACCGCTGAAAACTAACGCAGAATCACTGCCTGGAGCTGGAAACTCCCTGGAGTAACTCTTGCTTCTTGGTTTCCTGGCCCTCCAAAATATTCCAAATGGAATTTAAACTGGTGGACCCACCACCACCAAACCACAAACTCTGAAAAGAACAGCCTATTGCACTTTATCTGTTTATTTATTGTGTTTATATATGATCTATGTTATATAGACACAATGAACTTTTATCTCCTGTTCTGTATTATGTTTACACATTCTGTTGTGCTGCAGCAAGCAAGAATTTCATTGCCCTATCTGGGACACATGACAATAAAACTATCTTCACTCTTGACGGACTTAAGCAAAAAAGGGTTCTTGGGAAAAAAGCGGCACCTTAAATTTATTTGCGTCTGGTTCGGTATCTATGGTAGGGTGAGGACTATTCCATGCTTTAATCGTGCGGGGGAACTCCATGGAGCAGCCAGCATCTCTGTATAGAAGAAATTGGGTGATGTTTCGAGTAGAGATCCTTCTTTAGATTTCCTCTGGTTTTAGAGTTTTTAGTTTAATTTAAAGATACAGCGTGGAAACAGGTCCTTCGGCCCACGCCGACCACTGATCACCCGTACTCTAGTTCTACCCCACACATCAGCGATGTAAGTCAAGAGTGTTTTAATCTCTCACGTCCCAGTTAGAACAATGAAATCCTTACTTGCAGCAGCACAACAGAATATGTAAACATAGTACTCTGTAAACAATGTTATAAACGAGAAAACAAAACTCCATACAGACAGCACCCATATCGAGGATCAATTTCGGGTCTCTGGCAATTTTAGGCCGCAACTTTATGGCCAATGCACTGCCCCATAGTCTTGAACTGAATTAAAACATACAGTAGCTTAAGGGGGGGGACAAAGCGTCACTTTGAGATTTACAACTGAAAATTCTTTTTTTTTAGCAACCAAAGTTATCAATGTATAATTTTTTATGTGTTTGAAAATAAAATATAGTGACACAGCTGGTGGACTTGTTGCCTCACACGCCAGAGATCTGAGTTCGATCCTGTTCTCGGGCACTGTGTTGAATTTGCACATTCTCCCTGCAAGCATGTGGGTTTCCTCCCACATCCCAAAGACGCATTGGCTTTATAGGTTAACTTGTCTCTGTAAAATTGCCCCTAAGGTACAGGGATTGGGTGAGGAAGTGGGATAACAGAACTTGTGTGAATGGGTAGACAAAAATGCTGGAGAAACTCAGCAGGTGAGGCAGCATCTATGGAGCGAAGGAAATAGGTGACGTTTCGGGTCGAAACCCTTCTTCAGATTGATGTCGGGAGGGGTGGGGGGCAGGAAAAAGAAAGGAAGAGGCGGAGACAGTAAGCTATGGGAGACCTGGGAAGTGGATGTGAAAGCAGGGACTACCTGAAATTGAAGGTCAATGTTCATACAGCTGGGGTGTAAACTACCCAAGCGAAATATGAGGTGCTGTTCCTCAAATTTGGTACACAAAGCGTGAGAAAATCAGCGGGTGAGGCAGCATCTATGGAGCGAAGGAATAGGCAACGTTTCGGATTGAGACCCTTCAGACTGATGTCGGGAGGGGTGGGGGCGGGAAAAAGGAAGGAAGAGGCGGAGACAGTGAGCTGTGGGAGAACTTGGAATGGGAGGGGAAGGAGGGAGAAAGCAAGATCTACCTGAAATTGGCGAAGCCAATGCTCATACCGCTGGGGTATAAACTACCCAAGCAAAATATAAGGTGCTGTTCCTCCAATATGTGGTGGGCCTCACTCTGGCCATGGAGGAGGCCCAGGACAGAAAGGTTGGATTCGGAATGGGGAGTTGAAGTGCTGAGTCACCAGGAGGTTGGTTATTGCGTGCCGAGTGGAGGTGTTGGGCAAAGCGATTGCCAAGCCTGCACTTGATCTCACCGAGGTTGATCATACGCTGAATAATATGCTGATTTTTGTTTGGAAGTGGAAAGAGATAATAGAAATTGCATTAATTGCAACGTGTAAAAAGAGTTGAGATACTGTATTATAATGTTGCTGTATTATTATCATTGTGGTATATATCATGTCTTGATTGGTGAATATGTTTAGTTTGCGACTTTATTTGAAGCAGAAATAATATGTGAATGCTTCATTGACCATAATTCCGACTGGTAACTACGCACTTCGTCCGAGCACATCATGCAAGCCGTCTTAAATGACCACCTAAACTGTCATTTGGCAACCTAAAAAGCTGCCGAGGTTGCCCGGCTGGCAACAGGGAGAAAAAGGTAAGTGAGAGCCATGTACTGTCTTTCCACTGACTGGTTAGCATGCAAAAAAAGCTTTTCACTATACCTCGGTACACGTAAAAATAAACAATAAACAAAAATATGTTGGTCAGTGCAGGCAAGTTGGGCCGAAGATCCTATTTCCACGCAGTATGATTCTGACAGTATGCCAACTATCCAAACAAATCTCGTTTACCAGCAAATGGCTCATCACCTACCAAACCGTGGCAATTCAAGACTGCATCCAGCTACTTAAATGTTAGTAGAGTACCTGCCTGCACATTCTGTTTCAGATTGCATCCATCGAAAGTGAGAAAAAAGTTATATCTCAGCTCCCCCCTAAACCTCTATCTTCACCTTAATCCTATGCTGTCTGGTTTTAAATACCACTGCTATGAGGAAAACAGTTTCTCACTATCACTCCCTCCCATAATTCAATATGCCTCTATCAGATTTTCTACTAACCTCCTCTATTCTGGATAACAGCTAGCAAGGTGCCAGGATGCTAGCAAAATGACACGTTAACAATTGGAGGGCTGCCATCAACCCTTTTCCCACTCCTGGATTAAGTGCAATGCCACACAGATTAATGGGGCGAGTTGACATGAACACCCCCTCCTCCCTTCCTCCTCTGACTGGCCATGTGGGGAGCAGAGCCTAAAAGGGACAGGATGCCTTGTCAAAGGCTGGGTGGTGGTGGGGGGTCCCAGTGAGCTGAGCGGTGTGCCGCCCACACTCCAGAGCTCCAGGCTCTATCAGAGTCCCTTTGTTTCTCAATAGTCCCTCGGATCCTATTGTTTAGGGTATACGTTTTATCATTACTAGATCCCACCTCCCACCCCAAAAATACAAAACCTCACTTATCCCCTGACATGCCCATTTTATCAGATCAGTAACATGCTGTAGACTCATCAGTAACATTCTGTAGCCTCCTCACTTTCAACAAAACCACCACTTTTCATCTGTTCATCCAACCAAAGCCTACACTTATTAAGTTTACATAGTATTTTATGTATCTGTTAACAATATTATAGGTTTGGATGTTTCAGGAAGTATCACCAGCTCAGCCCCCTGCTTTACTCGCTCTATACTCATGACTGCGTAGCCGGACATAGTGCGAACTCCATCATCAAGTTCGCCGACGACACCACTGTTGTGGGACGTATCACTGATGGTGATTGAGTATAGAAGTGAGATCGACCGATTGACCAAATGGTGCCAGCACAATAACCTGGCTCTCAACACCAGCAAAACCAAGGAACTGATTGTGGATTTTGGAAGGGGTAGAATAGGAACCCACAATCCCATTTATATCAATGGTGGAAAGGGTCAAGAACTTCAAATTCCTGGGCGTGCATATTTCCAAAGATCTTGCCTGGTCCAAGCACACTGATGCAATTATAAAGGAAGCACACCAGCGCCTCTACTTCCTGAGAGGATTATAGAGAGTCGGTATGTCAGTGGACTCTTTCGAACTTCTACAGGTGCACAGTAGAGAGCATGCTAACTGGTTGCATCGTGGCTTGGTTCGGCACCTTGAACGTCCAGGAACAGAAAAAAAACGCAGAAAGTTGTGACCACTGCCCAGTCCATCTTCGGCTCTGACCTCCGCACCATCAAAGGGATCTATCACAGTCACTGCATCAAAAAGGCTGCCAACATCATCAAGGACCCACACCATCCTGGCCACACACTCATCTCTCCATTGCCATCAGGAAGAAGCTACAGGAGTTTGAAATCTGGTACATCCAGGTTCAGGAATAGCTTCTTCCCCACAGCCATCAGGCTATTAAACTCACCATCAAACAACCTCTGAACTATAACAGCCTATTGCACTTTATCTGTTTATTTATGTGTATATATATATATATGGTCTATGCTATATAGACACACTGAACTGTTCTGTATTTATGCTTACAATATTCTGTTGTGCTGCAGCAAGCAAGAATGTCATTGTCCTAACTGGTACACATGACAATAAACTCTCTTGACTTGACAATAACCTGCATTTGGAGGAAGAGATTATAACCATTAAATCTTGGCAGGTTAAGTGGGGAAATGAGTGATGGAATGATCACATTGTTGTAGGAAACATTTGTCAGGATTAACTAAGATATTAGAAAAGAAGTTGAAATCAGTCTGGTCAGCTCAGATTTGAGGCTTGGCTGGAGTAGCTGCGAAAGTAAGGATGGATTTCCCAGCTGGCAAGTACACAAAATATCCTGCTCGCTACGGCAACAATAAAGAGGCAGTAGAGGAATAAATCTACTTCATAAAACATTGTAATATGGTGGTAAGGCATCCATGGGTGTTGACAGCATCCACGTGGAAACTTGCATTTGTTTGATCTGGATAAGAGTTACTTTTAATCACTCTTTTGTTCCTTGTTCCTCCAATGTTATTCCAGCCTTCACCTAATACAAAATCTCCCCTGCGCACCCTCCTCTTTACTTTCAACATTAAAACCTGTTTAATCACCATCTTTTCAATTCTTATAAAATGTCATAAAAAAACCCACAGACATTCTATGACCCGATTAATATTTCTGCCTTTTTTTATTACCTTTACAATACCTTGCAAGGTTATTTCAATCCAATAACCATTGTGTATTTTCAGATTATCGTAAACATTAGAAGTTTATATATCTAAAACTAAAAGTACCTCAATAAGTGATCACCAGCTGTGCAAACCAGCTCCAGCTCGGCTCTGCCGGGTTAGCCGGCTGCCCTCCACGTCCACCCCCATCCCCTGAGTCTGACACCGAGATTCTGCTGAAGATGGGCAGCCACCGGCTCGATGAATTGGCAGTGGGTACTGTAGGGGCAGAGCGCAGCTCGGCGAGGCCATGGGCGAACTGGCACTTGTCGTCCTAGCGGCCCATCGGGGAGCGGGTTCCTCTGGAGTTGGAGCAGGGTTGGGCTGGAGTTGGCGCTGGCTGTGGGTCTGTGGGTTCGTGCTAGCTGTGGGTCTGTGCTGCTGGAATGGAACACTTGAGTGTGGGGGGGGGGGGGGGGAAGGGAGAACTGGGGACGGTCCAGCGGTGGTTCGGCAGGGGACACGAGTTTGATCCTTGCTGCAAATGAGGCGCAGTTCTGCGGATGAGGGCTGGTCCAGTCTCCACACCCCCCCCCCCCGCCACCCTTGGAGCGGCGCTGAGCTGCTTTGCGTGAACAGAGCTTTATTTCTTCTGTATTTTCTATCTTTCATTATTCTATGTAAAGAAATACTGTTTTAAAACTATTAATTAGTTGCATTTATTTTGCCTTTGTACAAAACTGCAATATTTTTCTCGTTATTATTGGTTCATGCCTCCGTGAGTGCGCAAGATCGCAAAGATAAATGACATGCATTTTTTATATTATTTTTCTTGAGGGTGGGGGGAATTAAATTAAATGGATGATTTCTATAACTTTCAATACACTTTAAGGAGTTCTTTGTACTGATTTAAATTGCTGCAGCTACAGCAAGTGCCGCAAGTTCAGCTTTTCTTCCCGTTTTTTTTAACCCCCTCTCCTCTAAAAAAATCTTCAAAGCATCGACTTTCCACGACATAAAAATCTTTCAGCTTCATATCTTGGTACTTTGAAACAGCCATGACAAATAGAAGCTTAAAAAAAGACAAAAAAAAATTGGACCAAAGGTATACTCACTGTATCTATAGCGCTGAGATCCATTTACTGTTATAGCTCATGACTAGAGCCAGGTATTTGTCATAAATGCCATGTGCCTTTTCATGTATTTTTTGATGATTTCAGGAAGATAATGCCTTTTTCACAATTGAATGCCTAAATTTGACATTTTTTGCCATTTTAACGTAACTTACAAGAAAATTTACACCACCGGGGTGAAACCCAGCTGTAAGTGGGTGTCAAGTAGTGATTGGAGAGGGGTGCGTGGGAGAGGATCCAGTCTTTGCAGACTGGAGTCATGCTTTAAGTAGGTGCGAGGTGGTGATTTGGAGGAGTAGGTGGGGAAGGGTCCAGTCTTTTCAAACTGGAGTTAAGCTGTGAGTAGGTGGGAAGTGTTGGTTGGGGATGGGGTGTGGGGGTTAAGATTCTGTTTATCGAACCTGCAGTAGAAATCATTCAGGTCGTTGATCAGCTGACGATTGTCCAAGGAGCGGGGGTTTTCCTCGTGTAGATTGTGATTTCATGCAAACCCTTCCACACTGAAGAAGTCATTTTGCTGAGAATTTGCCCCTCAACTTCTCAGAGTACCTTTCCTTGGCAGCTCTGATTCCTCTTCTCAGCTTGTACTTGGCCTGCCTGTAGAGTTCTGCTCTGCCCTGCCCCCCCCCCCCCCCCCCCCCCGCTCCTGTAGGATCTACCCCTGCAAGCGTCAAAATGCCTAAAGTCAAGTCAACGCCTCGTAAAAAACTGAATGATTTGTTTAGAGTGTACGGGAGTGATATATTCTCTACAGACAACTGTGTGCTGTTTTGCAAAGCATGTGAGAAAGCAGTGCAACAAAATGCAACGTGCAACAAAATATGGATCTCAATACATGAGACAACTGATACTGTGGGGAGATATGTTGCCAATGTGGTCATTGGTACACTGGAGGTCAACCATCAAAGGAGTATTTCTTGACATCGGAAGTATTGGAGAAGTCAAAGAGCTCAACTATTGCTCAGTTGTTTCCATCTTCACTTGCTGTACTTTGTACTTAAAGTTCCTGGCGATGTAGTAAAGACATACAAGGAAAATGTGAGAGGGGGATTTTAGCTAACAAAGATCTTGAAGAAATACAAAAGATAGCTAAAGTTCTCAAAGGCAGTTGTAATGCACAATATATCAACATGAATATAGAGTTTGTAGCTTGTTTCAGGTATGCACCAGTGACCTCAGCTGGGGTAGAAACAAGTTTTTCACAACTGAAGAATATTCTGTATGACAGACGGCATAGTTTAACAACAAATAATTTGAAAAACATGCTAGTAATTATGTGCAACCAGGCAACTTTGGTCATTTAATGTAGTATACCTTTATATTATCATTTTTAGCTATATTTTGGTGGCAGAAATAAATGCCCTTTTATGCCTTTTTTTGTCAATAAATGCCTTTTTGGTGCCTTTTTTACAATTTTATTATGCCTTTTTACCTGCCTATTTCAGAGATTTTTAGCGCCTAAACATCCTGGCTCTATTCATGACCTTTGACAAATCCCATGATTACTTGCATTTTTCGGAATACCAAACTCGCTTATTGAAGTCAATCTACCATCATCCCTCATCTGGCCCCATAAATGATTCCAGGCCCAAGAAAATAGTTGAATTTTGTTTTATGAGAAGGGTATGGTAGAGAAATGGAGGACATTTAAAGGTGAAAATTTAAGAGTACAGAATCTTTATGTCCCTGTTCGGTTGAAAGGAAAGAGTAATAATTGGAAAGAGCCATGGTTTTCAAGGGAAATTGGACACTTGGTTCGAAAAAAGAGAGATCTACAATAATTATAGGCAGCATGGAGTAAATGAGGTGCTTGAGGGTAATAAAGCATGTAAAAAGAATCTTAGGAAATAAATTAGAAAAGCTAAAAGAAGATATGAGGTTGCTTTGGCAAGTATGGTGAAAGTAAATCCAAAGGGTTTCTACAGCTATATTAATAGCAAAAGATAGCGAGGGATAAAATTGGTCCATTGGAGAGTCAGAGTGGACAGCTATCTGTAGAGCCAAAAGAGATGGGGGAGATATTGAACAATTTATTTTCTTCGGTATTCACCAAGGAGAATGATATTGAATTATGTGAGGTAAGGGAAACAAGTAGAGTAGCTATGGAAACTATGATGATCAAAGAAGAGGAAGTACTGACACTTTTGAAAAATATAAAAGTGGATAAGTCTCCAGGTCCTGACATGATATTCCCCAGGACATTGAGGGAAGTTAGTTTAGAAATAGCAGGCGCTATGACAGAAATATTTCAAATGTTATTAAAAACGGGAATGGTGCCGGAGGATTGGCATACTGCGCATGTTGTTCCATTGTTTAAAAAGGGTTCTAAGAGTAAACCTGGCAATTATAGACCTGTTAGTTTGACGTCAGTGGTGGGCAAATTAATGGAAAGGATACTTAGAGATAATATGTATAATCATTTGGATAAACAGGGTCTGGTTAGGAACAGTCAAAATGGATTTGTGCCTGGAAGGTCATGTTTGACTAATCTTCTTGAATTTGTTGAAGAGGTTACTAAGGAAATTGATGAGGGTAAAGCGGTGGATGTTGTCTATATGGACTTTAGGAAGGACTTTGACAAGGTTCCACATGGATGGTTGGTTAAGAAGGTTCAATTGTTGGGTATTAATAGTGGAGTAGCAAGATGGATTAAACAGTGGCTGAATGAGAGATACCAGAGAGTAATGGTGGATAACTGTTTGTCAGGTTGGAGGCCGGTGGCTAGTGGGGTGCCTCAGGGATCTGTGTTGAGTCCACTGTTGTTTGTCATATACATCAATGATCTGGATGGTGGTATGGTAAATTGGATTAGTAAGTATGCAGATGATACTAAGATAGGTGGTGTTGTGGATAATGAAGTAGATCTTCAAAGTCTACAGAGAGATTTAGGCCATTTGGAAGAGTGGGCTGAAAGATGGCAGATGGAGTTTAATGCTGATAAGTGTGAGGTGCTACATCTTGGCAGGACAAATCAAAATAGGATGTACATGGTAAATGGTAGTGAATTGAGGAATGCAGTTGAACAGAGAGATCTAGGAATAACTGTGCATAGTTCCCTGAAGCTGGAATCTCATGTAGATAGGGTGGTAAAGAAAGCCTTTGGTGTGCTGACCTTTATAAATCAGAGGATTGAGTATAGAAGTTGGGATGTAATTTTAAATTGTACAAGGCATTGGTGAGGCCAATTCTGGAGTATGGTGTACAATTTTGGTCACCAAATTATAGGAAAGATAAATAGAGAGAGTACAGAGGAGATTTACTAGAATGTTGCCTGGGTTTCAGCACCTGAGTTACAGAGAAAGGTTGAATAAGTTAGGTTTTTATTCTTTGGAGCACAGAAGGTTAAGCAGGGCTCTCGCTTAACTATTTTTCCCTGTTGCCAGCCGGGCAACCTCGGCAGCTTTTTAGGTTGCCAAATGACAGTTTAGGTGGTCATTTAAGGCGGCTTACATGACGCGTGCGATAATGTGCTCGGACGAAGTGCATAGTTTCCAATCGGAATTATGGTCAACGAAGCATTCACATATTATTTCTGTTTCAAATAAAGTCACAAACTAAACGTATTCACCAATCAAGACATGATATATACCACAATGACATGCAGCAAAATTACAATACAGTATCTCAACTCTTTTTACACGTTGCAATTCACTTCCAAACAAAAATATGGTTATTCAGCGTATGATCAACCTCGGTGAGACCAAGCGCAGCCTTGGCGATCGCTTCGCACAACACCTCCACTCAGTTCGCAATAACCAACCTGATCTTCCGATGGCTCAGCACTTCAACTCCCCCTCCCAATCCGAATCTGACCTTTCTGTCCTGGGCCCCCTCCATGGCCAGAGTGAGGCTCACTGCAAATTGGAGGAACAGCACCTCATATTTTGCTTGGGTAGTTTACACCACAGCGGTATGAACATTGGCTTCTCCAATTTCAGGTAGTCCTTGCTTTCTCCCTCCTTCCCTTCCCATTCCCAGCTCTCCCACAGCTTACTGTCTCCGCCTCTTCCTTTCTTTTTCCAGTTCCCCACCCCTCCCGACATCAGTCTGAAGAAGGGTCTCGACCCGAAACGTCGCCTATTTCCTTCGTTCCATAGATGCTGCCTCACCTGCTGAGTTTCTCCAGCATTTTTGTCTACCCATTCACACAAGTTCTGTTATCCCACTTTCCTCACCCACTCCCTGCACATTAGGGGCAATTTTGCAGAGACAAGTTAACCTACAAAGCCAATGTGTCTTTGGGATGTGGGAGGAAACCCACACGCTTGCAGGGAGAATGTGCAAATTCAACACAGACAGTGCCCGAGAACAGGAATGAACACAGATCTCTGGCGTATGAGGCAGCAAATCCACCAGCTGTGCCACTATATTTTATTTTCCAACACACAAAAAATTATACGTTGATAACTTTGGTTACTAAAAAAAAACACTATCCATTTTCAGTCTTACAGTTACTGTATGTTTTAATTCAGTTCAAGGCTATTGGGGCAGTACATTGGCCATAAATTTGCTGCCTAAAATTGCCAGAGACCCGGAATTGATCCTGAATATGGGTGCTGTCTGTATGGAGTTTTGTTTTCTCGTTTATAAAATTGTTTACAGAGTACTAGGTTTACATATTTTGTTGTGCTGCTGCAAGTAAGGATTTCATTGTTCTAACTGGGACGTGAGAGATTAAAACACTCTTGACTTACGTTTCTGATGTGTGGGATAGAACTAGAGTGCGGGTGATCGGTGGTCGGCGTAGACTCGGTGGGCCGAAGGGCCTGTTTCCACGCTGTATCTTTCAATTAAACTAAAAACACTAAAACCAGAGGAAATGTAAAGTCGGGTTTCTACCCGAAACGCCACCCAATGTTTTCTATCCAGGGATGCTGACTCCTCCATGGAGTTACCCCGCACAATTAAAGCATGTCTTCACCCTACCATAGGTTCCAACCAGATGCAACTAAATTTAAGGTAGCTTTTTTTTCCCCCCAAGAACCCTTTTTTGCTTAAGTCCAAGTCAAGAGAGTTTTATTGTCATGTGTCCCAGATAGGGCAATGAAATTCTTGCTTGTTGCAGAACAACAGAATATGTAAACATAATACAGAACAGGAGATAAAAGTTCAGTGTGTCTATATACTATTGACCATATATATACACAATAAATAAACAGATAAAATGCAATAGAATGTTATTTTTCCAGAGCTTGTAGTTTGGTGGTGGTGGGTCCACCAGTTTAAATTCCATTTCAAATATTTTTGGAGGACCAGGAAACCAAAAAGCAAGAGTCACTCCAGCTCCAGGGAGTGATTTTGCGTTGTTTTTCAGCAGTCACGGTGAGGCAGCGACCGGACAGCAATGGCGGCCAGAACTCCCACAATGCAAAGGGAGGGAGAAAGTGGCCGATGCCGACCAGTTGGCGTGGCAGTGCGCATGTGCAGGGCCGCACATGCGCGCAATCACGGCCGATGATGTGCTTGGTGGCCGGCCGTGCCGAGCAGAGACCCAAGAGCCTAGAGCCGACAGCTGGCGCCGAGCGCTGAGCCGAGAGCCGAGACATGGACACGGATGGCGGGTGGGTGTCCTGGTTGCTTGCCAAGCCGGGCAAAATGGCATGGCTTTTAGATTGCCCGGCGGGACTGTAAGTTGCCATTGGCACCCGGGCAACCGCTAATTTCGAGCCCTGCTAAGGGGGGGATTTGATAGATGTATTTAAAATGATGATAGGGATAGACAGAGTTGACATGGTTAAGCTTTTTCCATTGAGAGTAGGGAAGATTCAAACAAGAGGACATGATTTGAGAATTAAGGGACAAACGTTTAGGGGTAACATGAGGGGGAACTTCTTTACTCAGAGAGTGGTGGCTGTGTGGAATGAGCTTCCAGTGGAAGTGGTGGAGGCGGGTTCGATTTTATCATTTTAAAATAAATTGGATAGGTATATGGACAGGAAAGGAATGGAGGGTTATGGTTTGAGTGCAGGTAGATGGGACTAGGTGAGAGTAAGTGTTCAGCACAGACTAGAAGGGCCAGGATGGCCTGTTTCTGTGCTGTAATTGTTATATGGTTATAATATTAACTGCCTTTTCAGTTCGGGATCAATTAGGGATGGGCAACAAATGCTGGCATTGAAAGTGCTTGCTTTAAATGTGAAATTCATAGCTTTGTTAACCAATCTACTACTGTTCTTGGAGTAAATGTAGATATCTGAGAAGGACAAATAATAGTGCAAGCTTGCTAAGCGAATTGCTTATTAACGTTCATTGATGTCAAGACATTTTCACATGGAGAAAGGAAGTGTGCTCAAAGAAAGCACACAACCAATTGAATGAAACAGAAAAATGCTGGGTTGACTGACAAAAAGCTTTCTCATGCCACAACAAATGTACTACAGAAAGTACATAAGTGCTCTAAAACAGGGTACAACAGGGGCACAATTACTAAAAATGAATGCCTACACAAAACAGAAAGTGAAAAGTAGTCAAAGCATGAGTGTAAGGGGAAGGAATTTCTAGTAGGTACAGGGCAAGGTTAAATACACCTTGCATTTATCTTAGCTGGTGAAAGATGCTGCCAATACAAAATAACTGTCAATACAAAGAGTAAAGGAACCATTTAAAATATCAGCTGCATTTTAAGAGGGTGGGGAAGCAATAAAACACCTAGTCTAAATGAGATGCATTCTAGAATAATACGAGAACAATCTTTGAGTTATGCTTTGATATGGGGTGGTACAAAGGTAGGAAGATTTCAGATGATGTAATCCTTTTAAGAAAAATAAAGGCTAGTCAGTTCAACTGCAATGCTAGGAATCCAAAGTAAAATTACCTGTGACCAATGAAGTGATACTTAAAAAACCAAGGCACCAGCTAAATCACAGCAACCTGTGCCACTGCCTGACCCACATGATTACAAATACCGGTCTGCAATTCAGAAATGCAAACAATATTGAATTGAACTCCTGGACATTACTGATAGTGAGCCACAAACAAATTGACATAGGTACGACAAGGTGAGAGTGTTAAACGCATGGCTCCAAGATTGGTGTGGGAAAAGTGGGTTTGAATTCATGGGGCATTGGCATTAGTATTGGGGAACGAGGAAACTGTTCTGATGGGTCGGACTCTACTGAACCCTGCTGGGACCAGGGTCCTGGCAAATTGCATAACTAGGGTTGTAGATAGGACTGAAACTAAATAGTGGGGGGTTTGATTGCAAAAGCAGGGAAAAAGTTAAAGGGAAGGAGAGTGCAGGGGAGGTTACATACATCCAGAATAAGAAATATGACAGAAAGTTTAGAAAGGGATAAGAGTGAGGCAACATTGGAGACCAATTGAGAAAGGGGTGATGAATGCAGAACTGAAGATGTTTATATTAGAATGCACAAAGTGATACTGATACATCGACGAACAAGTGGTTGAGCATGTAGCTCGGTTAGAAATTTGGTGAGTGTGACATGTGGGCATCACAGTGTTGTGGCTGAAAGAGGATCAGAGCTGGGAGCTGAACCTCCAAGGATGCACATTCTATCATAAAGCACATAGGATCAGAGGATGCGGGTAGAGTGAAGGCACTACAAGAGTAAAAAGAGTTATATACAGGTCTCTGAAAAGTAGCTGGGATGTCAGGTACATATTACACCAGGAGGTAAAAATGGCATGCAAGGAATGTAATGTTCCAGTTGTCATGGGGGATTTCAATATACAGGTAGACTAGGAAAATCATGTTGATAATCAAACACGAGAGAAATAATTTATAGAGTGCCTAGGAGATGGCTTTTTAGAGCAGGGCTTGTCAAGACCACTCAGGACAAGGCAATTCTCGAGTTGGTGGTGTGTAATGAACCAGACTTGATTAAAAAGCTTAAGGTGAAGGAGCGCCTAGGAGGCAGTGCTTGTAATATGATAGATTTCAACCTGCAGTTTTAAGAGGAAGATGCTGAAATCGGATGTATCAGTATTACTGTTGAGGAAAGGTATCTGCAGACACACGAGGGAAAACTGTTAACCAGAAGGGGACCCTAGCAGGAATGATGGAGCAGTGGTTTCTGGGAGTAATTCAAAAGGTGCAGGATCTTTTCATCCCAAAGAAAAAGCACACCGAGGGGTGAATTAAGTAATTGTGGCTGACAAAGGAAGTCAAACAGCATAAAAGCAAAAGAAGGTATATAACATAGCAGGAAAGATTAGCAGGAAGCAAGAGGATTGGGATTTTTCAATAAACCAACACAAGGCAAGTAGAAAAGTAATAAGGGGAGAAAAGGTGAAATATGAAGGTAAGCTAGCCAATGAAATAAAAGAAGATGCCAAAAGCTTTTCATATATATTTGTAGAGTAAAAGAGAGGTAAGAGTGGACATTGGACCACTGGAAAATGACTCCGGAGTAGTAATGGGGAACAAAGAAATGCTGGATGAACTGAATATGTTTTTTGCTTCTGTCTTCCTAGCTAATGTAATCCCACTTTTTAAAAAAGGAGGGAGAGAGAAAGCGGGGAATTACAGACCAGTTAGTCTAACATCGGTAGTGGGGAAACTGCTAGATTCAATTATTAAAGATGGGATAGCAGCGCATTTGGAAAGTGGTGAAATCATTGGACAAAGTCAGCATGGATTTACGAAAGGTAAATCACGTCTGACAAATCTGATAGAATTTTTCGAGGATGTAACTAGTAGAGTGGATAAGGGAGAACCCGTGGATGTGTTATATCTAGACTTTCAGAAGGCTTTCGACAAGGTCCCGCATAAGAGATTAGCATACAAACTTAAAGCACAGTATTGGAGGTTCAGTATTGATGTGGTAGAGAACTGGCTAGCAGACAGGAAGCAAAGGGTAGGAGTAAACGGGTCCTTTTCAGAATGGCAGGCAGTGACTAGTGGGGTATCCCAAGGCTCAGTGCTGGGACCCCAGCTAATTACAATATATATTAATGATTTGGACGAGGGAATTCAATGCAACATCTCC
The DNA here is from genome assembly GCA_963514005.1 of Raja brachyura. The sequence continues at coordinate 44,361,902 of OY740789.1, read as the reverse complement.
AAATTTGCAGATGACACCAAGCTGGGGGGTATAGTTAGGTGTGAGGAGGATGCTTGGAGGCTGCAGGGTGATTTGGATAGGCTGAGTGAATGGGCAAATGCATGGCAAATGCAGTATAATGTGGATAAATGTGAGGTTATCCACTTTGGTGGCAAAAACATGAGGGTAGACTATTATCTGAATGGCGGCAGATTAGGAAAAGGGGAGATGCAACGAGACCTGGGTGTCATGGTACACCAGTCATTGAAAGTAGGCATGCAGGTGCAGCAGGCAGTGAAGAAAGCAAATGGTATGTTAGCATTCATAGCAAAAGGATTTGAGTATAGGAGCATGGACGTTCTACTGCGGTTGTACAGGGTTTTGGTGAGGTCACACCTGGAGTATTGCGTACAGTTTTGGTCTCCAAATCTGCGGAAAGACATTCTTGCCATCGAGGGGGTACAGAGAAGATTCACCAGACTGATTCCTGGGATGTCAGGACTTTCATATGAGGAAAGGCTGGATAGACTCGGCTTGTACTCGCTGGAATTTAGAAAATTGGGGGGGATCTTATAACTTACAAAATTCTTAAGGGGTTGGACAAGCTAGATGCTGGAAGATTGTTCCCGATGTTGGGGGAGTCCAGCACAAGGGGTCACAGTCTAAGGATAAGGGGGAATTCCTTTAGGACCGAGATGAGGAAAACATTCTTTACACAGAGAGTGGTGAGTCTCTGGAATTCTCTGCCACAGAAGGTAGTTGAGGCCAGTTCATTGGCTATATTTAAGAGGGCATTAGATGTGGCACTTGTGGCTAAAGGGATCAGGGGGTATGGAGAGAAGGCAGGTACGGGATACTGAGTTGGATGATCAGCCATGATCACATTGAATGGCGGTGCAGGCTCGAAGGGCCGAATGGCCTACTCCTGCACCTATCTTTCTATGTTTCTATGTAAGACACCAGCAACATTTCAGTAATTCAAGAGAGTCAGAGGAGAAAAATGAGTGCAGTCACTGTTACTGTGGAGGTGCTTGGAAAGCTGAGAGGTTTGAAGGTGGATAAGTTACTTGGACCAGATGGACTACACCCCAGGGTTCTGAAAGCGGTAACTGTAGGGATTGTGGAGGCATTAGTAGTGATCTTTCAAGAATCACTAGAGTGAGAAATCTTTCCAGGCATCAGGAAAATCACAAATGTAACTGCTGTTTAAGAAGAGAGGAAGGCAAAAGAATGGAAATTATAGGCCAGTTAGTCTGACTACTGTGGTTGTTTAGATTAGAGAGTCTATTATGAAGGATGAGGATTCTGGATACTTGGACGCACATGATAAAATAGGATGAGGTCAGCATAGTTTTGTTATCTTGTCTGTTGGAATTCATAGAGGAAGTAACAGGATAGACAAAGGAGTATCAGTGGATGTTATTCATTTAGATTTTCATAAGGCCTTTGATAAGGTGAGGCTGTTAAAGATAGGAGCCCATGGTATTGGAGGTAAGGCACTAGCATAGATACGAGATTTGCTGACAGGCAGAAGGCAATGAGTGGGAATAAAGGGGATAGTGGGAATATTGTCTAGTTGGCTGCCACTGGCTAGTGGTGTTCCGTAGGAGACAGTGATGGGTCCATTACTTTTCTAATTACATGTTATTAATCTGGATGATGGAATTGAATGCTTTGTGGCCAAGTTTACAGATGATACAAAGATAGAGGGAGGGGCAGCTAGTGTTGAGAAAGAGTGAGTCTGCAGAAGGACTTGGACAGGTTTGGAGAGTTGGCAAGGAAGTGGAAAATTGAATACAACATAACAAAGTGTACGTTCATGCACTTTGGTAGCACGAATAGTGGCATAGACTATTTTCTAAATGGGGAGAGGATTCAGAAATCAGAGGTGCCAAGGGACTTGGGAGTGCTGGTACAAGATTCCCAAAAGGTTAATGTGCAGGTTGCGTCAGTAGTAAACAAGGCAAATGCAATATTAGTATTTGTTTAGAGAGGACTAGAATATAAAAGCAAGCCAATTAACCTAGGGATGATTGGGTTAACGTATGGCGAGCGTTTGATGGCTCTGGGCCTGGACTTGTTGGAGTTTAGAGCTGAGGGACGATCTAATTGCAACCTACCAAATAATGAAAGGCCTAGGTAAAGTGGACGTGGAGAGGATGTTTCCACTAGTGGGAGAGACTAGGACCAGAGGGCACAGCCTCAGAATAAAAAGATATACCTTTAGAATGGCAATGAAGAGGAATTTCTATTTTAGCCAGTGGGAGGTGAATCTGTGGAATTCATCGCCTCAGACTGTGGTGAAGGCCAAGTCAATGGGTATTTTTAAACGGAGATTGATTTGGTACGTGATTACTAAAGGGCCTGTCCCACTTTTCTGAGTTATTCACGAATTCTCCTGAGTTATTCACAAATTCTCCCGAGTTTACAAACTCACAGAATGTTCGTAACGAGTCTGTAGGAGGCCGTAGGAGCCCGTGGCTATATCGTAGCGGCTCGTTATGCCAGCCGTAGGTATTCGGGGCATCAAGTAAATCGGGAAGTTTTTTCAGCATGATGAAAAATGTCCATGAGTAAAAAAATAGCCCCGAGTAGCTATGGCTGGCATAAATAGTCGCTACGAAATATCCACGGACTCCTACGGACTAGTTATGACCATTCTGCAAGTTTGAAAACGCTGGAGAATTCGTGAATAACTCAGGAGAATTTGTGAATAACTCAGGAAAGTGGGACATGCCCTTTAGGGTCAAAGGTTTAGGGAGAAGGCAGGAGAATGAGTTGACAGTGAAAACAAAACAGCTATGATCGAATTAATGACAGAGCAGACTCGAGGGGATGAATGGCCTAATTATGTTCCAATGTCTCATAAGGGTGTTCTAGCTGGTATTTTCATGGTAACAGTCGTTTTTATAAAGACAACTGGGAAAACCTGGGAAGGACACATCTGGAGTAACTCAGCGGGTCAGGCAGCTTCCCTGGAGAACGTGTATAGATGACTTTTCAGGTTGGGGCACTTCTTCAGACTAATTTCAAAACCTGGAAGAAAAAAAGCTAGAAGAGTGGAGTGGCAGGGCAAAGTATGGTAGATCAGCAGTGAACACAGGCACGGATGGTAGCCAGAGAGCAGTAGGAATCACAGAGGGGGAGCAGTTAGAGAGGGTCTCCCCCAGAGAGAGGAGAACTTCTTCAAAGTAGGCATACCTTGATGAGATTTTACAATAGAGCAGTCAAAATGTAGAAGCAAGCAACTGCAGATGCCAGTTTACCAAGGAGATTTATAGTGTTGTTTGAAACTGATAAAGATTAAGAAGTGTGAAGAAACCTTTCCTGTGGTAGAGGGTCAGCAGTTATCAGTAATAGATGGCAAGCTTTAAGATAAACTAGACTGAGTGGGACCCGTTAGGTCCCAGTCACACGGGAGGCCTGGTCCCCCAACGCATATATTCCACCTGTTCCCCCAATGCAATGGCGGGAGCGTCCTGCAGCCAGGGGAGGGGGACAGCTTTGGGGGGGGCCTGTCCGCAGGGGGGCCGGTGGGGGGTGGGGGGGATGGTGGGGGTAGTGGGTGATGGTGGTGGTAGGGCGGGATGGTGGGGGTAGGGGGGGTTGATGCGGGGGTAGGGGGTTATGGTGTAGGTAGGGGAGATGGTGGGGGGTGGGGGTAGGGGGCAGGGGGGTGGTAGGGGCAGGGGGGGTGATGAGGGCAGGGAGGGTTGTGGGGGCAGGGGGGTTGTGGGAGCTGGGGAGGGTTGTGGGGGCAGGGGAGGGGCATGTGGTGGGGGAAGGGGTGTGTGTGGTAGGGGGAGTGTGGGGTAGTGTGAGGGGGGTTGGTGAGTGGAGGGAGGGGTGTAGGGGGAGGGGGTGTAGGGGGAGGGGGTGTAGGGGGAGGGGGGTGTAGGGGGAGGTGGTGTAGGGGGGGGTGTGAGGCAGGGGGGTGTTGGGGAAGGGGGCTGTTGGGGTGGGGGTGTAGAGGAGGGGAGGTGTAGGGGAGGGGGATTGTTGGGAAGGGGGCTGTTGGGGAGGGGGGGTGTTGGCGAGGGGGGATGTTGGGGATGAGGTAGTGTAGGGGAGGGGGTGTGGGGAGGGGGTGTGTGGGGGAGGGGGGTGGTGTGTGGGGGTGGTGTAGGGGTATGTGTAGGGGAGGGAGGGTGTAAGGGTAGGGGAGGGGGTGGTGTGGACCCCCGCTCGTAGAACAGACCCCGCTCGCAGAATGCAGAGCACAGCCCCTCGCTCACAGTCCACTTCAGCTTTATTCTTCCCGCCGGACAGCGGCTGCCGGAAGGGGCGTTATCTTCATGGTGACTGACAGGCTGCTCATCTCACGATTTTTTAACTTTTCTAATATTTCATCAATCGGAACAAAACTTGGGGCGGTCGGAGCAGAGGTGAACAGTGAGTAAGGTGGCGAAAAAATCCTAGCAAAATATGGTAGCGTTTTTTGCGCAAATTTATTTACAAGATGAGAGTTTTAGCAATAGTTTAGATAACAAAAGAACCACATTTTGCAAGCTGTGATCTGAAAAGCAGTCCAAAAAGAGAGATCTTCTAGAAATGTTCTAAAATGAATTGAATACACTGTTAATGGTGCCTCATTATGGGACCTACGAGACAGATCTGCCAAACAGTTAGCATAGGGGTGATGGGACAAAAGGCCAACACTTTCTATATCATTCTATAAATACATTATTCCTGGAAATCCAGATTTTTAAACATTTACTTAAATGCTTTAAATACAAGTGTTTTGTTTGAAACTTACATTCGATACAACTGCAGAACCTTGCTGTTAATGGGCATTATACACCTTGTCAAAATCACATTGTTTTTTTTTAAAAAGTCCCCACCCAAGAGAACTCAATTCCATTCTTCCCAGTTGGTTACTCTTGTTTTGTCAGATTATGATCTCACGCAATTGCATCTGTGATGTGTGCACATTCATGTACGTGTCGGTTCTTGCGTGAGTTTTTTCAATTACAAATCTCAAATCGTGGAGTACAGAGGCAAATAAATAAATGATGGGTCTTTGTCCCAAACATTATGGAGGGCACTGTAATTGTGGTCATTCATTTTACTGTCACTTCTCTCCCTTCATAACTTATTCCAACACAGATACCAATTATTTGTGACCCAGGCTTACTTGATTTAAAAGTGGCAATTGCACAATAATCACATACATTTCCTCCTGCCCACTCTATGTGCCAAGTTTACGTCAGTTACAAACCTGGAAGTATTCTTGCAAACGCCCAAAATTGCCTATTCACAAACACACATAGAGTTGGGAAATAATATTTCTGAATTGTAAAATGAAATACTGGAATTTGGGAGTGTGAAGAGCAACAAAATCACTGTGCCAGAAGTCAACCAGTCAGCCCATGGAATCGGTATCAGATTGTACAGTCAGTCACACCGCACAGAAACAGGCCTTTCAACCCAACTCGTCCCATTTGCCATTTTAATAGACCGTGTCAGCCTCAAATCAGCTTCATAATTTAACTCCAAAGGCCAATGTAAGCAACAAATACACTCCCAGTTAAAACAGTAGGGCCCATCGGCCCGGGGATCTTGGATGATTGATTGGGATCCCGTGAACTTTCTGGCAAGAGGACACAATAACAAGTGGAGGCCGCCTGAATGACGGGTGCTGCCTGACGCACCTACGGTGCGAGTTGCCATTAACACCCATCTTCCCTTCCTCTCCCGACTGGCCTGGCCTGGCCTGTCCGGAGCGGGGAGCCGAGCCGAGCCGCAGTTGGACGGGGTGTTCTGTCAAAGGCCACGGGTTGGAGGGAGGTCCCGGCGATCTGCGCCACGCCGTCCGCACTCCAGGGCCCCGGGCTCTCCAAACCCGCCATCGCGTCGGGCAACGACACCGATCAACATTAACCCCCGCCCCGCTGCCCGACCACTCTCTCTCGCCCGCCAGCAGCTCCCCCGCCCGACATTACCTACGCCACTGCTCGGCCCGCTTCTCGATGGCGCCACCCGCCTGCGGCCACCTGAGGCACCGCCTGTCGCCCACCCAGCGCCCCCCCGCGGCCGAACGGTGCAGCAACGTAACGCCAGCCGGGACATAACATAACCAACTGCATCTGCGTCGACGGTAGCATTTACTAGCAATGTTACAACATTTTGAGATTTTAAAATCGAGTCTTCAATTTATCCCATCAGATAAAGCATAAAAATAAGTTTAATTTGACACCTAATTCATTTTCATATCTTCAGTATTAAAAAAGTTATGGCCATTTTCATACTAGGAAATTAGCATCTTGTTCCCTATTGCTTTTCCATTCTTAACACAAAAGTTGTGATCGAGGACAGTCAAAAGCCCATAACTTTCTTAAAAATTAAGAGAACTGAAAGAAATTTTCAGTTATTATAGATTGAAGCATTCTGAAACAAATATGAAACAATCTTACTTGGATGACCTGAAATTAAAGCATATAATTAGTTAGTTACCTAATTGTAGCTAATTACAAAAATCAATTACTAGATTTAAACATCTATCCATTTCTTAACAAAATATTAACTTTTTTTTAAAAGCCTGAGTGTCCAAATAACATTCACACAAGAATTCACAATATAACATGATTTTTAAATCTAATTGTCATTAATTTATAGGCCAAATTGAAGGAATTTAGTGTTTAATGCCTGGAAATTAATGGCCATTTAAATCATCTTGCGAGTGGGATTTTATGGAACACGATGGATTGAAACATTGAAAAATTCTGCCGGTTCATATGGGGAATGAACCACCGTTTCGTAACATGAAATATTGATTAAGGTCATCTAAACAAGCAAGTTTAAATGAAAAAATAAACAGCTTTCATTTACCTGTCCCCTACATAAAACCCGTCCCCGTTGTCGGCGTTCACGGCATTAGGAGCTAATTTTCATTTTATTGCAGCACTGAAATAGTCGGGCGATTTAAGAAAAAAATTTCACTTACCGGCAGTCGGAACAAAACTTTAGCAAAAGCTCGCACCCTGAGAAAATATAATTCCGGATGGCAAGGGAAAACCGCATTTTAACCCCACCCCCCCCCACCTCAAAGGCGCCAAAGTCGCGCACACGGCCAGTGACAGAACTGCAGCACCGCTAAAGGTAAGTTTTGTAACATATCTACATTTACTGCGTCACTCGGACTGAGGGGAACGCAGGTTAAAGGGCTGTCGAGAGATGGCCAAAGGGTTGAGTTTGAGTGTACATACATAGATGGTGGAATTATATTGAGTGTAGCATTTACGAGTCGTCATTAGACACAGGAGAGGTGCCGGTATAGGCTGGAAGGGGCAAATGGTGTCTCTATTCAAGAAGGGCTGCAGAGAAAAGGCCAGGAACTATAGACCAATGATGAATGAATTTAAAGAAGGAACTGCAGATGCTGGAGAATCGAGGGTTACACAAAAAGCTGGAGAAACTCAGCGGGTGCAGCAGCATCTAAGGAGTGAAGGAGATAGGCGACGTTTCGGGTCGAGACCCTTCTTCAGACTCTTCATTCATTCTTCAGAATGAATTTAATATCTGTGGTCGGAAAGTTACTTGAGAACAAAGATGTTAGAGGAGCTTCTTTGCTTGAGAATATTCTGAGGGATAAGATATACATACACTTAAATGGACATGGGTTGATTAGGGTTAATCAACAAGGTTTTGTACGTGTGTGGTCGTGTCTCAGGAATCACATTGAGTTTTTTGATGATGTGACCAAAAAAAAGGTTGATGAAGGCAAAGCTGTAGACATAACAAGAGCGGAATTCGCTATAAAAACATGGAGGGGACAGGGGACACAAATGTTTGGCGGCTGCGCGCACATGCGCGCAAGCACCCACACATACTCACCCACATCATGTGCCGCCGCCCCCATTGCCTGCTGACCGACGTCTCTCTTGTCCAATCGGCGCCCTCGATCAGCAGTCCCACCTCCACTGTCTCGCGGAAAGTGGAGAGTTTAAAATCCTGATCACAAAAACTTGGGGAGGGATGTCCCAAACCTCTCTAAACATGGAAGGGATGTGTCCCCTTTGGCCCCCCTGGGTTTTCCGCCCCTGGACATATATATGGATTTCGCCATGGGATTCGGAAAGGTTCTGCATGGTAGGCTGCTCTGGAAGGTTAGAACAATTTTTACGGACATTCTCAATCTCTCACTTCTGAGGTCTGAGGTCCCCACCTGCTTTAAAAAGGCAGCAATTATACCGGTGCCCAAGAAGAGTAGGGTGATGTGCCTTAATGATTTTCTACCAGTGGCACTAACGCCTGTGGTGATGAAGTGCTTTGAGAAGTTGATCATGGAGCAAATCAACTCCTACCTCGCCAAAAACCTGGACCCACTGCACATCACTTACCGCCACAACAGATCAATGGTGGATGCGATCTCGCTGGCCCTCCACTTCGCTCTGGACCACTTGGACAACAAAAACTCATATGTCATCAAGAACCGGGTCGTTGCAGTCCTCAGGCTCCTGTATCTTCTACCCGAAGGTAGCAGGGAGATGAGTGTGTGGCCAGGGTGGTGTGGGTCCTTGATGATGCTGCCAGCCTTTTTGAGGCAGCGACTGTGGTAGATCCCTTCGATGGAAGGAAGGTCAGAGCCGATGATGGACTGGGCAGTGTTTACTACTTTTTGTAGTCTTTTCCTCTCCGCGGTTCACCCCCCTGAAGTTGCCGAACCAAGCCACGATGCAACCGGTCAGCAAGCTCTCTACTGTGCACCTGTAGATGTTAGAGAGAGTCCTCCTTGACAGACCAACTCTCCGTAATCTTCTCAGGAAGTAGAGGCGCTGATAAGCTTTCTTAATAATTGCATCTGTGTTCTCGGACCAGGAAAGATCTTCACAGATGTGCACGCCCAGGAATTTGAAGCTTTTGACCCTTTCAACCATCGACCCATTGATATAAACAGGACTGTGGGTCCCCATCCTACTCCTTCCAAAGTCTACAATCAGTTCCTTGGTTTTGCTGGTGTTGAGGGCCAGGTTGTTGTGCTGGCACCATATGGACAGTTGCTCTCTCTTCTATACTCTGACTCATCCCCATCAGTGATACGTCCCACAACAGTGACGTCGTCAGCGAACTTGATGATGGAGTTCACACTATGACTGGCTAGAGTGAGTACAGCAGGGGGCTGAGCACGCAGCCTTGAGGTGCTCCCGTGCTGATTGTTATCGAGTCTGACACATTTCCACCAATACGAACAGACTGTGGTCTGTGAATGAATAAGTCGACGATCCAATTGCAGAGGGATGCGCAGAGGCCCAGTTCTGTGAGTTTGGTAACCAGCTTGGAGGGGACGATTGTGTTAAATGCCAAGCTGTAGTCAATGAATAGCAGCCTGACATGTGAGTTTTTGTTGTCCAAGTGGTCCAGAGCGGAGTGGAGGGCCAGCGAGATCGCGTCCACCGTTGATCTGTTGTGGCGGTAAGCGAACTGCAGTGGGTCCAGGTTTTTGTCAAGTTGATTTGCGCCATGATCAACCTCTCGAAGCAATTCATCACCACAGGCGTAAGTGCCACAGGTCAATAGTCATTGAGGCATGTCATCTTGCTCTTCTTGGGCACCGGTATTATTGATGCCCTTTTGAGGCAGGTGGGAACCTCAGACCTCAGAAGTGACAGGTTGAAAATGTCCGTAAAAACTCCAGCCAGTTGGTCCGCACAGGTTTTTAGAACACGACCAGGTATGCCATCAGGTCCAGACGCTTTTCGAGGGTTCACCCCCCTGAAGGATTTCCTGACGTTGGCCTCTGTGACTGAGACTGAAATACCATCACAGCGAATGGGGGCTCGGGAAGGCACATCGGTGTTCTCCCTATCAAAGTGTGCGTAAAATGCATTGAGCTCATCAGGGAGTGATGTATCGCCGACATCCGAGCTGCCTCCTGGTTTTGCCTTGTAGGAGGCGATTGCATTCAGTCCCCGCCACAGCTGCCGAATAATTGTCTCATCCTCCAGCTTGGAGCAGAATCCCTTTTGGCCTTTTTGATGGCTTTACCAAGGTCGTATCTGGACTTCTTGTAGACCACTGTATCATCAGACATGAATACCCGGTGTCTGGTCTTCAGAAGAGTGCGGATCTCACAGTTCATCCAAGGTTTCTGATTGGGAAACACTCGGAAGGTTTTTGTCGGGACGCAGTCCTCCACACATTTCTTAATGAAGTCTCTGCCAATTGCCAATTGGTCCACCCATGTCCCGAGGATGCAGCCAGGGACTCTATCTGGCCCGTTGCAATCTGCGGGTTCACTCTCAGGAATACTTACTTTACACTGCGACAGTGACCATAGGTATAGGTATACCTGAGGTGAGCATGAATGCATTGAGCTCATTAAGTCAGTAAGTTTATTGGCCAAGTATTCACATACCAGGAATTTGCCTTGGTGCTCCGCCCACAAGTAACAACATGACATACAGTGACAGTTACGAATGACTCAGAAAACATTAAACATTAATAATAATAAAACATTAATGATAAAACACCATTGATCAAGCATGTGAACCAACAAAATACCAGATCAAAGGGAGGCTACAGATTTTTGGCAGTTGAGTAGAGCAACTGCTCGAGGATAAAAGCTGTTTTTAAGTCTGGCTGTGGCAGCTTTGACAGTCCGGAGTTGCCTTCCAGAGGGAAGTGATTCAAAGAGTTTGTGGCCAGGGTGAGAGGGGTCAGAGATGATCTTGCCCGCTCGCTTCCTGGCATTTGCCGTGTACAGTTCATCAATGGAGTGAAGGTTGCAGCCAATAACGTTCACAGCTGATTTGCTGCAGCCTCCAGGTGTCGTGCTTGGTGGCTGAGCCAAACCAGACCATGATGTAGAAGGTGAGGACAGACTCTACAATGGCTGTGTAGAATTGGACTATCATTGCCTGTGGCAGATTGTGCTTCCTCAGCTGCCGTAGGAAATACAACAGTGCCTTTTTAACTGTGGAGTCGATGGTAGCTGCCCACTTAAGGTCCTTGCAGATGATGGTTCCAGGAACATAAAAGACTCCACAGATGTGACTGTGGTGTTGTTGATGGTGAGTCGAGTGAGGGGAGGGGGAGCTCTCCTGATGTCTACTATCAATTCCACTGTCTTAAGAGCATTGAGCTCTAGGTTGTTGCGATGGCACCAGGACGCCAGCTCTAACACTTCCTGTCTGTAGGCAGATTACTCTCCATCCTGGATCAGTCCAATCAGGGTTGTATCGTCCGCTAACTTGAGAAGCTTGACAGAGGTGTCTGTGGAGGTGCAGTCGTTGGTGTACAGAGAGTAGAGTAGAGGAGAGAGTACGCAGCCTTGCGGTGTTCCTATGCTGAGAGTTTGCGGGTCCGAGATGTGCTTTCCCAGCCTCACATGCTGCTTCCTGTCTGTTAGGGAGGGATGCTTTGTTGCGAACAATATTGCCCAACTTAAGTTTGTAGCCCTTAGCATGCAAGCTTTGCCACAAACATGATGAAGTCCCTAACAGTAGGTTTTGCCTTGTTCATCAAATTGGTCTTATCAAAATTATAAAAGGATGGGGCGATCAAAATAAAATAATTTATACTAATTTGAAATGTTAGTTACAGTAGTTCATAGACTCCTTCAGCTGCTGTAGAATACATTCCAATCAGATGTCCTCCAGGAGTAAACACTATATTAGTAAAGCAAAAGCAGCCATGTGCGTTAACCCATAGAGAAAAGTTAATCCCCAGAAATATCCTTTGTTCCATCTTTCACCTCTACCTATGATATCTATCAAACATAAGATATGCAACATCTGCCAAGACTGGACCATTCCTGCCTATCATTCCAGGTGAAGCAATTATTCACTTGCACATTTTCCCCATTTAATGACTGCTCACAATTAGTTTAGATTAGTAGAGAAATACGGCATGGAAACAGGCCTTTCAGCCCACGCCGACCAATAATCACCCATACTGTAGGTCTATCCTACACACTAAGGACAATCTACAGAAACCAATTAACCTACAAACTTGCGTGTCTTTGGAGGAAACCGGAGAACCTGGAAAAAATCCACATGGTCACAGAGAAAATGTGCAAACTCTGTAGACAGCAACCATAGTCAGGATCAAACCCAGGCCTCGGGCTCTGTAAAGAAGCATCTCTACTATAATGTGGTCTCGTGTTTTAGCAAAACTATATATAGATTGGATGGTTGTTTTGCGGAACATTTCCATTCATTTCACATGGGAGACCTAAGCTTCCTGATATCTGATGTTAATTCTGCATCTTACGCTTACTCTGACCAGTCTTCCATGACTCCTACACTATTTGAATAAAAAACCAAAGCAATGCAAGCACCTCACCTTCCACCTGGGCAATCTGCAGCCCTCAGACTCTATAATGAATTCAACAATTTCAGACTTTTCTTGTGGTGCAAACCGGCCAGTTTTGATGTAGGGTTGTTCATTATTTTACCATCATAGTGGGCCAGATCTCAAACTATGGGACAGTACAGAAAGGAGATAGAAAGCCTAGTAGTATAGTGTCAAGACAACAACCTCTCCCTTAAAAGCCTAAAAAGAGCTTGTTATTGAACTTCAGGAAGTGGTGTGCATGTCACAGTTAACATTAATGGTGCTAATAGCATACAAAACAATGTTTTTCACTGTATCTCAATACACGACAATACAATCCTAAAGTCACATAGCACTTTAATAGGCACTTCGGCCCAACTTACCCATTCCAACCAAGATGCCCCATATATGCTAGTCATCCATCTGCTTTTGTCCTATATATCTCTAAACCTTTCCTATCCCTGTATCTGTCCAAATGTCTTAAATGTTGCGAAAGTACCTGCTTTAACTACCTCCTCTGGCAGCTCATTTCATTTACTCACTATCCTGTGTAAAACAATTGCCCCTCAGGTTTCTATTCAATTAAATATTTCTGGCAACATCTTTGTAAATCTTCTCTGCACAATAATAAACCAACAAAACATTTCCAACAACTGCTGTGTTCAGCATCTGTTTTAACAAGTTTTTTTTCTCCAACTGCCCTCCTGGGTTTAAAAGCTTTATGTCACTTGGACTTGGTCTCCATCGCAACACAACATTCATCTTGAACTATCTACCTCACCTACTCACGAGTTAATACAAACCTGTATTCCCACTTTTCTACCTCTGTTCATCACTCATTTGGAACTGTTTGTGTCTCCAGAATGTTCCCTAATCTGCTGAGTATTGAGCAGTTTATTTTTGTTTAAGGCATTAAATGGGCTATTCAGCAGTTAGTGCTGCTCCAGTACAGTTCCTATGACCCAGATTTGATTGTGTGCAGAGGGTGCTTATTATTCCAGTGAATTGTCCCCAGGTAGCCTGGTTTCCTCCTACTTCCAAAGAAATGCTGGATTTTAGCGTGTAGGACATTGTGAATTACTCCTAATGCAAGTTGGTGATAGAATGGAAGAATGATTGACATGCAAGAGAGAACACAATATAAATAACAGCGTAAATAAATAAGATATATGATGGACTGATGGCATTGGCGGAAATCCCGGGGAGGCAGGGGGGGGGACATGTCCCCTCCATGTTTTCAGAGGTGGGGGATGGTGTGCCCCCCATATTACAAGCTTTGTAAGGTATGTCAGGTTTAATAAGTAGTCGTTCGTTCATCACTTCATTCCTCTGGCTCACAAAAACGATGTGTTAACTGTTTATGTCAGTTAACTGCTACATCGATATCCATTCCTTAACCCTTAGTAATTATAATTGTGTCACATCGTTTTCGTAAGTCAGAGGAATGAAGCGTTAAACGCCTTGAATCGTTGTACCCGCATCTGACAGTTTTAATGACATCTCCCATTAATTGTATTCAAAGGAACGCAAAATACTTGAAGCAAGGTCAGTTCACAAAACGATGTGTTAACTGTCATTGTTAACTGCTACATCGATATCCATTCCTTAATCCTTAATAAATATAATTGTGTGAACGGACCTTGCTTCAAGAATTTTGCGTTCCTTCCACCAGCTAATCACAATCTTGGCATCATTCTTAATTCCCATGTGAAGCACAATCGGCCTCTTATTTTTGATGACACTGAGGGACTCTAGAGACAAGACCATCAGTGCTGTTGCGCCGCCCCTAGTAACTGGCCGGAAGTGGACACCATCTGATGCAGTACAGCAAGCTTCATCAGCCCTGAGGCACAAAGACGTCGTGGGGCAAGTGCAGCAGGGAAGAGGAGGCTTTGGCCTTACGACAAGTAAACCAACTTGGCGAAAGGCCACAACGTCAGAGCGGAGGACATTGGTGGTTGAGGAGGTGCGGCGACAGGAAGAGGCCGCAAGAAGTGCAAAGGCGGTCTCTCTTGCCAAAACAGGGGCAATGGATGCAGTGGGAAGGTGTGGAGTGGAGGAAGATCAGCTGGAAAGAACTATGGGAAATGGACTCAAGCAAGATCAGCTTCATCATCAGAGCGACATATGACTTGCTTCCATCACCAAAGAACCTCCATCAGTGGTACGGCGAGGATCCAACCTGTGCCCTCTGCCCAACTCCAGCGACCCTCAAACACATCATGGTAGGCTGCAAGACCAGCCTCACACAAGGAAGATACACGTGGCGGCATAATCAGGTACTAAAAAGCCTGGCAACAGCCCTTGAGAACAGGCGGTGTGCGACCAGCTCCTTGCCTCCAGCAACCCCCTCCTTTAGGGAAACAACCTTTGTCCGAGAAGGACAGGAAATGTCTAAACATCCTTCCACCAGATCAGAAGAAGGAAACCTATGCAGGGCCCGTGACTGGAGGATGCTGGCAGACATCGGCCGACAACTAATCTTTCCACCTGAAATTGCTTTAACCAACCTCAGGCCAGACTTGGTGTTCTGGTCCCATTCACAGAAGACTGCTTACATCATGGAGCTCACAGTTCCATGGGAGAACTCTGTTGAGGAGGCCTATGAGCGTAAGAAGCTGCGCTACGCAGAGCTTGCAGCAGAGGCAACGCAGCGTGGCTGGAACATCAAAGTCTATCCAGTTGAAGTGGGATGCAGAGGATTTGTTGCGTCATCTACCATCAGACTGCTGAAGGAGCTTGGAATCCACGGTCAGGCTCTGCGGAAGAGCATAAGATCACTCTCAGACGCGGCTGAAAGACGCAGCTGTTGGATTTGGCTCAAGCGGAAAGACCCATGCTGGGCCCCAAGTACGTCATGGTGAATCTTTGGGACAATTTGACACGGGACACGCGCTGAGGGCTGATCATCCTGCAGCGGGCCGCCCTTGGGGAGGGTGTATAGTGTTAAAAGGCCGAAACACCCAGTGATGCAAGGGTACACTACTGATGATGTGTCCTGTGCCCAACTGTCCTGAAGGTTACCCAGGCCAAGATATACGTATACTTATCCCCCCCCCCCCCCCCCCCGAAGTTGAGCATCTACCACTCTCAACAATCAACGAATGTCGTGAAATGCTCCCCACCTACTGGCACAAGGGACTTCTTAACACCTTGTCCTGTGTATTTGATTCTGCAACGTGCTGATCGACAACCAGCAGCCAATTGACAGGAATGCACACACCTCGTATTGAAGCTCCTAAGATTTAAATTTCCCTACATGCACCCCGAGGAAAAATGAATCTGTTCCACACTTTATACTCATTTAAATTAGCTGGTCCCTTTTCTTTGCTAAACAGTTTTTTTTCCTGGAATAGTTAAAGTTTTACTTTCTGCACTATGCGACTGGAGGCTTCAACCCTGTCAAGTGACAGCAGGGATTCCATGCCAAGTGCCAGAGGGAGCAGCAGAGGTTCCGTGTCAAGTCCTGGTTTGGATGCCCTTGTTTGTAATGCAAGAGCCAAACTTTCCACCACAGTGAATGTAGCTTGGTTTCTGTAAATACCCGACTCTCACATAGGTAAAGATGTAAGCATCTTTAATGTTTATACCAGTATCAGATATGCAGTACATCCTACATTCACTCTGCTGCAGCTACTGAATACAGTAGGCGAGTTCTTGTGCTATAAAGCATGCACTAGGCAGAGTTATTATTACTAAGCATTCTGATTGGCTAACATGCAATAGCCAATCTACAGTTTCATTAGTCACCCAGTCAGCGGGGATTATTGGATAATGATCAGGAGCTGTAATCCAACTTGATTTCCCCCTGTGAAACCCGACACAGCTTCCACAGCCTTGCCTTTGGACAGTGTGCCTGTATGCCAATAATCTGCAAGGCAATGCCATGGTTTTTTCCATGATGTATTGGAGCTTTGGTGTAGGTGGTAGCGACTTCCGATGTTTGAGGCAGGGCATGCCCTAGACATACGATGCAAAAGGAGTGGGCAGAGATAACTGCAACATTCAACGGCAGGAATCAAATCCCAGTGAACTTTGCTGCAAAAAAAATTGCGTGAGTGAATACATCTTGAAATGCCACACCATCAACTGTATCACTAGCCTTAGATATCACTCAATGTACATATTCCCATCTCACCTAATTACCGTTCACAGTGCTCACAGCTGAAGCTTCCGATGCCTCGCGCGCGCGTGTGTGAGAGTGTGCGCGCGGCTGCCAAGAAATTGTGTCCCCCGTCCCCACCATGTTTTGATAGCGATTTCCGTCACTGACTGATGGAAATCCTCAGAGCAGGCACAGACTCAAGGAGCCAAATCCTTGAGGAGTCAATAAAATGAGACAAACAAATTGTTTAAACATTCTCTAGTGTACTTGTTTATTATACAATGATTAGGAATTATTCTCTGAGTTTAAGGCAGATATACATTAAATTTAGAAATTATATTCGGTTTTAACATAATTATTAGTTGATGATAAATGTTACCAATATAAAAAATGAAGACTAATTGTCATAAAGTTGTTGGAAAAGCACTAAATGCCAAACAATGCACTTGACTATATGGAATACAATTAATGGTATTGCATTTTATTTTTACATTTATTTTAAAAAAACATCCAAATTGTGCCTTTGATATTGTAAAAATGAATATAGTTGGTAATTAAATGTACAATAATATTTAAGATATTGGCAAATGAAAATATTTTGATTTCTGGACAATCAAATGCAAGTGACATATTATATGGCATCTCAGAATGGGATTTCTTGATACAAGTTTTCTCTTTTCTCGTCAGATGCAAAAATGCTGTTTACTTCTGATATATAAAGAGCCTTCTTGCAGTCAATCTTCTCTATGGAACCATGAAAGCTTACCAAGTGATCTCGTTGTAGAGTCGATGTACACAGCCCTTGTTAATACAACAACCATAAAGTAGTTAACTGTCCCCCTTGAGTGCTACTAGACAACTCTGCAGCAATTGCAAGTGTCCCTGAAATAAAAAAAACAAACATTAAAATCACCATGCTCAAATGAAGGTTCAGCAGAAACACCAGCATTGATCTTAACGTAAACATGCTGGGCCCAAAAACAACTTTGACAAGATTTGCAGAAACAAATTCAGCCCGTCCCCCTCCCCCTACATTCCTTCCTCTTGC
The DNA here is from genome assembly GCA_963514005.1 of Raja brachyura. The sequence continues at coordinate 44,344,497 of OY740789.1, read as the reverse complement.
TTCACAATTTGCAACTCTTCACTCCTTGTTGCTCACATGTTTCTGGCCTCTGTCCAACCTTCTGCCTATCAAAAATTCCCCTCACCCATATTCACATATTACTTACTTTCCTCTCCCCAGACTTTCCTCTCCCTTCCTCACATCCAGCTTTCTTCACACCTCCCCATCGTCCCCACAATCAGCCTGAAGTAGGATCCCAACCAAACATGACCTATCCATGATTTTCAGAGATGCTGCCTGACTCTAGCATTTTGCCTTTTCCTATTCCTCACTATTTTCATAACTTATGGGCGTGATCTGGAAGGTCGACTGTCAGAGTGGAACACACACACACACCTTCCTTCGCCAGCTCGTTATGTAGGCAGAGGACAGGGCAAGCGGGGGGTGCATCGAGTGAAATTCACACAATGCAAAGCTAAGGTGATACAGACACACACCACGATGAATAGGAAGGTTGGCAATGTAATTAAGACGGCTAAAGCATAGTGTACGGTAAGTCCTTTAAAAGGGGGGGGGGGGAGAAGAGGGGAGAAGGAATGGAGAAAGAGTGGAGACAACTTTTAATGAGCCAGAGATACATGGCTGTGAAGCTCGGCGGATATTTAACGTTACCAGTTGGTTATCCTTGGTTCTGAAAACTACTGCTTACATTTTTTTCCCCCAATGAGCCAATGAAATTCACAGGTCAGCACCAGCTACAACCTACGAGAACGTTTGACCTACTGGCGACCCACCTACGGCACGGGAATTCTCGCTACTCTCCGTGGCGGCTTCATTCTAGTTGCTACTAATTTTTCAACATGTTGAAAAATTTGCGCCAACCATAATGAGACCGCATCTAATTCCCAGAATGCGGAAACTCTTCATGACCATGAAGGCGACACCCCGGCAACCACTCGTGAACACGTGGCGACTGCATAGTTTATTGCAGTCGCCTTAAAGGTCGCATAAGTGGGACAGGCCATCAGAAACAGGACATTTCCTGTTTCATTTACACAGAGCTCTTCCTCAAATATCAAATTTCATGTTTGAGGCAGATTTTGCAAAATAAAAATATTTTATTGCAAGTAATGACCCGGTCTCATTTACTATCGCCTAATGGGTTTAATCTACATCTCCCATTGGTATCCAAGGTTTTTTATTGAAAATGCAAGGACGTTTTTGTGTAATTAGCACAGTGCATTTTCATTGTAATATGAATATGGAATTTGTACGTTCTCCCTGTGACCGTGTGGGTTTTCTCCGGCTGCCCCCATTTCCTCCCACACATACAGGTATGTAAGTTAATTGCCGTTGGTGAAAAAAAAATTGTAAATTGTCCTTTGTTTGTTGAATAGTGTTAGTGTATAGGGTGATCGCTGGTAGGCATGGACTAGGTGGGCTGAAAGGCCTGTTTCCGAGCTGTATCTTTAAAGTCTAAAGACTGGGGCAATATAGTTGCATGGACAAAATGCAATATTGTAGCTATACTGACTTTGTTTTATGCAGCGTGGAAAACAAATTAATGGAGACTAAAGGAGCTAGGGGTTCCTTTAAAATGGAAAAGATAATTGACAGGGTGTTTACAAAATAGCAATTGTTTTTGCTCAGAGTAGGCGTCTACTGTGTATAACTTTCTCTGACTCAAGGTTTTCCTTTACTAGAACATATGGAAGTGTCCAAGTTTTACATATGAGGTTAGGAATTACTCAGTCTTAACCGTTCAATATTTTAAGTTATATTTTAAATGAGTTTTTTATTGATTGTAGAAGACTGAATATGATACAAATTTGTAGGGTAAAACTTCCTTCTTCGCTAAATGTAGTGGAACAATTTAAACTAGCACATAATTGAATTAGATAGCCTTCATACTAACAAAGCTATTGAAATGAGGTAAAGCAAGATGAGGCAAAGCTGGGTGGCAGTGTGAATGCTAAGGATGTGAAATGCAAACTGTGCGGAGGATGCTATGAGGATGCAGGATGACTTGGACAGGTTGGGTGAGTGGGCAGATGCAGTTTAATGTGGATAAATGTGAGGTTATCCACTTTGGTGGCAAAAACAGGAAGGCAGTGAACAAGTCAAAATAAGTTAGCAAGCTTATACACCCAAGAAATGTTAAGTGAATGCAACTTCACTTTCAGTATTTAAACAAGTTAAACACGCATAATGTAAGGTTTATCGTAGAATATTTGGACTTTATCTGTATATAATTATTTTAAATTAATTTTATGGAGCACTAGCACAAACATTACCTTGGAATGTTTTAGTTCCAGTTCTGCCAATTCTACAAGGTTTTTTCGAAATGCTGCAACTCTTCGAGTTTTGAAGTCTATAAGCTCTAGGAACAAAATTGCAATTATCAAATTTACAATCTCAAAGATTAATAAATCTCTTGGTTGCTAAGAGAGTCAATGACTGCTTAATTCTTTTCACAATGCCTTTTTGGATTCAATGGGAAAATTAGTCAATTCACTGCTCCGTAGCTTCCAAGCATACTTGAATATAAACAGAAAATGCTAGAAAAAGTCGGGTCAGACAGCATCTGTGGTAAGAGAAGCAGAGTTCGCGTTTCGGGGCCAAGACTGTTGAGCATTTATAGCACTCCCATTTTCATGCGTAAGGAGGATCTGCAGATGCTGGTTTAAACCAAAGACAGACACAAAAAAACTGGAGTAACTCAGCGGGTCAGGCAGCATCTCTGGAGAAAAGGAACAGGTGACATTTCGGGTCAAGACTGTATTCAGACGGAGATTCAGGGGAAAGGAGAACGAGATATATTGACAGTATTTAAAATGAATGGAAGATATGCATAAATCAACGATAATCAAGGAAATGTGGAGCCCACAATGGTTCATTGCTGGCTGGGGGATAGGTGATGCAGAGTTAATAGAGACAATGGAACTCAACAGATTGACAGTAAAACTAGTACAACGACTAGGTTGAGGGAGGGACGGAGAGAGAGGGGATGCAAAGGTTACTTGAAGTTAGAGAAATCAATATTAGTACCACTGGGTTGTAAGCAGCGCAAGCAAAATATAAGGTGCTATTCCTCCAATTTACATTTAGCCTCACTCTGAAAATAGAGGAGGCTCAGGACAAAGAGGTCAGTATGGGAAAGGGAAGGGAAGTTAAAGGGTTTGGCAACTGGGAGATCATGTAGGCTGGGGCGGACTGAGCGAAGGTGTTCAGCGAAACGATCACCGAGTGTGCGCTTGGTCCACACCTGGAACAGCAGATACAGGAGAGGTTGGAGGAGGTGCAAGTAAACCTCTGCCTCACGTGAAAGAACTGTCGGGGTCCCTGGACAGAGTCGAGGAAGGAGGTATAGGGACAGGCGTTGTATAGTCCTGTGGTTGCAGGCAAAAGGGTGGTTTGGGTGGGAAGGGATGAGTTAACCAGGGAGTTGAAGGGAACGGTCTCATATTCATTTCAGATTTATAGCATCTGCCGTATTAGATTTTTTTTTAAACTATAATGTTTTTAATTAATGCTGTCTTGTACAGGTTGCAGCTTTTGGATAAGATTCCAAACTAAGCCCTCATGTTTATACCAGACAGACGTTATAGACCCCAAGCACAACTTCAAAATGCAGTAACGTTAACTTGGGTCTTCTCGCTCTCATTTATCATTTCAACATAATTAAAACCGATTATCTGATCATCATAAAACTGCATCAAGTAACTTGCAGCGTGCAAATCGGCTGGTGTTTCCTACATTACATTGACTACTTTTTAACCGAGAGTAAAGCATGTTAAAATATTGCAAACGGTTTGTGAATTGCATTGTTAATCATCAAAAATACAGTACCCTGAAGATTAAAGTTATTTCTAATACCCTAAAATATCAGCTCTAAAAGATCTTGTATCTTTCATAAGAATTAGCACTTTTCTAGCTTTACTGCCTAATTGAAAGGCCACTGACTTATTGCACAAGCACTTCTCAAAAGTAGTTCAATCATGTGCAAACTTTCAAATGGATACATGAAAGTCTTCTGCTTAACAATTGTATTTCAATAATGTAATGGTACAAAACATTTACCTTGCTTTGCAGACTCTGACAGTGTCTCAAATTTTTGACAGCAGAACTGTTGGTTGGTCTCAGCTTGAAGGACATCTTTGTTCTTAGCTCTTGCTCTATCCAACAGCTTGTTTGCATTTTCATAATCCACCAAAGACCTTGCTCGTCTATAAAGGAGGTCCTGAGCACGTAAAGTAAGATTTTAAAATAAATTTGCAAAGTCTGTAAAAATTACACAAGATTGCACAAATTGTGTCAATGCACTTGACTTAATGTGAATGTTTCTACTACAAATATTTAGTGATTTGCATTAAATGACAGTCATGTAGTTGGAATGTTGCAAAGTTTACTTTGTTTTGTGTGTGTTGGAGTGCATGTACACCTGTTCAGTAAAATGTTCCGATGCATTTGAAGGTAGATAAATCTCCCGGGCCTGATCAGATATATCTGAAGACAGTGGGAAACTAGAGAAGAAATTGCAGGCGCTGAGATACATGCATCATTATTAGACATGTGTGAGGTAGACTTGAAGGTGGCTAATGTTGTGCTTTTATTCAACAAGGGCTGCAAGGAAAGCCTTGAGAACTATAGAACTACAGAGCTTAACATCTGTGGTAGGCAAATTACTGGAGAGTGTTCTTCATGTACACATTTGGAAAGTCAGGGAATAGGGATAGTCAGCATGGTTTTCTACATGGGATATTGTATTCCAAATCAGATTGAGTTTTTAAGTAACCAAAAGGTTGCTGAGGGCAGAGCAATAGATTACATAGACTTCAGTAAGACATTTCATAAAGTTCCGCATGATATGCTGCTCTGAAAGCGTATGGTATACAGGGAGACCTAGCCGACTGGATAGTGAATTACCTTCATGGAAGGAAGCAAAGGGTGATGGTGGAAGGTTGTTTTTTGGACTGGAGGCTTGTAACTACTGCTGTGCCTCAGGGATCGGTCCTGGGTCCATCACTGTTTGTCGTTTACATCAACGATTTGAATGAGAATGTAGAAAGCATGATTAGCAAGTTTACAGATTATACTAAAGTGGGGGTATTGTAGATAGCGATGATGATCATCAAAAAATACAACAGGATCTTGATCAGTTGAGCAAGTGGGCTGAGGAATGGTTAATGCAGATATGTGCAAGCATTTTGGGAAGTCAAATTAGGTCAAGACTTTCACAGTCAATGGCAGGGCACTGGGGAGTGTTGTAGAGTAAAGGGATCTAGGAGTGCAGGTACATAGCTCCTTGAAAGTGGCATCACAGGTAGATAGGGTGGTCAAGGTAGCTTTCGGTATATTGGTCTTCATCAGTCAGGGTATTGAGTGCAGAAGCTGGGATGTTACATTACAGTTGTACAACACATAGGTGATGCCGCATTTGGAGTATTGTTTTCAGAGATCTATGAGCATTTTGCGAGAACTAGAGGGCCTGAACTATTGGAAGAGGTTGGGGAGGTTAGGACTTTATTCCTTGAAGCACAGGAGGATGAGGTGTATAAGATCATGAGAGGAATAGATAGGGTAAATGCACAGTCTTTTACCAAGAGTAAAGGAATTTAAAAAAAATCCTTTTAAAAGGGAAAAGTTTTAAGACGAGGGGAAAGATTCAATAGAAATCTGAAGGGCAATTTCCACAGAGGGTGAAGGGTACATGGAACAAGCTGCCAGTGGGGGTAGTTGAGGCAGATACTATAAAGACACAAGATTTAGACAGTTACATGGATAGGAAAGATGTAGAGGGATATGGGCCAAATGCAGGCAGATGGGACGAGTGCAAGTGGTGCATCTTGCTCAGCACAGGCAAGTTTGGCCGAATAACCTATTTCAGAACAGACAATACCCACTTCCCCGCATATCCCATTCTGAGTAAAGCACATTTGCAGAATGAACTTGGTATAAGTACTAACTCTGAAGACATCACAGGTTTGTCCCTTTAAATAAATTTGTAAACACTGTCTAAGGGATTTCTGCCAACTTTTGGAATTGGGGGGACAGCTAATGTGATAAGCTTCAAGGCTGTTGAACCTTGGGTGTAAGTCAGATTGACTTGCTCCACTGTCCAAATGTGGCCCATGTTGTGTAAAATAGACACAAAATGCTGGAGTAACTCAGCGGGACAGGCAGCACCCCTGGAGAGAAGAAATGGGTAACATTTCGTGTCGAGACCCTTCTTCAGTCTGAAGATCCGTCTGAAGAAGGGTCATGACCCGAAACGTCACCCATTCCTTCTCTCCAGAGATGCTGCCTGTCCTTTCAAGTTACTCCAGCATTTTGTGTTTATCTTTGATTTAAACCAGCATCTGCATTTCTTTCCTACCCATCTTGTGTAACACTGCTTAGTCCTACTCAACTACTGAACACAGATAGTTGGGCAATTCAAATGCTGTGATTTATGTAGAGTGGAAAACGGTCCAGTTCACCATGTTCCCAATGTTAATGAATTGGCATAGATAGGATAGGTAGTCAACTCTTTCTCCCAGGGCAGGACAATGTAAAACTAGAGGGCAGGGGGTTTAAGATGAGAGGGGAGAAAGATCTGAGGGGCAGGTTTTTGCCCACACAGAGGGTGGTTTATATAAGGAATGAGCTGCCAGTGCAAAATATGATTACATTGTTTAAAAGGCATTGGGTCAGATAAGAAGGATGTAGGGGATTTGGGCCTGATGTGATAAGTGATCGGAATGGATGAAAGAGGCCATTTCCTCAATGTATGTGTCATAGATTCTATGTCAACCATGCAAAATTGGCTTATTTTTAATTGATTATAAATATCATTCAAAGCGATGGTAGGATTCAGTGATAAAGTTCTGACACCCTATTGCTTGATGCAAGGTGAAGACTGCAATTGAGAAGATCAGAATGTCCTCCAGTTAATTTATTAATTGTAGGGCTAAGATGAAGTATACACTTCACTATTCATAATACAAACAGCTACTTCCCACCCTTTTGCAAAAGTGAAACAAACCAGCAGTGTTCTGTTCTGTTCACTGCTTACAGAAATCACCGTGTTCTCGGTGTGGTGGGAGGGCAAGCAACTAAAGTGAAACTGGAGTCAATTGGTTGATAGTTAAAATTCCCCTTCCATGTTAGTTCTCACTTACATCTTGCAATTATTTTTGGTTAAAAACTCTGAGAAATCAAGAGAATAGTCTAATCTTATGTGATTATATAAATCCGGCACGTGGTTTAAAAATGACTTGCCTTACCAGCTTGCGATTCTCTTAAGTAATACCTCAAAAGATCAGAAAGCTTTAGGTCTTCATCTGCTGATACTCGTGCTTCTATTTTCTGGAAATAAAGTGCAAGATATTAAGTACAAAATGTCAGAAACATTTGCCAGTTTAGTCTTTATACAATTTGGTCCAAGCTCAAAATAGGCTCGTTACAACATCCATAAATGACACAGATGTCAACTTAATGCAAGTAAGGAAAAAGCAAGAATATATTAAGTCAGTGAGAACAGGATTATTAATACGGATTTAAGAATTGAGTCACTATGAATTTATGAAAGGGTAAACACTTCTGGCCATGCTGACCAAGATATCCCATCTGCACTAGTCCCACCTTCCCGCGTTTGGCCCATATCCCCCTAAACCTTTCCTATCCATGTACCTGTCCAAGTCTTTTAAATATTGATATAGTACCTCTAAATGTTGTTATAGCACCATCTGTTAAAATATTTTTTTTGTGGTTGTAACTAATAGAATAGGTAAAGATGTGGTACTTTGTGCGTAAAGACAACTTTTGAGATAAATGACATTCGGGTTGATAAATAAAATTAAAGTACATACTGAGGGAATATACTAGATTGAAAATTGAATGCAGAACTGATAACCAAATAGGAATCAAAAGATCATATTTGTTAGGGGTCTGTAATTAGTGAAATAAAGTGTGAGAGTCATACAGCACGAAAACAGGTCCAATGCCCTAACTTGTCCATGTTGACCGAGATGCCCATCTAAGATAATCCAATATCCCCCTAAACCTTTCCTATCCATGTACCTGTCCAAGTCTTTTAAATATTGATATAGTACCTCTAAATGTTGCTATAGCACCATCTGTTAAAATATTTTTTTTGTGGTTGTAACTAATAGAATAGGTAAAGATGTGGTACTTTGGGCGTAAAGACAACTTTTGAGATAAATGACATTCGGGATGATAAATAAAATTAAAGTACATACTGAGGGAATATACTAGATTGAAAATTGAATGCAGAACTGATAACCAAATAGGAATCAAGAGATCATATTTGTTAGGGGTCTGTAATTAGTGAAATAAAGTGTGAGAGTCATACAGCACGAAAACAGGTCCAATGCCCTAACTTGTCCATGTTGACCGAGATGCCCATCTAAGATAATCCAATATCCTCCTAAACCTTTCCTGTCCATGTACCTGTCCAAACGTCTTTTAAATGTTGTTATTGTACCTGCCTCAACTATGTCCTCTGGCACGTGTTCCATATACCCACAACACTGTGTGGAAAAGTTGCCCCTCATGTTTCTATTAAGTCTTTCCCCTCTCAACTTAAAACTCTGCCCTCTGGTTCTTGATCCCCCCCCGACCCTAGGGGAAAAGGTGTGTATTCACCCCTTCTATTCCCCTCATGATTTTATCACCTAAATTAAGATAGATTTAGAAGATTTTATCTAAATCTAAGTTATCTAAATTAAATTCCATTAGCTTAACATCACCCCTCAGCTTCCTGTGCTCCAAGGAATAAAGTCCTAGCCTGCCCAACCTCTCCCTGTAGCTATACCTCAAATCCTGGCATCCTTGTAAATATTCTCTCTATGTATTCCTGCTTAATGGCATATTTCCTATAGGAGAGTGACCACTACTGAATACAATCCTCCAAGTGCACCATTACCAGCATAATGTACAACTGTAACACAACGCCTGAATCTCGATACTCAATTCCCTGATTTAAGGTCAGCATGCCAAAAAACCTCCTTCACCACCCTATTGTCTGTAACGCCATTTTCAGTGTTGTACTCCGAGATCCCTCTGCTCAACAAACTCATCAGGGCCCTATCATTCCCTGTGAAGGTTCTGCCCTGTCTTGACTTCTCAAAACGCAAGACCTCAGTTATCTAAATTAAAATCCATTAGCCATTCCTCAGCGCACTTGCCCAGCAGATCAAGATCATGTTGTAATTCTTGATGAGCATTTTCAAGTGTCCATGATACCACATATTTTAGTGTCATCGGCAAACTTACTAATCAGGCCTTGTGCGTTCTCATCTAAATCGTCGCTATAAACTATTCACAGCAATGGGCCCGGCACCGATCCCAGAGCTAATTATTCACAGGCCTCCAATGTGATAAACAACTTTCCATCATCGCCCTCTGCTTCCTACCATGCAGCCAATTCTTTATCCAGTTAGTTACTGGGACCCATGCAGTCCAACCTTCCAAAGCATTTTTATCATGTATAACCTTTCAAGGGCCTCATTGAAATCCATATAGATTACATCTACAACCCTGCCCTCATAAACCTTCTTGGTTACTTCTTCAAAAAACTCAATCAAACTTGAGAGACATAATCTCCCTCATTAAAAACCATGCTGATGACCCTTAATCAACCTGAAGAATCAATTCTGAAGAAAAGAATTACCTCATATCAATCTGAAGAAGGGTCTCGACCCGAAACGTCACCTATTCCTTCGCTCTATAGATGCTGCCTCATCCGCTGAGTTTCTCCAGCATTTTTGTCTACCCCTAATCAACCTATCTTTTCAAATGCATATATATCTTACCCCTCAGAATCCACTCCAGTATTTTTTACTGGAGGCAGGAGTTGCTGCAGGAGATATTGCAGGAGTTAGTGCTGAGACTCCAGCTTTTCACAATTTTTATTAATGATTTGAAGAGGAAATTAAATGTGTTGATGATAAAAATATGGGTATCAATCTCAGATTATGAGGAGAACCCCCTTTACAATTATAACTAATTTGTTATTGTTCTTTTCCAGTTCTGACAAAGGGTCTTCAACCTAGCTGCTGAGCCTTTCAGCAATAGATAGGTTACTCAAGGACCTTTGGAGTATAAGATGGCAAAATGAAAAGACAGATGGATCATATTTTTAATTGATGACAAAATGAAATTAGAAATTCAGAAGAGGATTATATTTAAATCCGCGTATATTTAAGGCCAATAGTAAAGTCGCCTTACTGGAATTATACAAGGCCCTGGTGAGACCTGCATCTGAAATAATACAGGTTTGGTCTTTATGCAACCAAGGTTCATCAGTTGGATTCTTGGATGGGGGCATTTGGCCTACAAGGAAAGATTAAACGGTTGAGATCCTTATTCTACAGATTTTGGAAGAATTAGAGATGATCTCTTTGATGCAAATACAATTCTTAAACACCTTGACACCTGGATTGGTAAAAGGAAAATGTCTCCCCTAACTGGGTGTCAGGAACCAGGGGGCAGTCGTTCAGATCAGAAACAAGATATTTATTTGTAGAAACAAGGAACTGTAAATGTTGGTTTACAAAAAAGACCCAAAGTGTTAGAGTAATTCAGCGGGTCAGGCAGCATCCCTGGAGAATATAGATAAGTGATGTGTCATGTCAGGACCTTTCTTATGTAATCTTCAGAAATAGAGATATTACTTTGCCCTGGCTAAATCTTTGCAGTTCCCTACCCAAGCTTTGCCATTAAATATATTCAGTACTAAGATTGATAAGATTTGTTGATATGAAGGGAATCAATAAATATTGGGTTGTTGCAGGAAAGTGGCACAGTGATGAAAGATCAGCTGTAGTCTTACTGAAGAAGGCTCCTGACCCAAAACATTGCCCATCCATGTTCTCTGGGGATGTTGTCTGACCCGCTGAGTTACTCCAGCACTTTGCATCATCAAATGGCCTAGTCCTGTTTCTCATATTTTAAAAACAATATTTTAATTCATGTTTTGTATCATACAGGATACGTGGGAAACTCGTGCTAACGAGGCTAAGAGTTAATTTGTATTCCAAACTACTATTAAATTGAGTCGTTTTGCTGGCTAATTTTAGTGCAACCACAATAGAGTCAAATAAAATAACTGATAAGATGACAGAATTACTGTGGGGATAATCTATAAATTACATCATCACTTTATCCCATCCTTCCCTCCCTTACCCTCTCTGCAATTTAAAACCAACACGTTTTCTTTCTCAGCTCTGACGAAGGGTCTTAAACTAAAATTATAACTTTTCTCTTTCCACAGTTGCTGCCTGATCTGCAGAATGTCTCTCGCATTGTCCGTTTGCATTTCAGATTTCCAGCATCAGTTTTTTCACAAAATTTGGGTGACATTATGAATGGACTCCTCTACTTTGAGATCAACTGATCCTTTCTAAAGAATCATCAAGCCTCTGTGAAAATATTCTCTTCTTATTAGCCCTCCAACACCTCTAGTTGCAGTTTTACTTATTCAATCACCAGCAGATCAAATTGTGGGCCCTTCTTTGCACTGTTCAAAATTTCTACAGACAGGCTGTCAGCCTCAACCTCATCACCACCTTCCTCAACTCACATGTCTGTGCAACCAGACTGCTGTTTTTTGTGGTAGCCAATTTTGGACAAGCTGCAATTCTTTTCAATTAAAAACTCTGGAAGAATGAGTCACTGCCAACCATACCAAAAACTATTGTTTCCAACAATTCCAAGTCTTCATTTGCAGATTCTGGATTCTATTTACCCAGCAAATGAATATCTACCTCCAAATAATATGCTCATCCATTATGACTTTCACATCTATTTGACTATACCAATGATTCCCTTACTTCTGACTAAATTTAAGCTGGTAATATTCTGCTGCATTGCCCCCACCTTCCTTTATTATTCATGACCTTGTGAATATTAGCTTTCTCAGCCCATTCTTTTACAATCCCATTTTAGCTCTGCCTAACCCTCCCTCAAATAAAGCTTCTATTCACTATCCAAGCTATCTACCACCCCCCCCCCCCCCCCCCCCCCCCCAACGAAAATATCGTATTAACTTGTTTTTTTTTTAATTGGAGCTTCTATTTCCGGTCCCCACATCCCACCACTGGTAGTCATACTATACTAATCTAGATAACTTCAAATATATAAAGAGTAAAAGAAAGGAAAGAGTGGACGCTGGATGGCTGGAAAAGTAGTAATGGAGAACAAGGAAATGGCAGATAAACTGAATATACGTTTTTTGTACCAATCTTCACATCTGAAGACACCAGCAGTGTGCCAGAAATTCGAGTTGCGTCAGAAGTGAGTGCAGTCACTATTACCGAGAAGGTGCTTGGTCAGCTGAAAGGCTTGATGGTCGATAAGTCACCTGGACCAGATAGACTACATCCCGTTCTAAAATAAGTAGCTGTTGAGATTGTGGAGGCATTTGTACTGATCTTTCAAGAATCACTAGAGCCAGGAATGGTCCCAGAGGTCTGGAAACATCACTAATTTAATTCCACTGTTTAAGAAAAGAGGCAAGAGAAAGAAAACTATAGGCTGGTTAGTCTGAATTCGGTGGTTGGTAAGAAAGTTACAAGCATGATAGACAAAGGAGAGTTAGTGGATGTAATTTACTTGGATTTTTAGAAGGCATTTGATGTGGTGCCACATGTTGAGGCTGCTAAACAAGATAGGAGCCCATGTGTATTAGACACAAGGTACTAGCATGTCCTTGTCTTCTGCCTGTCAGCCAATCTCTCCAATACCATGGGCTTCTATTTGTTTAGCAGCCTCAACATGTGGTACCTTCTACTTTGGTAGAAGGAATAAAGGCATAAACTACTTTCTAAATGGGGAGAGGATTCAGAAATCAGAAATGCAAAGGGACTTGGGAGTGCTGGTACAGGATTCCCAAATGGATAATTTGCAGGTTGAGTCCATGGCAAGGAAGGCAAATGCAATGCTAGCATTCATTTCAAGGGGACTAAAGTATAAAAGCATGGATGTAATGCTAAGGCTTTATATGGCACTTTTATAAGGTGAGGCCACATTTGGAATATTGTGAGCAGTTGTGGGTACCATATCTGAGAAAGGATGTGCTGGCATTGGAGAGGGTCCAGTGGAGGTTTACGCAAATCATCCCAGGGTTAACGTATGAGATGCTTGATGGCTCTGGGCCGGAACACGCTGGAGTTTAGAAGAATGAGGGGGGATCTTATTAAAACCTACTGAAAGGCTAAGATAGAGCGGACATGGAAAGGATGTTTACGGTAATGGGAGAGTCTAGAACCAGAGGATATAAACTCAGAATAAAAGGACGTACCTTTAGAATGGAGATGATGAGGAATTTCTTTGGCTAGAGGGTGGTAAATCCATTGCCACAGCCCGCTGTGGAGGCCAGGACATGGGGTATTTTTAAGCAGAAATTGATAGGTCCTTGATTAGTAAGGGTATCAAAGATTATAGTAGAAGGCGGAAGAATGGGGTTGAGAGAGGAAAATAGATTAGCCATGATTGCATAGCATACTACTTAATTGACCAATCGCCGCATTCACCTCCTATGTCTTATGATCTTATAACGTGCTCTGGAGGACAGCCGTTCCTTCACTTGTCTGCAATTCTTCCTTGGAAGAAAATACTGAAAAAATTATTTAACCACACCTGGAAAAGTTTTACCACACCTGGATTAGAAGGTCACAGCTAAAGGGAGAGGTTGGATAGATGTCGATAGTTTTCTCTGGAACGTTGGAGGTTAAGGGAAGACCTGATAGAAGTATATACAATTATGAAGGGGCATAGATAAGATAGACAGTCAGAACCGTTTCCCCAGGGTGGAAATGTCCAACACTAGAGGGCATAACTATAAGGTGAGATGGGCAAAGTTTAATGGAGATGAGCAAGGCAATTTTTGTTTTTATACACAGAGTGTTGGTGTTGTAGAACACATTGCAAGGGTGGTGGTAGAGGCAGATAAGGTAGTGGTGGTTAAAAGGCTTTTAGATAGGCACATGAAAGTGCAGCGAATAGAGGGATATGGATCATATAGACAGATGTAGTCAGTTTAACTTGGCATCATGTTCAGCATAAACATTGTGGACCGAAGGGCCTGATCCTGTGCTATACTGTTCTATGTTCTACGTTTTTAATCATCCAAATATTTCCTCATTTGATTCAGCATTTCCTGTATCTTCAGTGAAGCATTTTAATAGCTTTCCCCATGTTAAAATCAGCTCAATAAATGGATGCTGCTGCTATATATTCATGCTGACATAGTACAAGGTGATCACCTTTTTTAAAAATAAATTGCAAGCGTATTCAAGTTCAGCTAAATTTCAAAACCTGGAAGATAAGCAAATTAGGTACATGCAAGTCAAAATTGACATACCCTTGTTTTTTCAAATAATTCTGATACCTTCAAGAAAAATCTGAAACAAAATTAGGAATACATTACTAAACTGTAAAGTTTTTTTTAAATAACGTATAGTGCTAATAAGTATACGAAATTTGTTACATCAGTAATTCCAATAAAAGTCACAATTCGAAACTATGAAAAATCATTATTTCATTGAGAATCATCGAAACTCAATTGTTCAATAACAATTGCTCCTGGATTTTGTAGATGGTACACTGCAGTTGGTCTGGAGGGAGTGAATGTTGACGACCTCCATCTTAAAACAACACAAGTCCACCTCCTCCCTACATTCACCAGTAGATCCAGGTTAATATTTAACTGAGAAAAACCTTTTGATACTTTTAATAACTGCCTTTTAAATGTCAAGGGTCAATCGCCACAGGATCTGTAGCAGAATAAAGGTACCTCTAATGAGCTGAAAAGCTATTTTACTCCAGTTTTCACTTCTCAATATATCATGGTCCTAATATTATGACATAATATGTATTTAAAACAAATGCAACCATGTACTAAATATTAACTTTAATGCACTTAAAATTGATTGGTCGCTGGACTACATGTTGTTTAACCCGGATCATGCAAAAGGTTATAAAGCAAGATGAAATACATAGCTTTTCTCTCAATCAGCCTGCTAGTTAAGCTAAAGCTTTGTAGCAGATTAAATTTCATTGGCCGGATAGCAATCGACTTGCTAGGGGTTTAGGGAATTTCAGCATGGCAATGTCGGAGTATCTATTTAAGTATTAATCAGTAGCTTTTTGTTTTAATTATTGATCTGACCATGAGACAAGCACACAAATTGTATAATGTGGTATATCAGGATGCAAGTAATACAGGCGACCTCCAGGTCAAGGGAAGCTGCATTTCTAGAAAATGGTCCTTATCGCATTTTTCCATAACGTAGATGATGCAGTTTCGCATGCGTCAAGAATGAAATATGAAAAGAAAATTGTGTTTGTTCAGGGCTGCCAACATTGAGTGAGAGTTGAGAGTGAGAAATTGCAAGGGGGCGTAGCGACCGAGCGGTGGGGGGGGGGTGGGGGGTGTTTGGTAGCAAGCTTTTGCATTTTTCAGCTTGAAATTGTGCAATCTGGTGCACACTGTTGCGTCTTTTAACTTACACTTGAATGCAACATTTATGCTTCAAATTGGATTAGGTATGAATAAGGTTAGGCTAAATTACATTCCTAACTACATTCTACAGTAGAGCCAGGCTCCGATCAACAGGTGCAACACATGAATGACCTTAGTATATTCATGTATGGAAATCAGATTATAATTCATGTTGTTAAGCATATATATATATATATATGTGTATATATATATATATATATATATATATATATATATATATATATATATATATATATATATATATATATATATATATATACACACACACACATATACAGAGGGAGAGAGAGAGCGAGAGCGAGAAACAAAAACCTGGAAACAAGGCAATAGGAGTTGGACTTCCATCACTGTTCTGCACAAATAAATCAATCAACCTTACCCTTTGTCTATAGAAACAAGGCGAAAATAATGCCACATATTCAACCGTATATGGTTCAATGAAATTAAGATATATATGTAAAACATATATATGGAAACAGGCCCTTTGGCCCACCAAGTCCACACCGACCAGCAATCTACCTTACACCAGTTGTTTCCTACAGAAGCCAATTAACCGACAAACTTCTTTCGGATGTGGGAGAAACCGGAATATCCAGAGAAAACGATGTGATCATAAGGAGAATGTACAAATACTGCAGAGACAGCACCCGTAGTCAGGATCAAATCTGGGTCTGTGGTGCTACAAGACAGCAACTCTACCGCTGTGCCACTGTGCCACCCCATTAAATTATTTTTTCTGTAATATATTATGGTGTCTCGTCAATAAAGGTGAACACATGATTATAATTTCTGCCCTTAGTTGGATAACACACATCTCCAGTCATTTTGTGTTATGGCTGGTTTTCAACCTCTTCAGTCTGAAGGTCTCGACCCGAAACATCACCTATTCTTTCTCTCCAGAGATGCCGCATGTCCTGCTGAGTTATTCCAGCTTTTAGTGTCTATCTTCAGTTTAAACCACCATCTGCAGTTCCTTCTTACACTCTTTGTTAAGCGAAACAGGTCCTATTCTCATAATATTATTCACCTCAACTAAGTATTTTCTTCACCTCCGTTGCTACAGAGAATACAATCCCAGTTATCAAATCTTTCTTCAAAGTGAAAAAAGAATTCCAACCCCGCCAATATGTTCATAATTCGCCCCGGATGTTCTCCAGAAAAATTGCACCCTTTCTACATTGTGTCACAGTCTTACAGCATGGAAACAGGCCCTTCATCCCAACTTGTCCATGCAGATCAAGATGCCCCATCTAAACTAGCCCCATTTATCCCCATTTGGCCCATATCCCTTTAAACCTTGTGTGTGTGTAAGGGTGAGTGTTAGGTTGTGTGTGAGGTTGTGTGTGAGGTTGTGTGTGAGGTTGTGTGTGAGGTTGTGCGTGAGGTTGTGCGTGAGGTTGTGCGTGAGGTTGTGCGTGAGGTTGTGCGTGAGGTTGTGCGTGAGGTTGTGCGTGAGGTTGTGCGTGTCAGTGATACAGCGACAACACCCGGAGTGAGTGGAGACTTGGCGATGTCCAGGGAGCATTTCCCTCTCTCCCCCCCACCCCGGGAATGCGGGCCGGACTAGATGCTCTGTGTCCAGCATGGGTCCGGGGGAAGTGGGGGTCAGTGACCCGGGGGATCGGGGGAGGTGAGGGACAGTGACCTGGGGTCGGGCATCGGAGCGGAGCTATAGCCCGAGATTCATCCCCGCGGCTCCGGAGGCGGTACCGACGCCCCCACTCACCCGGTTCGCTCCTGGGAACTCCATGCGGTGTGGACAGAGCGGCCGACGGCCACAGAGCCGCCCGCAGGTGTGGGGTGTGAGCAGTGCCTGGGGGGGCAGGGGGGTGTTGGGACCTCCGCTGTGTCTCACCTCTCACACTATCTGCACAGGAATGTGAATGCGGGTAAGGCAGCATTTATAGCGTGGTAGACAAAAATGCTGGGGAAATGCTCGAGTCTAAAGAAGGGTCAAACTCAGACATAGATGCTGCCTCACCCGCAGAGTTTCTCCAGCATTGTTGTCTACATTGCCATTTTAAATAGTGTGCGATTGGCTTAAGCCAATTAAATTGCTCGTTCTTTACGGGGAACCCGCAGACAAAAAACTATTCTCATTGGTGAGTGTGGAGGAGTCTGACTTTATTTATTCATATTTTTTAAATATTTTTTTGAGCGTGAGAACTTCTGTCATCAGCGTGAGAGCGTGAGAATTTCCTCAAATGCATTAGTCTCACGTTCAATGCCTGAGAGTTGGCAGACCTAGTTTGTTTACTTTTTCCATATATATTTTGCAAGAGTAAATTTTCATGAAGCATGCCAGATTTGTTTGTAGTGATTTACAAATTCATTATGAGTAAATTTCCATTTCCAAAACTGTAGTAATGTGGGCACTGCCTGTACTTAGTTATGGTCTGCAAGGCTCTGGCAAGTTTCAACTTTTGGCTTGGTTTTCCTATAATTGCTTGTTCTGAGGTTCAGTGAAAAACTTTTTTGCGTGTGTGCTATTCAATTGAATCAGAACATTCTCGACACAAGTAGAATCAGGTCATACACAAGTACAACAGGTACTCTGTTATCAGGCTTTCGACCGCTTCTCTCAAAGTTAGGCTACTGTCTGATTCACCTCTATCACATTGTGGATATTGGACTTTGTCACTGGAACTGGTGTGCTACAATCCTGAGAACTCCATTCTGCATTCAGTATCTTTCTCTTTGCTCTACCTATTGTACTCTAGTTCAGCTTGATATCCATAGTATTATCTGATTTGAATGATTGCATGCAAAACAAAGTTTTTCACTGTATCTCGGTACACGTGACAATAATAAACCTAATCCTAGTGTAAAGAAAAAATATTAGAGTGCAGAATATAGTTTACAGCATTGTCACATTACAATTAGAGAAAGTGTCAAGTGTCCACAATGAGGTAGGTTGGAAGATCTGGACCACAAGGTTTGGGAAGGCTGAGCAAAAATGCACCAGTCACATGAATATCACAGAGCGAGGAAGGTTGTGTGTCCTGCGGCAAAAAACTCACTTCCTGCCATTCTAAATCCTTACCAACATAAATCAGGAATATGGAATATTCGTCACCCATATCGCTGGTGTCTTCCACGGTGAAGACTGATGCAAAAATCTTATTCAGTTTATCCACCATTTCTTTGTACCCCATTATTATTTCTCCAGCATCATTTTCCAGCAGACCAACATTGGTATCCTTTTTTTTACATTGTTGGCTAGCTTACCCTCATTTTCATCTTTTCTTCCCTTATTGCTTTTCTAGTTGTCTTCTGTCAGTTTATAAATGCCTCCCAATCCTCAAGCTTCCCACTCATCTTTGCAATATTATATGCCTTCTCTTCTGCTTTTATGCTATTTTTGACCTCATTTGACAGCCACAGTGGTCTCATTCCCCCCTTGGTATATTTAATCCGCTTTGGAATGAAAAGTACCTGCATCTTCCGAAATACTCCTAAAACCTCCTGCCATTTCTGCTCCACCACCATTCCTGCTAGGATCCCCTTCCAATCAAATTTATCCAGCTCCATCCTCATGCCTCTGTAGTTATCCTTACTCAACAGTAATACCGATGCATCAAATTTCAGTGTCTCCCTCTCAAACTGCAGGATGAATGGTATCTGTAGATGGTTTTTATATGCAACCAATAACATAGTTACCTCAGTACCATTAACCCCGCCTAGTTAACATCAATCATAACGCCTTCCCCTTCCTGGGTACAGTTCAGTAGAAGAATGTAGCCAGTACTTGAGGATGTATGTAATACCCTGTGCTATCATTAAAAGGTGTTGCACCCTTTAAGAGTTTGTGAATTGCTTATTTACAGTATCCTATTATGACCATTGCCTCCTAGGGGTTCCTTCACCTTAAGCTCCCTAATCAAGTATTTTTGACTGCACAACACCAAATCCAATATTGTCTTTTCTCTAGTGGCATCAACCACAAGCTGCTCTTAGAAACCATCTCGTAGGCATCCTGCAAATTCCTTCCCCTGGGATCCAGTACCAACCTGATTTTCCCAGTTTACTTGCATATTGAAATCCCCCAAGGGAAGAAATTTGTAGGATGCTTACTGTAACATCATCTTTCCTACATGGATTTTCTGTGCATGCCACCTTGGAGAAACTATAAAAAGGAGGCAAATTTAAAGAGGATATCCGAAAGTTCCAACCAGCTGATTGAATCAAAGACTTTGACATGATCAAAAATGGCACCGTGTTACAGTTGGTGTTACCCCCTTTATTTCTTTTAGACAATAGACAATAGGTGCAGAAGTAGGCCATTCAGCCCTTTGAGCCAGCACCGCCATTTAATGTGATCATGGCTGATCATCCCCAACCAGTACCCCTTTCCTACCTTCTCCCCATACCCCCTGACTCCGCTATTTTAATAGCCCTGTCTAGCTCTCTCTTGAAAGCATCCAGAGCACCTGCCTCCACCACCCTCTGAGGCAGAGAATTCCACAAATGTTTGATTGCTGTGTGAAGATTCATGCCTCTAGAATACGCACTGTGATACAGGATGCAACCAACCATTTGAGGTAAACAGTTAAGGAGGCTAGCAGTGGCTTTCCCTTCAACGGACAACAACGAGACCCATCTGTAGTTATCACTGAAAGAATTGACTCCAGTCTTGAAGAGGCTCACAATTACAACATCCCCTATGTTCACAAAGGCAGTTGTGGATTTGTAAATGTACTTCGCCATTGAGTTTCCGGTTTGTAAGCAGCAAAACTCCATAATACTACGGCCTAATGGGTTTCTTGACTTCTTGTTGTCAAGAATGATTGCAAGGCTTCTAATAGACTGCCATGATATGGAGTCAACAACAATCATGTCAAGGACAGTGTTGTTGTTATGGAGGTATTTCTAATGGGTATTCCACACTGGCTTTGATGAGTTCATTCCTGTTCCTACCTTAGCAGCTTGCCAACAATCACAAGTGCAGGTTCTTGAGTGCAGAGAAATCCATCTGCAACCACATAACCTAATTCCCAAGACATGCAGAATTGTAGATTAATTGGCTTCTGTAAATTGCTCCTAGTGTGCGGGGTACAAAAGTGGGATAGCACAGAATTAGTGTACAGGTGATCCATAGTTGACGGTGGGCCAAAGGGCTGGTTTCCTTGCTGTGTCTCTAAACTACCCCACCAGATAAGAGGTGGAATCACCTGGACTACTCTGTCTGAATCCTTCGGACCACTAACCCCCAAGGACAAAGGCAGCAAGCACAAGGGAGCACCACCACTTTCACTTCCTCTTCCACACATACACCCTTCTGACTTGGACTTTACAGAACTCAGAACAGATGAAAAAGACTGCAGCAATTCAATAAGTGGCTCATAATGCCAATTTTTCCCACAAAATCTCTAAAAATGAACTAACAATCATAAAAAGATACTTGATAAAAGAACATGTAACTCTGATTGCGAATCATGTAAAAACAAGCATTTTCTGAGTCATTACAAAAATGATTGAAGAATGCTATTTTTTCAGAAATTCATAGAATAAAGCAAATATTGATTGAACAAGGCTCACGACTCTTTGGCAATTTCAAATGTGGTCATTATACATCACTCCGCATCCCCATCCCGATTCCTTCCATCTCTACAAAAGCTACCCACCCGATATGGAATCATTTCCATTGACATCCAGGACCTATGTTATAAAAATGACCTTACTTCACGTGCATGTGCCTCATTTAATGATTTTTCATTGAAGGACATCAGAGATATTGCTCTCATCACAGGTGGATGTCAAGGCGTAATAACAGAAAAACTAGGAAAAACATTTATCTCCGTTGACAGTAACTCAAAAGCAAATCATGCCAATATGTGTACTGCCTCATCTATTCAAACAAGGCACATTTGATTATATGATTTAACGTTGCACTAACAAAATGTCAATTCATAACATGTGTATAAATATATATATTTATATACATCATATATATATTCATCATATATATATGATGCAGTACTTAGAAAAAATATTAATTAATCTTAAGGAAAATATAATTCATCTTACTTGCATAAATCTGTTGAGTCTTGCGTTCCTAAGGAGTACAATATTGAACTAATTCTACTGTTGTTATCAGCCACACCTGAAAAGAAAAATCATGTACAGTTCTTCAATAAAGATATATCACAGGAACTTATCAGAAAAACAGCTCAAGAAGTCTATTTGTGTGTGTAACTTCCAATCCACATATGCCTAAAACCAATCTAAATCTTATTTCCTTTCCCAATTTTTGCACCGCTCAATTAACAACTAGCTCCATAAATATTCTCAAAAAATACCAAACATGCCTCATGCAACAATGCTGCAAGTTTCTCATGAATTAGTTGCAATCAATTATGTCGCACTGAATCAATATCAATGTAATATTGGGCATGATCAGGCTACAGGGTAATCTAATGCTCTTGAAAGAATCACCAGTTATCTGGACTGCACATGTCAATGGTTTCCAGTCTAAGTGTGTGTGCAATTTACAGCATGGAAGTGTGGAACATTCTGGAGGCACCATGTCCAGGAGCATTCTGTAATATATGGAACTGAAATAATTCACATTTGGCTCCTCAGCTTTAAGCCAGTCAGAAATGGCACACTCTGTGCACCCCCATTCATTTGACTGAAAAGTGAGTTTTCTGAGGAAAAAAAAAATGCACATTAAATGGAATTATTAATCTGGGACAAACTCTTCTGACTGCACAGGTTGCCACAAGAATATCCAAACATGTCAGGGACAAAACCTTAACTTTTGCTATATTTGCCTTACATGGGTTACTTTTCTTAACAGAAAGACTGCAGCAGCAAGATCGGCAAGGTACAATGAACAAATAATAATGGGCAGTGTGGTCTGGTCCAACAAATTAGGAATTACTTTATCTCCAAACAAATTAAGCAGAAACAATGAACTTCGTAGTAGTTCCTGCTCACACTTTATCACTAATGACTGGAATAATTAAAATGCTATGAAAATATATATAAAGATGTGAAAATGAACAAATGTTTTAACTTGATATAATCTGCATATGTAATTGCATTGCATTCCATAACATCGCAAAAAATAGAGATACTAACTTTTATGTGATTTTGTCAATTTGTCAACTTTGGTAGCTGCATCCTTTATTCTGTTATTATATTCTAGGAGAAAGGTTTTCTCGTGCTCGAAGAAATCATCAACGTCCTAGAAATATTTAATATTTAGTTTAAAACACAATATGGAATTAAAACATTACTTGCTGAAACAAGAGCTACTGCCTCACAGCATCAGACCCGGGTTCAATCCTCACTGTGGGTGCTGTCTGTGCTGAGTTTGCACATTCTCCCTGTGACCATGTGGGTTTTCTCCTGGTGCTCTGGTTTCCTCTCAGTGCTCCAGTTTTCTCCCACGTACCAAAGATGTCCAGGTTTGTAGGTTAATTGGCCTCTCTGTAAATTGCCCCTCGAGTGCAGGGAGTGCCTGCGAAACTGGGATAACAGAACTAGTGTGAACGGATGAACGATTGTCGGCACGAACTCGGTGGGCCAAATAGCCTGTTTCCATGCTGTATCTCTACACTTAACATTCCAATAGCTGTATGCTGTCACGGATCTGTACACAATTCTGTACAGGGAGGTTGTACGCCAGTCAAGGTCATGACCCGTACTGTTGCTGTGCAACGCCTTCTGGAGTAGAAACATAGAAAATAGGCGCAGGAGGCGGCCATTCGGCCCTTCGAGCCAGCATCGCCATTCATTGTGATCATGGCTGATCGTCCCCTATCAATAACCCGTGCCTGCCTTCTCCCCATATTCCTACTCCACTAGCCGACTTCACTAGCTCCTAGAGCTCTATCTAATTCTCTATTAAATCCATCCAGTGATTTGGCCTCCACTGCCCTCTGTGGCAGGGAATTCCATAAATTCACAACTCTCTGGGTGAAAAAGTTTTTTCTCACTTCAGTCTTAAATGACCTCCCCTTTATTCTAAGACTGTGGCCCCTGGTTCTGGACTCGCCCAACATTGGAAACATTTTTCCTGCATCTAGCTTGTCCAGTCCTTTTTATAATTTTATATGTTTCTATAAGATTCCCCTTCATTCTTCTAAACTCCAGTGAATACAAGCCCAATCTTTTCAATCTTTCCTCATATGACAGTCCCACCATCCCAGGGATCAATCTCGTGAACCTATGCTGCACTACCTCAATCACAACGATGTCCTTCCTCAAATTAGGAGACCAAAACTGTACACAATACTCCACATGTGGTTTCACCAGAGCCCCATACAACTGCAGAAGAACCTCTTTACTCCTGTACTGAAATCCTCTTGTTACAAATGGTAACAAAATGAGTACAAATGGTGAGCGTCAGGTAAGCACTTACTATGGCTGCCAGTGTAGCGGGCCCGTCTTCTGTCCCAGCATCCAGGCTCCACGCTGACTGGTTCCATACTCGTGAATCACCCAGGTGTGTGGGTTGGGGGGTGAATCACCCCAGTGTGGGGGTCGGGTGCCAGTGCAGCGTGGTCAGTGACTCTGGGTTGGCGGAGGGACCAGACTGTCCCCAACTCTGCTGCAGCTGACGTGGACGTTGCCGGGTTTATGGCCCCGTGTGTCTGCTGCCCCGCTCCACCCGGCCCCGTGTGTGGGCGCGGCCAACCCACAGCCTGTCGCAGTGCGGCCGCACAGGGGGTGATGAGGCAGAGGGCAGCTATGGCAGGATAGCGCTGACCCCGGCGGGAAAGTGGGGGCTGTCCCAAGGGATCCGCTCCTTTGGCCGTTTGCACCTTGGTGCTCGGGTTCAGACTGGAGGGTGACTCCAGCCCCAGGCGGTCGTGGGCCGGTACTTGCCCTCAATCCGCCGGTACGTTGCTCTTTCGAAAGTAAATGAACAACAGTGATTTTGGCGGTTTTCTCTCACGGTTACCCCTATTTCCACAATTTTGTACAGGCAAAAATTGTCCATTAGGGCGTTTTTTTTTTACAGGTAAGAAAGTACGTGTTTCATGTGTTACCAGTGTATGCCGGAAGCTGCCTTGTACTCCAGCAGGATTGAGCTGCTCCGTGCATCACACCCTTTGACTCAATGACCTTACATGCAACCCCCCTATTCACAGGCTCAAATCGCTAACTAGTCAAGACCAAATTCTGCCATTTTTATTAATGTAACATGATCCACACAAAAAAATGTTTAAGAACTAATCGTTCTAATGCTCTATGTAAATACATATATCATGATGTGAAATTTACAGACTAATATTTTTCATTAATATTTCTGGATATTAAGAACAACCTGTATTGGGAGAATGTCATTAACAAAACAAAGACTGCTGTACACCAAATGGTACAATAATCCAGGAAGGAGTAGAAAGGATGATCAGAAGTTTAATCAAAAAAATTGGAGGAAGGGGACAGCAATATGGAATGGTGTACAGAAGAACAAGGAGGACAACAATTGAATTTTTTTTTAGACAAACGCATCAATTTACTTGTGACTGAAGTCAGAGGAATGTAGACTTTGGAAGATAAAATAAAGCTTCAGAATAGGTCACAAACTGGTTGTGACATATTTGTGTAAAGATTTTATGTCTCACATGTTGGGTGTAAGACATAAGGGGCAGAATTAATAGGCGAGCAGGAGTAAACTCCAGGACGTAATACAGATATCAAGATTTGAACAAGTTAGGATTTTCTGAAGGCCAGATAGGACTTTGTCAGAATAATCATTTGTAAATAATAAGGGCATTAGGAGTTCCAAAACACTGAGCAGCTGAAGAAGGTTAGAAGATGATAAACAAATATGTTTTTAGTTATAGCTCAGCAAATAGTACAATCTAGAGAAACCAATAACACAACTTAAATTAATACATGTTCAAAAGTTAGAACAGAAATATTGTTTTTACAAGAAAATACTGATTTTACAAGTTAATTTAGAAATGTTTGTCTAACTCAGGTTTACAATTTTTCAACCTATTAGTCAAACCTTGATGTAGCTAAATTCTCTCTCCTGCTAGTCTATTGTAGTGTGTCTTCTTTATAAGCAGCAGCTACCTCACAGATACAAATCTTCAATACTTCCACTAAAAAAAAAGAGATCATAGACCTAAAGCAATCTTGTGGTTAAAAAGCAATAGCCATTGCACTAATAGAGAAAGGTTAGTTTAATTGAATAATGGTTAATTTAATTGAATAATGTCAAAATATTTACACTCATCCATAGAATTGCAATAGTGATTTGTATTCAAATATATTTTAGAACTCGTACATTAAAATATTTTTTGCCTTTGTAATTTAATCCAATTAAGCAGAAAATGCCATTAAAAAATGACATGTGAATTGATACTTCTAAAAAATATTTAAAGAAAATTAGGCACTATTTAACAAATGCCTGGCAGACATGATGCAAACCAACCTTTACATTTAACTGTTCCCTTTGGAGTTTTTTTGTAGAAAGAAAGCTCAAACATCTGTACTTCTTCTACATCACTAGATCGAGATTTGGCATGTCACCGAATACTCCATCGCTTCTACAGATATAAAGAGCATTCTGACTGACTGCATCAAAGCCTAATTCAGTCATTCGAACACTTAAGAACAAAGGAGGTTGCAGAAACCATCACTGATATTTACTTTCCCCACTGAAGGAATCTAGAGTAAACGCCATCTCAAGAAAACATCTAATATCAAAAGCCCACGTTACCCTGGCCATGCTCTCATCTCACTCCTACCACTGGGAAGAATGTACCAGGTACCAGAATGTCTGAGACCCATTACCTTCAGATTGAAGCTTTTGAACCCATCCTGCACAACCCCAACTACAACTCAGCACTGAACTACTATGACTTTACACCACTAAGGTTGCACTGTGTACTTTGGCTTGGACTATTATGGAGGTGTACATAGAATATCTGATAATTTATTGTATATTTATTTTTTGTGTTGTTTTCACTAAGCTTACAAAGCTTCAACAAATAGGACTTTCATTGTTCTGGTCCTGGTGCATTTGGCAATTACATACTCTTGCAACTGGATATTATGATTATGTAATAACACGCATGTATTGAGCATGGATCTATTATTTACAAAAGGAAAACCATATTATAATTGCATATCATTCTTTTGAAATTTGACATTCTATTATTAAGGTTAAAAATGGGCCACTAATTTAAGTGCTTTAATTTAGAAAATAGCAAGCAGTAAGTTCAGCAATACAATTCCCACACTGGTATATTTACTGTAAAAGCTACCTGATTTTGAGACCAAGGTGATGGGTAAAGTAGATAACTCAATCTACATAAATCTCGAGCAAGTGGAAGGAATTAGTACGTCAAGGGAAGTTGGTGGTTCCCTTCCAGCCATCTCCTCTGCTAAAATCACTTCCTGAATCATCCATAGGTTCTTTGTTTTGTTAGTTATATGTTCAGATCTTATTTGGATCTTATTATGTCATTTGGATGCTAATAATGCCTACTTACTATTTAAGGTTTTATAATACTAATGAGTTTTTTTTTAACTTTACAATTCAAAAACATAAACACACCTTAACACCTGCAACAAGAACTTCATCAGCCGACTTTACCACATTCTTAAAGAAATCTTCCAGTTTCTCTTTTTTATTTTTTCCTCGAATACTCAGCTTAAAAAAAAAGTAAACACTGTTACCATTGTATAACACTGCATTTTCTGAAGTACCCCTCGTGTAATGTGCAACTTACCCAACATTCTAATTTTAAAGTTACATTTTCTAACAGTATTTCTCAATTAAAAAAAAACAACAAATGGTAAGGAGTAAAGATTGAGACAAGTCTTAGTTCTTGGTCATTGACTCCAAATAAAGGTGCAGACATTGGTATCAAGCTGATCCTCCCTTCTATCCAGTGTTAGCATTAATCCAGATAGATGGCAACAGATTCTAATGGTATAAAACCTGCAAAACCCGCCATCAAATTATATGTATAAATCATCTTTTAGACAACAGTGACAAGACCAACACAGTACTTCACCAATGGAGCTCCATTTATTTTTCTCACAGGCTTAACTCCCCTCTGATGTGGGAAGGACCAAAGTTTATTAGGCGTTTTGAGTTTTAATCTAAGCAAATCCTTAAAAGCAATAAAATAGACAATCTTCCTAGTTTTTATCAATTTATATATGTAACCTTCAAGGGGTGGGCATCTAGCGTTTCCAGAACTACCCTGGCCATTAACCGTTCTAAACAATAGATCCTAAATATTGGTGGGTTCATGTGAGGATGTTGCTGAACTAATCTTTCATCTTTTAGTTGGAACCCTATGCAATACGTTTTGATTATATGTTGTTGGCATAATTTAGCAGTTATTACAAAAACAATAATACCAAAGCATGTTGCTCCATTTGTATGTTTAGCCAGTTTTAACAAAATAATAATTTGACAAAGATTGTTGGTGAACCCAAGTAATTCATACCGAGGAGATTATCATCCATTCTGAGCTTGGATCAGAATCCAACAATTATGTTGGAAATCAGTACATGTTCTACAGAATGTCAAAGCATCAAAAGTAATCTCGTTCCATCACCAAAGACCGGAGCATGTACTAAAATCACATTCCAAGCACAAAAAACTATGGCATGTAATTCCGCACATGGATGTGGGACTCAGCCCATTGACTGCAATGCCCAATTACCCAGGAATTACCTTTTCCACATACAGAGAGCCAAGGGAGCTGACCTCCCACATCCTGCATGGCAAAAAGGCCCAAGGCAAGGACGAAAGCCCAGAATGTCCTGAAAACATTGTCAAAAGTTTCATGAACTATATTTGTCTATCTCTGATGAGAACTTTGAAACACCAACAAAGATCTTCTTGAATGCCTCATTCAAATGAGTAAAGCACAAAAGTGCTGGAGGAACTCAGTGGGTCAGGCTGCATCTGAAGGATTTCGACCAGAAAGGTCACCTGCCCATTCCCTCGACAGATGCTGAACTGCTGAGCTCAAGCATTAAGTATTTAGCTCAAGATTCCAGCAGCTGTAGATCATTCATATAAGTGTCTTCATTCAAATGAGTGTTGTAGTTAGTATTGTAACTAGTCCTGGCATTACGACATGGAACCATTGTTGCATTTAAAAAGCTTGTGACAGAGATCCACATTTGCCCAAACTGTTGAAAAACAAGATGAGCTGGACCATTATCAACAGGAAGCCTATAGTTTCCAAATAAACCAGGAGCCCATGGTCTACCATCCATAACCATTAACAAAATACAGCTATAACATCATGCCTTTATTAACTGCAGAATCTTCGTAAATTAGTTGAAGGTAAAATTAATCTTTCAAACATATACTTTATATAAAAGACCTTAAAGTAAACTGAACTCACATCTTGATTATATTCCAAGAATACATGAAAGTTTAAGTCATTTCGTAGAACTGGATGTGCAGCTACACGACACAAGAATACTTCGTGCATGGCAACAGTTTTCTTGAATATAGCCAGGTACTCGCTGCAAAATGAAAAGTTAAATGGTACTATTAGCAATTGCGCAGCAAGATATTGGCTATACATTTAAACCACTTGTTTAATGTACATGGTATATCATACTCACGCTTCAAGTTCTTGTTTCATCTTTGTGAATTCTTCCTTAGTCATTGATCCTTCTCCTTCCCCAAGTTTCTGCAGTTTATCTCTTGAAGCATCAAAGTCTGGCTTTGGAGGTGCTGGTGGGATCTGTCAAAATATTTAGTTTCTATTATTTACTTCATTTTTTGTATTGTTCCACTTTCGGCTTACTGGAAGAAATGTTACAAATGAACCAGTCTTCACTGTCATATCAAATTTATCTTTTAAGTTGAAATATCAAATAGTACAATGAGGCACTTTTGTGGCCACTGTTTTTTAAAATGAAACTCTCCTTGCACATTGAGTTTCTTTCATTATTTTCTGCCCACATTATTGAATATCCTTGAAAATAAAAGTTCAATATCTTTGTATTAAACTGTTTTAGCTCCCTGCACCATAAAGAAAAACCATGGAATAATTAAACTGGTTTGTCAGAGTAATTTTCCCCATTTCCTAGTACTCTCCCCTCATTTCCTAAACAGAATCCTAAAAGTTCAGATTTGTTTGTAATTGTTTACACCAATTAACAGGATTTAATCATAATTGTCACCAGCTCCCCCCATCCACCCCCCCATATTTCCTCATCCTTGATGCAAATCTGTTCTCTAGATTAATTCCACTTTGTTTCTTTTACTCAAATTGTCAAATCTGCTTGAGTGCCTAGAGTACTAGTGATTCATTCTG
The DNA here is from genome assembly GCA_963514005.1 of Raja brachyura. The sequence goes on along the minus strand of OY740789.1, from coordinate 44,314,767 downwards.
CTAGTAATTGTTCATAACAATTATATTTGCCAAGTAAATTGCAATGCATCATATAAGAAGTGCCCCCATACCCAATCAACTCAATTATTCCTGGGAAATTAAGGCTCAATGGCAGAACAGGACAAGACATATTTCTTGACACAGTCATGACAAAGCTCAGTAGCTAATTCAAATATTTTCTTCAGTTTGTTATTTATCATTTCAAAATATCTTTACAAATAACAGGGAGGACAGCAGCACAGCGCCAGAGAGTAGAGTTCGATCCTGAATACAGGTGCTGTCTGTGCAGATTTCGTAGTTCTCCCGGTGGCCGCGTGTTTTCTATGGGTGCTCTGGTTTCCTCCTACATTCCAAAGTGTTGCAGGTTTGTAGGTTAATTAGCTTAAGTAAATTGCCCCTAGTGCATTGGATGCGAAAGTAAACAACATAGAACTAGTGTTGGAATGATTGATGGTCGGCTTGTTGGGCGGAAGGGCCTGCTTCCATGCTATATCGCTAAACTCTAAATTACTCTGGTATCCTGCATTAATAGAAAAACAATAATAAAGGTGTCATGATATAAATAGCAGCGTGTTACTGATAACACTGGTTTCAGCAACCTGGCAACGGCCTCTTCCCTCTTTACTGCTAAGCCAGAAACCTGGTTGAGAGCTCAGCCTTGGTACTCCCACAGCAATTAAATAGACTGAAAGATACAGCGTGGAAACAGGCCCTTCGACCCACCAAATCCACGCTGACCATCAATCACTTGCCCACACTAGTTCTGTGCTATACCACTTTCTCATCCACTCCATATACACAAGGCAATTTACAGCTGCCAATTAACCTGGAAGCCTACACATCTTTGGAATATTGGAGGAAATCAGAGGACCCGGAGGAAATCCCGCAGTACATGGAGAACATGCAGACTTCACATAGACAATGACCAAGGTCTGGATCTAACCCGGTCTCTGGCGGTGTGAAATGGATAGTGATCTCCATGCCATATTGATTGGCATAGTGAGCCACCAAGGCAATGTGCTGTAGCTGCTTTTGAGTGCCATTATTGGAAAGGCCCGGGCAATTAGTACTGCTGGTTAATGCTAATTCGCTGGATGCACCCTATCAAGCACAGTGAGTGTTGATATTGCTGGAGACTACAAGATCGACAGTCTGCTCCATCTGTTGGCAGATTCTATAATTACCTCCAATGGATACAACAGAAGCCACCGTCTCCTTCCCTGTGCGGTTGCACAGCTCTCCCCAGCATATAGATTTCCTTTGACAACTCAATTGTTGTCAGGGCACACCCATAATACCATATCCCAGCTCTAATCAGATCAGACTGGTGATTGCCTCAAACCTGCTGCCAAAGGAGGTGATGGAAGCAGATACTATAATAGATATGCAGGGAATTAATCACAAGACAGAGATTAGTCTAACTCAGCATCATGTTCGGCACAGACATTGTGTGCTGAAGGACTTCTCCTGTAGTGTATTGTTCTATGGTTCATCTATGAGTGTTCAGAGATCAGGCTCAAGAGCCGCATGATGAATTAGTATTCTGCGGGGCTGTGGAAAGTGTGTCTATGTCAACTTTAAACCTGGTTCAGTTCAAACATTAAAAGTCAAATGTAAAGAATATTGTTTTGTATTAATCATCTATTTAATTTCAAAAACGCTTACCACATAGCCAGCATACTCTTCATTTTCAACAAAAGCATCATGAAGCCAGACAAATTCTTCATGCTGACGAACTACAGAAAATTCATCTTGTTTGAAATTAGGGAGGGTACTCTGCAAGGATACAAGCACACAGGAAGTCACTATTTATCCTTGTACTGTTTTAAAGAGAAAAAGAATACTTTAGTAGGTGTAATAAGCCTTGAAAGAAATCCTTTACTCTCAGCAAAAAAGCTGACATGCATAATTGTCAAGAATTTTAACATAACAAACTTGCATTTGTGTTTTATTTAAAAATATTTAATATTGCTGATAAAGGACAGTAAGTCAGGAATGGGACTAAAACATTTGAAAAGAGATGCTTTCAGAATGTTCTTAAAGCAGGGGCTGGGAGGAGCAAGGAATTAGAGGATTAATGGAATTGTTAACTTTTCAATGGATAAATGGAGGAGATTGGGAGCAATCTTCATTGGATTATGTCAAATAGATTATATAAACCAGATTTTTTTTTTAAAGAAAATTTGGCATTCATAAAACCCTTTTTTACACAAACCACAACATCCTGGAAATCAAACATTCTGCAGCCAATGGAGTAGTTTTGAAACATAATCATTGTTGCATTTGTAACAAATCAAAGAGAGCAAGTTTTCACAAACAGCAATTTTGTGATGATGATCATTTGTGATGATGTACATATGTATCAGATAATGTGCATACATATGATTTTGATTGATTGGCTCAGTACCAATGATAACTCTCCTGCACTTCTAGTGCCCTGGAATCATGTCCACATTAGAGAATCAATAGTTGGTTTAAGTTTAATCCCAAAAGAAGCACCTTCAAAGTTGCTATATAATTAATTGAAGCATCAACCTTTTTTTTTTTGCTAGGGTCCTGGGAATTGGCCTTGTATCCACAATGTTTTAACTTAAATAAGTTGTGGCTGGTAATCAGGTATCTAAATAAGACTATAAGGAATTCGAAAATACATGCACCAATGTTGAAATCAACTCACATAACATAAAGGGGTAAATATAGCAAGACAAGGACAGAAGGTAGTCAAAAATGCTGGAGAAATTCAGTGGGCGAGGCAGCATCTAATGAGCAAAGGAAATAGAGAGGCTAGAGTAAGAAATGGGAGTGGAGAAGTTGAGGTGGTTGATATCCCTCCAGCAGTTCTCTACTCCCGTGACTCACTCTTACCTCTACCCCCCTGAACGTACAGCCCACCACTCACTCTGCAACAACCCAGACTGCGTGATCATACCCGCTGACAAGGGAGGTGCCGTGTTAGTCTGGCGCGTTGATCTCTACAAGGCTGAGGCCACGCGCCAACTCTCAGACACCTCCTCCTACTTATCCTTGGACCATGACCCCACAGACGAGCACCAGGTCACTGTCTCTAGCACCATCACTGACCATCAACTCTGGCTCCCTGCCCTCCCAAGCCTCCAACCTCATCGTTCCACAGCACCGCGCAGCCCGATTTTACCTTCTCCCCAAAATCCACAAACCTTACTGTCCTGGCAGACCCATTGTTTCTACCTGTTCGTGTCCTACCAAACTTATTTCACATACCTTGACTCCATCCTATTCCCCACCCCCTCCCCCCCCCCCGGTTAAATCCCTCCCTACCTATGTCCAAGACACCTCACACGCTCGCCATCGACTCCAGGACTTCCGTTTTCCAGGCCCTCACTCCGTCATCTTCACCATGGATGTCCAGTCACTCTCCACCTCCATCCACCACCAGGAGGATCTCAAAGCCCTCAGTTTCTTCCTCGACCAGCACACTAACCAATCCCCGTCTACTGATACTCTCCTCCGCCTAGCGGAGCTGGTCCTTACCCTTAATAACTTTTCGTTTGACTCCTCCCATTTCCTCCAAATACAAGGCGTAGCTATGGGCACGCGCATGGGCCCTAGCTATGCCTGCCTCTTTGTAGGGTACGTCGAGCAATCGTTGTTCGAGACGCACCATGGCCCTATCTCCGAACTCTACCTCCGCTACATTGACGACTGCATTGGTGCTACCTCCTGCACCCACACACAACTGATTGACTTAATCCATTTCACCACTAACTTCCATCCGGCATTCACCCGGACCATTTCCGACATTTCCTTACCATTACTTGACCTCACTATCTCCATTGCAGGTGATAGACTACTGACCGACATCCACTATAAACCCACTGACTCCCATGGCTATCTGGACTATACTTCTTCCCACCCGGCTTCCTGTAAGGTCTCTATCCCCGACTCCCAATTCCTCCGTCTATGCCGCATCTGCACCCACGATGAGGTGTTCCACACCAGGGCATTGAAGATGTCCTCATTCTTCAGGGAACATGGGTTCCCCTCTTCTACCATAGATGAGGCTCTCACCAGGGTCTCTTCTATACCCTGTGACTCTGCTCTCACTCCCCATCCCCCACTCATAACAAGGGCAGAGTCCCCCTTGTCCTCACCTTTCACCTTACCAGCCGCCACATACAACAAATAATCCTCCGCCATTTTCGCCACCTCCAACGTGATCCCACCACTTGCCACATATTCCCATCTCCTCCCGTAGACCGCTCTCTCCGTAACTCCCTGGACAATTCATCCCTTCCCACCCGAACCACCCCCTCTCCGGGCACTTTCCCTTGCAACCGCAAGAAATGCTACACTTGTTGTTTTACCTCCCCCCTTGACTCCATTCAGTCTTTGACCCAAGCAGTCTTTCCAGGTGCGGCAAAGGTTCACCAGCACCTCCTCCAACCTCATCTATTGCATCCGCTGCTCTAGATGTCAGCTGCTCTACATCTGTGAGACCAAGCCTAGGCTTGGCGATCGCTTCACTGAACACCTCCGCTCGGTTCACAAAAACCAACCTGATCTCCCGGTGGCTCAGCACTTCAAGTCCCCCTCTCATTCCAAATCTGACCTTTCTGGCCTGGACCTCCTCGATGGCCAGAGTGAGGACCACCGTAAATTGGAGGAGCAGCACCTCATATTTCGCTTGGGCAGTTTGCATCCCAACAGTATGAACACTGACTTCTCTAATTTCAGGTAGTCCTTACTTTCTCCCCCCCCCCCCCCTTCTCAGCTCTCCCTCAGCCCTCTGGCTCCACCTACCTCTTCCTTTCTTCCTCCCGCCCACAACCGCTTCCCCCCCCCCCCCCGCCCTCATATCAGTCTGAAGAAGGGTTTCGCCGTAAAACTTTGCCTACTTCCTTCGCTCCATAGATGCTGCCTCACCCGCTGAGTTTCTCCAGCATTTTTGTCTACCTTCCGGCATCTGCAGTTCCTTCTTAAACAAGACAAGGACAGAGTTGAATTTTGGTTTAGTTACAGATTAAATAAACACTGTATTTTGCAGATCAAAGGGGTAACTAACTTGAATTTTCATTTTAAAGTTGAAGATATGCAGTAATTAATTTTAAAGTGGATTGATTTTCTGTTGTTGATTACATACAAAGTGTAACTAATTTGATTTAAACAAAGATTTGACATTTGTGGATCATAAAGTTATCTTGCATAACAAACAAGAATTCTTAACCCAAGCGTGCACATAAACTACAAAATCAAAAATACTTGAAAACTTTTTATAAGGATGCAACATAGCATATCATGATTACATATCCAAATTAAAGTGGCTTCGCTTCAAAAGTGGTTTGTACATAGCAAGTCACTCACCATGAAATATGTAGCAGTACCTGAAAATTCAGGCACGAAATGCAAGTAGTGAGAGTTTTTGGAGGAATCAATTGCTGAAGGTAAACATTGAAACTAGGTAGAAAATCATTAAACCAGTTAAAGTGCTATTTTTCATCTTAAATGTTAATTCCTTTACCTTTGTGTGAACTGTAAATTTAACTTTATCTCTTTCACTAAGAGCATCAGAAATGTCAACCTGAAGTGTGCCATCTGTTTGAAGATCCACATTGATTGGTCTAGGCTGAAAGGGGAAAAACATTAAAACTAAGCCTCAAAATGTACAAATAAATTGACATTTTTCAATAAAAATAAAATATGAATTCATACATTTTGGGAATAAAAATGGGGGGACAAGCACAATTCTTAAATGGTAGGATTTCAAACTGGCATAAGGAAGCATAAGAGAGTTTGGCAAGAGATAAATTAAAATGTCAAGACAACAATAATGAAAAGGCAAGTTGATTTTTTTTTAAACCGATGCATTAAAAAGTCAAAAGCAGGAACTTGGACTTTAACAAGAGGGTAGTGGTATACATGGTTTGGATTCAGCTGTTGCAAGAAAGATACAAAAGGAACACAAAATGCAGAACACATTTACTCAGAAACTCTCAAATATGAAGTAATATAATTAAGTGTTATGCAAAGTTGGAATTTTATAATTTGATTCAAGTTTATTGAGGTTGAAACACAAAAAACTGCAAAATGCAAACCAAAGCAGAAAATGCTGCAAATACTCAGATCAGGAAGCAATCAGTGGAGACAGTTAAAGCTCTAATTCAATGATCTTTCACCAGAACGTTCTTATGAAACTGATCATCAAACTGAAATCTTAACCGTATCTTTCACTGATGGATGATGGATTTCATGGGATGCTGCATATTTCCAGCATTTTTTTTGTTTTAATTTATCATTGAAGGGCTCTTAAAGATAGCAGTCAGGAGATATGGGGAGAAGGCAGGAACGGGGTACTGATTGGGGATGATCAGCCATGATCACAATGAATGGCAGGCTTGAAGGGCTGAATGGTCTACTCCTGCACCTATTGTATATTGTCTATTGACTAATAAAGATCTTCAAAATAACAAATTTAATCATCAGTTAGTGGTGGGGTCATTTCCATTTACTGTTAACAATAATATAAAAATACAAATTTTACTAATCACAAAAAGGATCAAGGTAGACGGCTTCAAATTTTATTGACCAGATCCATCTTTTCAGAGGAAAATTATGTAGCTGCTGGAACCACAATGACATATATTGAGGGAAGGTGAAGAATGAAAGCAGTGAATGAAGCACAGAATCAGACTTTGTATTAAAGCACAGACATGGACTTCTCAGGTTTGATTCTCCACATGCTTGAAGAGTGAGATTTTATATGAAAATTGCGACAAAATCTAACATCAACTGCAAACATAAAATTAATATAAAGTCAATGTTCCTTTATTCATTTGAAAAATCTACAAACAATGGCTTCTCTTTGCTTTGCAATATCATTTTCTTTCTATGAAACTCAACCGAATATTTAAAACTTTAATGGAAATAGTACAATAAAACAGGACTGCCAATATTAAATCAACATTTTTTTCTTAAGCAGAATGTGGTATTACCTTTTGTACCAAGGCAAATCTCAACAATAGCCAGGCAGAAGATTTATGATTTTGTAGCGTATACAGTGTCCTCCATAATGTTTGGGACAATCACCCATCATTTATTTATTTGCCTCTGTATTCCACAATTTAAGATTTGCAATAGAAAATAAAGTGCACATTGTCAGATTTTTTTAAAGGCAATTTTTATACATTTTGGTTTCACCATGTAGAAATGACAGCTGTGTTTATACCGGCGGCCAATGGGTTTTGAGGCATTTGTTTGAACGAGCAGATAGGATGTGTCTATACACTTCAGAATTAATTATGCTACTACCATCAGCAGTTGTATCATCAATGAAGATAAGTGAGCCAGTACCATCAGCAGCCATACATGTCCAGGACATAACACCCCCACCACCATGTTTCACAGATGAGGTGGTATGCTTTGGATCTTGGACAGTTCCTTCTCTCCTCCATACTTTGCTCTTGCCTTCACTCTGATATGTTAATCTTTGTCTGATCTGTCCACAAGACCTTTTTTCCAGAACTGTGGTTGCTCTTTTAAGTACTTCTTGGCAAACTATAACCTGGCCATCCTATTTTTGTGGCTAACCAGTGGTTTGCATCTTGCAGTGTAGCCTCTGTATTTCTGTTCATTAAGTCTTCTGCGAACAGTGGTCATTGACAAATCCACATCTTATTTGGGGATTTTTCTTTATTACAGAGAGAATTCTTCTGTCATCAGCTGTGATGGTCTTACTTGGCCTGCCATTCCCTTTGCGATTAGTAAGCTCACCAGTGCTCTCTTTTTGCTTAATGATGTTCCAAACAGCTGATTTTGGTAAGCCGAAGGTTTGGCTGATCTGTCTAACAGCTTTATTCTTGTTTCTCTGCCTCATAATGGTTTCTGTTACTTTCATTTGGCACAACTTTGGCCCTATGGATAAACACAGCTGTAATTTCTACATGGTGAAACCAAAATGTGTAAAAATGGCCTTTAATAAAATCGGACAACATGCACTTTAACCACATGCGATTTTTTTCTATTACAAATCTCAAATTGTGCTGTACAGAGGCAAATGAATAAATGATGGGTCTTTGTCCCAAACATTATGGAGGGTACTGTAGAAACATAGAAAAATAGGTGCAGGAGTAGGCCATTCGGCCCTTCGAGCCAGCACCGCCATTCAATATGATCATGGCTGATCATCTAAAATCAGTACCCCATTCCTGCTTTTCCCCCATATCCCTTAATTTCTTTAGCCCAAAGAGCTAAATCTAACTCTCTCTTGAAAACATGCAGTGAATTGGCCTCCACTGCCTTCTGTGGCAGAGAATTCCACAGATTCATAACTCTCTGGGTGAAGAAAGGTTTTCTCATCTCAGTCCTAAATGGCCTACCCCTTATTCTTAAACTGTGACTCCTGGTTATGGACTCCCCTAACATCAGGAACATTTTTCCTGCATCTGGCCTGTCCAATCCTTTAAGAATTTTATATGTTTCTATAAGATCCCCTCTCATCATTCTAAATTCTAGTGAATACAAGCCCAGTCGACCCATTCTATCAGCATATATTAGTCCTGCCATCCCGGGAATTAACCTGGTGAACCTACGCTGCATTTCCTCAATAGCAATAATGTCCTTCCTCAAATTAGGAGTCCAAAATTGCACACAATACTTCAGGTGCGGTCTCACCAGGTCCCTGGACAACTGCAGTAGGATCTCCTTGCTCCTAAACTCAGATTATCTCGAAATGAAGGCCAACATGCCATTAGCTTTCTTCACTGCCTGCTGTACCTGCATGCTTACTTTCAATAACTGATGTACAAGCACACCCAGGTTTTGTTGCACCTCCCCTTTTCCTAATGTGATACCATTCAGATAATAATCTGCATTCCTGCTCTTCCCACCAAAGTGGATAACCTCAACTTTATCCATATTATACTGCATCTGCCACACATCTGCCCACTCACCCAACCTGCAGCCTCATAGCACCCCCCTCGCAACTCTCACTGCCATCCAGTTTTGCGTCATTCGCAAACTTGGAGATGTCACATTTAATTCTCTCATCCAAATCGTTAACATATATTGTAAATAACTGGGGTCCCAGCACTGAGCCTTGCTGGCACCCCACTTGTAACTGCCTGCCATTCTGAAAAAGACCTGTTAATTCCTACTCTTTGCTTCCTGTCTGCCAACAGGTTCTCTATCCATGTCAACACCCTACCTGCAATACCATGTGCTCTTTTGCACACTAATCTCTTGTGTGGGACCTTGTCAAAGGCCTTTTGAAAGTCCAGATACACCACATCCACTGGCTCTCCCTTATTCATTCTGCTTGTTACATTCTTTAAAAAATTCCAGCTTAATCAAGCATAATTTCCCCTTCATAAATCCATGCTGAATTTGACCTATTCGTCATTGCTTTCCAAATGTGCTGCTATAACATGTTTAACAATCGACTCAAACATCATTCCCACTACCAATGCAAGGCTAATTTGTCTATAATTCCCCATTTTCTCTCTCCCTCCTTTCTTAAAAAGAGAGGCTACATTGGATACCCTCCAATCAACAGGAACTGATCCAGAGTCGAGTGAACATTGGAAAATGATCACCTATGCATCCACAATTTCGAAGGCCACCCCCGTGAGTACTCTGGGGTGTAGACCCAGGCCCTGGGGATTTATCTGCCTTCAGTCCAAACAATTTACCTAACACCATTTCCTGACTAATGTGGATTCCCTTCAGTTCCTTCCTCCCCCCACCCCCCCCCCCCCAGTAGATCCACAGGCCCCATAGTATTTCTGGGAGATTGTTTGTGTCTGCCTTAGTGAAGATAGAAGGAAAGTACTCGTTTAATTGTTCTGCCATTTCCTTGTTTCCCATTATAAATTTACCCGTCTCTGATTGTAAAGGACCTACATTTGTCTTCACTAATCTTTTCCTTTTTACATATCTAAGGAAGCTTTTAGAGTTAGTTTTTATATTCCCCACAAGCTTTCTTTCATGCTCTTTTCCCCCCTCTTAATTAACCCCTTTGTCCTCCTCTGTTGAGTTCTAAATTTCTCCCCATCCTCCGGTTTGCTGCTTCCTCGGGTCAATTTATATGCCTTTTCCTTGGATTTAACACTCTCCTTGATTTCCCTCGTTAGCCACGATTGAGCCACCTTCCCCGTTTTATTTTTTTCCCCAGACAGGGATGGGCAATTTTAGTTCATCCACGTGGTCTTTAAATCTTTGCCATTGCATCTTTACCGTCAACCCTTTAAGTTTAATTTGCCAGTCTATCCTAGCCAATTCCCATCTCATACCTTCAAAGTCTCCTTTCTTTAAGTTCAGGACCCTAGACTCTGAATAAACCGTGTCACTTTCCATCCTAATGAAGAATTCCACATTATGGTCACTGTTGCCCAAGAGGCTTTGCACAACAAGATCGCTAACTAATCCTTCCTTATTACACAATACCCAGTCTAGGATGACCTGTCCTCTAGACATTTTAGTAAAAAACCATTCCATATACATTCCAGGAAATCCTCCTCCACCTCCTCAGCGCTGCTACCAATTTGATTGGCCCAATCTATATGCAGATTAAAGTCACCCACGATAACTGCTGTACCTTTGCTACACGCATCCCTTATTTCCTGCTTGTTCCTATCCCCCAACCTCCCTACTGCTGCTTGGTGGTCTATATACAACTCCAACAAGCATTTTCTGCCCTTGGATATTTTGCAGTTCTACCCATCCAAGCTAATGTCTCTCCTTGCTATTGCAGTAATCTCCTCTTCAACCAGCAATGCCACCCCACCTCCTCTTATTTTCTGTCTATCCTACCTGAATATCGAATACCCCTGCAAGTTTAGCTCCCAGCCTTGATCACCCTGGAGCCATGTCTCAGTAATTCCAACTATATAATATTCCCCAACTACTAACTGCACATTCAATTCATCCATCTAATTACAAATGCTCCTCGCATTAAGGCACAAAGCTTTCAGGTTTGTTTTTCTTCTCTCCCTTCTAACCATATAACCATATAACAACCATATAACAATTACAGCACGGAAACAGGCCATCTCGGCCCTTCAAGTCCGTGCCGAACAACTTTTTTCCCTTAGTCCCACCTGCCTGCACTCATACCATAACCCTCCATACCCTTCTCATCCATATGCCTATCCAATTTATTTTTAAATGATACCAACGAACCTGCCGCCACCACTTCCACTGGAAGCTCATTCCACACCGCTACCACTCTCTGAGTAAAGAAGTTCCCCCTCATGTTACCCCTAAACCTCTATCCCTTAATTCTAAAGTCATGTCCTCTTGTTTGAATCTTCCCTATTCTCAAAGGGAAAAGCTTGTCCACATTAACCCTGTCTATCCCTCTCATCATTTTAAAGACCTCTATCAAGTCACCCCTTAACCTTCTGCGCTCCAGAGAATAAAGACCTAACTTATTCAACCTATCTCTGTAACTTAGCTGTTGAAACCCAGGCAACATTCTAGTAAATCTCCTCTGTACCCACTCTATTTTGTTGACATCCTTCCTATAATTGGGCGACCAAAATTGTACACCATACTCCAGATTTGGTCTCACCAACGTCTTGTACAATTTTAACATCCCAGCTTCTATACTCAATGCTCTGATTTATAAAGGCTAGCATACCAAAAGCTTTCTTTACCACCCTATCTATATGAGATTCTACCTTCAAGAAACTATGCACGGTTATTCCCAGATCCCTCTGTTCAACTGTATTCTTCAATTCCCTACCGTTTACCATGTACGTCCTATTTTGATTTGTCCTGCCAAGGTGTAGCACCTCACATTTATCAGCATTAAACTCCATCTGCCATCTTTCAGCCCATTTTTCCAACTGGCCTAAATCACTCTGTAGACTTTGGAAATCCTCTTCATTATCCACAACACCCCCTATCTTGGTATCATCTGCATACTTACTAATCCAATTTACCACCCCTTCATCCAGATCATTGATGTACATGACAAACAACAAAGGACCCAACACAGATCCCTGAGGCACCCCACTAGTCACCTGCCTCCAACCCGACAAACAGCCATCCACCATTACCCTCTGGCTTCTCCCATTCAGCCACTGTTGAATCCATCTTGCTATTCCTGCATTTATACCCAACAGTTGAACCTTCTTAACCAACCTTCCATGAGGAACCTTGTCAAAGGCCTCACTGAAGTCCATATAGACAACATCCACTGCTTTACCCTCGTCAATTTCCCTAGTAACCTCTTCAAAAAATTCAAGAAGATTAGTCAAACATGACCTTCCAGGCATAAATCCATGTTGACTGTTCCTAATTAGACCCTCTTTATCCAGATACTTATATATATTATCTCTAAGTATCTTTTCCATTAATTTGCCCACCACTGAAGTCAAACTAACCGGTCTATAATTGCTAGGTTTACTTTTAGAACCCTTTTTTAAACAATGGAACAACATGCGCAGTACGCCAATCCTCGGGGACTATTCCAGTTTCTAATGACATTTGAAATATTTCTGTCATAGCCCCGGCTATTTCTACACTAACTTCCCTCAATGTCCTAGGGAATATCCTGTCAGGACCTGGAGACTTATCCACTTTTATATTTTTCAAAAGTGCCAGTACTTCTTTTACTTTGAAACTCATAGTATCCATAGCTACTCTACTAGTTTCCCTTACCTCACATAATTCAATATCCTTCTCCTTGGTGAATACCGAAGAAAAGAAATTGTTCAATATCTCCCCCATCTCTTTTGGCTCTGCAGATAGCTGTCCACTCGGTCTCTCCAATAGACCAATTTTATCCCTTGTTATCCTTTTGCTATTAACATAGCTGTAGAAACCCTTTGGATTTACTTTCTATCTTTTGCTTCTGTACTCCTTTTATGTTCCTCTGTCTCCTTGCATCGGTTCCCAATACCCTTGCCCTGTTAGTTTAACCGTGACCTTTCCTACACTCTCTTTCCCATTAACTGCACGCATACGCTTTCATGATGTTGACTTCACCCCCCCACATTTAGTTTAAACCCACCCGTGTAGCACCAGCAAACCTGCCTGGCAGATTGCTGTGCCCCCATCCAATAAGCGAGTTCAGTATTCCTACTCCGCATGCCCAGGTCAAAGATAACTATGCATAAACAGCCCTGGAAAGCAGTGGAGCAGTTGACCTTCATGTCTTCTGTTTTTTTCCAGCTTTGATTCTTCTAGGTAAGAAAATACTGCTTTCAAACTATGAAATAGTTGTATTTATCGTTCCTTTGTTAAAAGCTAAGATTATTTTGTCATTTTTATTGCTTTAAGTACATGGTCATCGGGTGGCGCTGTGCGCGGCATCCTCGCCAGCAGTTTGTCATTTCAGCTCTTTTTGTTTTTTTAGTATTTCTAAATGTATGTGTTAATGTCCCTCAGTATGTTTTTATGTGGGGGTGGGGGGGGAGGGTGAAACCCTTTTGTTCACCCGAGGAAACTCAAACACGGGTGAAAAAAAGGAGGAAGACTGACTGAACTTTATTGCCTTCCATCACAGTGATCACTGTGGAGGATGTTAATGTTAAGTCCTATCGTTCTTTTTAATTGTGCTGTGTTCTTTTAATTGTATGGCTGCATGGTAACTCAAATATTACTGTCCCGTAATTGGTGCATGTGACAATATATGTGAATGTGAATCTTTATTATGCTTCGGTGAGTGAGTTAGAGATCGTGCTCGTCTATGGTCGGTGTCGGGCCTGTTGAGTTGTTGCTGGGCTGTCCCCGTCCGGGTGTCCGGACGTGTCGGGCCGGGCTTGCAGCCGGCGTGGGAAGAAAGCTGAGTTGCTGCAGCACTTTGTGTGTATGGCTGGTGCTTGGTTTTCGCTGGCGCTGGGTGGGGTTGGCCGCTGGCGGTCCAGGGCCCGTCGGGGAGACGGGTTGGGCTGGAGTTGGAGCTTCTTCTCCGCGCTGGCCGTGGACCTGGGGCCGCTGGTGTCGTCGGTCCGGGACTGTTGTTTGGCCAAGCGCAAGTTGAGCTGTGGTTGGCTGAAGGATTCCATTGCCTTGAAATTAGCAGAATAGTGAAAGGCAATGGGATTCTTCAGCCAACCGACAGCCCGGACCGATGACACCAGCGGCCCCAGGCCGGCAGCCAGCATGGAGAAGAAGCGCCACCCAGCCCAACCCTCCCTCCCTGACGGGCCGGGGACCGCCAACAGCCAATCACCCCCCCCCCCCCCCCCCCCCCGGCGCCAGCAAAAGCCGAGCACCAACCATACACACAAAGCTGGAAAAAACGGAAGAAATGAAGGTCCACTGCTTCATTGCTTTCCAGGGATGTTTATGCAGTGACCTTTGACCTGGGCATGTGCAGTTGGAATACCGAACTCGCTTATTAAGGTGAAACCCGTCCCTTTTGTACAGGTCACTCCTGCTCCAGAAGAGATTCCAGTGATCTAGAAATCTAAATCCCTGCTCCCTGCACCAATTCCTCAGCCACACATTCAGATCCCCTATCTCCCTGTTCCTACCCTCAATAGCATGAGGTACTGGAAGCAACCCAGAGATAACCACCCTTGAAGTTCTGCTTTTCAGCCTCCTACCTAGTTCTCTATACTCACGTTGCAGAACCTCCTTCCTCTTCTTTCCCACGTAATTTGTGCCTACATGCACAACTACTTCCGGCTGTTCACCTTCCCTTACGAGAATGTCCTTAAATCGGTCTGAGACATCTTGGATCCTGGCGCCAGGGAGGCAACACACCTTCTTCAAGTCTCGCCTGTCGCTACAGAATCTCCTGTCCGCACCTCTGATAATGGAGTCTCCCACCATTCTGCCTGATGTCGGTCTCGCCGGTCTCGCCTCAGCGGCAGGTTTCGAGTCACAGACCTGTCTGCCGCTCGGACTGGAAGCGTTGTCTGCCCCGACAGCTACCAAGAGGGTGTACCTGTTTTCAAGAGGTACTTCCACCGAGGTCTCCTGCACCGAGGTCATCTTTTTCAGCCCCTTCTTTCCATCTCTGACTGTTGCTCCTCTTGTAATCTTGGGAGTAACGACCTGACTGTAGGTCCTGTCCAGGAAACTTTCGTCTTCCCGGATGGACCGCAGGTCATCCAGCTGCCGCTCCAGTTCTCCAACTCTGTCCTTGAGGAGATGCATCTGGACACAGCTCCCACAGGTGTAGTGGTCAGTGACACAAGCGATGTCCCTGACTTCCCACATCCTGCAACAAACGCACTGCAGTAATATTCCTACCATCGTGCCAATAAGTTTAAATATCTCAATTAAATTAAACACACAACCGAATAAATGTAGCCTCCTCACCTCAGACTCTTAAGCCAAAGACTCACACTTTACCTCCCAAGGCACTTCACCTCAACAAGACAGCTCACAAAGAGGTTGGTTGGGAGATCGAGACTACACTTTTAGCTTATCAGAGGCCGTTAGGGATAGGTTGGGCAGGCAAGGAGTGCAGGAGACTGAAGGGTGATCTTTTAGAATTGAATAAAATCACGAGGGAATAGATAGGGAGAATCCAGATTATTTTACCCAGGATAGGGGAATCAAGAACTAGGCAACATAGGTTCAAGGGCAAGATTTCATAGGAACCTGAGGGGCAACCTTCTCACTAAGAGAGGGGTGGGTATATGGAATGAGGTCATATAACAATATTTAAAAGACACTTGAGGTCATATAACAATATTTAAAAGACACTTGCATCACAGGTACATGGATGGGAAAGGATGAGAGGAATATCTTGGGCAAATGGGAACAGCTTAGATAGGGCATTTTTGGCAGCAGGAACGAGTTGGGTCAAAAGGACTATTTCCGTTAGTTTATGAATGCCTCTAAAGAAAGAGTTTGCAAGCTATATTCACAAGCAGTCAAATTTTTCCCAAATAGTATAAAACACGTCTAAATCTAGTGTCAGTCAAAAAGTTCAAGTGATGATTACTAAAGAAGCAATTACTGTATTTCTCGGCAATGAAGACGCACCTGCGTCGAAGACACACCCCCATTTTGAGTTGCTAAATCTTGAATAAAGGCTGGCGGAACAGGTGTAGTCAGTAGAAAGATGTGAGCAATCGCTACGAGAGTGACATTGCTCGGCCAACTCCACTCCAGCGGACGGGCACTGTCCATGCTGCCCCAGCAGAAAGCTGCTCCGTCTTCCCACCCTGGGGACTGGACCCGAGTCCTGGTAGAATGTCACCATCAGCAAAGTGTCTGCAAGGGTGACACTGGACCTAGCCACCCAGCCAGAGAATGTAAATCAGCTGCATCGTTCTTGATGTTGCTGTACTGAGGGATAGCCAAGTCTATCTTTCTTGGCTAACAATCTAACCTTCGGCCTCCAAGATGCAGGTAAATTTTCAGGCCTTATTTTTGGTTAAAAATAGCGTTTTCATTGCCGGGAAATACGCTATATTTTTTATTGAGCGCCTTAGTCACACAGACTTTTGCTAAAGATCAGTATCTATTAACAACTGATGTTAATAATCAGCATTGGAAAAGCATCCCATCACATGCAAAATCCAAGTTCTCATCAAAAATAGTTGCAAGGGAACAATTCATATTTTAGAGAATAAGGAAATAACAAAATCAAGATACATCAATAAATAAACTACAGAGAAACAGAATAATTTTGATTATTATTCTACAGAAAATACCTGCTCCACCATCACATCATCTGAATTATTAGACCTTTGGATTTAACTTTTCTTTCGAATTTTTCAGGCATGAATCACTCCTTGATGCATGAATGCCCCCTGAAACCTCAACTTTAATTAGCAATTTATGTATTCAACATAATACACCAAACATTCATAAAAATGTTTTGTCTCCTGGTTTACTTTCAAAATTATGTTTTTCACCAATTGGTTGATCTGCTTCCTCAGAACTGAAGCCATACTTGAAAAAGCCAGCTGTGAATAACTATGTGACTCTAAAGCTATTTATTTAATACAATAAGATCTGGACATTCATTTTCTTTCAAGGCTGAATAACAATGCTTTTCTAACTTTCAATTCATTCTCAACAAGAAATCAAAATTTCATCTCTTTTTGTAACACCATCAGCCTATGAAATTTGGTTAAAAACCTTCAGTGATTTGACCCAAAATCAAAGAGTAACTAAAGCATTAAACAGACATTTCAGACAGCTTTGTTTGGAATTTGAAACTATAACCAAACATCAAATATATATTTTTGCATATTTTTCATTCATTTATTCTATATCTCTCTACGTCACTGGCTATATCTCGTTTCCCTTTCCCCTGACTAGTCTGAAGGAGGATCTCAACCCAAAACACCACCCATTCCTTCACTCCAGAGATGCTGCCTGTCCTGCTGAGATACTCCAGCATTTTGTGTCTATCCAATATACACTGCTTACTGCTGAACAATGGATTATGTTAATTAACATTTGCTGTTATGTTTTTACATTATTTCCTTTATCATGTTTGACTTTTGGCTTTGACTTCAGAAATCTTTAGGCTGAAAAAGTACTGAAGAACTCTATTAGATTTCAGCATGAGCCAGATATAATAATTCAGAAAACAATCACAAAACTTCTTATCACTTGACACATTCTTGTCAGTATGTTTTGACCACCTAGGAAACACTAGCATGTTTTTGTATTGATCTATAGTAACAATGTCATCAGTAAAACCAAATGGCCAATTCAACACAAAACTTCTAAATGTCACCTGATTTTGCATACTGCACATCTATTCATGTTGGGGAAATTCAATGTCATTTTTTAATTTTTAATCAGAATTGTGTCAAAACTTCCAAGCATATTGCCAAGCCAGATCATCCGAAAACATTTTGTTAATTGAAAAACACAGCAGTTAATTTACATACCGTAAACTTACACAAAAGGCAATATGTCAACAACTAGATTATGTTTTCAGCATTACTCAAGTTATAAATAATAGTCGCAGGTAATAACCCACCTAGCACAAATTTGGAATAAAGTCATGATACTTTAATCAAAAGGATGATTATAAACACATCTTAACATCTCATCCATAAAGCATCACTCACCCAGATGTTTTCACCTTTCTAATAGGAAGCTAAAGTACAAAACTTTCAGATGCAGAAGTGAAAATCCTACCAACTGAGCCACAGCCGACACTGAATGTGCAAATATTTTTTTCGGCTTATCCTTTGATGGTTACATCTGAGCCACTTTGAAACTAGTTGAAGTTCTGTACAATGAGAGTTGAGCCCCTGTACCCCCGATTTAGACAAGGGAATTAAATATAACATCACCAAATTAGCGTATGACACAAAACAGCGTGGCAATGTGAGCTGCAAGGAAGATGCTAGGAGGTTACAGGATGACTTGGAAAGTTTGGGTGAGTGGGCAGATGCAGTATAATGTAGATAAATGTGAGGTTATCCACTTTGGTGCCAAGAACAGGAAGGCAGATTATTATCTGAATGATTGAGATTAGGAAAAATGGAGGTGCAACAAGACTTGGGTGTGCTTGGCATCATCATGTGCTTGGCATCATCAGTCACTGAAAGTAAGCATGCAGGTACAGCAGGCAGTGAAGAAGGCTAATGGCAAGTTGGCCTTCATTGCGAGAGAATTTGAGTTTAGGAGCAAGGAGGTCTTACTGCAGTTGTACAGGGCCCTGGTGAGACCGCACCTGAAGTATTGTGTGCAATTTTGGTCTCCTAAATTGAGGAAGGACATTATCACTATTGAGGGAGTGCAGCGTAGGTTCACCAGGTTAATTCCCGGCTTGGCAGGACTGACATATGATGAAAGAATGTGTTGACTGGGCTTGTATTCACTGGAATTTAGAAAGATGAGAGGGGATCTTATAGAAACATATAAAACTCCTAAAGGATTGGACAGGCTAGATGTAGGAAAAATGTTCCCAATGTTGGGGGAGTCCATAACCAAGGTTCACAGTTTAAGAATAGGGGGTAGGCCATTTAGAACTGTGATGAGGAAATACTTTTCACCCAGAGAGTTGTGAATCTGTGGAATTCTCTGCCACAGAAGGCAGTGGAGGCCAATTCATTGGATGTTTTCAAGAGAGTTAGATTTAGCTCTTGGGACAAAAGGAATCAAGGGATTTGGGGAAAAAGCAGGAAGCAGGGGTACTGATTTTAGATGATCGGCCATGATCATATTGAATGGCGGTGCTGGCCCAGAGGGCCAAATGGCCTGCTCCTGCACCTATTTTTCTGTTTCTATGTTTAACTCCGCTTTCTCCTTCCAAAATAAAACATGTTCTAAAGGCAAGGAAAATAGTGCAGCTTACATATAACTTTCTCGATTCTTCGTTCAAGTAGTTTACAAAACTGACATTATTTTCTTTCAACAATAATTTATCATAAACAAATGTCTTCAAGATTTGATAGCTATACCTCAATTCTAAAAATAACATGAAATGCATCATGAGGCGCCAATCAATATCAAAACAAAATAAACAGAAACATGCATAACATGTAATCTTGTTTAAATAGGAAATAATTCGTGCACAGACGCAATTGGCAGGGGGCATGTTCACCTATCGAGGTGGCAGCTACGACGGGGTGATTTATTCCCCCAAGACCCGATCGAGGGCCCAGGTCCGGGGAGCCAGGACCGAGAAGGGCATAAACTTACTCCTCTGTCTTCTTCTGAAAGAAAATCGGGGCCATCGTCCAAATCTTCCTGCTAAATGAATGAAATACAAAATGTCATTGCACAAATTAAGACCGACGTCTGCAGCCGAGATGGTGGTGGCGGCGGCGGCGGCTCAGAACAAAAGTGAAAAGCAAGTGTAGGAA